>JAGMVL010000149.1:0-1200000 GCA_019202695.1 Populus x sibirica
TAATTTCTTAAAAATTCATTAAAAATAATATATTGAATATATTATTTGTTAAATTTAAATTAATTAAAAATAAATTTTAAATATTTTTTTATTAAAATATCATTCAATTTTAACTTTGTTTACAAATAAGATTAAAGTAATCTTTTTTAATAATATTAACCAGCGTTCTTTTTTACAGCACTTCATGATCACTTTTTTTTAAAAAAATATTTCATTTGGTTATACTGCTGGGTGCTAATTTTTTAGAATATTGTTAAATAAAAAAATTTTAAAAATGAAATTATTAAATTCAATCTTGTCCATGAGCTAAATTGTGGGTTTGGCATGGTTGATCCAAGGTGTCTTCATCTCAAAAAAAAAAAAATTTGTTTTGAATTTTTTTTAAATCAAACCAGGTTTTCACTTATTATCTTTGTCACTTTGGAAGTCAACCCCCCATGCTTCATTAGAAACACGAAAGTTAGACAAGATGTTAAGTTAGGGATTTCAAGATTGATTAATTTGTTGGGTCAATCTAATGACATTTCCAAAGAGTTCCTCTCGGTAACTCTGTGATTTTTGTATTATTTTTATGGTTTTTAATTAATTTGCCTCAAAATTAGTGAGGAATTTTTTATTGAAACTTGTGTTTTAAATAATTATAGAATATTGTCTTAGACACATATATTTTTGTAAACAAATAACTCAAACTTGCTATGTAAAAAGAACTTGTGCACCTATTTTTTTTTTACCATGTTTAATATATGCATTAAATTTTAAGTTTATAAATAAATTTTTTTATTGCTAGAAAATACAATGACAATATATATATTGCAATGTAAAAGATCTTCTACTTTGCTTTGTAGTATTTAGCGAGGGTCAAGTAGCTAATTCCTTCTCTAATTCGTGCTATGTTTCAATTTCTTAATAGTAGTGATAGTGCTATGTTTCAATAGGAAGACTAGAAAGCCTCTCGCTCAGTTGGTGTTGTCTTATTATTGATAATGGTTTACATGATTTTGACATTTTCTGTTTTAAACCCTGTAGGTTAAAGAGAATTGATAAAATTTCAGGTAGAGGTGGAGAGTTATTAGTCGTTAGTTGCAGAAAATGGTGATCCCTGCACCAATTTCTGCTCACATTTGACCCACCGAAGTAGAAAGAGTATTGTCATGCTTTCAACCTTTCACGCATGTTTTCTGCTCTGTCCATTTCTGCATACTCTGGCTGCTTTGCCTGCTTTTTTGCACGACTTGGGACCAAAGCAAGCAGTAAGCATCACTGTTAGAATCTGACCATTCTACCATCAGCACAAGCACTCTTTGCACGTGTTGACGGGTCTGAGACTGAGATATTATTACTCTATGGAAGTCTGGTGAGAGTGAGACACTTATTGAGGTTTGCCGAATTTTAGCCATTAGTTTTTCACTGCTCACTGCTTTGTGTTGGGACTGTTTCGGTAACAAACGAGCCACCTAGATCAATGGTTGCGTTTTTAACCTCAGAAACTGAACCTTAGGTTATTTGTTATCAGTGCGTGATGGCCTGTACCGCAGGTCAAATGACTAGGAATTTGAATAATTTATAAATCCAGGTGAAATCAGGAACTATTTTTAAACATCAAGAATAATTTGGTATAGCATTTATAAACTAAGCAGTTGTTCAAGTTACAGGCCAAGCTACTATCCTTGGACACCCTTAATTTGGTATAGCATTCATTCAATATTTAGATTCTTTGATTGATTTTTTTTGTGATTGTGGGCTTGCTTAGATTCCTAATTTCTCCAAAAACTAAAGTATAATTTGTGAGCAAAGTGCATTTTCGAATAAAAATAAAGAAAATAAAATGCCCAGTTCATCATTATGTAAATTAACCTATTTGATTTGTGACGTGATGGCCATATCATAATTAGCAATGAATTATTATGCACTGTTCAAAGCTAGGATGCGGTGTTTTTTTCTGATGAGTCACTGTGTCTTTCCTGTACTAGACACTATTGATCTACATGGTAATACTTAAATTCAATAGCTCCATTGCCTTCACTGTTTTGAACAGAACATTCAAGGGCAAAGTAGAAAACAAGTGCTTCGCACTTGAGCTATAAATCTTTCTTTCTTTCCTTTTCTCTTTTACACCATTCAAATGAATATAACTGTACTATCGATTGGTACAATCCACATGTGACAGCCAATACTTTGAAGCTATATATGCTCACTTCTCTGAGTTGACAAGACTACATCGAATGGATCCTACGAAATAGACAACGAAAATCATCACAAGTGTGGAATTCTCAATCGCTACTTTCTTCGGAGAATCTCCCCTTGTTACACTTTCTTCAATCTGCTTTACTTCAAGCTACCATGCCTAATTAAGAACTAAACATCTGTTGTTTATCTGATCACTAATTATGCTTGATTAGCAGTTTATCTATAAATCATGTGCATCTATTGAGGCAAGGATGAGTAGAAAACGAGAGATACTGGGCTATCTCATCGCTCAATGATGCAAGAAATATTCTAATTATAACCCAGCAAGTGCTTTAGAGATATTTGTAGAAGTAGCTAAAGAGATGCTCCAGGGATAATAGTGAGAAAATAACCTGTGAAAAAAGATAATTTCTTATACATATAGAGACTGCAAAACTTGTTTTCCTAGAGAATTGAGGATCAGATCATTTGGTATGAAACATTTCCTTGTACACAACAAGTCCAAGTGGTGGGATGAGTAGTAAAATTAATCAACTAATTAATATCTAGGTAGCCTTTTCTATTTTCTATATACATTTTGACAGATAAAAATAAAAGACTGGGGAGCTTGGTTCCAAGTTCACAGCTAGCAATGGTGGATGATTTGGTTGATTGCTCTTCAACTTCCCAGTGATGGCGCCAAGCTCCATAATTGATCGATCTTTGGCTTAGTCATGCCAGCAGACAAGCATGACTACACATCTCCTAATAATGTAGAGCCTTCCTTTCTGCTGTCTAAGGTACCCTCCGAGCCTTCTGCATGAAATCTTCTTCTTGGACTCTCCCATGGTTGCGCCGCTCATCATCTTCATTTTGTTTTTCAAGAAAGAAGAAGAAGAAAAGCACTTGAGAACTAGTAGTGATGCTTGTAGTGTCTACTGTCTAGTGAGTGATGGCAAAGAAGAGCTGAGGAGCACCTTATAAAGAGAGTGAAGCGGGGTCCAAAACTCCCAAGAACATGCACCTAGGCCCCCACACACGACCGAGCTGATTCCTCTCTCTTCCTGCCACATCATTCCCTGCACCAACATTTATGCGAGTTATCAACAACCTAGACAATTGGTCGGCAATTTTGATTCCTTATCGATAAAAAAAGAAGTAAAAATTGAACCAAAGTCTTTTTGATACTTGGGATGCTGCATTCCATGCGTGTTTTCTTGAACAATATTTTACAATATGGGGAAGAAACTATGATGTTATCCATTGTCTGCCCTTTGAATGCATGTTGCATATGGCCTAACGCCTGATATTATTGTTTATAAGAGCATCACTTCGGCACCGCATGCAATATTTTGACACAAAAATCTGATGTATGGTGTTTTTTAAAAGTGATTTTTATTTATAAATATATTAAAATAATTTTATTTTAATTTTTTAATATTAACATATTAAAATTATCAGAAAATATTAAAAAAATCAATTCAATATAAATCAAAACATTTGTTTGTTTATCAGATGGTTTACATTATTTGTATGTGAGTGAATATCTATATATATATAAAGAGAGAGGAAGGAGCACACCCCTATATGTTTTGAAAATTTAATAGAAATTAAATTTGATCAATTTTTTAATTAATTTTAATGATTAAGAATCTCAAAGATTAAGCATAGGAAAAATTAAAGTTCATACTTTTTAAAACTATTTTTATGCAATTAGAATTAAATAAAAATTAAAATAAGTAATATTGGTTTTTATATAGAAATTAAAAAAAAAGACAATAAAATAAGTACAAATTAATGGGGCTCACAAATTATCTCCCAGATTTTATGTACTCCTAGTTTTTCCTGATTTAGTATAAATAAATAAAACAGTCAAATTACATATATGATATTACTAGGTAAATCAACCTCCAGTACTCGTGTATATTGCTAATTTTGGTATACATTTGAATATTAATAAAGAATTGAAGTGTTCAACTCTATATAGTTCCCTTTTTCAGTGGATGTTCCCAGTAAGTATAGTTTAGTTCATCAACAATGAATAAAAAAGGGGACAATTTAGGGTTTGCAAGCTGGCTATGTCGTCAAGAATGCTCAAAACTCAAAAAAATTGCCTTGGAACGTGACTTCTTAAAACCCAGCACAGAATTAACTCCTGATTAAATTAGTAAAACAAAGCATAATCCCACATGTGCTTGCCTCGTGCTCCTCCCGTATCGCTTTGCAGGAAGGTTTATTCTAATGGGTTCTGTACCTGGTCCCTGTCACTCCATCAATCTTGAGGAATCTACAATCCATTGCTGTAAACTCCAAGCTTTAGAAGAAGGAATAAAGAACTGAGCCAGATGGCTTATAGCTACGCCAATCCCATTTATTAGTTGCTGACATTCTCTTTTCTAATAATCCATTAGGAGGTCCACTATATTTTGAACCATATTGATAAAAAAAAAACCTATAACTTTCTATCCCATGAGTCCACATAGCTTGTTTTAATTAGTGTTGTTAAGCCTAGTATGTTTGATTGATTCAGTATCGGATTGACCCGTTTTTTATTTAAGGTTAAATGTTAAAAGGAGTCAATTAAAGTTAATTCGAGCTAAAAAAATCAATTGAAGTTAAATGTAAAAAGAGTCAATTATAGTTGATTCGGGTTGAATGTAAAAAAAAATCAATTAAAATTGATTAAGTTTATCTTGATTAACCTAGTCAAAACCTTAATTATTTTTTTAAAAAAATAATTATTAATCCAAGTCAATCCATGACCTGACCCTTAAGTCAAGTCAATCTCTTAATTATATTTAATAATTATATTAATAATACAATCTATTGAAGAATTTTTAAATTTCAAAGACATTCATGTATCATTTTTCTTTAAATTAATTTTCTCATATGTCGAATTATATTTTTCATAGGGAAGAAAAAAATTGAATTTGTATCACCCATGATTTCATATTAATATTATTTATATTAATAAGGTAATATAAGAGATAAGGATGAAAAGTTAAAGTTACATCATAACTCTTTAGTCTTTACCGTCAAAGATTGTGACTCTTCGCCGCCGAAGGTTGTAACTTTTCATCATTATAAATATATCTGTTGACAATAAAAAACAACATGACACAGGAAAATAAAATATATATAAAAAACATATTTTTCGTCAAGAGAAGAAAGAGACTCTCCGAGTCAACTCAATGAAGAATTGTTTCTGCAAATAAGATACACTTAGCTAGACAGTAAATAACAAGAATGATTCATTATTGTTTAATGTGATTATTCTTAGACTAATAATATAGTTTTATATAACATGTTTATATTATTATTTTTCCAGCATATAGATTAGAACATTCGGTTGCGTGAATTTAATTTTTTTATTTAAATTTAAATCTTTTTTATTTTTTTAAATTGTTTTAATGTATTGATATTAAAATTAAATCGTACCTCAATCACACCCTAAAAACCATATATAATAAGATGAGTAGCCCACCCGCATAGGAATGAAGATCCTAGGATCGTTGAGGACTATAGAACTTTTTTAAAAAACATTTTATCGAATCTTTAATCATATAATACAGAGATTTCCTCTTCCCTAGATTCACTTTATGTCTAAGTTGGGTTTTTAGGCCTCCATCATATGGTCAAATAAATCGATTACCAATTAACTAGCTAGTGCATGCTTTTGAAAAGTTTCTTTTCTCAGTAACTGGCGAGCAAATTTTGAGTAATTGGCCTGTCACTACTGTGCTTGATTTTCTTTTTTTCCGCTGACCAGTATCAAGCTACTATACTTGATAATTTCCATGCTAATATGACCCACCAAAGAACACAATCATATAATAGCCAATTAATGGGAATATTATAGCTGGCCAAACCCTAGAAAATAAAATATATCATAACCTTATCCCATGGATGTTGCGTACGTAGGTCCCTGTGGCGGTGCGGTGGCCTCTTTGAACAAAATTTCCATGCCGAAAATGAGGTAGATAACTAGGAGACAATGCTCTACTAAACTAATCTTGGATTCTTACACCATTATCAGAACAATGGACCAGGTTTTTGTCCCAGTTGTTGTTTGCAATAGTTTTGTTTTTGCATAAAATTGTAAGTAAGATCACAAACTTGTAGTGTGCATCGAAGACATGCTTACACGTGAAAATCTGGTGAGAGACATGGTCCTTGCCTTTTATCTAGTAGACAACTTTGATTTTTATTTATTGTTCTTCTCATCTCTCACTAGGTCGAAGCTTCTGGTCTAGCACTTGTTGTTTTACAATTACCTGAATCAACTACTTAATCAACATTTAATTAATGAATTATCGTATCTTTGTCTTGGTTAATTCAGAGAGTACGATCCGGACATCTCCAAATGTACTGTACGGTTCACTGGATTTAGTTGCTTATGATCATGTTTTGGACTCGATAAATTCGAATTAGGGGCTGCTTTTTTTTTATCTAATTAGCTTCTCTGCTTAACCCCATTTGCAACTATGATCTTGTCTTTGTCTTGATTTATTCAAAGGTCATGTATGTCCTGTGATATATATTTCCAAGTTGTAAGGTTCATTGAATTGAGATAACTTGATCATATTTTAGTGTCTATGGATTCTGGATTAAGGGATAGCATATTTCTGTTTGTTTTTGTGTTTTAAATGTATTTTTAAAGAAATTAAATTTTTTTTTGCTTCAAATTAATTTTTTTTTATGTTTTCAAGTCGTTTTGATGTGCTAATATTTAAAATATAGTATTTTGATAAATTTTTAAGTAAAAAATACTTTGAAAAACAACCGTTATCACAGTCAAATAAACTCTAATTATCTGACCATCATTTGCAAGGTAGGTCAGTCCTGTAACATAAGCTGAGTATTAGCTAGTTGGATCATTAATGGTGAATTGGAGAAACACTAAGCATGGGTTAAGGTATTCTTGAGACCATTTTGGCAGTAACATGCAGGCTTAGTGCATTTGCTATTTGTATGTCGTTAGCTTGGCATTGGAAATAAGCTATAGTTATGGTAGCTAGTTAATTATTTCATGGAAATTTAGCCCTATATATATACTAGTATTAAAATCTTGGATTATTCAACAGATAACCATTAATTAGCTAACAAAAAATCAGGACTTTTCTCCTTTCGTTTATCCCTTCATGTAATAGATGTTCAATCCTCGAAAGGAGCTTATTATTGCACAAAAACCAGGCATGGAGGTATGTGTGCATGGGGGCAGGCGCAAGCCATGATACAAAAGGGAAAAGATATGAGATCCTGTGTGTGGTAGGAGATGGAGATATACAAAGGGATGTTTTGTCTAACAACTAAAGTTTATTTTCTTACATTAGGTTTGTTTTATGGAAAACATTTTTCTTTATTTGTTAGTGAGAAACAAATACTGAAATATAAATTAATATAAAAAAATTTATAGTGAAATTTAATCTAGAAAAACAGAAAGTTTACAATTTAATACTCAATTAAATATTTTAATTATCATTAACAACGCTAACATTATCACCACTATAATAACAATTATTATTTTAACGTTAATATAACTGTTATTTTATTATTATTTTATTATAAATTCTTTATTATCAATACTATAATAACTACTAATATTATAATAACAATCATCATTATTATTATTGTTGTTATTATAATTATAAATATTATCAGTACAGCTATCATGAGTATTATCGCTACCTTCTATCATAATTTTTCTCATCTTATTACCATCAATAAAATATTATTTATTTTATGAGAAAATTATTTTTTTATAAATTTGTTTTTCCAAATTTAGCCATTGTTTTAGAGTCTAGCAATAAAGAATGTGACAGGGGAAGGAATTCAAGTTTTATCTTTTTTTTAAAAAAATTATCGGACGAGAAAAGCACGAGACAGAGAACGATGTGTGTTAATTTTACTTGACCAAAATGCCATGCAAATGGTGGCTCACAATTTTGGCTTGTGGCTTCAACATCATAGCCCTTGACCATCCAACTGAGCCGATAAAAGCTTCGAGTGGGCTGGGTTAATTGCTTTTGGACTGGCAGTGGTTCTTGCCACTGGATGGTAGTTTGGGCCGTGTGCTATGGCTTTGTAAGTTTGGGCTTGTTTGCCCAATATTAATTTTCAAAGGCCCATCAATTCAAAAAATTACATACTATAAGGCCCACTCATACTCGAATTTTTTAAAATCACAACTACGTCGTTCATATTCAAATATAAAACTTCTGTACTGTATATTCTTTTTTCTAGCTGTCACTTCCCATTTTTCACTTCTTTAACGGTTTGCAGTTCGGCGAAGCACCCTGCCATCAGAAGCGGCGATGTCGTCAATGGCATCGAAGATCAAAGCCTACAGCGTCCCTCTCTTCCTATTTTCCCTCTCCGTCTTCTACCAGCTCGTCGTCCTTCCTCGATCCTTCCCTGCCTCTCATTACGACGGTATTGAGTTACTTGTGTCCTCCTTGTATCTGTATACTATCAATTGCATTTCTGATTGTTTCTTTTGTAAACGAACGTAGTTTTGGGCATAAAGCGGTATAGTTCTGTTGAAGAAGTGAAAGAAGCATACGACAAGTTGTCTTCTAAATGGTATTAATTCTTTCAATTCTATGAATTATTTGTTTAATTAATTTTTAATTTAATTAGCATCAATCGTAATTAATTTCAGGAATTCAGAAGCGGGAATTCCTGCCACTAGTGATTTTATAAAGGTAATCTAATTTCTTGTTTTTTTTTCCTTTCAAGTTTTAATTATGAAGTACTGTATCATTCTACTTGCCAAGTGGGTTGGATGGTATCTAGAGGTAAAGTTGAGTTGAGGTGTTAGTATTACCATCCTTGAAATGCTGGTTCCCCATGATTAGTGTTTGAAGCAGCGAGGAAAAGTTTTTAAATGTGAGGAGGAGTGAAAATATGGGAAACCAATTATGGAAATTGTGATCGCAAGTTTTGAGATGCACTTTGCAGAAGTTTTCAAACTGTTTAGAAGTACTCATTCTCACTTGAGTTTCAGTACACTGCTTCAGATGTAATTCATATAATTAATAAACTGGAAAGTGTTCTTTGGTACGTGTTAAGCTTTGAGAAGCAACGAGCCTATTGAAAATCAAGTTTTTCAAGATTTCTCCACTAGTTGGCTACAGACTGATAATAAAAATGACATAATGTATAAGATCTCTTTCTGCATGCCTTTTTAGATGACAAAAGCTCAATCAGGTTACTACAACTCTAGCAATTATATCTCTTCTTCTTGTCTGATATGCTGATTCTGCAACTTTATTACTGGTATGTGATGGGTTATTGTTATGTTTTTTGGTGAATTGTTTTCTAATATGTGGTTATTTCAGATCCAATATGCTTATGAGCTGCTGACGAATCCTTTATGGAAAAGGGACTATGACATATTTGGCATTGATGAGCAAGCTGTGAGTAGTTAACTCTTGCACCATCGATTACTATGTCCAGTTTTTTTCCCTATATTCCTCCAACTACTTTGTCTGATCTAGATCATGAGTTTTTTTCCGTAAGTGACTAGATTTTTCCTGGCTGCAGCATATTATGGACAAGATTAACTTGCAATATGCTGGGGAAAGCATTTCAGGCATAGATCTTCCATTACTAGAAGCTACTACTTTTGGTTAGTCAATATGCTACTACTTTTTGTTATCAGACCTTTAATTCACTTTGTAAAAACTTTTCTTCTCGGTTTTGTTTTCTATTGTAACTAGATTGTTTCTATGTGTATGATTTTGACTCTTGGCTGATGAATGAATAATCTTGTCTTTCCTTCAGATCTTGGATTTCACACATTTAATGAGTTTACATCTCAAGAGTTTGCACCTATGTTTGATAGTTCTAAACCATGGCTGGTTCTGGTATGCTTGATTTCTAGAGCATTTTAATATACTATTTCTGCAGATTAGTATTTCCATGCTATGGGATGATATTGATGTCAAATTGATACCTTGTTCTGTAACTTGTAAGTGGAATTGATTTTCTAAAATGTGTATCATTTTCAAGTATTATTACTTTTCTAGCTTTTGAAGACAGGAAACTAGCAACACATAGTATTTGGAATTTTTTTTTATTTACACTTATTTTCTCATTAAAAAAAATTGATTTCTACTTGATTCTTGACGGAGTGTGGAAAGAGGAAAGCAACACAAACAGAAGTATGGCTGAAATATCAATAAAATTAATTGGAACAATAAAAGAAGAAGAAGAAGATTGATGGGGGAGAGAGAGAGAGAGATGATTCTTCCACATGTCCTTTGTAGGTGGTTTAGATTTTAATTAATATCAATTCTTGCCAGGTTTTTGTTAACAATATTGTGTGTGGAAATTTCAATTCAGGTATATTCACTTGGGAGCAAGAGATGTGCTCAATTCTTTTCTTCGTGGATCGATATCAGTATGTGTTTCATTTGCTAAATTATCAAAGTTTTAGTTAAAATTTGATCGGTCTTTTTGTGTAATTGTATATCTTATTATGCTCATTTATTTATATGTTTCTTCAAAAAGATTTATGTTTGTTGATAACCTGCTGAATTTTATGTCTTACATTTCTGATTTATCATTTGTACTTAGAACCTTTCTTATATCCCTTCTTGAACTCTCATCTAGACTTGTAACCTTAGCTGTCTGGATTCTTGATTTACCTCTTCTGAAGTTTTATTCCAATTCTGGTTTTGTCATTCTGATTTTTTTCTCATTATCAATATTCGAACAGCTCAATAATATGGATAAATTAGTTATTCATATGCCTCTCATTCATGGAATCCAAATGAAACACTAACTCATGTGGTGGTATCTTCAATATTTGTTTAGAAGGCCATGGTAAAACCATTTGGACCTAGTTTGCTCCATGCAACTAAGATAAGCTTTATACTTCTTGGCCTCTTGATAAAAAGTCTAAAATATGTCATATATCACAGTGTGCATCCTTTCTAATACATTGTAAACAGGATATCATCACTTCTTTTGAAGTTTAAAGTTTGTGGACTTGAGTGTCTAATTGAAGCAAAAACTGCTCAACAATATTCGGACAAGTGAACCAGAAAAGTTTAGGTAGAACCGCATCTAAATGTTGGCTAGTTAAACCTCTTGTAGTAGTAGTTATGAACCTTGTAGACCATCCCCGTGTGGTGGTGAGGGGAGGGTACCAATTGGTAGAAAAAACCATCAACCCCTTGGCGTTGTCCTGTACTTGGAAGAAGTAGAAAAATGAATAAATATAGTGAAAATTTGATTCTTCATCATCATGTTGGGTTATTTTTAAAAGTTTTAGCTGGTTATAAATAGATAAAGAAACTAGGTTTGAGGTATCTCGGAAGTTTAAGACAACTTTTAAGTTTTTTTTTTTAAATCTAATTCCATGTTGACTTTCATTGCAATCATTATCTTAAAAGACTTATGTTGCTTTTTACTTTTTCCTAATGATCCATCTCTTATCTATTTTGAATTTTTTTTAAGAGATCAATTTCAGTATGATTCACCATTTGCTATTTCATTTTTCTATCTGCTTTGACATTCAGTTGGTCTGTTGGATGGTGTTGCCGGTGTTGGCATTTTGGAACTTGGTGAGCTTCAACTTGCAATATCTCTTGCTGAGAGAAAGCCAACTGGAAACTTTTTCTTTCGGAATGGTGAGTGTTACTTTTAGTCATTATTCTACTCCTTTAATTGAACAAGTGTAAAACAATGAACCAAAAAAAAAAAGAACAATTCAATGGATGCAATGTAAAATGATTAGAAATGCTAGTTTATTCTTTGATATACAGATGGATTGGATTGGCAGACAGAAAATGAGTACAAGTCATTTGCTTCTACAGCTGAAATTTTAGTGACAGGAACCTGGCATTTGATTTTAGGGGCATAATAGTAAATTAGCAATCTTTTTTGTATAAATTCTGCTCCTTCCCTGTCTATGTTATATGTTGACATTGTTTGTTCCATGCCAAAAGCTTCCTTGAAGGCGATTATGTTGTGAATTTCTCATGCTTCTGTAATAGGTTGATGCTTAGCATATTGCTGAGTTGGAGAGCAACCTTGTTACTACCTTCCGTGCTAGACTTGTCTTTTATTCTCTCCCTCACGAAAGATGTCCTGTTTGACCAAGAATAGCTAATAAATTTAGTGCCAATCATTTTTTTTTATTTCCAGATTTGTCCTAACAGATAAGTAGTTGGAGAAAAAGTGTGGAATTTAATTTTTAGTGAGGGAAGAAATAAGGGAGAGAATTAATATTTGACTTTTTGATAATGGACACATCTTTTGGATAGAACAAAAGGCAAAGGAGTATGCCCATTGTGGGATGGAGGGAGTAGTACTTAGATTGGTCATTAAAGTACTAGTCAGAAGAATTAAATGAATTAAGTCAATATTTCATTTTTTTTATTTCCAGATTTGTCCTAACAGATAAGTAGTTGGAGAAAAAGTGTGGAATTTAATTTTTATTGAGGGAAGAAATAGGGGAGAGAATTAATATTTGACTTTTTGATAATGGACACATCTTTTGGATAGAACAAAAAGCAAAGGAGTATGCCCATTGTGGGATGGAGGGAGCAGTACTTAGATTGGTCATTAAAGTACTGGTCAGAAGAATTAAATGAATTAAGTCAATATTTGATGCCAGAAATTTTTTATTCTTGCATCTCTGAACTCATTTGATCCTTTATGCCAAGACACCTTTATTATTTGCATTTATGCATAGTTTTTTATTTATATATTGGCAATATCTTATTCTTGATTTGATGTGTGCCTCTCAAATTGCATGTACTTTTGCTGAATAACTTTAGCTTCAGCATAACTTCTTTCTTATTTTTAATTTGATGGAAATGCTTACAGGACTTCCTTCGCTTGTTGCTTTTCCATCGGGCTGCAAAGCATCAGCTTGTCTTGTTAGGTAGGTTGAAAATTAGAGATTGAATTAAAAAGTGAGAAAATATAAAAAAATCACACTGCAAAGCAAGGAAAAGCAATTAAAAAAGATGGTTCGATGGAGGGAGAGAAATTTTAAATTTTGGAGTCAATTTTAGAACCTTTAAGACTCTGCATTTCATTTGATACCAGCAACATCAAAATCTCTTAAGGTGTTATACAGCTCCAAGTAATATTTAACTGACTTGACAATAGCATAGTACTAAAGTTGGTGTTCGTGCTAGGTTTGAGGGTGATCTCTCCACTGATGCAGTCATTGATTGGTTTGCAACAAACGTGCTGGGGTTACCTCGCATTTTATACTATTCAAAGGAATCACTGGTAATTCAAGGCACTTGCTTATCATAATCATTTTTAATGACAAATTTGTTTTTCTTGCTTTCTATTATTTCGACTGAAGAAAGGTTTTTGCATGAGTCAAAGCATCATGTTGTAACATGAGAGAACCTGTGTGAAGAAAAAGTCATCAAAATGGACCACAACATTGCATTCTCAAGTAAATTTGTGGGTCATGTGTTGCACAAGCTATCTGTCACCATATGTCTTCTAGCTGTTTCTGCATGGTTCTTTTAGACAACCTGCTGGATTTTTTGAGTTGCTTAATTATTTTTCATTGTTACTAACCATATTGATACATAATGCTGAAATCACTCTTTATCATTATATTCTATGCAAGTAAAAGGCATTACTATGTTTCCTTTCTTGTTTCATATATATTATCTTTCTTTTGTCTCCTAGTCTCTTTACTGCTTGAATGATATGAAACTTCATTATAATACAGGGACAAAAGTTTCTGGCAAAAAGTGGTCCCCACAAGGTAAATTCTTTTTCAAGTTAATTTTATCATTCAATCTATTATTTACAATGTTATCATCTCGATTTTATATGATTCTTCTCTTCAACTTTGATTGGTGGTCAAGTTTGTGTTGAAATTAATGAGTTAACTAGTCATTTCTTGAGACATTGTGATAAAACTTGTCTGTAATTTGGACTTCAAATTTTCGAGAAATATTTTTGTTTTTGAACTTATCAGATGATTTATTAATCTCTCAATTTCTGCTGCTTCCATGATAGATTGTCATGGAGGAAGAAGCTTGAGGTGATTTTTTACGTGCTTGCCTGTCATGATAATTTATGTTGCTAATGCTATATTTTTTTAACTCAAGCCTTACTCATGTTGTTTGGCTAATTTATGTTGCTAATTCTATATTCTAAAGAATCCATTAACAATGTGGTCCCTTCATCAACTGCTGTTAATAATGATGTTTACATGTCTTACTTTAGTTGTTACATGATAAAATTAAGACTAAATTAAAGGGAATTAAATAAAAAGTTAAAAAAAAAATGTTTTTATAAAATTAAATGAAGACATCATAAAGAACCAAAATTATGAATACCCCCCCCCCCCCCAACTCAATAATAATAAAAAAAAAACCTCCCTCTCAAATCACTTTCCTCTAGTTATCATCCTTCCTCTCTTTCTTCACCACAGCGACCACCCTCTTTCATCACCATCACTTCCCTATGCATTTTGTCATTACTGAGCTCTTTATTTCACATCCCAGCAGTTGGCCTTGCTATCTCTCTTGTCATTACTCTAGCCTCACAATCTCTCTCATCACATTGAACTCTATCCTTCATAACCACCAATTTCTTCAACCACCCAAAAGCCTTTGATCATGCACAACACACCTCTCACACATTATCAACACAATAAATTATTGCTTAATTCAGATATTGCAGCCTTGTCCACTGGTTTTAGGTTCTTGTTGAAGAGGAAAAGAATGGGTGTATATTCTTGAGACTGTGAATATTTTGAATGATTGCTTTTTTGGACCTTTTAAATCAGAGAACAATGATTTTGATGGTTTTTGATGAGGTTTAAGGGCGCTACTAGCTTGTGAAATTTTTTATACATTACCTTTTCTAATGGGATAATATTAATTGAGGAAAGATAACACTTTTAATAACGTCTTAATGGGAAAATAACACTTTTAATAACGGATATGGACAGATGGTCTTAATAGAAAAAATATAGATGGTCCACACTAAGAAATATCAAGAGTAAAGGGATGAAATATCTGATTATCTCCATGTTTGTACATTCTCCTAATGGAAAAATAACACTTTTAATAACGGATATGAACAGATGGTCTTAATAGAAAAAATATAGATGGTCCTCACTATGAAATATCAAAGAGTAAAGGGATGAAATATATGATTATCTCCATGTTTGTACATTCTCCTAACTTCTAAGTTCTTGATAAAATTTGTATCTTGGAATGAGTCAACTGTATGTCATCACTGAATTTGATAATGCCTATATGATAGCCATGTTAGTTCATGCTAGAAACTCATTTATGTGAAGTTTGGCTTGTTGATTTTGTAATGTTTTTTGTTGATAATATGAAGTACTATTGAATTGACTCTACTGAGCTGAACTCAATAGCTGAACTCAATATGCAAGCAATGAACTGTGAAATCAGATCTCAAGTAGATTTAGAAACCTGGAAATTAGGTTTTGCACACTAGTGTGATATCTGAATTGGATTCTCGTTTATAACATTTTACCTTTTGGAGTATCTTTTTCTGTGTCATATTAATAATCGAAATTGATGTCATATTTTTTGTTGGATATTTCTTTGTGCTATTATTATGCTTCTACATGTTATTTTATTAATTTCATTGTCATGATGCAAGCTCCTTTTCTCTATTGACCAAGGACCAACTTTGTGCAGTCAACGTGAGTATGAACTATGTAGGAATTGTCCAAAAAATTAAGTTAACATAGTATGAATTATGTAGGGATGTAATTTTTCTGAGATTTTGATCTTTTTAGAGAAGTAAACATCATGGAATTAACTCCTAGTCATATGAACACAAGAGACTTCAAAAGCAACTATTTGGTTCAATTATCAATACCACCAACATGGGTTTTATCATACTGCAATAGATTAGAGAGATTTTTGGTACTTATAAAAAGAGGTGCAGTGTTGTTGTGGAGTCAGAAGTTTCTAGTCTCTCGAATCCATCACATTTTTTTCCACAGGTTTAGAATCTATAATCTTCTCTGTTATTCGGTGCTTGCTTTTAATTCCACTTGACAGTCTTCAAGTCTGTAAAAAAAATGCACATTTTGGCATGCATAAATAACATTTTATTGTTAGGATATTTGTCTCGTTGATGGTATCTACATAATTGGAGTGATACACTATATATCAAATAACAAATGCATATGCAGTTCAATGCTTTGATGACAACGAGTATCATTCTTTCTCATTGCTTGACTGAGCCTTGCCAAACACACACTCAATCACTCATGTGATGTGAGGTAACCTTGGTCTTGGTTCCTTTGAACACCTGGCTTTGGTGAAGGTGTGCGGCTAGCCCCTCCATCCCAAATTTTTATAACAAAAGAGAGAAAAGAAAAGGAAACAGAAAAAAGATAAAAATAGAAACCAATTCTATGGCTAGATGTTAGTAACTTTGAGTTTAATTTGTAATTTTAATATCCATTCTTTGATGTGTGTATAGCTTTGATGATAACTTTGTAATCGTACTGATGGTTTTGTGCATGTGAATTTTAGGTCAAGGTCATTTTCTTCTCAAAAACAGGAGCGCGTGCTACTCCATTTGTACGCCAGACTGCTAAAAGTTATTGGGCTTATACCTCTTTTGCATTTGTGTTATGGCGGGAGGAGGATTTCTCTGTATGGTGGAATGCGTATGTGGACTACTTCTTTCCCAAACACTGTCCTGTTATTTGTTTGGCCATGGAGCCTGCAATTGTGCATTCAATTTCAGTAACTTGCCCAGCCTTTTGCAAATTGAACTAATACCTTCTTTTAACAAATACCACCTGTGCATCTATGATTGTTTAACCTGGAAAAACACTATATTGTTCACTAATTTCTGGCATAACATGCACATTGATGGATTCATATTCATGGGTAACAGATTTGAGGTGGAATCTGCCCCTGCTATTGTTTTTGTGAAAGACTCGGGGGTGAAACCTGTTGTTGTCCATGGTATGTCTTTCTTTGATTTTCATACTTGGTTTCGATTCCTATAGAACTTTGCGATGTGGTTTCTATGCTTCTTTCAGCTAACTTAGCATTGTATATTGTGTTGCAGGAATGGTCAATAATTCAGAGTTTTTAGATCTTGTCGAAAAAAATAAACAACAAGGTATTTTTCATTATTTTTTTATTACTAGTTGTTTTAGACTTTCAAAATAAACCATTGGTGTTTTGAGTCAATGAGTTGTCATCGCTAACATTACCATTGGATTTTATAAATTTTTTAAATAATTTGTTGGCTCATTGATTTTCTCTTATTGCCACCGTTTATCTTCTAACATTAGAAAATATTTTTGGTTTTCAAATTGTAATATTTTCTATGTATTCTTTGCTGGGGAAATCATAATGTTCTGTATGATTGGTTTTTGCTTCCATTATTAAATATTAAATTGACATGACTGCTCTGTATACAAGTAAAGGTTGAAAAATTGTCAAATTTATGAGCTTTATAACTATGATGATATGACTTATAGTCTCTTTGAGATGCACTCGCCTGCTTAAATTAAATTCCACGTATCAATGAGATGCACTCGCCTGCTTAAACTCATCAAGCCTTGAAAACTAATAATTAAAATTGTAGATGCAAGGTTCTCTTATGAGTATATGCATTAGAGGAGATAGTGTGACATGCAAGTAATGAAACAGAAATAAAGAGAGCTTGAGGATTAGGCAATACTTGGGCAACATCAAACTTCGTTGCCAGTGAGAATGTCAAGTGATGTTGGGGACAGTGGAGAACTAAGTGAATGGATGCAGTAGTGGAGTGGTACTTTGATCTCATATGCATTTTAGAATGGAGATAAAACTGAAATTTGTCATTGTTGTAGTTCTCCCAAGAGTATTGTTTTTCCTTTCCAGTGGAAATTTGGGCTTGTTAAAATCCTAAACGTATTGATAAAGTAATTTGATAATGCAATTTACATACTTGATATCTTCATTGTTCAAGTTATCTTATAATGAAGCAACATTATAATTTTGCATAATTTCAAGCTTTCCGTGAGATGTTGAAACTCTCATATAATATCAGTAGTGCTATTTAAACACAACTTGGTATTGAAGCAATGTTTTATATTCAGAGAAGTTAAAGTGATTTTCATGTGCAATTTCAGAACTTCCTCAACTAAGAAGTGCAACATCAATGGAACTTGGCTGTGATGCCCGAGGCTATTCTCGTGCTGGAAATGATACCATATCATGGTATTGTGTTATTCTAGCAGGAAGGCTGGGCCCAGAACTTAACAAGATGCGTGAAGTAAGCATTTTTTTAACTTTTTTGTGTTCAAGCTGTAATTGTTCTGAAAACTTATTCTACACATTATTCTTTTAATCAACTGGAAGTAGGACTAAAAATCAATGTAGCTAGAAAAGGATTGTAAAGCTTTTAACTGCCATCCTACAATTCAGATGATATCTGTTATAGATTTTCATATCTATTCTTCTATTTGTCTCCAATTTTGTTTATATTATTAAATATTTAATAACATTTTGAATCAATCCTAAGTCCGTGACCTCTTTTCTTTTTCAGCTCTGTAATTTATTTATTTTTAAATTGAAGAGCAGACACAATTAATTAAGAACTAGTTTTGCAATATTTGGATTTTTTTATCTCAATGGGTTGGGTGAGGGAGCAAAAAGAATAATAAAATGTGCTTTTTATATTGCTTTGTTTCAAATACTCATTTTTTGTCTAATATTCTAATATGAAAAATATTTCCTTCATTGGAAATGCTGCCAGTTTTTCTGGAAATTAAGTGAATAAAATAAGTTCATAGATTATGCGCAGGATACAAGAACGATTATCAATAGATAGTGAATCGAGTGAAGCTGATAAAGAGCAACCATTAGCATTGACTGGTGCATTTAAAGGCAAACGATTGACTTTTACTTGGCTTGACGGGGAAGCCCAAGAAGTGAGTTCTGTTACATTATCTTCTTTTTCCAAATATGCTGTTGATTTTGCACTTAGTTCAGTTGAACGCAGACACAAAGTGGTAGCAAATGAAAGCAGTTCCGTGTAGATAATTTTTTCTTAAAGCAAATGCATTAGTCATTAAATCTTGTGATTTTAATACCTAGATCCTATGGAATATTTTCTGTGATAATTCTGCCCTATTTACTTGCAGCCCATCTGGGCCAGTGTATATGTTATTAGGTGGGGATTTTATATACAGCAATGAAGAAATTGACAGTAATGTTTTAAAGGAAAAGTAGAATTATCTGTTAGCTTATCTACTGAGAAATTTTTTACCTCAAATTTATGTTCCTTGGACCTGTATAGATACCTCCATTTACGTATGTTGTTTTAGTATTAAGACTTATTATGAGGTGGGAAAAGTCTTGGGTGGAGTCTTGTCGTGACCAGTTCAAGGCTTCTATGTCTCTCCCAGACCATGCTATGCATCTTAAGAAAAACCTAATCTGCTACTTTCCCATCATCCATGAGAACAACACTCCGATATGACTTATGACCTTTCTCATGAAAAGGGGAAAGAGACTACATTTTTGTGTACAAGTTAGGTCAACTGACAAGTTATGGCTCCTTATTGTAGTGTTACAACTTGTAATGATGTATTCCTTGTTTTATCTTTGGAGATGCAATGTTCAAATATAGATGTAGTACAACTGGCTCAAGCACCCTTTTATAGAAATTATTCTGCCCTATAAAAATAATCTAGCTGTCCTCTCATGGAAATTATTCTTCCCTAAAAAATAATCTTACCCTCCATATCATTTACATATATTGTTGATCAAAGATTCACAGAATTGTATAAATATTGATAATCGCTTACCACTCAAACAACAAATGAATATTTTCATTATTCTTGGTCTCAAAGTCACTAACAGTTCTGATTTTCATCCAGAAATATTGTTCCTACTACCTTCATTCAGAAACCAGCTATGATACGTGTGGACCAAGGAGGGATTTGATTGATGTACCTAAGTTATTTATTGTGCGCTATAAAAGGAATGCTTCTGAGGATGATATCAAGGTTGATACAAAGCCAAAGAATATATTTAATGTATTTGAAGATGTGGACGTGGATCCTGCATCACAACTTGTTGCCAGATACAATGGCTCAGATGAAATTTCACAGGTATAGCCCTTCTCTAAGGATTTGTTGGCTACTTTCATTACTTCTTTAGTTCAATATTTTGATCTTTTCAATTTCTTTCACTATATTCCTCTCTGATCCCCCACCACTTCTCTATCTTCAACTTTTAAAAATCCTTTTAAATTGTTACGTCACAAGTTTTTTTGTAAACTTGCATCAATTTTCTTGGAAATGAAGAAATCAGCCTTGAGTTCCACCTCAGAATGAAAACAATTCTTATTATGTTAGTTTTCACACCATCCCTTGGTTTGGTCCAATATTTTATATTCCTGAAATCCACTTCTGCAATTGCACTTGTGGGTATCGATTATTGGTGAAAACAAGACAATAGAGAACAAGAAAAGGATAACGCAAAGTTATAGGAAAGATATCTAGTAGTATCCTGTGAACGTGTGCCCCTGGAATAATCTTCTAGTCACATAATGATAAAGTCTCCACATTCTTTTTAGATTTGATGAGTATATGAAGTCTTTTACCATGGCTCCAGATGGGTTAACTGGGGGGGGGGGGGGGGCGTCCTGGGGCTTGGTTTTTTTATCATATATTTAATCATTTCTGTCTATTTTATTGGGGGAGGGGGGGGGGAGTTCTGGGGCTTGGTTTTTTTTATCATATATTTAATCATTTCTGTCTATTTTATTGGGGAAGGTTTCAAATGGCAGGCAATTATTGCGTAGACTCACCTTTTCCATTTTTTCTCCGTGTTTTTTTTATTTATTTTGGTACAGATCATGCTATGGATGTCTGAAATAATCAGGGATGGTGACACCAGGAATCTGCCCTTCTATGTAAGCCACATAATTTTTGGCCTTGGCCAACGCTGTAAAGCAGCCTTATTTGTGACATTCACTTCAAAGCGGCGATCTCCATTATGAAGTGTAGCTGTAAATTGCATATCTAGTGTAATATACAGTGGTATAATGGTATGGAATAGACTAGTGCATTTCAACTTTTGCTGGTAAAGTTAATCTGGCACTGCACAGAAACCAGACCCCTTTTAACTTTAGCTTGATCCTACAGTGGGATCAAGCACTTCACGAAGGAATGTGAGTTGACCCCTTGCCTTATTATTATATGTGTGCAAACACTGTTTCATGAAGCCTCTACATGGTTTAGTGGTGATATTTGGATGTGAAAACGTTCTTTTGGAACATTAGTAGATGCTTCTCTTTAAAACATTCAATTCAATTGCTCACACATTTATCCATTTGCAATGCAGAGATCAAAAACTCCTGCTCTTGTTCCTGAGGATTCAGAGCCTATCTGGTCAAGAGGTGCCCAAAGCATCTTTTCCAAAAGCATAGGAATCAAGCAGAGGATCTACAACAATATTAGCAGAATTTACGATTATCTAGGGGATCCAAGAATCGGCCCAATATTACTTTTGGGAGCCTTGATGTCGTTTGGTACCATATGGTTGATTAGGAGCCAATCAACTCATCCTACTCAAGCAAGTCAGCCAAGCCAGTCAAATGCGAAGGTAAGTGATGACACTGAAAGTGTCTGCCTGTGAATGCTAGTCAGCTTGTGTGTGTACATGTTGTCCATGACATATGCAATTGCAAGTAGGTGCATGAATGGTTAGGTATGGGTGGGTCCAAGATGGGTAAGGTTACTCTTAACGTCTCACCTCTTTGGTCCCGTTCATTTTTTAAATGGTACCTATGTCCCTAGCTCTGCTCGTTAATATTCCTTTTCATTGTCATCACTCACCAATCAACCTAACGTTACAATAATCCATAATTTCATATAAAAAAACAAATCCCTTAAAAACTTTAATTGACTACAATGACCTTATTGCTGATAACTCGATTTTCGTATTACTTACTCCACAATAGTTGGTATTATATGGGCAAAGCATAAGTATCTAGTTTTTGCTCCTGCATGCATATGCTTTACAAAATGCTAATAAAAGATATGGAAGTTAGGGAGAGAGTTCCCAGCCTAAATATTCTATATGGATTGGTATTTTTCACTTCAATGTTACTCACTTTTTTTTATCTTGACATGTTTATTTCACATATAATACTTGTATGCAATAATTCAAACAGCTTAAAGATTTGTTAAAAGTGTTAATAGAAACTTAAAACAGCTCACTTCACCCAAAAATCTAACATGGATTATTACTCTATTAGACAAGCTTTTGATCTCCACTCTTTTCAACCCTAAGATGAATTAAAAGATAAATAATTGAGAAAAATAATACTATTGACTGCATGTTACAATATATAATGTCAGGTTACTCCTTTATAGATATATGAATTTTTATTAAAAAGTACCAATAATTCTGTGACCTTTAAAAGTTTGTTTCACCTAAGATAAACAATTTATTATATAAGTCTAAAGTAAAACTACAATTAAATAATTGATCTAGATACTATCCTGTTCTATTTGTTGTGTTGTCCTTTTATATGCAATGATTCTAGTTTAAGAGAAAGAAAAGACACCACCCAAAACTGATTTCGTGAGTCTTACAAAAATTAATTTTGCACATGATGACGCACCCCACCCCACGAGTGCATCTCATTTTGAAGCAACTTGTGTCTCAAATTAAATATCATTGGTTATTGGTTAGAGAATGTTGTGATTAATAGCCGTAGTCCTCTTTTTATTTAGTTTGTTTGTTTTTTTAAGAATTTTATGGTTTGGATGATATTATTCTCTATTTCTTTTGAACAATTATTTTTTTGCTTGTTCAATTCATTTATATGGTTTTACTTAAAAAAACTTAAAGTTATGAAATGATAATTTGAATTTGGTGGAAGGAGGAAACAATCGGTCTATTTGATTACTAAGCAACCATAATATGCTGGTTTATCCTATAAATCATGATAAAAGTACAAGATACTCTTTTTTTATTGGTTTGATTTCTTCATAGATTCATAGATTAATTATTTCGCACATGTAGAGAACAGAAAAATATTGAAAAATTGGGAAGAGGGTATTTTTGTGAAGATAAGAAGTATGTCTTCTTAGTATAGAAACAAGAAAAAAGAGTGTTGATAAATAGAAAAACCTTTCATGACATTAGAAACTCATGAAACTTGAGTAATCCACTGTTGTAAAACTGAAAATGGCTTCGCTGAAGATAATTATTGTTAAAGTAGCAGAATATCGATTAAATGAAAGTTTTATTAAAGTTAAAGAGGACGTTAAATAATTCAATTCAAAGAAACCTTTTTATATATTCCCATGTTGAGGATGTAACATTTGAATCTCCCTAGCCACAGAAGGTATGATGACTTCTTATTGTTATCGAATTAGTATTGATTTTATTTTATTTACATTGAATTGAATTGCTATATTATTTTTTTAATTTAAAAGATGTCATTTAAAAAAAACTAATCGATACAATTATGAAGCATGTGCCATGCAAGTTGTATAAAAGTTGTTTATGATCATCCCTTTGACCAAAATTTAAACTTAGTTGACCACCCTGACCCTGTTCGTTGAAGTTTTGTTAAATATTTACCAGCTTGCTTTAATCAATTTTTCATTTAACTACTGCCACCACCGAACATTTACCACTACCATTATTACTAACATTTCAATCACTTGCCCGACTATCAACACCCCTACCTTAAGAATTATGATCCACCAAAATACCACCACTGCCCCTCAACCTCCTACCACAATGCCACCACCACATTATCATACTACTACAATCACCTATAGCATAACCACCAAATCACCAGCACCTACCTCCTCCACTGTGACTTCCATTTTTTCTTCCATTATCACTGCCTCCATCAATACATTTTGCAATACTTGAGTTTGTAACTACTTGAGTAACCAGTGACATCACCCACTTCTCAACACATTGTGGTTGTACCTTGGAAAGATTGTGTTATGAAGTGGTGCCACTAATTCTCTCCAAGTAATTTAGTTTGAGTATTTTATAAATCTTCTTTGCACCACCACCTCCTCAACCAACACTATTGTGCTACCTACACCATTTACAATCAACTTTAACCGTTGGTAATGGTATTTGTGGTGGTGCTGGTGAGATGGAAGAGGCAGTGAAGGGGGTTGTGGATTGCGGTGGCAGAGTGGTGCAGGGGGGGATTAAGTAGTTTTAGCCTAATGGTCAAACATAGTCAAAGATTGTCAAAGCTGGACTAATTGGTTGAGATTATGATAGTCAACCTAGTCAAGAAAGGTCTACTTTGTCAAGTCGATGTTTGGTCAAATTGGATACATGAGTGCAACTATTGATAGAAAATCTCAGGCTGTGTTTACTTTTAGAAAATTGTGTTTTTGTTTCCATCTCTAGTTTTCTTTTATACTCTAAAATGATTTTTTTTTTCATGGAAGATTAAGGAAACATATTCACTAAATACAAATCTTCCAAATTTGAAAACAAGGGCCTTGTTTGGCATAAATTGAAAATATTAAAAGGAATGATCATAAATTATTAGGTGAACCAAACAAGGTGTTTTTTTATATAATAGAGAATTTTAAAAACAACCATTTTGTTGTTTTTCAACTTTCTAAAAGAATTTAAAAAAAAAAACACATTTTTCTAACAACATATTTTCCGGTTAGTGTATGCTTCTATTTCTTAGTTCTATGAAAAATTGAAAACATTTACACAGGCGCAACCTTAATATTGCAAATGGCAAGGGGGTTAATCAGCAACAAAACTTATCTAAACCTTATAATTTCGTTACTATAACATGACCATTTATATACCATTATATTGTAGGTGACTCATTTATAAAACATTATTGTATATTATTGCCTATCCATTTGTGACATGCACCAATGTACCCTACATTGTTTAGATATGGATGCCTTATCTATGCGCAACGAGAAAGAGGATGAAATGAAATAAATCTTTTTTGTTTGTATCATGCCATAGAATATGCAGAATATGATAGTTATCTCCAGCAATTTTTGCTAGTACAGGCGAAAGTAGTGCTTGTTAATCCTAGCAAGTTGCAAACAATATTCATTCTTCGTATAATTGTTAATCCTTTGAATCTTATTTCCAAATAGAACTTGAACTGTTTTCATTGTTTTAATTCTTTGTCTTATTCTCGATTTATCCTTTCAACTATCCATTTAGTTGCTTCAACTCTGTGATGCATATGTTATTGCTGTTTGCTTGTATTTCACCTTTGTATCTTGCCTTTTGATTCTAATGTCCAATCTTTCTGTCTAAAACACTTTGAGAAAATCCTTGATGTGTATGTCTCTAGGATGAAACTAGAGCGAGGCGGAGAGATAGAGCAAAACACGCAGCAAAGAAAGATCGACCTCCTTCCATTACTGATAGTGAACCAAAAGGTGCTTACTAGATGCCACTGTCAGACTCTGAATCTGAGTAGCAAGCACAGCAATAGAGAAAGGAAGTTACCACAGGTTGTTTTTTTTTTAGCTGAAGTCACAAGTAGCTGTTTAAAAATTTCCTAATCAGAACTACCCCTCCCCCCCATCATAGCATCAATAAAATGAATTTGCACCCTGGAAACAGGGTGTTTGAGTAGGGATCTTGATGTGAGAGAGAAGAGGACAACTCTTGATTTACTTAATAATCTCTTTTTTCTTTTACCATTGGAACCCTCTCTCTGTGCATGAAGCTTTTGGATCCATTTTGGTAGGTTTGATTCTAGCAATAAACTAAGTAATAGCCATGAAAGTGGAAACTGAATTTTTGTTTTTTATTTATGCATTTATGTTTTTTTTTTTCTTGTTTTAGGTCTTTATAATTTTTTTTAAAATATATTCTGAGATTCAGTTTTCATTTTCAAATTGGTAGATTAAATATGGAGACCAGTCATACCAAAAATAAATAAATAAAATAAAATAAAATTGATGTGTCCATTTGCATTGTTTGGTATTGTAGTGTAGTTGCTACTTTATTCTTTCTAGAAATTTGTGTGCTAATTTCTCCTTTGTTTTTCCATTTTTCTTCCTTTTTTTATTTTATTTTATTCTATTTTATAGCACCTTTATATCTTTATATGCTATTCTAAGTTCTAACCCTCCAAAAGTAAGTTCGTGCAGTAAAGTAGTCGTCGACATTTGGAGAAAGCACATGGCCAAATTTGGTCGGTCCATGTGAGAAAGCGATTTGAAAACTTTATTTGTAGTTATTTTAAAACCAAATTATTCTAAAACCGTGATCTTATATTAGGCATTAAGCAGTGAGTAATGGAATAAAATGATTTAAAAATATTAAAAAAATATTAATTTAAAATAAAAAAATTAAATTTTTTTTAAAATATTTTTAAAACATAAAAACAAACAGCAAGAAATTATCATGAAAAAAAAACCATCTATAACCAAATCAGACGGTGCCTCTTTCTTGACCGTCATAGTGACGAGAAAAAATCATATCTGCAACCCTTTCAAACAAACTCCTAGTGTTAATTTTTTAATATTGTGATAATTTCAGCTTTTTAAATTATTGAAAAAATATTAAATTAATTTTTCTAAATATTCTTTAATAATTTCAATTACTAATACAAAAAAAAACTAATATTTTAATATATTTCTAATTAAAAAATTTCTAAATAACAAACATATTAGGGAGCTGTTTAGAAACAAGTTTGAAATACTGTTTTTTAAAAATTTGAAATTGTTTTTATTTAAAATTATTTATTATATTTTCTAATCATTTTGATATGTTGACATGAAAAATAATTTTTAAAAAATAAAAAAGTATTATTTTAATATTTTTTAAGTGAAAAACAGTTTGAAAAACAAACATTTTTATACTTTTAAAAACCCTTTTATTATAAAAGGCTAGGGATGGTAGCGGTAAAAGCCGCAATCTAAGAATCTATTTGTTATTGGGTTTTAAAAATATTTTTTAAATTTTTTTTTTATATTATTTTGAAATATTAATCTCAAAAATAAATTTAAAAAAAATTAAAAATATATTACTTCAAATATATTTCTAAAAACAAACACTTTAAAATAAAATCAACACACATTACGAAATGTGGTCTAAGTTAACAACTCTAAAGTGAGGGTCATCGTCCACAGTACATTCTTTTTCTCCTAGCAATTATGTCTGAAAAAGAACTGACGTTGCCAGTCACCTTCATCAGATTCCGCTGGTCTTGTCATTATGTCTTTTCATATCTTGTATGCAAATTAAATATTAAATAATTCTTTTTTTATTAAATGATTTCAAATTAAACTTTTAAGCTTTTCTTTCCTTCTTTAAAAGCTTTGAATTTCTTCTATCCGGTTTGTTTTTTATTTAAATATTTTTAAAAAAAAAATTATTTTTTTTCTAATACATTGATATATGAAAAGTAAACTCAACCACGTTACCAAATAATATTTTCAAATAATATTTTTAGTTGATTTTTATAATATATTTTTGTAAATATAAGTTAAAATTATAACTTTTTTTTTTCATATCTTATTTACCCACAAATCAAGAGGAAAGAACATTTTTTTTTATCGCATGAAAGATAAAAGCATCTTCGGATCATCATTAAGATTAAAATAAATTATGAGATTAGAGGGAAAAAATAATCCAAAATGGTAATCAACAAGATAATGAAATTACTAATTATTATATATATATATATATGATGGGTTCAAAGCTCAAACAATTACAATCCCCAAACCCGAACATTAACACAATAATATTAGCACGACATTCCTCCAACATTAAATTAAATTAATCAACTCAACAATGTCATCAATAATGATATATAAATATATGCTGATCATCATGGATCATGACATGATCAGTTCAATTAAATGCTAATCCATGGCTGCTGCATTAAACCCCATGACCACCACCACCACCAAAATGCACCCCAATTTGCTCAACAAGCTTGGCAAACCTGGCATGCTTGCTGCTCCAAGCTTCCACAAGTTTTGCCTCTTTACTTTCAGCGTCTCTATGCAATGCACTTAACTGCTCTTTATACTCGCTCTCGATCTTACTCATAAAGCTCACCTCTTCCTCTCTCAAACACCTTATCTTTGCCTCGATCTCCTCCATTTTCTCCCTTCTCTTCCTTGCTTTCTCTGACTCTAACTGCTGCTCTAGTCTGCTAAGCCTCCATGTTGCCTCCTTCTTATGCTGCAGCCAGTTTTGCCTCCCCTCCTCGAGCTCCTTGCAATACTGAACCAAAGTACCCATTTGCTGACCCGGCATGATCCGGGTCAAGCTCGGGTCAAACCCCGGATCAGAAGGAGATAATGACAAGCTCACTGATGGGGATGGTGTGGCTGAAACTGTGGTGCTAGTTGAAGATGACAAGTTTGAACCGGGGTTCATCCAAGCAGACCCGAGGGAGAGAACCGGGTCAGGGTCGGGCATGGGAGGCATCATAGCGGATAAACTACAGGGAAAAGATGGAACCTGGTTGAGGATCTTCGGTTGCACGTACTTCTCAGCAAAGGTCTCCAAGATGTGGTCGTATTTTCCTTGAGAAGAAGTTTTATCTCCGGTGGCCGGAATATTCCCTTCTCGTTGGTGGTGCTGATTGGAGTATTGTGTATTATGGTGATGGTGCAATAAAGACTTGGACTTTGATTGCTTCTCTTTAAAAACCTCCCACCACTTGCTAAGCCTCTTTGCTGTACGGCCAGGGACTTCACTAGCAATCTTTTTCCACTTGTTACCGTACTTGGCCTGGAGAGAAATGACAAGGGCTTGCTCTTCTGGGGTCAGACATCCCTTCTTGATGCCTGGTTTGAGGTAGTTTTTCCAGCGTTCAAGGCAGGATTTTGGGTCTCTGTTAAGGGTTTTGCCACTAGCTTCCACACGTTGAGAGATGAGATTCCATTCTCTCGGACCATATTGCTTAACATAGGCTCTTAGGATAGCATCTTCTTCTGGTTGCCAACGTTGTCTCTCCTTCATCTCATCATTCCTGTTGGTTATATGAAGTTGGGATCATTTAAGGATCCTTTAATGCCATCTGGGCTAGTGTTGCTCCCTGTCTAGTGTGCCTTGTCTCTGTGTTTATGGTCGTAGCAAGCTAGCAACTTGGTTTTGTTTTTTTTCTTTCAGTTTTATGGCAAAGTGGACCGTGGCGCTTGCAAGAGTAGAATAGACTACAAACCATGGAGTAAGATTACAAGGGAGGGAAGGAGGGGAGGCATGAAGGAGCCAAAAGAAAGGATTGATGATGGGATAATACATTAGGTGATAGGACTTATGTACTCTAACGCGTTATGGAGAGCTTGACAACCACTCTCGTTGTGTTGGGACCTATGACTGATGAGTAGCAGCATGTGGCAACTATTAATTTAGAGTCAGTTCTGAAATGTATTGTTTCTCGTATATTAAAATAATATTTTTGATCTTAATGTAAAAAAAATCAAAAATCTTCAAAATTACAGTTAGACTGCCAAACACCTCCTTGCTGCTGCTTTGAATTAGACTAGCTAGCTAGGGGAGGTCTCTTCTTTGCTTGATGGGAGGGGGCAATATTAGTGGGGTGGCAGGCAGAGAGGCTGGGCCACTCCGGCCGGTTGTGGGGCAAGCGTGAGTCAGAGTGAGACAAGACCAGACATTGAGAGAGAGGCCTGTAGTCGTGTGGGGCTGATGAGAAAGATGCTAAAATAAGTGAGGATGGTTTATTGTGGAGAGTGGTCATGCTCGTGCATGTGCCTGTACATAAGAATGTTGAGATGAGAGTACTGCTCATGTTTTAAATTTATTTTTAAAAAATTATTAATTTAAATATTGTAAAATTTAGAGTTATTAAAAATTTATTTAACCGTTAATTTTAAAATTTCAAAAAATTAATTAAAATGCATGTAAATTAGTTTAGATATCATAATTAAAAAAAAAAGTATGATTTGGAGTCTCGAGAATTGTGGGCTTTCTGAATCTGTTAGCTTATTTATGACAGCCATGAATACATTGTTTACCTCTGAAAAGAAAACTGGGGAGAAAAATTCTGAAGGAAAGGAGCTTTAACTCCTACAAATTAATCTCAACTCATGACTCTACGAATTAATTTGCTTATTATTTTTTCAGTTAGCTATTGAAAAAATTAATTTTAATCATTAATGATGAATGTTGAATGCCTCCTCCTCCTCCTCTTTTTTTTATGACAAGAATTGAAAAAATTAATGAAATCTTTTAGCATGTGCTGGATGATTTCTGTGTTATACAATGTTTAGAGCTCGAATATAGAGAGATCCTTGGCAATATCATTAAACTTGGTCAAGCAAGTCAACACATGAAATCTTCATTGTCTAGCATGTGTTTTAAATTAAAGTGTATAGAAGTTGCTTTGATATTATCCAATTGATTTAATGGGTTTAAAAATAACTTAAATAACTGGTAAAAATATTGTTGGTTTGACTTTAAAAATCTCAGGATCTAATATCCTTTTCTCGCTCCTATTATTTTTTGGATTTCTTCCGAATATCTTTTGATATATTTTTTTGTATTTTCTCATTTTTTTGTGTGGGAACCCAAAAATAAATAACAACAACATAGTTTTTAAAATATTAAAACGACAATATATTGGATCAACCTAAAATTCACGACTTAACTCAATAAACCCACAACTTAGAGCATGGACTCCACTAGTTTAATAACTTTGTTTTTAAAAAAATATTATTTTTTAGTTATATAATAAAAAAAAACAGATGCTTGCAAAATCAAACACTAATATAATATCATGATATTTGTTTGAGACAATGATAATCTCATAAAAAACAATTTGAAAAAGATTATGAATTATAGTTCTTAACCAACCTAAGTCAACTTGCCAAACCCGTGATCTGGGTCATGGACTTCTCTAGGTTTAATAACTTTTTTTTCTGAAACTGTTTTTTATTTATTTAATTATACAATAACAAAAATAGATGCTTGCAAAATTAAACACCAACTCAATGTCGGGATATTTGTTTCAGACTAAGATAACATCATAGAAAGCAATCCAAAAAAAATTACAAAACTCAGTTCAAAACAAATCAAATGTTGAAAAATGAAATAAAAAATATAAAAAATATAATATTAAATGGTAAAATTTAAAAAAAAATTTAAAAAAATTAATACAAAGAAATCAATGGAAGAAAAAAAAACAGATTATATGCGAGGCCCCAGGTAACTCAATATACTTATGCTTTTTTTTATATTTTTAAAGGGCAGAAGACATGTCAATCACCGTTTTTTTTTTAAATTACAATATACAATGTGTCTTCAGCTTGCTAAAAATCCCCTCACCGAATGGTGGCTGAAAAATTACTATAGTGTTTTTTAAAAACTATTTTTTAACCTATTTTTATTTAAAAACATATGATAAACCCCCTATTAACCTAAAAGAATAATTTATCAATCTTAAAAAAACCCTAAACTAGTCTAGAAATACAAAATTAAATTAAAAAAATGATATCTCGACCTCAATTTATTTTTTCAGACAAGATAAAAATTTAAAAAATACCTCAATAAAATCCTCATTAAATATAACTCATTGACACTAAAAGAACTGGTGTACTAAAAGAACCGGTATCATTGTCATTGTCAAAAGGTGATCTTTCATTGAATTTTTCTTTTCTTTTTTAAATTCGGTAACTGAAATGTTAAGAAAATAAAATTTTGAATCAAAATTAAAATTGCAAAAAAAAAAACAGAAGAGACTGAAGAGTAAGAAAAATGATCAGGTGAAATCAGGTGCACCGAGATCAAACACTAATGGTGTTGTGCCTGCCAAACCATCACTCTTTTCTTTCAAGCTGGCTCAAAACCCGAGACTCCTCGCAAAATCTTCAAGCTTTGGCAACTTCTCAGGGACTAAGAGATCTTTCTCTTGCAAAAGCCAAGCTGCCTCAACTGAGGATTCAAGACCGGCCAGTAAGTGATCTTTGATGTTTCTCTGTTTGTTTTTATACATAAAAATGATTATTTAGTGACACTTTTATGGGATTTCGTGCTCTTGTTACAGCCGAAGTTCAAGAACTGAATGTTTATGAGATCAATGAGAGAGACCGTGGAAGCCCTGCTTATCTTCGTTTGAGCTACAGGCCTGTCAATACTCTTGGTGATCTTGTGCCTTTCAGCAACAAAGTGAGTCCTCACCATGATCTAAGTTATGTTTTTTTTTTCCCAAGAAAATCTAACATTATTTGATACGTTCTCACTGTTTTGTATCCCAGAGAAATTATTCCATGCTCACATATTGAATTTGGAGCTCTAGCTTTTGACTTTCTATTTGTTTTCTTGAAACGTTATTTTTCTGCAAATTGCTACACTTTCCTGGAAAATCTTTGTCAACTTTTGCTGCACCTTTCTTGATTCAATTTTTTTTATTTTCACAATAATGAAAGCAAGTCCGTCAGTCCAGTTAGCTGAGAAATCGGGTTGAGCAAGTCTTGTAGCAACCGGCACGGGCAAAACCAATTTTTATAATAATGGTTTTTGCTGGAAAAAAAAAGGCAAAAGGTGGTTGCAGTAGCGTTGTTGACGGTGATGATTTGATGTTTCACGTTATTACAGCTTTACACCGGAGACCTACAGAAACGCATAGGAATAACAGCAGGAATATGCATTCTGATCCAACACAAAACGGAAAAGCAAGGTGACCGGTATGAGGCAGTCTACAGCTTCTACTTTGGTGACTACGGTCACCTTTCGGTGCAGGGAGCTTATTTGACCTACGAGGACACGTATCTCGCTGTGACTGGTGGGTCAGGTATTTTTTAAGGGGCTCATGGTCAGGTTAAGCTGCGGCAGCTTGTGTTCCCTTTCAAGCTGTTTTACACATTTTATTTGAAGGGTCTTAAGAACGATTTGCCTGAGGAGCTGGTTGGGAAGCCTGTCGAGCCGACCCCAGCGGCTAAGGCTGCTGAGCCACATGCTACCATTGCTAATTATAGTGATTAATTACGTGTGGAATGTGGTTTAATCATTAATCGTTTTCGCAATGGAATATTTGTAGAGTAATAAATAAATATTAAACAGTGTTTGTTGCTTCTTTCTTTTCTTGTCATTTTCATTTCGTTGCTTTGATATTAATTTTTATTTTTTTTGTATGGGATTAGATAGCATAGTTTAAACTATGGTAGGTGGTCTATGCTATGCTAAGAACTGATTTAGTTTTTTTTCACGGTAAAAAAAGATGTTTCGGAGATATAAGTGTTTTTAAAAAAGAAATTGAGACTTAGATCATTGATTTAATCAGGTTTAATAACATTGTATAATTTTAATAACATAAAATAAAAAAATACTTTAACAAAAAATAAATCAATAAAAAAATTAACAACAAAAAAAATAAAAAAACAATTTTCAATACTAGGACAACCCTAGCAAAAGCAAGATGAATATATGAGCCCAACCAGATTAGCATGTTAAATTGGTGATTTAATTGTGATACTAGGGCAACACAATCAAAAGCAAGTTGAATCAATTCAATGTAGAAAGACGTAATTAAAAACAAAAAATAATTTGAAAGACTCATTTACCATGCTATGGGTCGAGTCAAATTTTTCTAGGACATAAGAAAAATATTTAGATATTGCTAATATTTATTTTAGTGGAAAAAAATTTTAAAACTATGTAAGCGTTAACTTGAAATGACCTGATTGACTTTATGGATCAAAAAACAAACCGAATGACTAATAAAAATGTAGTTTGACAAAAAAAAATTTCAAGATGATTTTTTTTTAATATTAAGATAACAATATATTTGATTGACTTAGGTCAATCTAGGTTAACATGTTAAATCCTCAACTTGGGTTATGAGACTGTGATAATCCTATAAAAAAATAAATCAAAACAAATTATATAACATAATTTCTAATTAACTCATTGTTAAATGATGAAACTGAAGAAAAAAATCAATTAAAAAAAGATTTAAAAAAGCGATCTGAGTTAGTCTGTCAAACTCATAACTCGGGTCATAAGACCGAGATAACTTATGAAAAGAAAATTAAAAAAAATTACAAAGTTCATTTCTCGATCAGTCCAATGTTGAATGATTAGACTAAATGAAGAAATCAATTTAAAAAAGATCATAAAAAACACCTAAAACAATACGCTAAACCCATAACTCGTGTCAAGAGATCGAGATAACTTCATAAAAAAAAAAAAAAACAAAAATGGCCTGATTTAACTTATCACATCCATGACTTTGGTTATGATAAAGGGAAAGCCTCATAAAAAAATCAAAATAAATTTTAAAACTCAATTCTCAATCAATCATGTCATACTCAATGTTAAACAATGAAATTTGTAAAACATTTAATTAAAAAAAGACACAAAAAATGAGCCAAGACAATATGAGTTAACTTGTTAAACATTATTTTTGGATCATGAGGCTAAGATAACCTCATAAAAATCAAACTGAAATAAAGAATAAAGCTTAATTCTCAATCAAACAAAATATTAAATGATGATATTGGGAAAAAAATCAATAATAAAAAAAACTGAATCAATTGGATTAACACATCCAACCCATAACTCAGGGCATGAGACGAAGACAACTCTATAAAAAGAAAATCTAATGTCGAAGGACATGAGACTAAGATAATTTCTTAGAGAGAAAATAAAAAAAATATTCGAAAGACTTGATTTATCCGGGGTTAAAATACCAAAACTCGTGACTTGGATCATGTGACCAAGATATTTTTATAGAAAATAAATCAAAATAGATTATAAAGTTCAATTCCCAACCGATCCAATATTTAATGTTAAAATTAAAAAAATTTCAATTAAAAATACATAAAAAATAATCAAAGTCAACTAAGGTAACTCGTTAAGTACTATTCTTTGATCACGAGACTAAAATAACCTAATAGAAAACAAATAAAATAAATTATAAAATCTAATGCCATATTTACCCAATATTAAAGAATGGACTAGGGAAAAAAGTTAAATAAGAAAAAAAAATCATAGCCAACTAGGTTAATTTGTTAAATCCACGAGTCATGTCATGAAAGTAAAATAACCAAATAAAAATAAACTTAATTTTAAAAGGTTAAATTAAAAAACAATCCAAAATAAAAAAAAATACAAAAGTTTTTTTTTATAGGTGCCACACTAAAATATACAAGGAAAGTACTATTTATTGCTATAATAATTTCTCTATATGTTTTAGTGTATTGTTAATAATAATGTTAATATGATGACGGTGGAGGGCAGGTGATATTTTTGTTGATGGTGGGGGCATAAATGTGGCAGTGAAAATGAGAATTAAGAGGTCGATAGGAAAATTTTGTTTTGACACTCCTTCTGACATTATATACATATATACCATGGTATTTTACTGTAGAAATAATATAATCATAAATTTTTCTGGTTTTTTTTATTGTAACGAGTAGTATATATATTAAAAAAACTTTATTGTAAAAATAGTATAATTATAATCATTTTATACTTTGATGGTGACAAAACTATAAGTTCTATTTTTTAAGAAATAGATATATATATACTTGACATATTAATCATTTTATATTTAGTCTATTTATTACTATTTTTTCTCTTGTCTTTATTTTTTGTAATTGCTTTTTAGTTTCTCCTTCTTTTTTTATGTATATTTTTTTTGAAAAAATATTATTTTTTCTTTACATTTGAAATATTTATCACTACACTTGGTCTGTTCATACCATTCTTTTATAATTTGTTTTATAATTTTTTTCTTTGCACTTTTTTTTTAAAAAAACAATATTATACAAAGACTAAGAAAATGATGTTTTATTGTAGCAATCCAACATTGTCCTATTTTTCACTACATTAAAAAACTAGTTTGGTATTTTACATGTTTTTATTAATACATATAATCTTCATTATATTTTATTATATGTAAGCATTGACTTTTTTATTCACAATTATAATTTTTACTTGATATAAAAAAATACGTTAATAACACCTACACATTAATTTTTTGTATTATAAAAAAAGTTATTCGACCTACAACGAGACGAGTTGAATAAACATACTAACACTTTTTTTTTTATTTACATATATTGGTATAAATATTTCTCAATTTAATTAAATGCATGAGTAATTTTTTAATTTATGATTAGAATTTATTTATATTTTTGTTAAAAAATACATTTGAAAAGTTTACATATTTATTTATTTTTTCTACGAAAAACATTATCTGCCTCTCTAAAATGTGCGTTCAAATAACTAATTAAACATGAAAGAAAAGGGTCTAGAGAGATGGAACATGCCTTTGTCATATAATTATTTTTAATTACTTTCACAAATTATAAGTTTTATATACTATGTTTGTCTAGATGGATGGATAAGAAAGGGATAAGTTAGAAAAGACGAGAAATGATGTATAAATTATTATCTTTCCATTTATTCCCTTATTTGGCATGAATTAAATAAGATGAGAAATGTTGTATAAATTATTATATATTTAATTATTCCCTTATTTGGCTAATTTAAGAGAGTAAGTATGAAAATCAATACATCCAAATTAAAATCATTAAAAAATATATAAGAAGAAAAAACATAGGAGTCAATTTAACTTGCATTGCAATCTTGACTTTTTTTTTCCTCTCTCCCTCTCACTAGTGGGTTGTTTTGCTGATTTTTCAAGTTGTTTTCAATTTAGATGTGTAAGACATTTTATAAATGTAAAATCTTTATAGAAATATTTTATAATGTGTGAGAAGTAATAATATTATTATAAATGGATTAATATTTATAAAATATTTTATAAAACTTCATAAGCTACAAATATTGTTTAATAAATAAATTAAAATTAAATATTAATTATAATGTATTTTATATTGACTATCTTTCAATAAAATATTTTATAAAAACCACATAATCTTATTTATTTGGAGTCATAAACATCTCTAGAAAAGGCTACTATGAACCTTGATTTTTTAGGATCCGACAACCAGAGAAAATATTGTTATATAATCATTAATCGATAACTTAATCACAAATTTTATATTATGGTCTTAACTAAATAAAATTATAGATAGATTTGCAATCCTTCTTGTCCTCTTCCTCTACAATCTACATTATCAATTAATTAATCTTTGGATCTCCCATCAACAAAGTCCGTAATTACCCCATCTACAAAACCAAAAACATAGGTATCCCAGAAAGCCAAAACAATTTCTCCAAATGTACTAACAAGAAGTTCAAAGGTTTTTTCTCCTCATGGTACTTGTACAATCCTCAAAACTGTCTCTCCCTCCTTCTCTTCCACCAGCAAAATCCATTCTCTTTGAACCAAACTCTCTTTCTTTAGCCTTAATGCACACTGATTCCTCTGTTTCCCTCTTTCCTTGTCTCTCTTTTCCTTCCCCTCCTCTCCCACCAAAACCCCAAACTCTAGTTCCCTCTCCTTCCTCTTCCTCTTCTTTCCTTCTCATCCACCAAGATCCTATCCCTAAAGTCCTTTTTCTTGTTGCTAGCCCATATAAGGGTGGGTCCCAGATTCTCTTAAGGTTCTATCTCTTACAAAAAGACAACATCTTTTGTAAGCCCCAAGTTGTTTGCAACCAAAAGGGTATTGCTTTTGATTCGAAACTTGGTGTTTTATTGGATATAAATCATGGGGTTTCTATAAAGATTGTTGGTTCTGTTAATTTTTTTGTGTTGCATTCAGTTTCAAGCAAGAAAGTTTGGGTCTTTGCAGTGAAACTTATTGATGATGGTGATGGTGAGATGGTGAAATTAATGAGGTGTGCTGTGATTGAGTGTAGTGTGCCTGTTTGGTCAATTAGCGTTTCTTCTGGAGTCTTGATTTTAGGGGAGGATAATGGGGTCAGGGTTTTTAATTTGAGGCAGTTGGTGAAAGGGAGGGTTAAGAATGTCAAGGATATTAGTTCAAATGGAAAGTCGGATGGTAAAGGGTTGAAATTGCCAAATGGGGTTGTTGGGGATGACTATTTTCACGGTTCAAGCTCTGGGAATGGCTGCAATGGTGTACTGGATATGAAGACTGATAAGCAATATGTTTCTGGTAAGTGTGCTACTATTGAGCTCTTCTTATTGTTCTTTTTGTGTTGAAAAAGTTATTGTTTTTGCTAGTTAGCATTGAGTTAGGGTAAATAAATGTGATTATTTAGCTTTGTGACATAGAGAAATTAGTAGTTGAGAGTTTTGCAATGCAAATTATGCAGTGTTGTCCCTTTTACTTTAGAAGATCTCCATTGAAGTTGGAGAAGAGTTAATTCTGTTTAACTTGGACTGTGTATGTGTTCATGAAGGTGGTCTAGTGACCTTCAAGGATTTTCTTTCTTCTCAATTGGGAATGTTCTATTAATTTAGGATTCAATGCTTCGTGAATATGACATGTATAATTTGATAATTGATTCATCGACTGTTGTTTTGATATGGGTGCAAGATTTCCAACAGAATCGATCATATTGTGTTGTAGGTTTAAAGGATGTACAATTTCAAATCCAAACATAATTTCCAAGGCAAAGCACCATTGGACAGTTTATTAATGGCCTTTCTTCTATTTTTAATGAGAAATGAAATTTACTGGGGAAGAGGCTCTCGCTGAATAGGAATGAAATTTGAAATTCCAGAGAATAAAAGGAATTGGGACTTGAGTATCTTGAACGTGAGATTTCTTGGTTTGACAGAATTAAGATTGCACCTATGCAGCTAATTTAAATGCTTTATGAATCAGTTGTCTTGATAAGTTATGGATCAAAATTCCTGTCTTCTTTTATCTTTTCCCATCATGTTTATTAACTTGTCTTTTGTAGATTTCATCAGCATTGAAGATCACATACCTTTTGTTTGTGTTGGATAGGTGGTAAGAATGGCCTAGACAATAAAGTTCCTTATAAATGCTAAAAACTTATAACAGAACACCTAATTAATACTAAAAATCTTGTTAATGTAAACAGCGGCCACGCTCCATTTTTTGTTTTGGTGGAACTTTAACGTTCAATTGTATTCATGGCTTTATTGAATCGCCTTGGTGAATGAGTTCTCTTTGGGGGTTGGTGTCTTCTTACCTTGTAACATATTTATCCTATCATTATGGTATTCTTTATCTATACATTTGCAATTTGCTCTGACAGATTGTTTTTAGAAATTTCTGTTAGACCATGAAATGGATGAACTCATATTAAGTGAGGTGCTGTCCTGTGGTTAGATTCATAAGGATGCCTCTAGATGGTAAATCACTGTTATTAGAGAGACATATTTGATTAGGGGTTCTCTCCTGTTTTTGTCCTTGGCAAGTAATGGTTGCTGAACCTTTTCTTCTGTGTTTGATAGCTTTTAGAAGAGTAATTGTGATGCTTGCAGAATCTAAGTTATCTATTTATACATAGAACTGGAAGTTGTTTTGAAATATTGTTTTTTTTTTTTTTTGGTTTCAAAAAATGTTTGTGTTGTTGGCTCATGACACTAATTTGCATTTTAACTCACAGTTAAGCTGAGATCTGTAAGGTGCAGACAAGACTCTGGTGAAGGGGGTGCATGTTTTGTGGCATTTAAGAGGGAGGAGGTTGAGGTCTTGAAACCTACAACATCAAAGGCTGTTTCCATTCAGGCATTGTCTCACAAAAAATTTGTGATTTTGGACTCTATGGGAGATTTACATATCTTGTGCCTGTCTGCACCTGTTATTGGATCAAATTTCATGGCTCACATGAGGCGGTTGCCTCATAGTATGAAAGTGCAGAAGCTGGCTGTTCTTCCAGACATTTCCTTGAGTATACTATTCAAAATACCCTCTCTCTCTCATCTAAATTTTGATGTTTCTCGCATGTCCAGCAATGATTCTGTGATAATGGTTCTGTGATCAAAGTGTTTGTTGGTTCTTACAAAAACTTGATCCAAGGATGATTTATTACACGTTGAACCGATAATTATCGGGATTGGAAATTCATGTGTGATAAGGGAATCTAACTTATGTCTCAGTGGTTAGGTATCATACTTGGTAAAATAAAATGGAAACGAAACTTCATAATGCGTGTGGTAAACAGATGACATTTCGATGAGGAAAATAAAATTTGATTTTGCCTATTTATTTTGTTAATATAATGCCCTTTGGAATCTGTTTCATGAAAAAAAAGGGAAATGATCTCATGGTCTTGGTTAATATATATAAATGTTATCTGTAGATTCTTCAACTGAGTGAACTTGCCATTGCTTTGTAGAAATGCAAACATTTTGGGTATCAGATGGGCTTCATTCTGTGCACACGATTACTCTATCTGACATGGGTGCTGCTGTCAATTCAAACAACGAAGATGAGACCCAGGAAAAGTTAATTCAGATCACAGGTTTCTTTAATCCCATTTATAGTGGCGTAGTTTTTCAAATTATTACTGTATATGCCTTGTCTTTTTATTAAACTCACCTTGGGTTAATGAAAGCTCTGGCAGCTGTTCTCAAATGTTGATGCTGAAGTTATCTAAACTATTTTTGTATTATTTATCTGCTAGTTATTCAAGCAATTTTTTCTGCTGAAAAGATACAAGATCTTATACCCTTGGGTGCAAATGGTATTTTGATTCTTGGACAAGGTAACTTTTTTCTTTCTTCAGTCTAAGTTGTTTTGATTAAGTAACACACTAGTGGAACATAAAATGAAAAAGAAGATGCTATAAACTTGCACTTTTAAGTTATATATTTTGCTCCCCTAAAAAAATGGGAAGATTTGAGAAATGACTTTATATCATTATTGTTTATTTCGTTTGTTGGCATGTAATTGGTGGCCTTAAACAAAGTCTGCTATGTATAATCTTCTCTTTGATGATGGGCGGGAGTTTTTTTAAAATTAAAGAATCACTAATCAAGATTTTATGATTTCTTCTTGTATAATTGTTATTTTCCATTACACTGTTTATCCAAAGTTTAAATTCCACATTAGTGCATGCAATCAAGAAAAAAATGTTTTTTGGAAAGTAACTAAACTTTATCTTTTTTTCCACTGTCTTTTCAAATTCAAATAATGGAATGGAATTTTATGTTTTTCTTTTTCTTGAGCAGGAAATATATATTCATATGCAATCCCTTGAAGATGCTTGGCACTTGGAAGTTATCTATCTTTTGGTGGTGAATATCTGATAGTGTTTCTTCTTATATCATAAATCTTGTTCTCTTTGTGCCTTGCTCTAACCATCTAACTTGAATGTTTTATAGGAAATCTATGCTCCAGATCACAATAGATATTTGTTACAGTTATAGTGGTTTCCAGGATCGTTGTTATTAAACAGTAAGTATTTCTATTATTTTCATGAAAGTAGTTCTCTAGTTAACTCATAATGTAGTCAATCTTACCACAGATCTGACTGATCATATTTCCTGAATATCAGTTAACTGCCATGCGTTCTCTCTGATTACCGTGGTTTTTTCTTGCCCTTGTGTTGCTGTAGTCATGAGCTGTAGTTGTTTCATGTGTATATTGGTGCACAAGAACTCAAAGACACTGAGCTCGTGAAGGTATGTAACTTTAAATGTTTTTCATGCAATATTATATCTACACCAAGTTTATGGACACAAAAAAAAAAAAGAAAAAAAATTCAAAGAAAAGCACCCACAATATCACAGGCTGGAAGATTTTGGACTGGGAAAACTTTCATCAAAATTTTGTTGAGAAACCATCACAAATAGTATTGTTTTTGTACATTTGGTTCTGAAGCATCTTAGAATGTTACGTTTGTGCATGCCTTCTAACAAATGAATTGGATCAATTTTCTTTTTGTTTATCACATAGTTTCTTAACAGGGCTATTCCGGTGGCTAATAGTGATTAGTTATGCATGACAAGTACATTCTTAATCATTGTACTTCATAGTAACTGTAAATTGGTTCCTTTTCTTCTTTCTTTCTGCTCTTTTTTCCCCACTAGCTAAGTTGATATTCTATAAAATTTTGAGAGTATCACCAGGTTTTTTTCGTTTATTAAGGGGACCTGTCTGTCTTTTATGTTGGGGCTCTAGGACATGCTTAATATGGCAATTACCACAGAAAGAAGTCTTCCCTGTGTCTTCCTAAGGAAGACTAATGATGTAGATGAGGGGCTTTAGGTTTACGAATAGGAAAAATCATCACGGAAGCTAATCATATTACTTTTTAGGTTAATATGGTGGAGAAGTGTAGACAACCAAAAAAAAAAGTATAAGAAAAGAACAGCTGAAATTTCTCTACTGTTCATTATTAAGGAATGTATTGGGTTTTCAAAGATGTGCCATTCTTCATCCTTAGAGAAGGGCATATAGAGCACAGTACATCAACAGTTATGATAGCTGGGGTTGCTTAAACTTGATTGACATAAGTTTTGCCCGTGGCAGAAAAGATAGTGCTTTGGGTGGTGAGAATTCTTTTTCATACCAAGGCAACTGAAGTTGAAACAATTAGAAAATCTCACTGGATGAAGGTGCAGGGAGCCTCTAGTTAACCCCTACTTTCACACCTGGTTGACGAGTGAGTTGATGGCCACATCACAGAGCCTCACACATTTGTGGGGTTTTCTTTTTCCAAGGCGACAAAGGTGCTTGCTTGTAGCATCTTGCTGTGGTCATCGACCCAGAGCAACTGTATATCATAGGATGACATAGTATGGAATGCTTCACTTTTTTGAGTTCATCAAAGCTTGTTTCAGCTGGTCTACAGGGTAGAGTGGGATTGTCCCATTCTCAACTCTATTGCTAGATTTTTCGTTGTGTTGTTTCCTGTTTTGTTTGCATCTCATGGTTGACTTCATTGAATTTCATCGAATTCTTTATTTCATGGTGAAACCAGAACCAACTTGTCTTGGATCTTGAAGATGGACTTTATTCGGCAACTGAAAGCCACATCTGCTGCACAGCCAGCTACCATGAGTTGGAAAACATGTCTTATGCTGTTTTGCCCTCCGTGGAGTTTACTTCGTGTCTTGCTCTGTTAGCTGAAGACCAAATGAACAGTTTACCGAATGTTATGAAGATGTGCTTGGCTTCTTGTTCTGTTGCATGATGAAACTCACTTTTATGAATTGTAGAAACAACATTTATATGGGGTGGGTTGCCTTTAGAGGCATACGGCTCGGTTTGTGCTTTGTGCTTTTCCTTTTTTCCTGATTAAGTTAAGTTTGAATTCAATTCCGTGGTTGTTTTCCGATGAACCTTACATTTGACAAACAGTTTCTTACTAGAGAAATATGACAGTAGTTTCAAAGTCGTTATCCACCCTGTTACAAGAAAAAAATGGTTTCATTTTCTGAAATTAAGTGGCAGGATGAATTTGATTGCAGAACTGAAATTTATTAAAACTTTAATGTTATGGGGCACCTGAATTACTTCCCTAGAGTGAAAATATTTGCTTGCGAGAGACTGTTTGAGAGTGTGGTTGTTTTTCAAAGTGATTTTTATATTAAAATAATATTTTTTTTTTATTTTTAAAAATTTATTTTTGATATAAAATATTAAAAAAATATTAATAAAAAATGAAATAAAATTATTTGAGATGAAAAAACAGGGTTGTCACACCTGAATAGGCCTTAATGGCATGGAGACTTGAGCAGTAGCAACTGCAAGATACTGAGACTTAAGGATCAAAATGATTGCAGGCTTAACACAAGGGTCTTATGCCATGGGACGTGTCTAATTTTCTTTTTCCTCTTGGTTTATCAGGTGTTAAAAGGGCATTTTCTTCTATGATATGAACTGTTTGCATTTCAAGATTCGGAATCCGTTCATGTTCTGGGCCTCTAAACCGAGGCAAAATAAATAATCTCAGAAGAAATATTTTGAGATAAGAAGCAAGGGGTGTCAGAATTCAGAAATCGAATACAAGATTTTAGATAAAAGATACATATCTCTTTAGCAATTAAATGAAGCAGAAGAAGGACCAAAATCTACTGGCAACCACAACAACCCATCCCTGTCCATGAAACCTACTTTGCATACACATCAGACAAAACTAATGGCCATGATGAGTCCCAGCATGGGACCCTCCTGCTCCTGTTCCTGCGATAGGAGGTCCTCTTACCTTTCACTCACTTTCAAGAAGATGATGACAACCACATGGCATGCAGCTTCACATGCACATGGACATGCTCAGGACAACCACAGAGACACTCTCATGGACACCCTCTCATTCTTCTCTATCCACCCCCCCCTCTTTTTTTCCCTCCAGCAACCCAATATTGAAAGCGACACAGCAGTGTTATCTAGTTATATATCAAACCCTAACATGTTGTAACGCACCCATCTCTCATGGAGAGCTAATCTTGTGCACTTGCTTCCGTGGAGCTCTGTTGCTTTAAAGAGCTAATGATTGTTAGGAGTTGATAAATATATGGGAATAGTCTATGAATAAAATATTTTGCTAAAAAATCTGAATCGAATTTGTGTAACATATGTTGCATTCAAAATCTTCTGCTATGATACGTTGTTCTCAAGGTTTATCTACAACAAGCATTATTTGTGAAATCCCATTCAAATTACAAGTGTCTCCTAGCTAAAGGTAAGTTCATAAAATGATTAAAGTGATATCAAAATGTTTTTCACCAAATGATTCTTTACCAAAAAAATATTCTTTATATAATGATGTCCTTAAAAGCGGTAAAAAAGAAGTTATTAAACCTGGTTTAGCCTATCCATCCAAGGTTTGGGTCATGAGCAAGGTGTGAAACTTGGTTGATCTTGATCAATCTAAAATAACGTTTTTTTTTTTATAAAAAAATTAAAGTCAAACTAGGTTTTGACCGCGTCATGGGTTGGCATGTTGAGTCACACCTGATTTACTTTTACCCAATTTAATTTAAAATATGACTCGAATCAAGCCCAGGTCGATGGTCATTGAGTTGATCTATCGGGTTAGACCATGCTAAAAAAACTAATTTGATTTTTTGATAACCATATCGAGTCCTTATAAAAGTGTGTTGGTTTTTTACATTCTACTTTTAGTATAAACTAGATCATTGGCCTACGCTATTCTGCGGGTTGGATATTATTTAAAAAATATAAAGGCGTTACTAACGTGTTTTTAACATAAAAAATAAATAATAAATTAAAAATCTAATACATATTGGATAACACTCTTTTTAAATATTGAGATGATGACATATCAAACAACACTATTTAAATTTTTTTTTATTGAAATGATAACATATTAGATTGAACCAAACCAATCCTGACTAACCTACAAAACTTGCGACTTGAGTCATGAGAGCTTGATAATTCCATAGAAAGTAAAAATAAATAAATTAGGAAGCCCAATTTCCAATAAGTAAAAATTTTAAAGGACAAAAAAAAAAAACAGTTTGAGTCAACCTGGATAAAACCGTTAAACTCGTGAAACGAATCGTGAGAATGAGATTACCTCATAGAAAATAAATAAATAAAATTATGAAGCATAACTCTAAACCAATTCATTATTGAAGGATAAAACTAGTTAAGAAATAATTAAAAAAAATATTATTTGAGTCATCCCAAGTTAACCCAACAAACCTTGTTCATGAGATCGAGATAACTTAATAGAGACAAAATTAGAAAAAAAACCTATGGAGCCTAATTCCCAATCAATTAAATCGTGACTCGATTTTTGAGAACGAGATTACCATATATATAAAAAAAAAACTAAGAAGCCTAACTCAACACCAACCTATTGTTTAAGGTTGGAATAAAAAAGGAAACAATTTTAAAAAACATAAAAAAATAGAGTCAACCTAGGTTAAATCAACAAACCTATAAAATGGATCATGAGACTAGGATAACTTAATAGAAAAACAATTTAAAAATAAATCAGGAAGCCCAATTCTCAATCAACTAATTATATATTGAAGGCCAAAACTAAAAAGAAAAGGAATTAAAATAAAGACAAAAAAAAAACCCAAAGTCAAAGTGGGCACACTATCTAGACCTGCTACTCGGGTTGTGAGACCGTGATATTCTTGTAGAAAGAAAATTCAAAAGAATTATAAACTCAATTATCAAATTAACCCAATATTGTAAGGCGTAGCTAAAAAATCCAATTATATATATATATATAAAAAAAATCCAAAGTAAACCCGAGCTAATGCACCAAACTCACAACCAAAATCATGAGACCGAGATAATCCCGTATAAAAGGAAGCAAACAAAATTAAAGAAGCCCAATCCCCAACCTTTAAAGAATGAAATAAATTTTTTTTAAGAAAATGCTAAAAAGATCAAAGTCAAACTGAACTAACATTCCAAATCCGTGACCTGGGTTATGAGATCAAGATTACTCATAGATGGCAAACTGGAAAAAATTACGAATTCAAATTCCCAATCAACCTAGTAATGAGGATAAATTTTTTAAAAAATATCAATTAAAGAAGTATCTAAAACAAACAAATAGCAATGAAAAGAATGAGACTCAAATTTGATATAAAAATAAAATGACAAGACTTCTTGCTATTTTAAGGAGAATGATGCGAAAACCGAGGAAAAGAGATAGAAAAGAGGGAAGAAGATAAAAAGAAAAAAAAAGGTTATGAGACCGTTATAACCATATAGAAAGCAAATCAAAATAAGTTATTAAGGCCAATTTTTAATCAACCTAATGCTAAAGAATGAAATTGAAAAAAAAATAAATTAAAAAAGTATAAAAAAATAACCCGAATCAATTAGGATTAATCTGTCAAACCAACGATCTAGGTCATGAGATCAGAAAAATCTTATGGAAAGCAAATAAAAAAAAACGAAGCTCTACTTCGAACATATCTAATGTTGAAAGTTGAAATTATAAAAAAAAAAACTAAATTCATGAAACTAGTATATAACCTAACAAAAAGAAAATAAAAAAAACTACAAAGCACAATTCCAAAAAAAAAACTAATATTAAGGAATGAAATTAAAAAAATATATAAAAAAAGAAGATTGGGTTGTTGGAGGGTAAAATTGAGAAAAAAATTCAATTAGAAAAGAGTTAAAAAATAAACCGAGTCAACCTATTAAACTTGCAATTTGGGTCATGAGATCGAGATAACCTCATAAAAAGTCAATTGAAATAAATTACAAAGCCCAATTTTCAACTAACCTACGTTGAATGATGAAATAAAAAAAAATCAATTAGAAAAAGGAGCAACCTAATAAAATGATTCAAGTCAATCCGAGTTAATCATGAGATTCATAGAAAGAAAATTGAAAAGAAATTATGAAGCTCTACTTCACACAGATCTTATATTGAAGGTTGAAATTAAATAAAAATCAAATCTATAAGATCGATATATAACCTAATAGAAAGAGGATCTAAAAAAAAAATGATGAATCGCAATTTCTAAAATAAAAAATAAAATTGAGAAGAAAACTAAAAGGGAAGAAAAGAAGATTTAGTGGTCCGAGAGTGAAATTAAAATTAAAAACTAAATAAAAAAAGAACCACAAAACACTTTGTAGTATATCATGAGAATGACTACAATAAATTAGCCGCACCCTTTAATTTCTTGTTTATTATTTATCATGAAAGTGTATGGTATGCCATGGACATTATACAAGCTTCCAATAATATGGGGCAAATGTCTAGAAACTATTAAGGGCTATTATGAATTCTTTAAAAAATCCTGAATAACTACCCTTTCATCCAACATATGTTTTTTTTTTAAAATTGTTTTAATGAATTTACATCTTTTATTAATAATTATTTTTTTGATATAGTAAGGAATCGCTCTGGTTGCTCGCTGTTCAAATAATATTTTGATATAAAATTTTAATTTTTTCATGTTTTAATAGTAGCATATTGTTCCGTCCTTCTCAACATCAATATGCATGTCCCTCCCTGCTTTTAGTTTTTCTCCATCTTTTTTCAATAATTGTTGGCATTATATTGCTTTCCTCTTCGGGCAAGTCACAGCTGATCACCAGAATTTAAAGTTACAGCTCCATTGAGAGAGATTGATCTAAATCAGAATTGCATCAAAATCAGCACCCAGATTTACAACAGGAAAATATTGCAGCACTGGGAATTTAGTGCCATCCATTTTTATGCCTGGATATATGCTGTATTGTTTGAGCTTAATTGTCAACCTATTCACAAAAATAAAAATAAAAAACATAACTTGAAGGGTGTAGCTTAACTGGTTAGGTTCTGAGTTTGCATCCCAGAAATCACCAGTTCGAGTGTCATAAACCTGAGGGTTACTGGAAGCTTACATGATTGTTAACTTCAGGGTCTCGAAGGATTAGTCGAGGTGCATATAAGCTGGTACGAATATCCACGGTTAAAAAAAGAAAAAAGAAAATAAAATGTCAACCTATATTTTGGCAGTAAAATAGCTACATTTAATGTATTTAAGATGGAACTGCATATCATCATCTGCACTCCAACTTGAGAAAGCAATGCAATGCAATCTTAAAAGTTGAAATATGATAATATTTCTCATCCAAGAAATAAAAACAACACAGCTTGGACCTGTTTGGAAGCATGCTAGCTTCTGTTTTCTTGGTTCTTTTTAAAAGAATATTTACCTTAAAAAAACATTAAGTTTTTTAAGTTTTTTTAATAATTTTAATTTACAGATATTAAAAATAAAAAAAACTTTTAAAAAATACCGTATACAACGATAACAAACATGCATGGTACACAACACGCTGTTGCACGATCATGGAATGGTGGGGGAAGGCAACAAGTACGCATTAATGTCATTTAGGATTTGATTAAATAAAATACTCAAATCACTAGGTAAATAAGGTCAACTTGCTAATTAGGGGTCAACTATTTTTTTTTAATTAAAAATGATATTTTATTTTTGTTTTTTTTTTAATTTATTGATGTTAATTTAATTAGGTTTGCATCAAATTAACTAAATTGATAAAATCTTAATTGGTTCAATCAAATTTTATTGGATTAATATCTTATTTAATTTAACTAAAAACTCAACTTGAATTATACTTTGAATCATATAGACTAGTTTAATAACTATGAATAATTTTTTTTTCAAATATATAGTATATAATTATATAACGGCAGTGTAAGATTTACCGCTATCAATGTAACTTTTACAAACAATAAACCAAATATTTTATAGCACAAAAAAAATTTTACTTAGATAATGATAGTGTTTTTAAAGAAGTAATTTTTTTTGAAACTTGTGTTATTAACTTGACTGAATTCAATAAACTCGGTTAATTTAATAATATGATTAAAAAAACAATGATAATAGATAAATCAAACAAAAAAATTGACAAGAATTAATTATAAATAATGAGCCACTAATATCATACCTGGGAAAAGAAAAAAGAAAAGTCTGTCAGAGACCCACCGTCACTCTGCCATGGACAATGTTCCACCATTAGAAAGAGCTCATCAATATGGTTCTAATACTAATGAGAAAGACTTCAAACCAAATAAAATATCATGAAGTGAACATCTCATGCTTATATTTAATCACTTAATTTAACTTAGTTCATTTTTTTTTTAAAAAAACCTAAATTTGACAAAGAAAGAAAAATAAAAAGATTCAAGATAACTCGGGTCATTTTGAAAATTAGCAAAAAACCCTATAGAAAGCAGATAAAAAAAATAATGGAGCGTAATCTCTAATCATATAATTGTTGAAGGATGAAACTGAAAAAACATAAATTTATAAAAAGAAAATAAAAAACCAAATAAACCTGAACGAATCTTCTAAACTTGAGTTAAAACCCAAAATTCATAACTCGTGAAATCCTAGACCAGGTCAGTCAAGAAGATTAATCTCCAACCAATTTAATATTTAATGTTAAAGGATGAAATCGAAAAAAAATATCAATTTAATTTTTTTTTTCAAAGTAAAAAGAAATAGCAATAAAAAATTGAGGATCAAATCTGATAGGAAAAAAAAACCAAAGGAGGATGAAATCATAAAAAATTTCAATTTAAAAAATTATGTCAAATAGAACAAATAGCAATAAAAAATGAGGACTAAATTTGACAGATAAAAAAAATCAAAGGAGGATGACATTGAATTGTTTTTTCAATTTTATAAATTGTTTCAATAAAATAAATAATAATCAAAATAGCATGGACCAAATATGAAGGAAAAACAAATTGAAGGGTTGTTTTGAAAATTTAAAGATTCATGCATGGAAATCGAGGAGGAGAGAGAAAAGTGAGAGAAGAAGAAGAAAAAAACCATCGGTTTGGCACCGCTACTCCACCACTGTCATGCCTTGGCTAAAAAGAAAGATCTCGGCACGACGCTTCCATGTCATAGCGAAACTAGCATTTAACTGTTAGGAGATGCCTCACGCACCTCTTAAAAAACACAGACGTCTCGTATAAGTTGACACATGCATTGCACATGCCAACATATTTTTGTTTTTAAATAATATTTTATATTCATTAAAATACTAAATTGCCTCTCAATCAACTTGATTATAACTTAAAAATTATGGTGAAAATATAAAAAAGCTCCTAAATATTAGTTTAATTTTTTTTTGCTTCAAGGGTATTTTAATTGTTTCAGTGTATTTTAAATACAAAAAAACTAACTTATCCCTAATCAATCTAATAATGATCAATAAACCTTATGGAAAGATTATATTACCCCAAATTAAAGCCAGAGTAAAATCATCATTATATTATTTTAATAAACAGTAAATCTAAGTATGAATCATCAATGTTTTTCCGATACCAATTATCTTTTGTCAATGCTGACACCAAAACCCCGCAATATTCATATTAACAGCAGAATTATATGCTGTCAACCAATAATTTTGCAAAAACAAATAGTATATTTCTTGTTTTAAATTCAACACCTTGGTTGGTTGTTGCTTGGCTCATCTGCTTATGTGTCCACAAGTAAATTGCTCGCTAGATTCACACTAAAAAAAAAACCCACAAGTACAGCTAGCTAAAGACTTTATAACTAACTACAAGCCTCCATATTTCAACTCGAGCAGTGTAAAACTCATTCATGGCTTCCACAATGGAGCAATCTCCATACACAAACTTTCAACGACGAGAGGAACCTGAGTTCAATTTAAGAGAATGGGAATTCAGGGCTCAAATCAGCCGCGAAAACACGAGATCAAGAAGGTTTTCAGGATCAAATATCAGAAGTTTTAGAGAAGATGCAAGGTCTTTTAGATCAAACATTACTATTTCTAGCACTGCCTCATCTCCTGGCTACTCCATAAGAGGTAGTAATCTTGAGTCTTGTCCTTTTCTTTTGCTTCTGTTCTTTTGATGCAAGGCTTAATTTTCTTGTTTGTGACTATCAATTGTCTAATCCATCTTATCTTAACATTTTCAGAAGAGATTGACCCCTCAACATACTCATTCACCACAGCTCTTAAAGGTACTTAGTGACTATGCAAATAGTCAAGCACGTCATTATCTGACAGCTCAAGTTCTTACGCTTATAATATTTGTATTATGCGTCGAGATTAGTGATTTTAAGTGATTGTATTTGTTCTTTTTTTTTTCCTGCAGCATTGCAAGCAAGGTCAGGATATTATAACAGTTGGGAATGCTCATCACCAGATGGATTTGCTTTACATTCCAAATGGAATGAAGCAGAGAAATATATATGCAACCCGCTTTCAGGAGAGGTACCGATGGAGTGTTTATCAGCTAAAACACTAAGTGGAAGATCATTTCGAAACTTAACAAACAGAATCACAATGTCTGCACCTCTTGTTTACTCTAATCATTCGCGGCAAATCCAGACAAAGACTACTACTTCTATTGCTACACATGACGATATTGTCAATCATTTTCCAATTAAAGGTTGTAATTGGATTACTTGTTGCTGTTATTTTTATGCAGATGAGACAAAAAAAGCTTGTTTTTGAATTGGTTCAGGATATTTTTTTGGTTGCAGAAGATAAGATGGAGGGCATGCTGAGCACTAGAGATGTCGGGACTCAAAGCACTCCTCCTGACGTCAGTTCATCAAGTAGTCCTAGTCCAGCTTCAACGCCTTCGATTATAGAGAGAAAGAGATGTGAAGTGGAAGGTGGAGACACACCTAATAGTAATTCAAAGCTGAAAGCTCAAGGACAGGTATGTTCTGCAAATATTCTCAACCCAATACGCTCATTTATATTTACTTGTTCGAAGTTGAAAGCTGAACCAGAGGCATGTTTTTCTTGTCAAGTCAGTTTGTCTCCTTTGCTTTTCTGAATAGTAAGTTTTCGTTGCTCCTTTTCACTTCATTAAATGCAATTTCCCACTTCCACAACGTTGAGATTTTTGTATGAGCAGGGCTATACAAGATTCTTTGTATGACATTTCGAATGTATTTCCCACTTTCCCTTCAAGTTTATGGGCATCGTTTTTTTTTAAAAAAATTATATGGGGCTCGAACCTGACATTTGTTAAACCTTAAAGGTAATCTAACTCGTTGATTGTACATTAGAGTTTATTTCATTTTACTCCTAGGCACTCCTTTCAGGACCCATTTCATAATAAATATACACAATACTATGAAACCATGCTAATGAGACTGAAGCAATGCGTGTAGCCTTGTGGTCCCTCAACCTTTATTGCAGATTTTTCTTGTATTAGAAAGAGTAGGTAAGGTGCAAACTATTGATATTGATTTGATTTTCTCGTGATTCTAGTCGCTGCTTGGCAATGCATTGCCATCACGCATCTGTTTTTTCTTTTTTCTTTTTTTTTTTGGGAATTGGTCATGTATTTACTGATATATGTGTGTGTATCACCGTGAGCCCTTCCATGGTGGGGAACTAGCAATTAGGTGAAATGGTCCCTTATTTAATGGGGTGTGGTCACTAAGAAGAGGTGTTCTAAGTGCAGGCAGTATGCTACAAAAATACTAGAAAATGTTTTGCACCAATTGCAAGTTTCAGAGAACAAATGACTTATCTTAGCCCTACCATTGTGGGGGACTAACAATAATACGTGGTAATTGGTCCCTCTAACAATGATGGGTGCTTGCCCTAATTGTATACCAAGATGCCCCAGGTAGCTAGCATTCCAGCACATAAGGTTGCGTTTATCTATGATTCTCGGAAACATTTTTCCTGTCAAAAGAAAAGGTCTTTCCTCTTTTTTCAGCTTCATGGCTACTTTTTTTTTTTTTTTTAAAAAAAAAACCTCGAGGAGCAAAAACAGGAAGAAAGTTAAAGCCCTTTAGGATGTTCAATACTATTGTCATCGGAGATTACTGACATAATATTTTCCGTCCGTAATCCCATTGCTAATTGACAATTTTCTGATAGTGAATCCTCAACTGTGTTCTTTATTCAAACTTGCATGAACTCCTCTTTTGTTCTTTAGTTCTTCTCTTCTCTTTGTTTTATGTGGTGGCACTGAAGATGCTTTCAATTCCTTGATCTCCTTTTTGTTTCTTTTGCTTTAGATTCTTTGGGGTCATCATTGAAAGTAGCATTTCACTGCCTCTCACAGTTCCTTTTCTTCTTTTTGGACAAAACAGCCATGTGTTTCAGGGCTGAATCACAGAATAGTGGTATCACTGGATACGAAAGTACTCCTTCATCAAGCTATTATCATTCACAGTATTGGAGCCACACATCATTATTAGATCTTGACATTACACTGATGTGGCAAACTTGTACAAGCAAGTTTGGTTAATGTGACACTGACCCCTCTATAATCTTTTGTTTGGGCACTGTGGTGTGGTACACTGTGACTTGAATGGTCTGGTAAAACGATGACTAATGCAGTAATACTCTTCAGGTGTTCAAATGTTCGAACCACTTTGACCATGTGCTATCTGATATACTATTGAGATCTTGACTGGAGTTTGCCTGCCACCATATTTTACTAGTATACTAGCAGAAGCTAGCCTAATTTCCATGGAAGCACAAAACCCCATAGAAACATTAAAGACACTACGGAAGAGACCTAAGGTGCAAACCGTGACAACCTTGTTTTGCCCTACTTGAACATGCTTAATTTGCTCTAGGTTGACGATCTTGGGTTTGGATTTTTAGGTATGCAAACCACAGTTGGGCTTATCTAAGCTTTTTTACTCAAACCAAAACTAGGAAAAGAAAAACATGGAATGGATTGGAAGTTTTATTCCTTAGTAAAGCCCTTCCTTTTCTTTTTTGGACAATTCAGTGGTTAATTGTTAGTGCTATGAAAGCAGAGACTAGGGTTTAATACCCATCAAGACAGTAGATTCACCTGACCACCACCACAACAAAGATGAGAGGTTAACATGTCTACCTTTATACATGGGGTTTGGACAATTTGCTTAGAATTATTGCACTTGCCACTTTCTTATATGGTACCCTGTAATGTTTGTTATTCGGTGTTATAGCATGATATTGTCAAATCACAAGAATAACGGCTATAATACGTCGTATAACTAACGGTAATGGGTGTTATTGAGTGTAATATTACAAATAACGGGTCAATAATGATCCATAACAACTCACTTGTAAAATTGAGTTTTTTTTTTTTTTTCAATTTCATTTTTCATATTTCGGATGTGGGCAGATACAAATCATTAACTTGAATACTCTTTCCTCTTATGTTTCTTTTTGTTTCCCCATATCTCTTTTGTAATGCATTCATTTTATTTTCCTGTTTTAACTTTTCAGGTCATCTTCTAATAAATGACTGGTGCATTATATGATGAATATATGGTACATGCAGGTTCAGGTAAAGGAAACAAGAGGGAAAGAAGAAAGCACAGAAAATGAGAGCACTGGAGAGGAAAGTCAGAACAGAAAGGATGAGAAAATGTGGATGTGCAGCATCAGCAAGCAAGGTGGATGCTTATCATGGATGAGAAAAAGGCAGAGGGAGAGACACAAACCAAGAAACAGCAACATTTTCTCTTTTAATGTGAAGGGTGCTGCTAAGAAGGAGAGCTAGAGATGGTGAGAGAATATACACTGGAACCAGGGGATTTCTTTGAAGAGGTCTTGTCTATGGGGGAGGGGGGCTTAACTGAGGGCAACCATGAATGGACAGAAATGAAAGACAGTGTCTTATGTTGGTTGCCTTTTTTCCTTGGGTTTTTGTTGCAGGTAGTGATGCTGTGTTTGATTCCTTAGCTCTGAAAATGGCTGACAGCTTTTGGGGTCACGTGCACTCCTTTGTTTATTGCTTCAGAATGGATAGATTCTTCTCTCTCCCATGTAAAATTCACCAACAAATAATTAATGGGAAGGATTTTAGAGTTTTTTTTTTCTTTAAAAAACTAATTCATACAAAAAACAAATATATCAAATAAATACGACTAAAAAAATATTTAGAAAAATAATACATGTAAAACCCATTAATTCTACTATTTCTCCAAATATATTTGAGGCTATGTTAGTTTGCTAAATGTTAGTTTCAAGAAAAAAAAAGCATCCAATTTTACATATACGATGATTGGTGAAGAAACATTGAGAAACGAATGAGATGCCTTTTGACTTATATTTTAAGGTATGTGTGTCAGTATGATGGAAATTATTTTTTAAAATAATTTTTATTTGAAAATATATTAAAATAATATTTTTTATCTTTTTTATATTTACATGACAAAACAATTTTAAAACATAAAAAATAATTATGTGTGAAAATGCATCATGTTCAGAAAACTGAGAATTACATTGCAGTCTGCTGATAGGAGAATCATAATAATAAGAATTCTAGGTGCTGAGGGAGCAATGCAGCCAGGCAACTAGAATTTAGTAATCTCTTTGCATTGAATGTAGTGGTATCTTGTGGTGAAAATCCTGTTGGGTTTGTGCATCGCTTATAGAACAGATTCATGATAATCAAATTACTTCTCCGGCTTTCCATTGGGATTATATGTAGCATGCATAAGTTTCTCCAAGATTTTACACCTCACGCACACTCACAAAAAAAGGTGATAAACTAAAGCTAAACATCTTTATACAAATTTTTCACGAGGGAGCATATGTAAATGAAGACAAGACCAAACAGATAGCAGAGCTAGATGATACCATGAAGCACTTCATGAAGGTGATGCATCGGCATTTAAGTTGGAAATAAGTCGAACTTCGTATAGGTTGTTTTCCCCTATCCCTGCAAACGATTATTAATTAGCATGACCTCCATAATTCATTACATAGAAGGATTCCGAGCTGTTGCAGGCCTTTTAAGGCTTTTCAAAAGCATATATTTGAACCAAAGCATTAAAGGCAGATCTTACCGATCTCAGCTGTGATATCTGGTCCTGTTAGAAAATAATATAAATCATATCCTGGGACCTCACCTAACAGCTTAAGCTATTGGGTTGAGATGGTTCTTTGATATGGTATCAGAGCCTTGATGACCAAGCGGTCATGAGTTCGAATCTCACCATCCTCATTTATTTGATAAAAATTAAGCACAAGGTAAAGTGGGCCTATGCAAGTTTCAAGCCCAAAGGACTTTCACTTGAGGGGATGTGTTAGAGAATAATATAAATCATATCCTGGAACCTCACCTAACAGCTTAAGCTATTGGGTTGAGATGGTTCTTTGACAGGTTCAAAGAATGAAGTAAATTTTCCCTGAAATCATTATTTGAGCTTAAAGAATCAGCAAGCAATTTTCAGAACTCTTCCACAAGCTCAAAATTTGATAAACACCAAAATGCTAACTTCTAGCCAAGATTGCACAATTTTTACCTGTCTTTTTTCAAAGTCCGACAACTGCAAAGATTTTGCCTCGAAGATCAGGACAAGACAGTATTTACCATCCTCTGTGACCTGAGACAAGGTAATGATACAAGCAAAATGATATGATACCAGTCAAAGAAGACACTCATTTAGAGATCAGAACCATATTTTGAGAAGCAAGGCTAGGTTCAAATGGTTTCAAGCCATAGAAGCTCTCTAAAATCGTTTGAGTTGCAGAATCAGTCAGAGAGAAGGGGAACAAAAAGGTTATTTAAAAAGAAGCTTATAATGAGATGCTTCCATTATCAAAAAAAAAAAAAAACCTAGCAGCTTCATGAAACAGATATTAAAATTTTAGAGTTCTAAGCAATTCAACATATATTGACTAATAAATGATGCTTGCTTGTGAGCAATGAAAGTCACATAAGGTGCATTCCAATAATATGATCGAAGAAGTTACAGCCAAAGACACTGTCAATCAGAAAGTTGGATGATCAGTATGTTTTGTTTTTAGAATTTAATATGTATTGAAAGAACATACTTCTTCACGAATCATCTGCAGAATAGGTGCATTCCGCCTTGGAATTCCTCCACCCTGAAATGCAAGGCAGAATACATGAGAATAAAGCTACAAGAACAAGAATTATATAAATTATCTCGTATTTAAATAAATGCACCAATACATAAAATGCCAGGTCATGTACCAGAATTTATAATCTCAAATGTAAAAGTAGTGATTTTTCTATTCTTAGATGAGTACTTGGTTTCACTTTGTCATCACTATCAACCGAACAGATTCAAGCAATAATAGGTCAAGCGACCAGAAACTATCCCTGACATGATGTACTGGGACCAATATCAAAGTTCACACTCTACATGGCATTCTGAAAAGGCTACTCAGTTTGAAATGACTGATACCCTCCAAAAAAGAAGTAAAAAATCTGGAAATAATCGGTTCCAGATCTTTGTCCACAATTAGAAGGAAATTCTCTTCCCTAAGATGAAGTTTTAGGAATATTCTCGACTGCGAATGCCAGGAAGAGATTTTTCAATTGTGTTTTATCAACATCAGATGCACATTTCTTTTTTCTAAAATTTTACACGAGCAGAATTAGAAATGATGTGTGATCAGTTGAATCTAAGATAGCTTATTGCCTTACACTGGCATATTGAAACATGAGGAAGTTTGTAGGCAGGAACTTTAAAACAAAAGCTGATCGTCTTTCATGATAAAACAGATGATCCAGAGCATGCTCCTCGTACTATTAAATATTAGTTATTAAATAGCATACCAGACCATACTGGAAAATTCGTTTCAATGCCTCATCCAAATGCTGCTCATCTCCATAACGATATCTTATAACATCATTCCTGACCTGATTAAATAGATAAAGAAGTAATTCCAGATGTTATACTATATTCAAAATGTCAAAAGAGTATACTATGTTGTCTACTTGTGAAAGCATTATCATAATATAGACTGCATGTGGTAAAGTTTTCTGCAGTCAGCACAAGAACAGGCTGTTTTATGAAAGAGAAAAAAAATGCAATAAGGTTCACATTGTTGCATAAAACAGCTATACAACACAATATCCTAACAGGTAGAAGCTTCACGATGAATTTGTATTATCCAACAATATATTACAAGTCTGAAAGGGATGCCATGCTATATCTTTAAATCACTAAAGCATAACATTTTAGTCACCAACGATGCACATTAATCTTGAAATTTAGAGATGGTAAAATAATAGCAAGGAAGGAGTAAGAAGCTGAGCCGAGGTGGTAAAGACAAATGTAACTTTACGAGTCTTTCTAGTTTCACCAATTTGCTTTTCATTTAAGACTTCGAAATTGCTCCAGAAATAAGCAACGGTCGTCCCTATTTACCTTGACCAAAGATCAGGTTGAATGGAATTGCGATTTGTCAATAATATCAAACACATGACTCAAAACAAAGATACCATGGTGGAACAAGCGACTAATCGACCAAAAAAGATATGCTGAAGAAAGCAAATATCGCCCTAGTATGAAAAGACTAAAGTCTGGATGAGATGTCTAATCATACTATCATATTTCCTCAGGTAAGTCCCTTAAGTTAGGAGTTTAATCAGAAGAAGTATTAGAATAAATAAAAATAGGATCTAATTGATGTTGCTTGCTGACATTGTGTCCGATGGTGAAAATACCTGTTTAAGGATTGGAGTGGCACATTTTTCTCTTAAAATCTCAGCATCTGAATAAGTCAAGCATGGCACTGGCTTCAGTTCTGCGTACTGCACAGAAGTCAAAAGGAAAACAGCATTACTTCACTGCCAATACCACTTAAATAAACCAGATATGTCATAGAAATTTAAGCATTCCATTACGGTTCTAAAGCCATCCTTTGAAAGAAAATATATAAAGAACCATATGTAATCAGACACACAAGAGCAGATATCAACTTAAGAAACAGGTTACCCAAAACAAACTATAACAGATATGTTTCAAGCAGTGTGAATTACTGTTTATACTTGCTACCTCAATCTCTGAATGATATCTGATAAGAAAATTAAGAACCAAAATATTTTATAACATAATTGTCATAAAATCCCAGTGATGCAGAAAAAAAACTTTTACCTTGAGAGCCATACCAATTATTGCAAGAGGAAAGCCATAAGTTAGCATTATTGCTGACCATTCAGATCCAGGAAGGGTGTTGAAATATGCCCAAAACCGTCCCTGCACAATATCTGTGATCAGCAGTCACTTAAGATTACTTAGGTACGATCAAAGGGAAAGAAACTCACGACAGGAGCGAAATCCCTAAACCCAGTCCAATGACACCAAATGAGACCTGCAAACAATAGAAAACACCATAATTTCATTCATCAGAACATACAGATGATGACACCTGGTTTACTAAAACTTTATGCAGTTAGCAGGCTTGCATCAAGTCTTAGCCAAAGCAGGTTCAGAGAAGTGATAAGACTGAAGAAGACGGAACTGTTTGGCTATTGGTTATCACTGGAAATTTGCCCACAAAACTATATAATGCATCCCATTAACTTAAAACCATTGAAGACAGTTTCATCACTTATTCAAACAACTAGGAACAACATATGACCAAAGAAGTCAGTGCGTTAGTATCTAAGAATCTAACCCAAAAGCTAACCAATGCTTATCCTTACAAATGTGGGCATTACACAATACCCCTGTTCACCTATTAACAAGACTACATTTTACATACTTGACAGCTACAACAAATGAGATTAGCCCAGCAGCCCTAGCACATAGGGTAACAAACAACAAAGTACAACAGTTGGAAGAAGAATTAGTCAACAAGCACCTAACCAATTAATCATGACTCGATAATTGCAAACTTTAAACCCAACATCATGCCTCGATAACATCATTTTTTTCAGCATTTTATTTTCTCATACAATTTTCAAAGGAACAGGTTGAATTTTGGTAATCCCATTACTTTAAATTCATAAAATTGTCAAGCCTCGATAAAAAAATTTACCGACAACAAGAACAACTTCTAATCCATAAACACCTAAATTAATCCCTTGACAGCCAATATATTCGCTTAGTGAATCAAAAACCAATTAATCATCATCACAAACAACAGTAAAGACCTCAACTTTAGAAACAATTGACACAAACGTGAAATGGGTCTATTTCATTTAAATTGTTACAACAAAATTTAATGAAGAAAAATCAATTCCATACAAAAAAAAAAAGAAGCAAGAAGAGAAACACCTTAGCAAGAGATAACTCATCATCAGTAACAATCGTTTTGGAACCAGTAGTAGAAGAAGCAGCCCGACTCGAATCAGCAGCTTTGGTTAAGAACACAAGCTTAACTTTGTGGTTTTGTTTAGGACTCAGTTTTGATGGTGACAAAGAATGTACAGAGAGAAAGCAGCGACCTTCGTGCTTGTTAGTACAGAACCTTCCAAATTGTACATCATAGTGGAAAATGGTGGTTCTTGCTGTTGCAGAAGCTGATAATATTATTGTTTTCATTGGGTAGTGGTCGATTGATTGATTTTTAGAGTTTGGTTCTAACTCTAAAAATTTGCAGACATTTTTCTTCTGTTTCTTTCTTTGACCATGAAGTATGTTATGTATCTGGTTTTGGAGAGAATAAGAATGAGAGGTTACAGTTTGATGATCCAAAAACTAGTTTCAACCGCCAAAAAATTATTGTTACGTGGCACCATTCATTTTCTCTATTTTTTCTTCTTTTTAATTCTAATATTTTGAATAAATATATATATATATATATATATATATATATATATATATATATATATATATATATATATCACAATCAAAATATTTACATTATTTAAATTTTTAATAATTACCATTTTAGTTTTTCTGTTTCAATAATTACTATTTTCAGCTTGAACTAAAAGTCTAAAACCCAACTCAAAGCGAAACTGAGTCAACGGGTTATTAATCCTCCGAACAGGCTGGGTTTTATAGCAATATAACAACTACAAAATGGATGGAGTGGTGTAATTAACAGCCCTAATCTTCATAGGGGGCATATTGAAAAGAAAAAAAATTCTATCTCATATTAAAAAAGACATACTTGTTCTCCAAGTGTTGAAAGCTTTACAAGTGAGCTTTCTCATACTATTATATAGATATTTATATAATATCAATAATTGTTTCAATAAAAACATTTACCAACAAGAAGCATCATGTAAATTTCCATTCCCTTCCAGCCAAGAATTTGTTGAATACATAATTTTATTGATGCTGCTCATTGACGAATCTTTCTTAGGACATCTGCTGAAATCTAAAGACTGAAGTAAGCCGTAAACAACATTTGAAGAACAGTTGATACACATACTTTTTGCAGTGAACAATAAGAAGACAGAAATGGAGCGCAGAGACATTTGCAGCTCTAAGCCAAGTTAGGAATCAAGGTCGATTCTCCTGCAAGCTAGTAGTCCTTGTTTGCAACAAGTAAACGAAAACATATTGCACAACCTCACATCTTGGATTTCACTTTCTGAACGAGCTCTCTTCTGAGGATTTTTCCTGAAGCTGATTTAGGTACACTATTGATGAAAGTCACCTTCCGCAATCTTTTGAAAGGTGCAACCTGCAAAACAGAGAAAAGAATTGATGGTGAACTGAAGGAAATGTCGGCATTGGTGAGCTTATCACAGGAAAAAAAAAAAGTGTACAGAGTGTATATTTTTAAGCATTTCAACTTCATAAAAGGAACTTGATAGCAAATTACAGCAAAAACTTATTCAAACATCACATGCAAATTAAAGAAAGAAGCCGTCATTTTTTTTAACAATGAGGAACAGAGCTGCTGGGCTGACCATTATAGAGGACTCAGCACAGCTTCGTCAACTAGATGGCATGAATTTATTTTAGAAAATAGAATTCAACAGTTATGATAGTGATAATACTACATTGCTATATGTGCTACCCAATCTTCAATTGTTGTACAGAACATGTTCACCCAAGTTTTCTGCAGTCATCTAATGTTAATCCAATGCAACACCTTCAGAATTCATGGTTACCAAAAAGGTGGTAGAAGAAGAAAATGAGTCAAACATAACTGTATTCTACTAAATGAACTATGATTCTCAAGAGAGCATAACATTTTCCATTATATGCCACATACCTGATCAGAAATAAATTTCTGAACATCTTCTTCTGTCAGTGCGCTGTTGGGTGAGCGCACAACATATGCAACTGGGACCTCACCAGCTTCAGCGTCAGGATATCTACAGCGAGTAATGCAACTAATCAACTGTATGAATATTTAGATATACATTAACATGGAAGTAGTTTTTTACGAGCTCACTGATGTCAGTGGTACAAATGCATGGGTTCAACTTACGGGGTGACAACAGCATCCAAAATTTCAGGATGAGAAACTAGCAGCCCTTCTAGCTCAGCGGGTGCCACCTAGTGAAAATCAATGGAGACAAAAGGAAAACAGAATTCAGTAGCTATTGAATAGCCAAAGTGCAGGAGCTGTGTTGCAATGTATTTCTACAGGCAAAAAACAAATTTACAAATATTTATGAATTTTCTTTGCTAGATATTACCTGAAAACCTTTGTACTTGATGAGCTCTTTAATCCGATCAACAACAAAAAGTTGTCCATCATCATCAAAATATCCAAGATCTCCAGTATGTACCCAACCCTTTTTATCTATGGTATCTTTTGTGGCCTGCGGATTATTGAAATAACCTGCCAGTGGATTGCACAACATGGTGGATTTAGTTAAATGGATATTTGAAATATGATTCCAGCAAGAGAATCTGATTGTAATCCACAGTTGCATCAAGCTGACCAATCATGCACACAGGAAGTTAGTTAAATTACCTAGTTAGGCCAAACATTTTGTTTTTGTACCACCACCAAAATTCTAGGAGCCATTTGTGCAAGAACTGAAAGTTTCTAAACGATGCAGGCCAATAAGCATCTTACCTCTCATCATATTGGGTCCCCTAACCCATATTTCCCCTAACTGATTAGGAGGGAGAGGCTTTGCAGTTTCCACACTGACTATCTGGGCCTCAATTCCTGCATTTAGTATTCCAGCAGAACCAGAATGTCGAACACCTATTCTCGGATCCTCCAATGAAACAATGCCACAAGTTTCAGTCATGCCAAAGCCCTGAAACCACAGAGAGCATCTTGATTCAGAAAGAAGAAGATCTTTTTTTTTTTTTTTTTTTGAGGAATCAAAAGGAAATGATTATTTGTGCATAAACGAGAAAATCAAAACATTTCATATTTTCTCAAACTTGAATTATGATTTTTCTTAGGAACTAAAATCAGCCATATCAACTACCTGAATAATTGTAGTATCCGGCAAATTCTTGGCGCATTCCTTCATCAAATCTTTTCCCAGAGGAGCAGCGCCTGAACCAATATTTCTCAATGACGAAAGGTCATACTTCTTAACCAAATTCTGTTTAGACAAAGCAAGTATTACTGGGGGCACAACCCACATATGGGTCACTCTATACTTCTCAATAGTCCTCAAAACCATCTCAAATTCAAACTTCCCCATTGACACTACAGCATTTCCCATTTGTAGCTGTGAGTAAGTAATCACAGCCAAGCCAAACACATGAAACATGGGCAAGAAACAAAGGAACACATTGTGTATCTCACCTGCCATTACTTGATCCATACTGACCATTAAAGATGCAGCAATGAAATTCCCATGAGTCAAGATCACTCCTTTACTAACCCCTGTAGTACCTGACGAATACAAAAGCGTAGCTATATCACTTTGCTTCACATCACTCACAGGAAACTCAGAGTTAGACCCTCCTAACTCAACCAACGAATGGAAACTTCTGATTCTTGAACCTGACTCCAATGGCAAAGACACCTCTTTTGGTCCTAGAAAGACAGCAGGCAAATTGAAGCCTTTGACTTTGTCCCATAATTCAGGGACTGTGATAACCAACTTGGGATTAGAATCTTTAATCTGTTTTGAAAGCTCTGAGGTTGTATAAAGAGGATTCGAAGTTGTTGCAACAGCACCAATGGAAGTGATGGCCAAGAAACAGGTAGGGAATAGGTATGAATTGGGAGCAAAGATAAGAACAACATCATTTTTAGAGATGCCCAGATTGAGTAATCCATGAGCGAACTTGATAACAATGGATTTGAGCTCTGAAAAAGATAAGGTTATTGACAAATCTGCATCTGTAAGAGCTGGTTCATGAGGATAAGAATTGGAGTTTCTGAAAAGAAATGAGACCAAAGAAAGATTAGAATCCTTAGGAAGGACAAGTGTTGGTCTTAATGACCTGTATATACCATCACGGCCATAACCAGATTTCTCCATGAAGCAGGTATAAAAGTTCTTTCTCTAGGTGACAACTCAAACAGAAAATCTCCCACCTGGATTGAATCCAGTGGAGTAATTGAAGCTGGCGTGTGGCCAGCTAAGCTAAGAGAAGGAGGAAGAAGAGTACCAGAGTGGTTAGAGAAAATATAGGAAGAAGAAGAAGAAGAAGAGCAAATAATCACTGCGTTCATTCATTTTTGTCCCAACCCTATTCGTTACAAATGATTGTATTTATAAGAGCAAATAATGGAACAACAGAATACTGACTCAACATTCTTCTCCAGTACAAGTTGTTAAGGTCTATTATTGAAACGGTGCGCATAACTGATGGAGATAGCCCTTGCCCTTGGACTAGGATTCGAGTTGCAGCCTGCTACCACCTTCCGACCAATCTTCGATCCAAGATTGCTAAAATCAGTGTACACCATTTTGTTTCCCACGCTCCTCTTCAACTGAGAGACATGGAAGACAGGATGGATTGTCGTTGATGGCGGAAGATTCAATTTGTACCAACTTCTTCAATCTTCTCAATTATTGCATATGGACCATAAGACTTATAGCCGTTGGCTTGTGTTCTGGTACTGATTTCTGCTTGTAGGGTTGTAGCTTTAAATACACCAAGTCTCCCACATCGAAAACCTTGTCACTTCTCTTCTTGTTTGCTAATTGCTTCATTATATGTTGCGCATTGATCAAGTTCTGTCTGATTATTTGTAGAATCTATTCTTTTTATTGATGTAACTATCTACTGCTTCCAGCGGAGAATCTTAAGGGAAATAAGGAATGTGAATAGGTGGGGCAAAACCATGTAGGACTTCGTAAAGAATAAGCTTGGTGGTTGTGTGACCATTCATTTAGAGGCAGCCACTTACACCACTATGAAGGAGCATCTCCTATCATGCATCCGAGATGGTTCTCCAAACATTTCTTAGCTATCTCGGTTAGCCCATTTGATTATGGATGATAAGAAGTAGTGTAATGTAGATTGACTCCTTGTAAATTGAACAGTTCCTTTCAAAACTAACTTAAAAAAAATCTGAATAGGTGTAGCTATCTCAGTGTACACCATTTCTTATTAGTTTTGGTTAATTTTATTACAGATTCTTGCCGTAAAACTGCGAAAATGGGTGTCTGTTCTCATCCCTTCCCCGAACATGTTTCCTGAATCAATTTATCCAGGATTATTGATTTGCCAATTCTATAGAAGATTTAAAATGTAGCCTTTGTCTGCATGTATACTGTCAAGGGACAAATAAAAATCGGCAGCTGCAAGATCGATGCCATATCTTGCTAGCGATGCTGCCAAAGTCTTCTGCCACCGGCCTCCTCTTGTCTTTCTTTTCGTTTTCTTCTGGCAAAATAACTCCAGAATAGAATCGTTTTTTCTATTTTTAAATCTAAGTTGTGTTTGTTGTAGCAATCTACAGCAGGAAAAATGGATTCTATATATGATAGTTTTATGGCTTTTTCTAGCTTTTCCAGTAAAATATATTTCTTCTTTAGCTTACAAATTTCTTTCTCGTATTATGGTTAAATTTTTGTAAAACTATGGTAGAAAGGTTATCTTCACGTCATCATTCCACAAATTCGTCGTCATAAACAAGGAATTGTTTAAATCATAGATTTTTCATTTTAGTAAAAAAATAAAAAAAATCAACGGGTTACAATATAGTTTTTGATTTGGTCAATCAGGTCACATCAAGTTTTTTTTTTTTAAAACCCGGCCCGACTCCAGCTCCAGTCAACATGTAAAAATTTATTATTCTACTACTAAGGAGGAAACGGATCATATTATACGAAAAGTGAAAAAAACATGTAAAAATTTGTTGTTCTTAATTAGCACGTAAAAAAAGCTCAAATAAATTACAAAATTTAGATAATTTAGCAAGCTCAATAGCTATCAATGTCAACTTCAAAAGATTGACTTGGTGGTCGGAGATAATATATATTTTTTTATTTAACTAAATTCATATTATGAAAAAGATATTTCAAAAAAAATATTGAATTCCTTTAAATATTTCAAGAGGACGTGAGATTGATGTGCTGTTAAAATTAGTTACTAATGAGATTTAATTTTTATAATGTGAAAATTGATTAAAAATATTATTTATGATCGAATAAAAAAACCAGCATGAGTGCAAGTTTTATCGTAGACGTGATCTCCGTGAACCACATTTTGTGGGTTCATGAAAATCCATGGTGGGGCAAATCCAATACCACAAATAAGGTGGGAATTTCCATAAGCCACACGTGGCAGCATTTAAATGGGCCAACAAAGATAAGAAAAGGATAACTAGATTGCGGCTGATCCTTAACAGCTATTTCACTTCCAAGATTCTTGCAATAAAGAACATTAATGCAAGTACCAGGAAAGTGCATCCTTAACTGCTCTCTGCGACACTTCTTATTAGTTCCAAGTTTCTGTGGCTTCACGGCAAAGTTTGTCGTTCTTGGCAGTTGGCGGTGCATTAACTGCCATCCTTTTATGGTACTCCTCCATTCCTTTACCCTCCTTTTTTCTGGTTTGGCTATCTTGCTTCTGTGATCATTTTCTTTCTCTCTGAACTGTGAAGTTTTTTAATAAACGATTGCTACTCACTTCAATGAACTGAGAAATAAGCAAGAAAAAGGAGGAGAATTCCTTCTCCTTTCTCTTCTTTCAATATATTAATGTTGCACTCTGAAGTTCTTGTTCAAAACAAGAGATTTTGTGTTTTTGGTGAATACCATCGTGCCAGTTCACACACTTCTTCAATTTTAGTTCAGGCTTGGCATATCCAAACCTGTACTAGTCATGAATTGGTGTGTTTGGGTTCTTCCAAATGAAGTTGGCTTCCTTGAACTAAGCAGGTGCTGGGGTAGATTGTAGCCCTGAGGGACTTCCAAGAACACATTTTTTGACGTGAAACTTGAATTTATTGCATTAGACACCTGACGTTATCATTTCAGTGGTTACTGTGCAAACAAAGCACTATAGAGTGTGTTGAACGCTAGTTGTGGCTTAAAAACATCATTTATAAGCATACGAGATAGCTTCTTAATTATCTAGAAGATGTTTTTAAGAAAGCAGTTTTTGTCAATTTTCACTTGGGAATAGCAATGTTTTCCACAACAATAACTCCCTCAAAATATTTATAATCTGAGTGATTATGTTGTTTGAAATTTCTTCTCTCAAAGTAGTGAAATAAAATCTTTACCGTGCAATAGGTCTGTCGGATCGGATTCTTGTCCCCTTTGAATTGACTAGCTGATGTGAAGAGTAGCATTTCTGCTGTATTTATGTATTTTCTTGAAACTGAAAATGATATTGATTGTAGCTGTTTAGAACAGATTTCCAAGGACAATCGTAATTCGACAGACAGTTTTTTTTCTTCTCTCTTCCAGAGTTCTAGTTGCTGATATCATTTTGTTCGGTTGATTTTGCAGGTTTACATGGCTGTAGTTCCAATATGCTACAAAATCCCCTGTAAAGATCATACTCTCTCAACTCGAAATTCAGCAAGGCAACACGAGAGAGGTCTTCTTTGTGCCTGTTCTGCTTTTGCACAGGGGGGCAGTTACCTCTCAATTTCAAGTGATGTGCAGAGGAACTGGCCAGTAATATATACAACTGCTGATGTTCTGGTGAAAGTTAAGACTAGAGGTAGGACGAATGCCTCAAAAGGAACGATTCTTAACCAGGGTCTCTTGAAATTTCAGAGCGTGATGGACGTACCCCACCTGCATAAAATCCACAGAACAAGTAGAGAAAATCTCTCTGTGGCGTGCCATGCATCAAAGTCTGGTACAAATGAGAAGCAACTGAGATTATTAGATTCTTACTTTGGAAAACTCCAAGATAATGTAAGTGAGCCCTCTTCAGATTCTTGCAACGAGAGGACAGATTTTTTGGATACAAGAGTGCAAATCAATGTGAAGGAGGAGCTGGAATATCTAAATGCTTATCTTGACAAGCTTGATAAAGGTAAGTTATCATGTCCCCAATATTTATATTAGTAGATTTTGATTGCTAGAGTGACTCCTGGACTAGGACATTTGTGTGCACATAAATGCAAGTAATGTTATGATTATAGCATCAGTATCACAAACTACAAAATCTGGCTACTCGAAAACCGTGAATCTCCTTTTACATGAGAGTAATGGCTGTGCAGCTGCAGCCCTTACAGTATTCTATGATAATTACAGAAAAACGCTAGAAGAGGATCTCACCTGTAGTCCAGTCCAGTCACGACAACTTGCTTATTGGGAGAAGATTTTAAGAATTTAGATTAGAAAAGAATAACAGATTTAGCAGTTCAGGTTCACGACAAATATCGATTTGTCAATGCATTGAAGGCAAAAAATTTACCAATAAGCAGCCTGCTGAAACATGTAAACTTTCCAGTCCCTTATTTTCCACCCCAGAATTAGTTGAAAGATTTTTTAATCATTCCAAGCTCAAATAGTTTTTTTTGTTGTTCCTGCTCTTTTACTTTAGTTTTCAGGCAGCTCAGTAATTTTCAAGCTCTACCCTTCACCGTGTCCATATTTCCAACACACCTTAATTAACCACATTTTGCATCATTGAGGAGCAACAGCGGAAGCCAATTTCCTTGTTGTCGATTTACTTTTCTAAGAAACAGAATTAGCTAGTGTGATATACACTATTTTTTATACTGTCTTTATTCAGGCTATACTTGCAGATTCATGTAGTGGATAACATTTCATATCATTCATATTAAAACTTATCAGCACTATTTGGTTCTTTTAGCTCTGGGTGATTTTATCACCTTTTCCTCGATTATGCTTTCCTGCTGAAAAAAATTGATTAAATTTTTCTGCGTGCCTCCAGATGCAAACTTCGAGAATAATGTATCATCAACTTTCAATGATGAAGCTACGGAGGAAAATCCAATAGTAAAACCAATATCAGTCAGTAAAGAATCTAGAAGAGATAATGAAGAGAGACTGAGAAGTTTCAGGAAACTGAGAAATCAGTATGTTGAAAGTGGTTCGAGGAGGTCTGAAGCTTTAGAGCAAAATTATGAAACCTCTTATTTCTACTTAATGTAAGTCATATCCTGTCTTGATGAAGTCCTAGTTCCATCGCAGGATGTCATGTTGTCTTCTTTTCTTCTAGAATAGTTTCATAGTTGCTATTTCATGGCATTCTAGATAATATTGCTGCCTATCCATATTTGAATGCAGAGGTACACTGGCTTCCATAAATATTGCCGTTTTTCTGTTCGAAATTGCTAGTCCGGTGAGGAATTCCGAATTTGCGCTCTTTTCACTCCCTCTGTTATATGGCGCAAAGATAAATGATTTGATCCTAGTTGGAGAGTGGTGGAGGCTTGTGACACCAATGTTTCTGGTACAAGATTGACAAATGGGTTCGTGTTCCCATTCTATTACTGTTTTCCATCTCTCTTGATTAACAAGGCAAATGTTGGAACTTGAAAGTAGCAACAATCACCTTGTTCATTACAAGAGGCAATTTTATCCATAGCAACTTGCATCCATTTCAAGTCTGCATTTGTCATTTTAAAACGTTATTATCCGTACCTGAGATAAATTGCTGTCGTAAATGTTGTAATTAATGAAGTAAACTCATAATACTTAGCATGCAGGAAACAGTTTATCAGTTCGAGTTTTGCAAGACTGATGCATTGTTACTTTGACATTGCAAAATGTAGTCTCTAATACTTAATGGTATATGCAGCACTCTGGAGCTTTTCATATGGTTCTTGGATCTTGGTCACTGCTTACCTTTGGGCCTGAAGTTTGTCGAGGTTATGGTTCGTTCACATTTTTCTTGATATACGTGCTTGGAGGAATTTCAGGAAACTTGACAAGCTTTCTCCACACACCAGAGCCAACTGTTGGTGGCACAGTAAGCATCATTTCACCTCCTCTTTTTTGCTTACCTTATTTCCTTATTTCTGTACATACTTGTCAGTAAGTTAGTAATTTATTTTCCAGGCCCAGATGTTTCAAAGATATGCCAGTAATATGTTGGCTATTTAAACTATGATATTAATGCAGGGACCAGTATTTGCCATTATTGGAGCTTGGCTCATTTATCAGAATCAAAATAAAGATGTAATATCGAAGGATGATTTTGATCGTATGTTCCAGAAGGCAGTAATCTCTACTGCTGTTAGCTTCATCTTGAGCCATTTTGGTCCAATCGATGACTGGTAAGATAACTGCTAATAATTCATAAAAGATACTTCTCTTGACCACATAATCATATGAATACAAGATTATTGGAACTTGAGAAGGATTGAATAGAAACATTATGGGAAGAACAGTAAGCATAAAATGGTTTTGCTGTACTCTGCTACATGAATAGTGAAGCCTTTTTACCTGCTACATTCTGTAGGACACATTTGGGAGCAGTTTTGACAGGCATAGTTTATGGTTTTTTCACATGTGCAACTCTACAATTCGACGATGCATCTTCAAGAAGTGGTCAAGATGAAGGCATTGCACTTATTAAAAGACATGCAGATCCTTGTAAATCACTCATTATATTCACCATCTCCATTCTCTTCTTAAGCTCTTTGCTTTTGTTTGTTGAACCTCCCCTAGAAACAGTAGTCCTTGAAGACTCCGTATAGTTGTGAAAACATAGGATTCAAAATCTCGCTATTACTTTTCAAGACTAATATAGAAAGTCTCTGAGTGGTTTAGTTGGAAAAAGAATAGACAGATGTGTGCGTATATATAGAATAAAGTTCTGTAATAAACGTCTTTTTTTTCTGGCTGTGTAGGAGTTTTTCTGGTCTATTTTGAAGATAATGGAACCTGCTTCAATATAGTGGAATTTCAAAATTCTGAAACCATATATCAAATGGGACTATGTGGTACCAAATTCCATATCACTTCTCTAATCAGTACCTCGTAGTCAGGTGGCCATTAACTGAAGTTTGTAGAAATTAACCATCTATGCGATTGTTCCTGCCTAGCTCACTAAACAAGCTAACCCTACAAAATTCACTACATTTGGCTTACCAGGATTTGAATTTTCGGTCAAAGCTTCACTGTATGCATCGCATTACTGCAGTTCGTAACTCAAAATACTGTCAGGTCATATAGCAATACCTATGCTTAATTAAATCCCTGAGGTCCCCCATGCATCCTTTGTCACTGAGACCACTCAAAAGGAAAAAAAAAAAAACTAGCCTTCTTGTTTATTCTGTGAATTTGTAAAAGAAAAGGACAGTGAAAAATTATAATTCATTTTAAAAAAGAGCATGTTAGGACAGAAGAGTTGGCTTCAATCTTGGTCCCCTGTGACATGAGCTGCTGTCTACTGTGGCCTTGTGCATGTCTCAAACGTGTCACTTCTTTTTCTCTTGATTTCCTTTTGTAGTGGATTTTTCTTTGATGCTCTTTTGAGGGTCAGTCAATGACAAGTGCCCTAGTACATTCTATCCCCTTCTAGTCCTATTACATCACCAGTAAATAAATCAATGCGAATCTCTTTAAAAAGTAGCTACTTCCAGAAGGAAGAAGATAAAGCTGGAACTAATCTTTGGAACCTCAACAAGCTCTTTGTGTTTGTTTATATGTATCCAAACAATCCCTATGTCCCTCCACGTTTAAGACCCTGCATCCTTCCGCAAACACACACCAGCGAGGTCAGGTTCCCACGTTAAGGGCCACGTAAACCCTAACCGTTTTTTCACCAACATTAACAAAACCCCACAAGCCCTTCTCTTTCTGAGATTACTCTGAAGAGAGCGCGTTTTTGGATTTGAATAAAAGCTCGGATTTTGAGTGGTCTTGATGATGGCTGTTGGAAGGGATAGTAAAGATTTAATAGGTCCACTTTTAGCAGTGAACTTGGTATTTTATCTCATTGTGCTTGGGCTAGCAGGTTGGTCAGTTGACAAATACATCAATGGTGAACAGAATCACCCACGTAAGTACTCTTGATCTTTAATCTGCAGTTCTTCTGCTCTTGAGATACCAATTAGTGCTAGCTTGGGTCTGACACTTTTATGCTATTTTCAGATTTGGGTGGCAATCCAGCAACAAGCTTCATGTTGATATATGCACTGCTAAGTGGGGTAATTGGTGCTAGTTCAATGCTTGTTGGGTTTGTCCATCTTCGTGCATGGAGAAATGATAGTTTAGCAAGTGCAAGTGCCATGGCAATCATTTCTTGGGCTATTACTGCCCTTGCTTTTGGGTATGTTCTCTCTGGCTAAAATTGAGCCTGAACATTGCACTTCTGAAGTACAATTGTATTTGCTTTCAAAAATAAAATCTCTCTGATTTCTTTTGCAAATCATCGAGACTTTGGCAGTGTTTAGGATGTTTGTGGTAAGGGGATTTCTTTTAACTCTACAAATACTTTGTTGGAGGCTTGGGATGGAGTTGGAGAACTTCTTGATGATGAATCCTGTATAAGTTACACTTACAGAAAGAAACTGTATATAGAATACATTTAGGAATCTGTATTTCACTTATTCTTTTGTTCTTAATTCAAGTAACATTGATCAAATTAAATATGATTACACTCTCTATCTAATCTGGTTGAGTTTCTTGTTGTAGATTTGAATGCAAGCAAATCTTATTAGGAGGACACAGAGGAAAAAGATTGGTAAGAACTCTAAAGTGGATAGTTTATATTAGCCATCTACTATCCAAAGGCAATATTTTTCTGAGCTTTTGGCTAAAAGAAGAGCTAGAAAAGCTCTCCTATATTGCTACCTTATCACTTCCTTAATAACTGGTGATGTGCATGCAGAAAACTTTGGAAGCACTGATTATAATATCACTCCTAAGTCAGTTCCTGTATGTGGTGCTTCTCCACGCTGGGTTTTTCAGGAGCAGATACGGACCTGGTTACCATAATTATGGCAGTGATTCTGTCGGCGACATCCCCGTGGGCAATGAGCCACATATGTCTAGCACCTGAGCATGAAAGTTCTGGCATGTCTCTGTTTATATGCATCGAACTTGCAGAACCTACGTTTCTTTACTACTACATGCTTGTGCTGAGCCATGTCCAAGACATTCAATTATGGTGTCAGAAGGAAATACAATCAAGAATCTGATATAGTATGGTTGCTCAAATAATACAAGAATTATTTTCTGCCAAGTGGACCTTTTGATATATTCATGTACTCAGAGAAAATCAGGCATCAGCTAATCAAAATATTGAAACATCATCAGATGTATAAAAAATCTCTGATGTACCTAAGAGGAGTTATGAACTACATTTACTTAAAGTGACAGGTGAATGGTATACTTACAGCAGCAACACAGAATGTCCTATCACCAACTTCTGAAAGAATTGTCATGGCGAGGGATTTAAACATAGAATGCCAGTGATGACAACTTACTTTCCTTGCTCAAATAATACCACAGAGAGAGCATAGCTCTTGGCCCCAACTCGACCCTCCATTGATGGTTTTTTAATCTGGTACCCGGTAAAGAACATTCAATACCTAAAAGTCTATATCCTGGCCTATAGAGTTACATCCTTGGAAGAGAAAGCCATGGAATGATACACATATTATATTAAAGAATCATCTTAACTCAGAAGATTAAATTGTTAAATGAGATCTTAAAAATGACTTTATATAGAGAGAAAAATGAGTTGCAGAGAAAAAATATAAATATTGGAATGAAGTGAAGAGCAAGAAGTTTGGTTTTCAGGCGAAGCCACACTACTGCATCTCCTGGTCAATAGGACTCAATCCCAAATTCCGACTTTGAAAAGATAGCTTGTCTCAATGTATATTGTCTCCTTGAGCTGAAAAGGGTATTCTGAGTTGCATGAACATTAAACAGAATTCCTCAAAATATAAACTCCTTCAGCTTATTGATAACAGATTCAATACCAACCATAAGAAAACTGCTGAATAAAACACTTATCTAGAACAAGGCTATCATTATAGTGATGAAGACTGAAGAGAATGTCAAGAAACATTTAACTTGCTCAAAGGGAAGAAGTCAGATTGATTGTGGAAACAAGTCCTTTGTAGCAGAAAGCTAGATTTGTCAACTTAAGCAGCAGTTCAAGGGTAGAAATGGCCTTTTTACGGTAGAAATAGCACAATTTTATTTTTCTCTAATTTTGTTTTTATTATAATAGATACTATAGCGGTTGAAAATCTGTAGGTTTCGGGGTGTTTTTTTTTTTTTTTTAAATAAGTTTTTCTTATATATTTTCCTCTTTATATTTCAATTTTTTATCATTTTATACCTAGACCTATTTATCTCCATTTTTTTTATCTTTAATTTTTAAAATATTTTTTTCTTGGTATTTTTTTCTAAATTAAAATTTTTCTTTAAATTATTTTTTAATATTTTTGGATTGTTTTGATATGATAATGTTAAAAATAAATATTTTAAAAAATAAAAAAATATATTATTTTAATATATATTTTTTAAAAATATATTTTAAAAAACAACATTTACTACGTAATCAAACATTAATTAGACTCTACCAACAACTCTTTTAAGATTAGAAGTAACATTAATTATTACATGAACTTATCCTTAACAGGAAATATGTACTTTATTGCAAATTAGCCACTGTTTTCTTTTCAAGTATATATTTCCTATGCTGGTTTGTATATATTAATAATACATTTCCTATAATGCTTCAGGTTCCAAATTTCCTACATTGTTCTGCACTTGCATGCCTGGCTGCCTCCCACCGCCAACATCGTACATACACCTCAAATACGCTCAGTTACCGAGCAACAATTCTGCTTCATCAATTTTCTCCCGCGCGTCAGAAAGATGAGTTGTTGGCATGTTTTGGTATGAGCTCTCATCAAACTTATTCCTTTTAATTGTTCCTGTTTTTTGTTGTGTTTTAATTTCTAAATTTAATTTATAATTAGCAGCTTCGTGGAAATTCTCTGTTTTTTGCTTGCATGTTGTTTCCGGACAATAATTCATTTTCTATTTCTATTAATACTTGCTCCTCGTATTTTATAAAAAATAAAAAATTCACCTTATTTGCGTCACCTTCTCTAATATTTTTCAGGGGACAATAACTCAAAAGAAACCAGAAACTCCTCCCGCACAAATAGTTGAATCCCGTCCTGCAGCTGCCAAGGGAGCGGCCAGAGATGCAACTTCAAGCAAAGAGACATTCTACGTCATGCCTGAGAGGACTGGTATTGGTGGCCAAAGAGAGATCGATCATGATGCTGCCGCTGCGGCGTCGGGACAGATCTACGAGTCTTTTTTAATGCACCGTGCACATGCAATATCAAAAGCTCCTACAATCTGAGCGAGGGGTCGCTCTTTTTAGCTTGTAGAAAAGAGATAAAACCCTCGGTTTTTTAGCTTCATACTGATTGATTATTACCATGCAATTCTCTTCCTTATTATGTCGATGTTGAATTGTTGTGCGCGCGTTTAGAATCACTAGAGAGATGATAAGAAGGGATGGAGTCAGGTTGATAGCGCCGAAAGCTAGGTTGAAGATTTCATCATTACAAGGACAGTATTCAATTAATAGTTATCACTTACCAGTCACCAGAATGCTTGAAATCCATGGCCCTGACATGAAAATTGAACAGCTCTTCCTGTAAGTAATGTGGCAAAGTCGAATACCATCCCAATCACCAGGAAGTAATACAGACAATTATCCTACGTTAATGTTCTCTGCGTTGGCCTTGCATTGTCTAGTTCAGACTTTTAGACACAATCATGTCATATCTATTTAGAATCACCAGTGTGCCATTCCACAATGGCCAGGGTATGGCGACCTCCACTAGCAACAAGTTTAGCAATCCAGCGTCCCGCATCTCCACTGTCAGTAAGATGTTTAGGAGGTGGGATGTCTATTGGCACTTCCATTGGTTGGCCTGTAGTCACCTTCCTCCCATATCCAAGTCGTCCATGGTCACCTCGACCAAACTGCCAGAAAAACCGGTAAGTATACATTACTGGTCAATATTAAAACAAAAGTCATTCGCTAAGAATGTGGTTGAAATGCAAGTATCTATACCTATGTAAGTTTTTTTAAGCGTTCATGGAGGCAATTATATTAAGAGGCAGTGACATAATAAATATACATGGATGCGGGATATAGGAATCAACCTCTATGATTCTGCCAGTGAAAGGTGACTACAAGGAGGAATAAAAACTGCACTCCAACCATATATCATGCCATTGGAATAGAAAGAGCTGATTCTACTTACTGTATACATCCGTCCATCACGTGTCAATGCAACTGAATGAGTCCCGCCACAAGATACCTGGATCACCGATAAATCAGTTCAATCTTGAACCAAGTGAGGATATTAGACTGGTTAGCCATAGCATGCTAAAAAATAGTAACGATTCAGATTTATCTCTGTTAGAATCAATTCCAATAATGAGAATTGTCATGACAAACACAAATATGGGCTGCAAATGTTGGGCATCACTAGAAATTAAATTAAAAAACACAAGACTAGCAAGTCATCATCAAACAGTTCTCATAGCTCCTACATCTCCTTGCAAGGGTTGATTGAAAACCTGTTGCCGTACTTGATTAAGTGCTCTTAATTATAGTATTCCTATTAACAATATACTAAGATGGCTGGAAATACGCACCCAAAACTCCAGTGAAAATGGGCCCCACAAATGAGTGAGCATGTAATCCAGTCATTTACTTTGTAGAAATGGTTCCACCATTTCAAGTCCAGGTTTAGTTTCAAGTCTAAGCAAAATCTACCAAACACTCACAATCGTCAAAAAGACCGAACATCTTTTAATATACTATGGGCACAAGTGATGATCTTTATCAACCGATATAAATGAGCATTTTCGTACATATATGCATTATCCTGTGAAACTTGTTATTTTACAATCCTCTAATACACCAAGACAAACAAAAGAAAGCCAAATAATTTGTAATATATACAAAGTGCAATTAAGAACTTCCAAGAGTACCCAAAAGCATATGGCACAATGTTGATAATACCTGAACAATGTCCTCCCCTACTAAAAGATTAACCCTTTGGGGAACCATTTTACTGCTCTTGTCATTATCTCCAAAACCCAACCTTCCATGTTCACCTCTTCCCCAGCCATACACCTGCAAAAGAAGGCACAGGTATTATGCAAGAAGTTATTTTCATCTCAAATATTAAAGACAGAGAAAACCAGATTAGGTATGTGCTACGCGGCAAGTAAAACCTGATTCTCCTTGAAAACAAAATTACAAGGAAGCTAGATTTATTCACAGAGCATATTATTAATGGAGACAGTTCCCAGACTAAGAGGGAGGGTATGTCTGTGATTTCGAATAAGAAAAATCCAATTCAAGCATCGTGAAAAAATCTGAGAGAAGAAGGGGGAATAAGGCCTCAAAGCCAACAGCTAAAAGCAAAACTTTAACTTAAAATACAACCTTTTCAAGAAAAATAAGTGTGGATTTTAAGATCCCAAGCTAGGAAAGTTCTGCCACATAAAACTCTAGTACAGTTGAATAACAAAAATGATACAAACAAATGAATAAAACAATAAGCTCAAGATGTAAAAAATAAAATAGAACAAACTTCTCGCTATTTGCAGTTGTGCACTAGAACAAGTCATAAAAATGACAAGCATGTAGTCAACTTATGAAATTTTTAGATTCAAAGAGCATATTTACCTCCCCGTCATCAGTCAATGCAGTAGAATGCCATCCACCAGCAGCAATATCAACCTAGACATACACTCAGGCTATTGTAGATATGAAAATGAAATTAAGCACAAAATGTCTAAAGTTTTAACAATAAAGAAAACTCATTCTATATCACCAACATTAACAATCAAAATCTAGAGTGTAAGCCTTCATTAGAAGTTAACAAGTTGTTGGACATCTTTAAAATGCAGATTCTCTGCATCACCAAGGTTTCAACACAAATCTTTACCCCTTTTATAAGCTTCGGCACCGTTTGGGAACGCGGTGCAAACCGCGTTCCCAAAAAATTCAATTTTTGTTTTTGCTAAAAATTATTTTATTTTTTTTGTGTTTTGGATCGTTTTGATGTGCTGATTTTAAAAATATTTTTTAAAAAATAAAAAAACATCATTTTGATGCATTTCATCACGAAAAACACTTTGAAAAGCAACGGCAACCACACTCCCAAACAGGGTACAGAATTAAATTGAAAAGTGATACCTTGAGCATGCCAAGGCACTATACATAAGGCCACTCTCACACCAGATGATGCCGATCTTTTCAGAGAAATGTTCCAAACAACCAATTATAGAAAACAGGCATATTTTCCAAGGATTTATTCAGGTAATCTGGGAAAAAGGATTTCACAAAAGAAAAAAAAAAAGCAGCAGCAACAACAATTGCGAACCCAATCATCAATAAAATCATAACACTTTAGAAGCCACGTGTTCAGATCAATTTTTTTTTTTTGAGAAACTGTATTATGCAAGTAACCATGCCTAGTGAAATGGAAGGGAAAAAATCGTCAAATGTCAAGGGATTTAAGAATGTGATACAAACCAAAGTGAGACCAGAAAGTCCTTGGACAGTAATAGGTTGAGATCTTGGCTGGGTATCACCAGTTCCAAGCTGTCCATATTCATTATTACCCCAAGCCCATAAAGTTCCATCTTCTTGAAGAGCTAAATTATGAAATGCTCCAACGGCAATGAGCCTCACTCTTTCAAGGCCTTGCACACGCACAGGGACAGATATCTGCTTTCTGCAAATAAGTAAACAATGTGAGCAATGAATATACATTAAAACAGCTACAATACGAGGACACAGCAAGCTATAAATACAAGTACACTTCCAAAGCATGTAACATGGACAAGAAACAGGGACATCTGAAAACATAATTGACAGTTAAGTCAAGGAAACTGTACATGTCTCCGGGAGGCCATGGTTGACCCCAGCTCCATACATGCCCTTCACGTGTGAGAACCACAGAGTGAGTACCCCCAGCAGCTACCTAACATATCAGCAATTAGAACAGACAGAAAACCAATATTCAAATTTAACATACAAGTGCAATATTCAAATACAGAAGTGAGGTAAGCAAAAGCAAATCTGTAAGTAGTACGCATGCTAGTCTCAAAGTGGTATGATGCATACAACTGATATTTATAGCTTACATCTCAATGAGTAAGACGCCACCAGCAGAAAAATATGGATTCCAAAACTATAATTAATCTGTTTCCAAATTAAGAGGAAAAAAGTAACATCCTGATGCTGTAATATAAGGGCCAGGATTACAACTCATGCATTCTACGGTCTCAAATACCATTCTTAAGTATTCATGTCACGCTAATGTTATCTGTCAACCTTCTTGAGTTGACTTATTATTAACTCACTGAGAAATACCTTGAAAAATATGCATGCATAATTAACCATCCTCTTCTATGTATTCATGGGAGAGAGAATAGAATCCAAAAGAAAAAAAACAAGGAATGAAATTAAAAACAAATGGTGGATGCCTGAGTATTCATTCACCTATAATAACCAAGGAGATACTCTAAAACCATATTCATGCAGCTTAAGGGGGGAAAGATATTGAAATGGATTTTTTCAGCATAATTTGACTCCAGCACTCTATAATGATTGGTAGAAAAGAAAATCACCTGGCGAACTACAAGTTTTGATGCACAGCGTTGGGGAATAATGATATCCCTTCTCAAAGGCCTCCCAGTGTCATCTTTCCTCTCAGGTTCTTCACCACACTGGCCATATTCATTTCCACCTACATTGTCCAAGATACATCATATTTAGATTCATCATTCATCACAAGTGACATGCCCACTAGTCCTTCCACAGGTATACAAACAATGAGCAACCTAACTACAATCACAAGAAAGAATAGCAGAAAAAGTAATGAACATGAGTCATGATTCATCCAAAAAAGATCATTGCATTTTCTGCAACTCTTTTCTTACATACAGCAATGAACGAAACCAAGCAACATTACTCGGATAGGAGAAGAAAAATGATCCTGACATCTCAATGACTCATTCTCATAAGCAGATGATGGGATGATTAATAAGAGAACGGAAATTAAAAAGGGACCATTGCATACCCCAAGCATAAGCACGTCCTTGATCATCAACAGCCAAACAATGCCATCCACCAATAGCCGCCTAAAAATCAAGAAACCCAAAAACCAAATATTAGAAGAAAAATGATAAACATTCACAAACACACATACAGACCAGTCCTCGCATTACCAAAGGACAGCATAGTTACAATGGTTTTTAAAAACTAATAATAATAAAACAAAGAAAAACTATTACCTGAACAATGTTGACATTAGCAAGAGCCTTGACCTGGCTAGGAATGTTCTCAGTCTTGGTCTCCGGTGGATGCCCTAATGTCCCTCTTTGGTTCCAACCCCAAGTAAACAACTAGCAACATCAATCAAAACAATTTTTTTTTTATCCCCATTTATCTAAACACACTAAAAAACAAACAAATATACATAAACAAGAGCACCCTCAACAATTCATTCAAGTTGATCATTTTTTTTAAATCCTGGCTCGAATCCAAATCAATTATCAATAACTCAATTAATTACTGTAATCCAAATAAATTTAAGTTTTATTTCACTAAAAATTTTAACTACTTTAACCGTCAGAAACTTAAAGGAATCAAAATTAAAAAACTTTACTATAACAAGAAGGAAAAAAAATCTGAACTTTCAATCAACAAACTTAAATCAATTACTTTTCTTTTAACCATTTATACTAGTATTTCCTTTCACAGTTAAGAAAAAGAAGGGTAAGAAAAGAGAAACCTTGCCGTCATCACAAATGGCAAGAGAGTTGCGGCTTCCAGCAACAACAGAGCGAACTTTGTAAGGCTCAAGAGCTTTGACAATGCAAACCCATTCTTTTTCTTCGTTATTTCCTATCCCTAGTTGTCCATCCTCACCTGATCCCCTGTTTGTTATTTCACAAACAAAATTAAACCAAAAACACTTCCATCATAATTTTAATGCAGTTAAGAGTCAGTGAGAGAGATAGAGCAGTTACCAGGCAATCACAGAGGACTCAGTTGCCATTAGAAATGGAGAAGCTTGGGGTGTCTTACCCCCTGTACTAAAAAACTTGAGAAAGTTAGTGAAGGCTCTCTTGTTTTTTCATTTTCATTTCCCTCTTCTTTTTTTTCATTTAATTTTGTACTTTTCTCTCTCTCTTTTTCAATTTTTTTTCTTACAATAATCCGATTTTTTTTTTCTGATGATGGTTTATTTTTAAATTTAGACTGTTTTAATTAATAAGTTTTTTTATGTTAATTTTATTTATTTCTTAGTTTTATCATTGATTTTTTTTAATTAACGTAGGTGTCCGGATCAGGTTGCACGTGCCTCGACTAATCTCACATGTCCTGAAGTTAATAATCATGTAAGCCTCCAGTGACCATCATATTAACAACCATAGGGCTTGAACTTGAAATCGCAGGGGAAGCTAACCCCTTGATCCCAAGCTTTTACCATTAAATCACCTACTAAATGGACTTAGATTTTTTTTATATGTAAGCCAAGTTATTTTTTAACTGATGAAGTCAATTAATTCATATGGGACAATTCATACACAGTTTAATTTCAAATTTGGGTTGTCAAAATGTTGGGTTATGAGGTTTTTTTATGTCAATCTCATTTTTTTTTTCTCAATTTCATTCTCAAAACTTTTTATCGGTTAAGTTAACTAGATTGTATTGAACTAATTTTTACACAATTTTATTTTAAACTCAAACTAAGCAAGGAGATATATCAAGCGATTTCAAGATTAATTTGTTATGTTGGGTTTAATAACAATATCAAATAAATTTCTACAACTTTTATATATATATATATATATCTTTTATTATATTAAAAAAATTAATCTAATCCCCATATATTATATTAAAAAGGGGAGGTTTTTAAAGAGTGTTTTTTCAGGTTAGTGGTGGTAATGGGATTGGGGTATGGTAACAGTGGGAGGTTTATAAAGAATTTGTTTTTGAGGTTAGTGGTGGCAGTGGGATTGAGGTATAGTATAAAACTCCTCCAGCTCAATTAGTTGATTAAAAAAATTTAGACTAATTAAGAATCATGTTGAATTTTAAAAAAAAAAATACGTTGGAACGTATTTTATATATTTGAATTATGCAAGTTAATTTAAATTTTAGATTATTATTTTTTTAGATTAATTAAGAATCATGTTGAAATTGAATATAAAAATTTGGTTGCAATAAATATATGTTTAAATTGAGCATACTAAATTATTTTTAATATAAGGTTGCAATTTGATCTAAATGTTATTTAGTAAAATCTGACAGGTTTTATGCGAATTGGATTCGACAGTGGTCCACTCACTCCCTAGTGGACTCATGGGAGGATCCAAGAAAGTGGAAATGAACAAACGATGACGTTTTCTTTTTCTTTTTTTAAGGCTTGATTTGTCTTCACAACCAATGCGTTCCAACGCAATATGGTTCTAGAGGAACTCCAACGTGGGTAATGATGTTTGGAAAAAAAAATTAATTTTTATTTAGAATATATTAAAATAATATTCTTTTTTATTTTTTAAAATTTATTTTTAACATTAACATTTCCAAACAATTTAAAAATAAAAAAAAATAATTTAAAATAAAAAAGATTTTCAGCAAATGCGCACCAGCAATTTGCTCCACTAAGGTATGATGACAACTTTAAAATTTAGAAAACAATGGTCGAACAATGACATCACATGGCAGGGGCACAGGATGCTTTCAAACCAGATCCGAGGATATATATATATAAAAAAATATGATAAACACCAACAGAGATTGCAGGCATCGATACTAAAAACTTGATAATCTGTTGGTACCTTTCAATCCCAAGTACTGTTTAGCACGACACTCAAGGCTATCAAATTCATTAAAACATCAAGCTACAATAATAACCCAAATGGCGTCTGTAAATGTCACGAGATAGAAGTACAGAGTGCATTATCCTATGAACTGAACTTCATCACTGCGGCCCATCGCCTGATTCACGTTTTGATGCGTCCTTGATCTCATCCCCAGCCTCATCCTAAAATTTGAAAAAATGAATACAATGAGCATATAACCAGCAGACCAATACGTCACAAGCAGTTGCTCATGCATAAGCAAGATCAGGTCACAGCCACCTGGGACCATTTCTGATATCAGAAAACTTGATTCTCTGTTTCGGTCTCTCACGAGATGCCAATAACCTCAAACAACGATGAATTATGGTAGAAAGAGACCTAAACATGCCACCATATGACATTGGTGACAATAATATCGGTATCAGGCATAATTTCCCTTTGAACTTGAAATTAAAACACTTTGTTGGCAGTCCAATCAAGTAGTAGTTTTAACATGCCAAGAGCAAAGCACATAATGTTCTTAAGAATATGCAATGCACGAAATGCATTATTATGCTGCACATATAGCATATAGTTCTCCAGGACAGGATTTGATTATTTTGTAATCTGAAACGAGAATGGTTCAACCACGTCAGGGCCACCCGAATATCAACATGAACACATGTATTTAAATGCATGCTTGCATAGATGCACACATGGGTTGTGCAAGCTTGTACAAACAGAGAGGGGGAGGGAGAGAGAGAGAGAGAGACCGTGATATCAGAAGTCCAGAGTGTCAGATTGTCACGGAGAAGTTGCATGATCAATGTGCTGTCCTTGTAAGACTCCTCACCCAAAGTATCCAGCTCGGAAATAGCCTCATCAAAAGCCTGACCAAATAAAGTATATTTTAGGGATGTCAAGAGGGCCAACAGATTGGTCAATGACTTGCATGCAATCAAGGATATCGACCCTAAGGACTGATAGGTATCAACTTATCTTTAGGAAAACGAGGCCTTGTCAACTAGGTCTTATATTAATACAGATCAAATTGAGCATAAAAGATCAAATGTACTACTATGAACCAATTACCAATTGTATGTTTGGTATTGTGATGTAAGGTGCTTTTTAAAAGTGATTTTTGTTTGAAAATATATGGAAAAAAATAATTTTCAGATTTTTTTTTAATTTTTGACACATCAAAACCATCAAAAAAACATTAAAAAAAATTCAATTTGAAGCTTTTCCAAGCCCAACACACTTTTAAAATGCAGTTTTAGTTCCTTGGTAATACAAAGGCAAAAAGCAAGCTGATTTCACTAATATGTAAGAGTATTTAGTAAATTGAAGAAGAGAGGACAAAAACATTCTCTCAATAAACAACAATCAATCAAAGAAGTCAACCCTATGGACAAATATATAGTTACAGTTAAGGGAGAGACCAAATGTCCCGGCATCAATGCTTCACACCAAAACCAACTTTCAGCAATACAATTTGCATAAAATAATTGACACCAAAACTACCAAGGCAGTCAAAACGTTTAACTTCCATCAAGTTCAAAGCTAAAATCCAATTAGATGCCAGTTATAAAATTCACTAATTAAGCTAAACTGAATAAGAGAAATATAATCATATCAATAAAGAAAAACATAAATCACTTCCTTTTACTCAAAATAATGAAAACTAAACAGAAGAATATGAATTTCGCAACTTGCCTAAACATAGAGGCAGATAAAGGCCAATTGATAAGGTCTGCAAGGAAGTACCTGCTTAGCAAGACTGCAAGCACGATCAGGAGAGTTAAGGATCTCATAGTAGAAGACAGAGAAGTTAAGTGCAAGCCCCAGCCTTATTGGGTGGGTAGGAGCCAGTTCAGAAAGAGCAATATCCTGCAACAAACAAAACATAAGCAAAATGAGCATCGAAATAATAGCTGCACCTATTAACCACAACAACAATGATAACTATACAACTTAATAATAATAATAATAATAATAGGCAACATGCCGGCACATCCAGGACCCACCTGAGCAGACTTGTAAGACAACAAAGTGCTCTCAGCAGCTTCCTTCCTCTCAGCCCCGGTCTTAAACTCGGCAAGATACCTGTGATAATCACCCTTCATCTTGAGGTAAAATACCTTGGACTCAGCAGCTGAGGCGGAGGGAACAAGATGTGTCTCAAGGAGGCTCAAGATTCCGTCACAGATCTTGCTGAGCTCAGCTTCGATCTTTCCCCTGTACTCCTTGATGATTGTGACATGATCTTCATTTCCCCTACTCTCTTCCTTCTGCTCAATGGAAGAGATGATCCTCCATGAAGCCCTCCTAGCTCCAATCACATTTTTGTAGGCCACGGAGAGCAAGTTCCTTTCCTCCATGGTTAGCTCCTCATTATCGACTGTCTTTGCAACTTTCTCCATAAACTCCACCATTTCTTCATAACGTTCGGCCTGTTCAGCCAACTTGGCCATGTAAACACTCTCTTCACGTGATGGTTCAGTTGGAGACATCCTTTATATATCAAACTAAAAGTTACTTCTGCAAGGTGATTCCAAACACAGGTATCATTAGAAAGACCTGAACAACATCAAACTTTAATGCTTACATTTTATTACATAACTAGCTTCCACAGTCATGAATCAACTCTTCCATCAACCACTTAATAACCATTCTCAATCCGTTGACTCCTAACTTTTCATCCTTGAGTTAGTGATAATTTACAAAACTTCCCGACCTTTTACACCTCAAGATTGAATAAAGTTTAGCCAGAGGCATTACTTCGAAAAAACACATATTCCCAACAATGATCTTCGCTACATTAACAAAACCAAAGCCCCAATTCAAGTTAGAAAACAGATTTCTAAAAGTCATTTAAGAAGAGAAGTCTCATCATTGCTTTAACAGAAAAAAAATAAAGCCCCAAATTGATCAAAATCACAAATCAGTCACTCAACAAATAAAAACCAAACTTCCACAACCCCCCCCCCAAAAAAAAAAAAAAAAAAACCAAATTAATAACAATCAAACACCTATTCCTCAACTTCTCCATCATTTTCTCGTTACCAAAACAGATCATATCCATCCATGTGGAAACAACAAAATCACACTGTATCTTGCAAAACGTTTCATTTGTCAGAAACTGACCTCTTAGCCTCAAATTACAAGACCTAATTCAAGTTATTGATTCTTATTTCCTCAGCAAATCGTAAAACCAAATCTGACTCTCTATTTTTAGCATCTCCCAAAAAAATTAAACAAAAAATCTGCTCTACTTACCCAAATCAATCAATTTTTTTTTTAAAAAAAAACTTCACCAAATCTCGGGTACCGAAACACATTAAAATTGAGAAAAATATAATAAATAAAAAATTAGAAACACACAAATCTCAGCAGATGGATTAAAAACCACAAATAACATAAATCCACGAAAATAACCAAATACAAACCACAGATCTAGCCCTAAAAACAAAAAAAAAAGACTGATTAAAAAATCATAAAAAAAAAAACAACTTTACCGTGGAAAGAGATTTGCAGAGACGGATCTCTCTCTCTATCTCTCTCTCCCTGTGCGTGATAGAAAAGGGGGTATTTTGGGTTTATTAAAAAGGGCGGTCAAGAGGGAGCGTCCAATGGGAAAGTGACAGGTGTTGGGTGGCGGTGATTTCGTGGAGATTTTAGTTTTCTTTTCGGATTTATTGTTTTTGGTAAGGACACGCTGGCGTTGACTGGCAACAGAGTGTTTATGTAATGACATCTTGAAGACAGAGTGTGTTGTGAATAATGTAATTTAACTTTTTTTTATATAGTAATTCAATAAAAATAACATTTTAACGAATCATATAATTTTTTTAGTTTTTTAATATTTTTATTTAACAGTTGAAAACCAGCCATTTTAACCGTCGTCGTTGTTCATGGCTTTTCATCTGGCAATCTGTTGGAGATGCCCTAAGGGTTTATCCTCTGTGTGCGTGTACACAATGCACGCGTACAGCTACTTTGAAGATGGTTAAAAAGTGTAAAAGCATCATTTCATGATTGACTGGTGGTGTGTCTGTGGGCCTCGGTTTCTTTTATACGGTGTTTAGAGTTTAATTTTAAAATGTTTTTTTTTAGAAAATATATTAAAATAATATTTTTTATTTTTTAAAAATTATTTTTAAAAATTAATATATCAAAATAATTAAAAAATAATTAAAAATGATTTTAAACAAAAACAAATTTAATTATTTTAAAAATATTATTTAAAACGCAATTATAATCAACCTTTTCTTTTCTTCGCTATGTTCATCATCTCAAAAAAATTGAGATTTGAAATTGAAATTTCAAGCTTTGCCGACTATGTTTTTTTATATTATTTTATTTTTTAACATTATATATGGATCAAAATGTGTTTTTATTTAAGACATAAAAATTTTACTTAAATTTAATTATAATTTAATTTCTTAAGAACTAAATGAACTAAATTATAAATTGAAGAAAATAAACTTAATTAAACAGTTAAAATAAATAATTTTCTAACTAATTTTAACAATTCAGTATTGGAATGGATCATGAACATGGAATCAAACTTTGGAAATTATTTTTTATCTTAATTATTTAGAAAAACAAATACTTAATAAAAAGAACCATCATATCATATTCATACCCGACTTGAGTTTTTCCCATATGGGTAATATAGACTTGGGTCCGGGACCCAGCCACCAAGCCCGACCCAACTTTCAATTGTTAAGTGACCCAACTCAGAAGCAAGGCAGCGCCACCACATCCATTTTGAGCACAAAACTGACTCACCGAGTTCGACCTCTTGCACAGCCACAGACTCTAAAAAAATCCCAATCCAACGTCGTTGAGTAGCTTGAGCTATCGAAATGGGATACATACAGGAAGCACGTGAGAATCATGTGAAGAAGAAAGTAGAAGAAGGTACTGCTTTGACCTATAACCATCTCTTAAACCCTAACAAAACCCTTTTCTTTTTCTTTTTTTGCTAAAAGAAACAATCTTTGCTGATGAAATGTGTTTCTGAGTTTTGGGTTTTGTTTTTAATTGCATTGATGATTATCTTTTTTCAGTGGAATTGAATTTAAAGTTAATTTATTTATTGAATTAAAATTTGTAGCTTTGAGAAGCAAAATGAAGCAGAAGGCACTAAAACAATGTGAGGAACAAGCATCCAAATATGCGCAATGTGCAACTGGAAGAACAATGTCTGTTGTGTGGCAGTGTAGAAAACAGGCTAAAGAATTAAATGAATGCCTTCATCAATAGTAAGTTTGATTGATGTATCTGTTTGTTTGATTTCTTGTTTTGAGTTTTTTTCTATAACATTATGCATGCGCATGTTTGAGTGCGTGTTTGTGCGTTTGATGATGATGATAGGTTACGTGTTGTGATTTAATGGGAAATTGATTCATTATGTGTTTGTGTAGTCTTTCTCAATTGGAGCGGCTTGATGGGTTCTTCTTGGATTTTTATTTTTTTTATTTTGTGTTTTGAGTGTATAAATTTTGGTTTAAGGGGTTTTGATTAATGCTTGATATATGAGTGATCTTGGTTTAAGGGGTTTTGATTAATGCTTGATATGAGTGATCTTGAGTTGGTTTTCATGAGAGTTGGATAACTGATTCACCTTCTGATAGGTTCTCAGATGTTGAGTAGTTGTGTGAATAAGCTGTGTTAAGCGAGTGATATTAGACTCCCATCTTCCGAATGGAGAAGGCGATATCGAGTTTGAAGACCTTTTTCCCTGTTTTCGAGTAGGAATGAAGTTCAAGTGTCTTTGAGGTCTTCCTTTTGGTTTTGGGAAGGTCTAAGGTACTTGCCTGATGAAACAAAATTTGAATTGTTACTGGTAATTTCATAAATCTAGTTGGACTTGGTTATAGCGTTGTGGACTTCTTAGAAATATCATTTATTTGTTGGGTAAGTAGAGATGCTTTGAGGCTGTGCTCATGTCAGTGCATGACAAGGTTTCTATTGTAGTCAAGTCAACCGGTGGTCCTCACTTGCTGCAACTGTACTGTATGCTGTATGTGCTTTAATTGCCATGTTACTCATGTAGAAAGTTACTATGAGGTCATGAGGGCATAAACTGTGTGCAACTGGAAAAGTGAGTATGCATGAGTGGACTACATAAAGGGGTACCCTAAAGTCTTTTTGCGGTTTGCTTCCTGATAGTGTGACTTGACTTGACTCGACTCGGGACCCCTCTGCGGGTTAGGTCTGCACATGCTTTGCTTAGTGAATACTGGATGATAGGGGTCTAATGGGACATTGGCAAGCCAGAAGTACCTAAGCTCAATTGGTAAAGTGCTGAATATGCTCTGAGCTTCAGGTCCATTTTATCCATGTAGCAAATGTTGGATTACTGTTTGAGGTCTGTTTGAGGTTGAGACCGATGCATCCAGATAGGACAGATCATATTATAGATTCTATTGTAGTTGAAAAAATAATAAGGCATAGTTGAAATATCTATGGTTCTATATGTGGTTTGCTAAAAGTTGGTTTGTGGCAGATGACCATGTTTCCTCCATGCTTTTATTCTGTGTTGGCATTTAAATTTCTTTTATGAAGCATTCAAGTGTTTCTTACTACCACTACAATAATATTTTTTCTGATGGGATTTGGATGCCTTGTAGAGATAGTTGCTAGGTTAATCTGTTTTGGTGATATAACATAGCACTTTTGACGAGTCAGCAAAAATTGCATGCTGGTACTTTGCATTAAATTTCCGATTGTGATTTCCAATTTATTGGTGTTGCTAATTTTGCAATTGCAGAATAATGAGTGCATGTTCGTTACATCTAAGAATGAAGTGTGTTAGAAAGAGCAACTTGTTCTTGGTCAATTGCAATAGTTTTCATCATTGAGCTCTAACTGCTCAACCCACTAGTCATTTTCATACAAGTCTTTCTGCCCAAGCCTTTAAATTTCCTCTGTGCTCTTTGTCCAGATCACTTGCTAACAGGAATGATTCCTTTATCTTGTTATTGTATGCTAACAGTCTAAATCACAGCTGAAATAGAAATGCAAATAGTATGAAAAACCATCAGTTTCTTCAACCTTCCTTCAACACTAGTGCATCTTTTTTCTTTCTTTGTGCTCGTAAAGAATGAGTTTGCCAGAAGTGGCCTTAACATGATTTGGATATGATATGTATTCAAATATATACCGTGATGAAAGCATTCAGATAAAAGGCTCACGGTTGCCGTAGGTGCCTTCTAAAGCAACCTTTACCTACGTTTTGAATAATGGTTTAGTGACACTGGTTTGCTGTTTAAACATAATTCCAAAACTTAATGTTGGTTCTTCACTAGAATACTATCTAAAGGGAAAATCCAAAAATGTTTTACCTTGGAATAAGATATCAAAAGGAAATATAACAGGTTTTTTTTCTTTTCTTTTTTAAGAAGAAAATGTTATAATTATTCATGTATCTTGTCGTATAGATATCAAAACATATAGCTGACATCTATTGAACTCAATATTTGTTGTATCTCATAATTTTGGTGTATCTGTTTTTCAGCACAAATGATGCTGTCTTGGAAGAGATGAAGCGAGAATACACGCTTCAACAAGATGTCAAGGGTCCTTTGAGAGCCTAGCTGATTCCCGGTGATGATCCCATAACCAAATGAGCACTTGAAAGTAAAACATTTCTAGCAACAACTTTATATATCGGATAATGTTTTCATGAAGCAGTTGGTTTGAACTTTGAACCTTGTAAATTTGCTGTTTGGCTACTTTTTCGTTTTGATATGGGTTCCACAAGGGTTTTTGAGGAACATGTGAAGGGTATATGCCTGTTAATTTTAAAACACAATCTTTAGGCCTAATATCTATCATTTTTATGTTAGGATAGGGGTTATCAATTGAAACCAAACCATCCGGACTAACCCTAATCTTTAGTCATGTATGACTGAAAACGATTCAAGCATCCAACTTGAATAGAGTACTGGAACCGATCAAGATTTAGAAGCAGGCTGGCGACAATCAAATATTAATATCAACCACACCCACAAGCTAACCAAGGCAGGTCAAACCTGCAGTAGGCCGAGCAAACACCGGTGCAGCTGCAGGAACAATCTTTTGGAGAACTTGAATTCCTATCTTTAAGCTATAATTGGTCTTCTATGATGTACGTACATGGGATTGAAGTCAGCATGAGCTAGCTAGGTTTTGATATTGTTGTCACTAATACATACAATGTACGTTTCAGTGCAGGATAATCTTCAGCATTTATGGATGACTATATATTATATAAGGAAACAGAAGGAAAGAAAGAGTAGAAGAAATTAATTTGAATGAAAATGAAATATATATGTCCCATGTGCTATATTTGCTTGGATGGCTACAAGAATGAAGATGATTGATTGTCGCAAGGATTTGGCTACCCTATAACATATATGAATTGACGACATTACAACACTAACATGTACGATTTAGCACGTATAAATAATCATGCATGGTATTTTATTTTTTAATATTTTTTGGGTGAAAATGAGGGCGAAATGCCCAACTAAATTAAACGAGTAACAGTTGACCCAAATAAGGTCGTGATTCAAAGTGAAAAAAACACCTGCAGGTGAATCATCAAGAATATAAGAATTATTGTCTAATGGGTTTCTAGTTAAACTATAATTTGCTAACCAATCTGCGACAGAATTTGCCTCCCTGTAAACATGATCCGTATGAACATCCCACTCCCTTGTTGACAGGTTCTTAGCCTTCATGATTACCGAGTCTGATTTCACAATCAATTTCCGATATTCCTTTGACTAGGATAACTCCAAACTGGTAGTCGCTACCCATAACTCTGCACAGATCGAAGAGCAAACTCCAGTATTAATTGCAAATCCCTGTAACCAGGTGACCAGGTCCTTAATAACTCCAGTTTTAATCATGCATGGTATTTAATTTTGGCTTATGTGTGTTTTAGTAATTGATTAATTACTTGTAGAATATTTTGCTACACTACACCAAATATTAGAGGTTTTTTAAATCCTAATTTTGCATGCAATTGTTTTTGTAAGAGTTAATAGACCTTTATTGCATCAGGAAATTAACTTGTTCTTACATCAACATCTAAGGAAATAGAATCATCTAAAATACAATGTTAAATCCAAACATTCTCGAGCAAGAAGGCCATGAACCACGAGTTGAACCGCGTCAACCAGAGATTTACAGCATGGCGGACAAGCTGGTCTCGAATGGTTAACCGAATTTCATAATCTTAATCCATCTGGCTTTCGAGTTCCTCAGCATCATCATCATCATCAATGTCTTCATCATCCTCGGGAACTTGAGGTGGATTGAAGAAGTTGAAAAACCTTTCTCCATCTTTAATTTTGGTATATGGCTCGTGATTCTCCTTAATAAGCATCCGAGTCAAGCATTTTCCCGGTATATGTCTTTGTCAAGACAGTTTTTGAAATAAAAATTGAGGTCAAAGAAGAACTTGAGCTTAAATCCCTTTGAATCCTCTATCCCACACCACTTAATATCTTTAAGGCATCTGAGAGCTCCTTCATCACGCTCACTAACCACCTCAGCTAGAACATCATTGTTCTTCATTGGGACAAGCCAAAAATCAGGAATACCTTTCCTTCATTTGCAGCTTTACCTTCAACTTCAACAATGTCATTCACAATCTCATATCGCTTGGTGTACAATGCCTGGTGCAATTTTTGATATTTGACACCAAGGTCAAATTAAATAATTGTTGGACTAATCTACATAAAAATCAAGTCTATTGGCTTAATCAGATTTTTAATTGGTCAATTTAATTTAATCATGAGCTAAATTAAGAGTTTAATTATATTTAAGAATTAATTTAAGTCAAATCAAAAGATTTAGTTAAGTGCAAAGACTTGATTATACTTTTAATGTATCAAAATAATTTTATTAGAAACTTAATTGGTAAAAATTAAGTTTCAGAGCCCAATTCGGGCTTAATCGAGAAGATTGGGATGTAAAAGGACCAAATTCAATTTTTTACAAAGTTAATTGATTGAAATCAGGGGCATAATTATAAGAAAATCAAAGTTTATGATCTATTAAGGGTTAAATTGAAGAAATTCATAACCAATAACCTTTTTGAAAAAGACGCTAAACTTCGTGGACTCAATTTGGGTGAAATTGAAGCAAATTAAAAGTATAATGGTCAACTAAGGGTCAATTTGCATAAATCTAAAATCAATGACCAAAAAGATAAGGCGCTGAAATTCAGGGTTGATATTGGACTTCGGCGATGATAAAAACACATAAAATTAAAAGTTTAAAGTCAATTAGAAATGCAATTGAAATCAAAAGTTAAAGGACTAAATTGAATTTTAATCAAACCCCTAATCAAAACCCTAAGAACATCAAAACAATGTTATTTTATTTAAATAAAACGGTATATTTTGACTGACACAAAAGAATCACTGTGATGTCGCGCTCCCACGATGAGGATGAGGGTCCGACAACAATTGTTTCTCAAGCCTCATTTTCAAAATTAAACCCCAATTCTATAATCACTATGATAGACTTTTATCTTACCATCAAAAATTGATAGGACAAAAATTTGGATGAGGCGTCGCGATAATAAATGCATAAATCATCATAGTAATGGGTAGAGCCAACATCAAGTTAGCTAATAAATGCATCCCTTTTAAAAGCTGGGGTATTAACTCTATAACTACTACAATTATCTGAATAGCAAATACCATTTACAGTTTCACAATTTGAATTAGTTCATGCTTATACAGGCATGACTTAAATCTTTGAGACAACTAATAAAATCAACCAGGTAGTATTTATTGGCGATAGCCCTACCTACACGATCCCCGACTTTGATGAGATAAGAGGTCAAGACGGGCGCAGAGTCTACTTTTAAAGGTACATGTACAAAATAATTACCCACTTTATGGATGGTTGCACGGTTAATGTAAAACAAGATGTTCAAGTAAGTCAAGAGTCAAGCTCACCCACACCGCTTTGTATACCTCATTGACGGTAAGAGGTCAAATTAGCATTAAATGCACATCGCTTGACTTTGAATTCAACTAAGCACAAAACAAGGAAAATTGGGTTCCCTGGGACGTAACTCAAGAGTCAAGCTCACCCACACCGCTAGCATGATGGGTGGATGTCTAGGGCCTAACTCGAACTACCAGTGGGTTCTGATTCGAGCATCACCTTTCCGGACCATCTTCAGGATGGTGGGTTCCCCAAGTGCCCCCGAGCCCGCACAATGAATAGGTTGGCTCGGGGGCTAATCTCGAACCACTACTCCTGGTTCGGGACTATTTGGGTTGTGCCCGTCAGTACCAAATAGCATAACAGTCATATATTTCTCTCAATTACCATTATAAATGCACCAAGAAAAGATAACTAAATATGTGACCACCGAAGCATTGTTCTGCTGGCTGTAAAAGAAATTGATCATTGATGCATGCCAACCACTTGAACAATTTTTTTTTTTTATCTTACATGATCTAAACCATTAAAATTTAATTAATTATGAGATTTGAAACCCTGGAAACATGAGAGGATGCAAACACAAAAAACGAAACTAAATTGAAGAAACATTGATAAACGCAGCATCAATCCAAATTAGCAGGTAACGACGATAAACACAGGTGAACAGTTTGTCATATACAAGAATCAGTGATCCGGAAACCTTTCATGAGTCAGAAAAACATGCAACCATGTGTCTGTTATCATCATAAGACTAGCAACACAACACAAATGCTAAAAAACGGACAATGGCCTACAGCATATCACCACAGAGAAATTTCTTTTCCAGTTCAACTCAAAAGGCTAAGGAATTGACCAAATATAGATGCAGAAATACCTATTGGAATGAGCACTGAAAAGAGAGAAATCAATGCTTTGGCAACTATGGGGTTTCTATCAACTTGAAGTTGATGCAGTTATCATCATGGTCCTTCCACCAGTCCATATATTGTTTTGGTGATATTGGCGTTCTGAAAGGAGATGAAGAATCGAGTTTGTATTCCCAAGACTTATCTTCATGGAGCTGCTCTGTCATCGCTTCCAATTGCAAGGGCCTTGGGGGACTCTGAGCATTAAATAGAAACCAGTATTTTATTTAGATAATCCATATAAACAAGAGATTAGTTTTTGAAACAAGAAAGAACCCCAATGAAACAATGTGTAAGAGGGAAATAAGCAAACTGACCTTCATTGTAATTGTTGGCGGTGGTGAACATGAAATTCCCAACTTCTTGGAGAAATCTAGGCAAAAGAATAAAATGTGAATTGAATTTCACAAGAAAAGAGTGTTTAGTGATAATGAGCAGAAGAATATTAAGTTTACATTACCATCGTTTAGTCCAATTGATTGCAGAAACTCATCGATGTCCATAGCTCTTGTTTGTGCTTTGATGCACTCCTCATGATTGTGCAGAAACTTTTCCTCAGCAATTGCACTGGTTCGATCTGGTTCTTCTGTCAGAACACTTAGCTTTGCATTGAAACTCTTCTTTTTAGTCTCAGGCTTCCTTGAATTAGAAATGTCTGACAGTGGTTTTCTACCAGCAGTCTGCACTTTCCCTGATGCTTTTGAGATACTTTTCGTCTTGCTTGCATCACGTGGAATTCGAGGGGCATCAGTCTTCATTGAATTTGACAAATCACCAAGAGGTTTCCGTCTACTCACTAGTGATGCCATTGGTGCTGTGAATGAGTTCAAAGGAATATTCTGCAAAATCATTGGAACTGATTAATAACCTAGATAAACCATGCAAAATAAGGAAAAATGACCGATTTATACCATAAATTAAGTTTCAAAATGTAACTAAAAGGAATTATTCCCAAAAGCACAACCCCTCCACCAAGCAAATCATGAAAAATCAGATAAACCCTAAGACAGTTACATAACTTTTTCTGTGATCTCTATAGCTCTACCATACACTACTTGTCAATAAAATGGACGAATTCGTGAAACAAATTTAATATCAGGTAAAAATGGCAGTGATGACAAATTAAACTATTTTTTAATCTTCTACCGAACACAATAACATGGAATTGGAGACCACCACCCCTCTTACATTAATCTCTTGCTTAACACTAGAACTATTCAAAAATTCAAAGTACTTGAGATTTGGAAGTACACTGTATAATACAAAATCTAGCAACAACAGTGAGCATTAACACGAGCGAAACTGAAAATTGAGTGTGAAAGCAAGAAACAAGATTGATTTTCCAGAATCTAAACACACAAGAAGCAAATCGTTCAAGAAAGGGAGATAACAAATTAATCACAGATATCTATGATAGTAATACTCAATAGAATACAAGACCCATCAACTTAAAAGATTCATTAATTGCCTTTCAGTTACCTCATGTTTAAATTAAACTACAGAGATTATTTTTCAATTGAAATTAAGTGCAACAAACAATAACCCTAAACCAAACTACTAGAGTTTTAAACAACAACAGCAAAATCAATTAAAAAAAATCACATTTATTTATGATTCAAGTAAAGATCAATCACAAACACATTAAAAGCGCACGGAGAGGGAGAGAGTTGTTCGTTTGCTGATAAAAAACAGATGAGATTTACTTCTAAGAAAACAAAATCGATTTGGGTTTGTCAAAAGTAAATTTAACCAGAAATACAAGAAAAGTAAAGATCAATCACAAACACATTACAAGCGCACGGAGAGGGAGAGAGTTGTTCGTTTGCTGATAAAAAACAGATGAGATTTACTTCTAAGAAAACAAAATCGATTTGGGTTTGTCAAAAGTAAATTTAACCAGAAATACAAGAAAAGTAAAGATCAATCACAACCACATTACAAGCGCACGGAGAGGGAGAGAGTTGTTCGTTTGCTGATAAAAAACAGATGAGATTTACTTCTAAGAAAACAAAATCGATTTGGGTTTGTCAAAAGTAAATTTAACCAGAAATACAAGAAAACGAAATCAATTTCAAGAATTTAAAACGCAATCCCAGGAATTAATGATAAATTGAAGTTGGATTTGAGAAAGTTACCTTGTGGAAGTGATCGATTATAGGCTGCTTGACAATTGATTCTCTTAATTTTTGAGGCGCGGAGAAATTATCTTTGAGAGAAAGAGAGAGGACCGTTGTTTTTATAGGGAGAGGGTTCTTTAATTTCGAAGAAAAATATGACCGTTGGAAAGACAGGTTTGATTAAGCTGCGTCGTGTTAAACGTCAGCGTTTTGAGTTGATTAAATTAAAGTCACAACGGTAACCCTTTTGTTTTGCAGGAATTAATCTTTGGCAATAAATTAGATGATAGCTAGGGAAATAATTAATTGTATTAATTTTAGTTGTAAGGGAATTATCAGGTTATTTTTTCAAAAAATATGAACCATTTTTTTATTTAAATTTTTTTGATTTAATTCAATTCGTTTTTTATATTTCAATTTCTCATATCTAAAACATGAATTAAACCAAAATTTAAAAAAAAAACTTTCGAATTGATTTTTTATTTATTTGATATCTCAAATCGGTTAGATTTATATTGGGTTTTTTTTAATAAATTAGATTATTTGGTTATTTTGCTAAACCCCTATAAAGGGAGAATTATTAATATTTTTTCGTTAATCCAATTCATATACGTGAATAGACCAAAAAGCTAAAAGAAAATTTTATTTTCATCATCGGGCTAAACCAAACATTTAAGAAAATCAATACGGTCCTACATCCAACAACAGCACTAATGTGCTTCAGCGTCGTCACCTTTGGCCCTAACCACCGCTCCCTTAACCATTATACCTAGCCAAAAAAGCAACGAAGACCGCACACTGCCTAAAGGAGCGTGACAGCCATGCAACTCAGAAAGACTGGAAACCCAGGAACATCCAAATGCCCTAGATTCAAGGGAGAATGTCAAGCCGAGCAGCTCAGAAATTTTGGAGCCACGAGAACTTTGGAAAGCCCTCGAAATACATGATACGGTCCCTTGCCGCTTAAGGGCAATTGCACAAGAAGGATACCAAATGGACTGCATTGAACACAGACCTTTCAAAACGCAATTTCTGGTCAGGGGCTATAAAAAATGGCCCCCAAACACAGTACAGCAGGGGAAAAAAGACAAAGCTTGCTAAAATGGAAGTAAACTGACGAGAAACCAAGTGATAGTTCATTCTAAATCAAAATTCCATGAGACAACGAGATCCCCTCTATCACAATCCTACAAACACAACCATCCTCCATTACATAAAAGCACAAAAGATTTTGTTACACATCCAGGCAGCACTGCATCCTCAAGACGCAAAAAAGAAAATATGCTGGAGCATCACTGACTAAGTTGGCTTCCTCATGTTCCGCCCAGCCCTAATCACTTCATCCACCAGCAGCAATTGGGATGCGATAACAGGCCTGGAAAATTACAGTAGCATGATTATAGCTGAGTTAGATGTATTAAAAGTTCAAAGCTTAAGAACTTCAAGGGGTTCCTTATTGTTTAATCATTCATGGGAAGTTTGGCAAAAGTATCTCTTTATGTACATTTACGTAGTCCATAAGCCACAGGCCACTACAGGAGCTAAATAAGCATGCTGAAGAAACTAAAACATAAGAAAAACTGGACCAAGGAAAGAGAGATGGGGAGGGATCGAGAACAAAAAAGTTTGGAGTTCCTGAGTACCCTGAGTTTATGAGTTGGCGCTTGACAGAGTAGTTGTCAAAGATACCCTCCATTTGAGGATCAAGGGGCCCTCCTGTTTGGAGATTTATTCCAACAATGTTATCCCTGTCATGCTCTCCCTGAATAAACAAGCAAGAAACTATCGAATCAGTTCTCTTTTCTTTTGTCTTTTGCCCCCAAAATACAAAAGGATGATGCATGGATCCCAGCAATAGTTACCGTGAGAGTGACAATCTCATCTTGAGTGTCTAGCCCAGAATTCTCAGCCAGTGTTTTGGGCACCACGAGAAGGGCATCAGCAAAAGCTTCAACACCTAGCTGAGCACGCTGTTCCAAATTTGCAAACACTAGTTTAAAATTAACCAGGAGATGGGAATAATTACTCAAATACAGAAAACAGGCAGACATTTACCCCTTTAACTGTTTTCTTGACTTCATTGATTAGGTATTTCCTGGCTGCAAATTCAAAAGCTCCTGCTCCCTGAAGAAAACAAGCGAGACTATCTGAGTGGGAAAGAAAACTGCTTTTTTTTTATGAAGCACAAGGCACTTGAGCAGCAACATAACTTGCTCATACATGATTTAACTTCCAAAGCCACCAACAACGAGGACAACTAGGCTTTTATATAAATCAATATATGACAAACTTTAGTTTCATAGATTTCTTCAAGCACAACTTACAAGCACAACAGCTTCATCTTCAATGGTGTTTTTTACAGCTCTCAAGCCATCACGGACAGCATCCTTTATTTGGGCAATTGTATGGTCATTGGGTCCTGTAACATTAAAGAAGTCAAGTGACAATTGATCCCTGCTGCATTGCTCAATTGCAAGGATTATACACATCATATAAGAGAAAATCTTGAACGTAAACTAAATCCTCCAGCCTGATAGCTAAATGGTCTAATGGAAGCAATTAAAACAAACAAAATAAAAATCATTCAGATGGTTTGAAGACCAACTGATAGCAATTAAAACAAAAAAAAATGAAAATCATACACAATTATGCAATGTTAAATGCTTCTATACCTTTTATTAAGATAGTGCAAGAATGGGGGTTCTTTACATTTTCAACAAATGTATACTTCTCTTCACCAAGGACATGCTCATACACCAGTCCAGCCCAACCGAGGCAGTCAGGAGTTAAACTATCGACAGAATTCATACCCTCTCCTCCACAAGCCAAAACCAGGCGTTCCATATTTCTCCTCTTCGCTCTTCGCAGGGCAATTATCTACAGAACATGAAATTAGATCAATCACATTCAATATAGCAACAACAGGGCAAGCAGGTAGACCAAAAGCAGGTAGACCAACCACTTTTCAAACAAGCAAAAGTCATCTTACATTTATCAGTAGGTACCATGAAAAAAGGAATACAATCCAAGGCAAAGCATTTAACAAGCCCAGTCTTGTTTGTAACAATTTAAAACTGGAGCCACATACAGGTGGCAGGTATTCTACCATTTTCAAAATCTAAACTATAATGAAAAACCATTTCAAGTCTCCATTCCCACATCCATAGTTTCATGAAATCAATAGAATTACAGAAGCATCAAATGATCTCTAGAATATGCTTTTCCATAATGAGAAAGGAAAAAAAGATATACTCCTTTGGATATTGTATCTTCATCAACTTAAGCATCTTGCTTGTTTTCTTTTAAAAATTACTTCATTCAGCATGCAACATGATTTCACAACAATAAAAATAGAGAATGAGGCTGTAAGGCTACCAAAATGTGCAACCACTTGTTATCACATATAACTATTAACAACTTATGGAATCATGATCCTACTAAAGCTGATTACAACTTTCAGAATCGGTTCGACATAATGTTATCTTCTTAAAACTTCTCTGTAGAATTAAGGATTACGTAGAAACACAAACCCAACCACAATCCCCCCAAGTAAAAAAAACTTTTCGTTCTTTTCCCAAGGTTAATAGATGCACCCTCTTGGAGGGCAACTCTATTTCCCTAAACAATCCACCCTTTCATAATATTTCCAACAAACAAAATTGATCTCCATTGTAATATTTAACCCCTATTCATGCCACACACCCTAAGAAAACCAAAAGGAAACGCCCAGCACTAACACATAAAGCATGATATGCAGCAAACTGATGTGAATTCATGTATATTAAGTAGCTATTTATTGTTAGCATTGGATCACTAAAGAACAGAACATAATTGTTCCATGACTTACCCCTGCTCGTGCAAGAAGGTCCAATGATGGAGGATCAATTCCCTTTTGATTGATAACCACAAAATTGTTGTCTGTACCAGAACAAACCTGGAAGACCAAAAGTATAAAAAACATTTCAGAAAACCCAACATGTATGACAGAGACAGTAGCATGAACATTAAATGTATTAAAATGTGTCACTTAACCTTATCTTTTAGTTCAATAATTTTTTTAACTCTTTCATCGACCTGACGCCTTTCAGCAGTAACCATTGCCTCCCTCTGCTCTGCATTTGAGTAGAAAAATCCTGCATTTATTTCACTGTGGAGAAAAATATTAGCTTCCAATAAACTGAAACTGACCACAGCTGCATCTACAGAGTACTTGATATCTCATATTTAGCATCAATTCCAATTAAATTCAAGTTGACAAGAAGAAAACCTTTTCTCATATTCCAAAGACACATTGCATGTCAAGATAAAACAGTTCTCTGCCCGCCGTTTCATATCAGGATGCCTAGAACCATGGTCAAGAACAAGACCTTCAACCTGGAAAGCAGAACAAGTAAATAGAGGGTCCAAAACTTTTGAGAAGAGAAGAAAAATTATCTACAAAAGACCAAAATTATATCAAAGCAGATAAAGGATGAACAAGAACTAAAAGTTGTCCAAGCTATGAACTTGGGAACTTTTGAATTTAAACCAATCATCAATTTCTTGGAAAGTTCACCAAATCCAAAGTACCAGCATTGAGAAATAATTTTGACATGAAGCATTATTTTACTAAATAAAGGTTGAATGATGGAAAATGGCAGTGATTCCACCTACTGCCTCCCATTGAAGATCAATGATTCCATTTCAAATGGAAGGGTTCTTGGAGATCTTAGATTCCCCATTCTTAGTCAGGATGTCAGGAGTTACAAGTCAATTTTAACACATCCCACCTGAAAAATATACCATGGTAATCCAGATTAAATGAAAAGGGATTAACTTACAAGCCGCGTGTCAACATCGAATTTATGACGCATGTGCATAATCTCCACCATAAATAGATCAATGCCTTCCTCAGGCTTTCGAATACAAAGCACCTGCATAATGCACAATACAGTTAATGCAAAAATAGAAGTCTTCAATATTGTACTTCAACATCTTTTCTAGCAGCCTCAAGATATATCAACACCATTGGCTACACTCACCGAATTGACAACTATGTCAGTTAACTGATCTGCCAAAGCTTCATGCAGCTGTACAAGAGAATAAGGTCAACTTTAAATGAGATCCAATCTGGACCTAAAATAAGAGTAAACCAATGAATAGAACTTACCTTCGTCCTTAGGGCTGTCCTAGCAACCATTTTAAGAATTTCCCTGTCAGGTTCATCACCCATGACCACGGGAGTCTTAAATTTTTCAAGAAACTGGAGAGTGGCTCTTTTGGCAATCTCAAAACCATCAACCAATACACGTGGATGCATCCCTGAAGAAAAAAGTACTCCCATGAATAAAACAAGTTACCCTGCCAAGCACTAAAACACCAAATGAGCATGTTCAAGATTTTCTGACATGAAACTCATGACCGCACACCAAGTATCCAGAATAAAAAAATTAAAAGAACCACCATAATACGACTGTTTTTTCATCAGAGAAGGTATAAAAACAGAACCAATGTCCTTGATGATAAATTCTAGTGCAATAAATATTTTATTAGCCAAAGGTCAAATACACAAGAATATGAAAATTTCTATTATTTCCTGTGCAACACGCATGCACAACACAGATGCAACCCTTGAACAACACCAACTTGTTTGAACTTTAAGGCATTAGAATCTTCTAACACTGTTTACTATCCTATCATGTCACAACATGAATTTCTTTATTCGGTTCGAAACATTTGAAACAATAAGCGTATCAAGAATAGAAAACAGTGTTAGAAGATTGCTAGCTCAAACTAAAACAGAAAACTCAGAAGTATGTGACTCAAGAAAGAGAGCCACAACAAGTAACACAGCTAGTTCAAACTAAAGAACATCACTAACCTTCATCGATGCACCGTTCAGATTGCTTCATAAGCTCTCCAATAAAAATCACAGTAGACGTCGTACCATCTCCACTGATATCATCTTGGGCAACAGCCGTCCTTGCAATCATAATGGCCGTCGGATTTTGAATTTGCTGCAACCATCAGAGAAATTCAAGCAAATTCACAATTCCACAAAAACCCCAGCAATAAACACCCATTGTTTATTCAAAACACCAGATAACACAACCTTTGTTTACTAGATCTATCTCAGCATTTAAAATTTAAACTCACGTCAAGTTGCTCCTAAAGCTCATTAACTTAAATATGCTAATCACTTAGGGCAGACTCGCTTCTAAAAAGAGAAATAATAACATTAAACCCTAATTCTGCAAACACTCACAAAAATTCAGATCGAGAAAACCTAACGGAAGAAAACTAACCATTTCTTTCAAAAGAGTGTTTCCATCCTTAGTCAGCTTTATATCTCCAGCACCACCAACAAGCCTAAAAAGACACAAAAACACAAAGTAATTAAATCGCAGAAACACGGAGCAAATTCCGAGAGAAAAAAACAAAACAGCGAGAGAGTTACATCTTGATGGTGCCTTTGGGGCCGAGATTGGATTTTAGAACATCTTGTAAACCTTTAGCGGCATTGATGTTCATGTGAAGCGCCGCCGATTTGTTGAGAACCTCCGCGTTAGGGTTTAATAATCTTATCGACATTTTTTTTCCTTTCAAAATTTGTAAGAGAAGAAGTGTGAGTGAGTTTACTGTTGTTCGGAGTTTTAATGGAAGTGAAGAGAGGAACTGTCTCTGCGTTGCGTTGTTTGGGTTTTTTTAGGGCTTTCTGGTAGTTTATGTAATATTTAATAATTTCGTTTTAGGGAAACCCTCAAAGTGGTACCGTAACTCTGAATTAATTATAAAATGGATCCCTAAATTCTTCAATTCTTTATTTGTTCGAGAAAATAAGTTCATATATTAAACAATAAAATCATTTAAGCAACAAAAAGATAGTTAAATCAATTTAAAATTTTGTGCTCGTTATTCTTTCAAAATCCTGGAATAGTAAATGATTGATTTATAATTAATTTTTTTAGCAATTTTCTTTTTAATAAAAATAATTAAATAATTTCAAAGAAACTCATCTCTTGAAATCTTATCTTAATTATTTTTATTATTGAAAATAATTGTTTTATAATAATTATAAAAGAGTTAATATAAAACAAATCAAGAAAATAATAAATTTTTTATTTTTCTATTTTTATAAAGACTCGACATAATTAAAAAGTTTTTCAACTCATGATGGTTAGTAGCATCAATATTATAATTGAAATCTCAAATTAATTTTGTACTACTTAATTAAATTAAAAGAATATTATTTTTATCAACAAATTTATAAAAAAAATTATTTTTTTTATTTTTTTATTCACCACGAGCTTCATCAATAATAATACAACATATAGAATCTTCAATTTCATCTGGAAAGTGTTTTTGCACTTTAAATTAGAGCAGTATCTTAAACAACTCTTGCTACCATATCACTATATATTTTCAAATGTTCAATTAATTTAAGAAAGTTACCTAGATATTTTTTAGTTTTGGAATTCAACTTTACCAAAAAAAAAAAAGACTAAAAAAAGAAGCGTCATGAATATAAATTATTATGAAAAAAACCATTATTGAGTTGCATGTTTTAACCTCGTTGCCATTCTTTACAAAGATAAATCATCCTCCTAGCAAGGGATAAATTGTATTTTTTAAGAGATATAAATGTCATTTGTAAATTGATTAAGGATAATTTAATAGGATGATATTTGTGTTGCTAAGTTCTTTGCAATTCAACGGTGATTGAGTTTTTTATTTTCTTTATTTTTTTATATTCTTTCTCATTTCCTTGAAATCCGTGTTAGGTCACCCAAAAATTAGGGTTATTCTCTTATTTATTTTATCTTTCAATTATGGTCATTTTTTTTATTGGGTCTTTATTTCTTCTGGATTTTTTTGAGTTTTTTTTTCAATTTCATGCATTTTCATTTGATTTTGTTTAGTTTTTATATCAAATATGATACTCATTCTTTTTATTGTTGTTTTTTTATCCCTTTTTTATTTATTTTTTCTTTCGATTTTATCTCTCAATATTTTATTTCATTTCTTTTCTTTTCTAGATTTGATCCTCATTCTTTTAATTGCTTTTTTTTTTTATCTATTTCTTAACTTGTTTTTTCTTTTAATTTTTTCCCTCAAAATTTTATTGCATTTATTTTGTATCCAATTTTGGTCCTTATTATTTTAATTGCTTTTTTTTACCCTTTTCTTTTTTATCTTATTTTCAATTTATTCCCTTTTTATTTTTTTCATACATTTTTTTTTGTTTTTGCCTTCTGCGAGGTCATTTTGATCTCATGACCCGGGTTGCTAGTTTCAAAGTTTAGTCCAATTTAACTTTGGTTTTTTTAATTTTATTCTTTGACATTAGATTATTGGGCCTTGAGCTTTATAATTTTTTTCTTTTTCCTTTCTTTGGGGTTATCTCATGTCGTGGGTAAGTAAACCCGAGGTGTTTTGGGATTCTTTTCAATGTTTTTTTTATTTTATTTTTTCAATTTTATCATTTGATGTTAGGCTATTAGGTATTGAGTTTTATGATTGTTTATGTTTTTCCTTTCTATAGGATTATCCTGAATTGTAAAGTAGTCAGGTTAACCTAGAGTGACTCAAGTTTTATTTCAATATTTTTTATTTATTTAACTTCAATTCTTTTTTCTAGGTCATTTTAAAAAAACTAATTTTCTCATCTCAATCTCATGTTACAGTGGTAGGTTAGTCTTTTTAAAAATTAAAGTTATAGAAGTTGATGACTTCTTGAATCATCATTAGCTTTTCTTTTAATTATAAATGCACCAAATATCTTATGTTTAACCATAATGTGAACAACCTAATAACAAGAAAAAAAAATTATATACAAAGTATATAAATTCTCATGTTTTTTTTTGTTCAATACATGAGGTTTAAAAGATTTTAGGATATATGATGAGAAATGGCCATTTTATATTCTTAATTTCAATCGTCTCTTCTTGAAATTCAAACTAAATTCTTCTATTGATGATTCCAAGTATTTTAAATCCATCAAGATATTTTATTATGATATTTTTTAGTAATACTAATCAGCCCCAACTTATTATGAGTTTCATAAGTACATAATAAGTTGAAGGTTGATTTGTAGTTATTGGTTTTTTTTTTAGTGGGAGGAAAGAATAATGTATCATGACTTCTACATTAAAATCATAATTCAAATAACTTTGAAAATATATTTTTGGTTAAGGAGTTGTCTTTTTTTAATTTTCTAGATTTAAAATTTAGAATTAGTATTTAAGAAAATTTATTAAAAAATTTTAAATGCATCAAACTGATATGAAGAGCGAATCTTTAAAATCAAGTGGAGTGATGACTTAATATCATTTGACTAATAAACTTACTCGAAAATACTTTTTTTTATGAAATAAAAAAGTGGTAATTCAAATAAAAACATCAATTATATATATTAATTAATTTTTGTGTGGTTCTAAATCTTTTACATATCTGATTTCTAAAATTTTAAATTATTTAAATACATAGAAATTAGTAGCAACTTTGGATCTTAGGCTATAATTATTTAGGATATTTTTTAAATGAATCCTAGTTTCGAACAACCAATGAAAAAACTGAACTATATGAATGAATATTGTCATCATTATTTCTTTTTGGTGCATGATTGTGTGACTATTACTATATATGTATATGTTTTCCTTTTTGATATTTTTAGGTTGGGTTATGAGATAGCTACTACTGTGCCTTTTTTTTTTTGGATAAATTGTTGCTTTCTAAATTATTAAATAAAAACAAAAACAATAGCTTATAACAAAAAGTTTCGAGTATAAACATTTATCCAAGGCCATGGTGTTTCAATTGTTTTTTTTTATATATATTTATTAGAAAAATCTCAACCTTTTTTTAATTATTACTATTGATCTTTGGTTGATTTTTTTAAAAAATTAAAAGCATCATAAAGAGGCAAAAACTGTGAAGGAGCTGAAAAAATAAAACTATATTCTCTGTTTTTGTTTTTATAAATGTATTCAAAAGACATAAGGTAAGGAATGAAAGTTTACCCTTTCGCTGCTCCAAGTAATAGCATCCCAAGTTGCACACAAATCTAAACACAACATCTATAAGAATACATAGTTTGCCTTCTTATATAATTATTTCTATAGTTGTATAATCACATATGTAGTATAAGAGAATATAGCATAAACTAGAAACAATCAAGGAAAAACTGATACAAAAAGCATAACCTTATCTCATTATTTTTGACATTTTGATAGAGGTAGTGAATAATATATGTTAAAACAAGTTCTAATTGATTGAATAATTATACGACAACCTATGATCATGTCTAACTAGCACGTCATGACAAAATTATACTTATTATTGATTAAATGATCAATTATTTAATTAATCTAAACCTTTCATATAATGATAAAAATTGATCACTCAATTTAAATAACCAAACAATAATATAAATTAAATATTATTTTACAAATCCTTTACATACATATAGTTTTAATATGTCAACTTCTATCATGATGACCAGAAAGGTCATTACACTAGTCATGGAAAGTCCCAAGTGTAATTTAAAGTTTTTCAACTTCATCAATAATGATCTCTATAAGACTAAATAAAGCTAGTTCATTCTCATTTTATACACCATTAAAAGTTTTTCCATGGCTAACAACATAAAAGCTCCAAGACATGAGAGAATAATTGACCTCCCCATTACAAGTACATCATCTTCTTTAGATATCTAACAAATTGTTTATTAAATGAAAGTGCTCGCTGAAGTTGTTCTAGCCCCGTATAATAACTTTGAATTTTACCACTTTAAAATATGACACACTAGCTAGCTTCACCACGCACCACCAAGTGCACATAAACAACTTCAATTTTTTAAAGAAATATGATAAAACGATGCACAAAAACAATAATACTCCAACTTTATATAAGAGTTGCTCTCATCATGAAGAGCATTCTTAAACTACATGCTCTAAATGCAATCTCTAAAAATTAAAAAATAGAGCATTACCAAGTCTTATCCAAATGAGTGCCCATCGTCATCGATACCCCTCCAAGTCTCACTCATATACTCTTATGAAAAAAATACCTTAACACGAGATGAGATCAATAACGATACGAACTTCTAAGAATGAATATCACCTCCAATATGTTAGAGATTCTTTATTTTGCAACTAGGTGTTGTACACCCATCTCTTCAAGTATTGTATATTCGTGAAGACGAACTTAGACAACCATGATAAATTTACATACCTATAAAACACACATATAAAATATACAAAATAGCCTAGAGCTTGTAATATAAGATATCGATGTCTTGTGAACAATCATTTCGATGACATTTTATAGGTCTATTTAAGTGTGATATCATGGCTTAAAGCTCGACTTTATCCTTGACTTCCATGATCTCATTTTAATACAAGCATACTAGTTAAAAAAGTATAATTGAGTTATTTATCATAAAACAACAAGGAGATGAGAGCACTAGAGCAACTCTGAAAAAGGTTTAATGAGAAAATGTTTAATGATTATGATTAACTAATATACTATATAGGAACAAAGCCATAATGTCACTGTACACACCACTACTAAGGGATGACCTTGTTCACACTCTAACATGTGTAATACACATGCTAAACATGGGTGTCTAATTGGGCCCGTGTCCATGGCCTAATCGAGCCCAAGAGGAAGAAAATGATAGTATGAGAGGATAAAAAAAAATATAGGAGAAGAGGAAACCCAACTAGGTTTAGACCTTTAACCTACTAAGCTCGATGGGAAGAAAAAAAAGGAAGAATGGGTGAGAAATAAAAATAGGAGTCATGTGAATCTTCGTACATGGTACTCCAAATAAGGTACACCCCAGCGCAAACACCACCTGAATGACTTACCTGACAAGTCATTAGTACAAGTGCTAACCTCTATGTACTACTTTATGAAATAGACAATATGACACCTAAATGAACAACTCGTTTTATAAATTACGTGTACGACGTAGGTAATTATTCTCTATTATTACTCCTACATGGTATATTTGCAACTCCACTATCTACGAGGCAATTTCATGTGACCTAAAATGTATAAATACATAAGGTCACCAGGTACAAACATACAAAACCACACAACAATCATAATATTCATTCTTTTACGTTCTTGTTTTCTTTGCTATATGTTATTTTTCTCTTTAAAGTTTGCTAACTTAGGCATAAGATGACACTTTTATCTTACACATATAATTTGTTTTACAAGGAGTACATGAACTAATGACCCCATTTCATTTATATATATATGCCCAGTCACATTACTGATCCAAAAGTTTAAAGAAATGAACCTTGAAAATTTTGTATTTGATACAATATAGGAGATAAATTGCAAGAGATAGTGGTTACAATTTTGAAATTTGAAAATATAAATATTGATACAGGCTTTGAATACAAAGGAAGTATAATTCTTCAGCAGAGAAACTTGATGCAGTGATCTCTGGTTTTGCTTTCAAATAGAAAGAAGCCTCCTTTTATAGAGAAGAAAAGCCTAACTTTTGCAAAAGTGGGGAATACCTTTTATAAGTGGGTGCCGCCTTTTGAAAGTGGGAGACATCTTTTGTAAGTAGAAGATTATCTGTGCCGAAAGTATTTTTAACATTTTCTCGCCGACATTATATATATATATATATATATATCCATTATTAGTCATAGAAAGACTCAAATTTAATTGGAAGTTTTTCTAACTTTGTGACTATGCATTGGAGGACACTTAAAATTTTAAAAGTTATGCCTAAAAATATTGAAAATGCATGGTCATGCAACCAAAACTTTGAATTCAAGAGTCTGAATATGAATAAATAAATATTTGAAGCACTTGTGATACATCCAGTAAATACAAAGCAACAAAAAGAAAACTGAGCGATATATTCTCCAACTATCTTATTTTTCTCTTTGACAAAAAGAAAACTGATCGATTTTGGATTTTTTTTGTGTGTGTGTGTGTGTATGTGTGTGTGTGAGTGTTGTGCTTTATGGAAGGAGTAAAAAACAGGTTTGGGCTGGCCTCCAAAGCTTTACCAAGTCTCAATTCATAGGATGGAAAAAATGTTTTGAAAAATCTGAATTAAGACCAATATTAAATCTCCAATGCTGTGGAGAGTACCGACCAATCAAAACTGAACATCATGGGATAATAGAAGATCGCATGCATCAATGCTGTGGAGAGTACCGACCTATAGTAATCTTTTCGGAAAAATCTCGAATTAGCGATGTTTATCTTTGTATTTTAAAATTATTTTTTTATTTTTTTTTTATTTTTTTCTTTAAATTAATATTTTTTAATATTTTTAGATCATTTTAATGTATTAATATAAAAAATAAAAAAAAATTATTTTAATCTATTTTTATGTTAAAAACATTTAAAAAATCAACTGTAACCATACTCTTAAAAAAAACTCTATAGCATGAACTTCAAACAAATCCTCAAAGAATTTTTTGTCAATTAAGTTTCTAAGGGCATAGAAATTTTGAATTGTGTAATATTGCATGAAATTATCATAAAAATATGGAAACGACAAACTCCCTTCAAAGGGGAACTGTTTTTTTTTTTTTTTGCATGAAGAATGAACCTTAGACTAAATCCGTAGATGGACATTGAGAGAGGGACAAAATTGAAACTTTCTACTTTTAGATACCCAAATGAGAAAATAATTGTTTTGAAACATGGCAGGAAGTGTAAGGTGAAGAATGATGAATGAGCAATAACAAGTTAAGGCTGCAACATTCAATGCTCAGTATCAAACTTTTACAGAATTCAAATCCAAGAATGAAGAGCAAGTGAATTGCTACTCTTGGTGTGCTTATCAGTGAAGATAGAGAAATGGTGGAGATGGTTTCTACAAACTACCAGTCTCTGCTGGCCATGTTGATTCTGGCACCGAGGCATCTGCTGACTTTAAGAACAGTTCATGGTTTTCTAAATTTTAACAAGAAAAGTTACATTTGGTGAATATTTTTTATCCAATGAGATCTCATGACAAAGAACATTGATCCAGTAAGATTTCATTATAAATAACTTTTTCACCTGTCCACGGAGTTTGGTCAAAAAGAAGAGAAAGAAGAAAGTGTATTTAGGAATAAAGAGAAAGATTGCAGCCCATTTGCCTATCGGGGCTCGAAAGACTTATTTCTGGTGGAATGTAAGGATCTGAAGAATCTGGACTTTTACTCTAATGAGGTTATCTGAGGTGAAAACGACCCATCAGACACTGGTTCTTGTGAAAAAGATATTCAGCTTTGAATTTCTCAATGGGATTAGACTTTGAAGTAAATAATTTTTTTCATGATTTATGGTGGCACAAAATCTTTGAAAAGGGACCAGCTCAATATTGCATTCTTGCAGAAACATTGATCTTGCCAATAAAAAAAGAAGAAAAAAGAACAAAAGTATCTTACCTTTCTCACATGTTCAATCTTTTAGCATTAGTCAGTGATACAACGTAAATATTTATGATTTGGAATAAAATATGAATTTTCTGAAGAGAAGAACAAGTGAAATAGAACTTCCTTATGCACCACAGAAACGGTCAAATCTCAGAAGGTATCTCCACCTTCCAAGTATCCGTGGAAGTTTCACTTGAGCATGAAAATAAAACACCTCTTGTTCAACCCAGAACAACCCCTTAGGCTCACGAATAATGCTGCTTGGCTTTAGCTGACACATTACATGGCTCTTTATTCCATGTTCGAGATTTTCATGGCAGATAGAGCGATTTTAGGTGCCTTTCTTTTTATATATGAATGCTGAAAATGTGATTCCATCATGGGGGGATTTTCTGAGTTCACAAACACTTCCTGGAACAATTCTGTAAAGCATATCCGCACATTTCCCTTCCAAGAAAATGGTTCTATAATGAATCTTTTACTTTCCTTTTTCAGTCTGTAATTCTTCGTGAATCTACTTTAAGAGCTTGCAAACAAGCATTTTAAGATTTTGAATGATACGGAAGTTGGGTGACTCCATTGACTAATGCATTATGTGCTCATATAACTAACGTTGAAAAGTTACTTCATCATTTTTTTTTAAAAAAAGTGTTTGAGCAATAAGGGCATTGTTAGATGATGTTTAATATAGGCATGGGTGATTCCCCAAATTTGACAGAACTCAAAGGGTGGCGAAAACTTCATTTTCTGCCCTTAGAGAGCACAAATTCTTTTCTAGCGAAAATTCCAACTTGAATTTTCATTCTTTTGCAGAAAAATATGAAGGTGAATCATCATTACTTCGAGTGCATTTTCATTTGCCGTTGACCGAGGGAGATAAAATGCCTAGGAAAACAACTTTATTTCGTTGACGAATACTAGAAAGGTGAACAGAAGGCAAGATTCGGGCAAAGGAATAAAAATTCAAGAAGCTTCGTTAACACATGCTCAATACTTCTCCCTGTAGATTCCTGTTATCCTTTTCTTTTTCTTACCAAGCAATATCTAGTACAGGTGAATGAATGTGCTTAAACAGTCTATAGCTAAAGTTGTCTTGATAGGAAACTAAGTTCATCTTGCAATATTGATGTGAAAAGGATTCGCTTTGCTCTCATTTCAACTCAACAATAGCTAGCATGATCAAATCCTTTAGGAGATATATCTGCAGAATAAAGAATCATTTGCCAAGTACCACTTTTGAACTACAGGAAGAATTTTGTACCGTTGAAACGAGCAGAGAGCTCAAACTAGATTTCAGTTTCTAATGAAATTAATGCCTAAACTGTCATTATCTTCTATGGTCAAGTCATCTCTCTGTATAATGGGGCAGCATATCTATATGGCAAGTGCACCACTAACCATTGTGTCATTATCTTCCTATCTCCATGTCGGCTATACAAGAGATCTAAATTCCATCTGAAGATTACAACACAAGGATTTGCGCGAAAGAAGTTGGAAGAGGACACCTTGGAAATCAGAGAGTCAAAAGTTAGATAATAATGTTGGAGGATATTTGGTGTATAAAGTTCGCCGTCCAAAATCAACTCAAGAGTGCAGTAATTAAAAGCCTTGGCATATCATAGCAAGATTTCTAACTTTGAACTTTAGTTGCAGCAGTAGATATGTATGCAAATCCCCTGCTATACATGATCTTGGATTCTCAAATACACTTGCTTTCCTTGTGTACCAAGCACATGCTAATTTGCTTGCTTAATATTTTTTTTTTATATGTGGATAAACCTTGTCCAATGACGGAGACTGGTGGTTCTAAATACATGCATACTCATTTGTAATTCTGTAACTGGACTATGGTATGAAGCAAGCAGCAATAACAATATGACAACAACAAAGAATGTGGAAAAATGCAAAATGTCAGAATAATTCAAAGAATAAACTAGGAATCTAACTGTCATTAAGTTTGACTCCATCATATTCCTTTCTTCTAAATCATGTTTGAAGTTGAACACGTTGATTTTCATTATCTTCCCTATTTACAATGAAGAATTCAGACTGTATCCACATGTATCTATCCAACAACAAAAGTCAAATTGTAATTCGAGCTGTGCCATTCACTCTTCTTCAAAAGGTATATTAAGTGGATGAGGATAAGATTTCCCTCAGGTGTTGGCTCATGTTGATCAACTATTGCAGAAAATTCAGATAGAAAAGTTTCTTGATGACAGTGATAGTCATTTACTGCCATTTCGAAAAATTACAAGTTCATAAATCTTTTAACAGTTTCCACATGATGTGAGAATCTCAGTGATGTCATAGCATGAGCTCAACTGCCTGACTACTTGTCAGATAAAAAGAAAAGGAAGGTTCCCTCTCAATTTAAAGTTTATCCTTGACCTAATCTCTCACTCTCTATATAAAGTGAGTTCAGATTTATAGCAGAACATACCAAATTGTCCATTACACCCCACTGCATGATAAGAAAAAATATGGCTGCCATTTCGTTTGATCCAAGAGTTAATCTTCAAATGAGCAAGAACTCTCACGGCGTAATCAGTGAAGAAATTGAAGGACTCATCAGAATTTACAAAGATGGACGCATCGAAAGGCCTCCTATAGTTCCTAATGTTCCTTGCAATGTGGCGCCAGTAGATGATGTGACAGCAAAAGATGTTGTTATCGATAAGTTCACTAACTTGTGGGCACGCATTTACGTCACAAAACGCTCAGGCATACTGCCTTTGCTTGTTTACTTCCATGGAGGTGGATTTTGTGTTGCTTCAGCTGCTTGGATTTGTTACCATGAGTTCTTGGCCAATCTTGCTTCTAAAGCAGGTTGCATCATCGTATCCGTAAACTACCGTCTAGCCCCAGAAAACCGTCTCCCTACTGCTTACGAAGACGGCATCAAGACCCTTATGTGGGTAAAACAACAGACTCTAAATTGTTCTCCTGAGCATAACTGGTGGTTAAGTCGGTGCAATTTCTCTAGCTTGTTCTTAGCTGGTGACAGTGCTGGAGCAAACATAGCATACAATATGGCTACAAGGCTAGGGTCCAGTAACAATCCTGATTGCATGACAATTAAGCCTTTGTGTCTCAAGGGCATCATCTTGATCCAACCTTTCTTTGGAGGAGAGGCACGAACTTTGTCCGAGAAAAACATGACTCAACCAGCTAACTCAGCACTGACTCTATCGGCTTCTGACACGTATTGGCTGTTATCACTGCCTTTAGGGTCTACCCGTGATCATCCATACTGCAACCCTTTAGCAAACGGTGCAAGCAAGTTGCGGGATCAAAGATTTCCAGCAACAATGGTATGCATATCTGAGATGGATATACTTAAGGATAGAAACTTGGAGTTTTGTGCTGCTTTGGTTAATGCTGGTAAGAGGGTAGAAAAAATGATTTACAAAGGAGTTGGCCATGCATTTCAAGTTCTACTTAATTCTCATCTCTCCCAAATCCGCGTTCAAGAGATGGTGTCCCATCTCAATGCTTTCATCCACCAATGACAAAAGGAAAGGGTTCCATGTTTCGTTATTACTGTTCAACTTATTTGTGAATTAAGTACTATCTATTCTGTGTCATAGCTTAGATAACGTTAACGTTGTTCACAAGATACGTATTTTCATACATGTATCTATATGTAGGCCTTTGCTTTCCGTATCATTTATCCTGTTTAAGCTGGTTTTCCCATTACTTTCTGTTTGTTATGCCAGAGTCAGAATGTGGTAAATAATTGTAACCTTGCTTTTGCTTTATAAAAAAGCTTCTCTTTCCTATATTTGACTAGTTGGAAGGATGGTGGATTACTCAATATTCCAAGTCGAGTTGTATTGATCTCAAAGAACAATCTATCATCCCAATAAATATAAAAGAAAGACCTATAATGGTGTTTCTACAAAAGGAATGTGTTCTTGGCAGTACAGCTGAAAATAGTCATGTGTTGAATGATCGTTGCTGCTGGCGCATACTATTTACAACCTTGGAACCTTTGCTGGATAGCTAATCTAAACCGCTAGAATCCTTCCCAGTTTGGTCGCGTGGTAGTTGCAGTGATATCCAAAGATATTATATCCTTTTTTTCTTTTTTTAACCAATGACAATAGCAATCGATAAGTTCTCCATCTCAATTGATATAAGTTATTCCTTTGATGATTGATTAGGAAGCATTGGGCATAGAAACATATATCAAACTGTCAAAAGGAGTATTGTAGATAAAAAGTTTTCAAACTTTCAATGACATTGATCATCGATCATTTCTCATCCTTCAATCAGATAGTATTCAAGCATTCAATGAGCAAATGAAATTCTTTCGAATCTCTAGAAACTGCGACACTGTCGCTTGGTTTTAACAACCACCTGATCTTTTGCAGAATATAACAGCTTTTAGTCAGACTAAAAAGAAGAGCTTCTCTGTTGTCTCTTTTGCATGTTGGTTAATTTCCAATAACCTTGGGAACCTGTCTTGGTGTCTTTGAGCTGCTCCTACCATCATTCCACTCGTGTCACACGGGAGTTCATGTTCTGCTCTTCCATTATGACTTACGTTTTCATGGCTTTGAAATTTCATTTGCTTTATGCTTATTCTGCCACTCATCTTGGTTTCATTATTGCCAGTATCTTCGAAGTTAATCTCTATGCTTATTCAAATCAGATTTCATTTGTTCGTTCTCATGCATTAAACAAATCACCAACACTTGTTTGAGGTTCCTTCATTTTTGAAATTAGTGTTAGCCTTCTAAAAAAACACTCATACAGGAATACCGGATCCCTGAAAGCTTACAAAATCCTCCAAATTGTGTGACAATACAGAATCTCTATTTCAGTTTTGTGTATGGTATCCATGGACAAATACTCTCACTGCTTCGACTTGGTGCTATTCTGATCAAAACCCTGATTGGTCTTTAAGACGTGAATCTTTGGGACCTAGAGCCACCATGGTTTAAGAACTAGGTGTTTTGATTTTATGCTGTATTGTTGGTTTTAGCATTCTGTACTTCGCTGCTATATGTTTGCTGTAATGTTGCTTTAGAATTATTCTCTGATCTGACCTGTAGTGTTCATTCTTTTCTCCTAACTGGTTAGTCAGCCCCATGGAGCTTATTTTTATAGATTTTACATGGATAATTATCACTCCTGATTTTCAATTTAGTGATGAAAGTGGACGTGAACCTATTCGAGGGAGATCTGATTACCATGTACTGGATCGTATGGCATCTTTTTGTCACTACTTTGGAGAGCTTTCATTTTATTGAAATGAGCACAGCACAGAACACTAAATCGAATTCTATGTCATATTCGTCAAATTAAGGCTCCATTTGTATCAGCATATAGCCATACAGATTGCTGATAAAGAGATATAATATCTGGCTGGGGATTCCCGCTGAGAGATTTGCTCAAAAGTGAGAGGAAGAAAGACTAAAACATATAGAATAAAAAAAGCAGATAAGGTGATGGGGGATATTTGATGAATAAGTTTACTGCCAATTTGCGTGTACTTTGAAGTTAAAAGAGAAGCACTTTCTTAACCATCAGTCCATTCAAGTCTGTAGAAACAGTGTTAAGATATAATGATAAGAAGGATCTGTCGATATCGGCCATGTGAAGAAAATTAATGGCAGTGGTGAATGTGAATCTTTCAGGTCACTTGCATGTTCAGTGAAAGTCCTAGTCTGCCCAGTGTTTGCCTGTGTTATCTTCCCCCTACATATTGACTCCGCTTGATCTGCATTCTATATATTTCTGCTGTGGAAGGCTAATGGCAATGTAATATCTTGAAAAAGCAAGCTACCATGTGTTTAGATTCTTTGTGGGAAGAACTTACTCTGAATTAAGCAGCCTTTTTGCCAATTTCTTGCTAGGAGTCCATCTAAAAGCATTGACGAGAACATGTATTAATTTAAAAGAGCATCCTTTAACTATAACTGTGTATTTGAAGAATACAGTTTCTGATATAATCTGAGTTTCAGAGATCCACTCGATCATTTAGGCGTGGACCATGACAGGCTATCAAGGGAATCGAATCCTTTGCAAGGTGTATCTTTGGGTTATCTTAAAATGGTACCTGCAACTGCTGCAATGATCCCATCTGATAAGAAGAGCATTTCCTAAGGAAACACGTATTAAAAATCATTTTAAAAAACGGGTTGAATGCATTATCAAACACATTTTTAAAAACTGTTTGCTTTAGCAGTGTAGTTGCCAACATTTGGTGGGTTTTGGAAGGAAGGGTGGTAAAATTTTGTGTAGTTGACAACATTTGCAGTTTCTCAGTGTTTGTCGGAGAGGAACCTAGAATTCTCGATGAATTTTCTTTGTCGAGTCAACTATTTCAGGATAGGGCTTTTTTTTCCTCTTCTAGTCTTTATAGTGTAATGCTTGTCCTTGAAAGCCTTTCCTTTGGTCAGCATTTGTCTTATTTATAGTGTATTGTTTATCTTTATAATAATCGCAGGTTTATTAAGAACATGCTAGCCATTTAGATGACAGAGACCATGAAAAGATGAAGTTATTACAAAAGGAGCACCAACTGATGAAAAAAGAAAAGAACTAGATAAACAAAAGAAATGCCTGCGACATGGCCATACAAACATTCAGTGTTGCCTTCTGCTATTTATCCAGGTTTGAATGTCTTCAACATTGAAATGAAGATCATTATCTGTGTAAAGAAAATTAGCCTTACAATTCCTTAACCAGGAAAATAACTGATAGAGTGTCAGACAAATGAGCCCTTAATCCTCATTGGCCATTGATTCAGGAGCTCATCAAGTGTGTGTGTGGAACACATCAAAAAGTCCCCTACCATGAAAAGAATTTGGTCTATAATGTCCACGCAAATTGTTAGAGAATCAACATATTATTTGAAGTCTCTATTACAGTGTTACAGAATGGACAGAAGGTCTGATCCAAGGATAAAATAGGGTGACAACATAGGAAAGATGTAGTACATAGTTTTTGTTGAATGGCCAACCAAATAAAAGTCTGAAGTTTTTGAGGAGCCATAGACTTCCAAACCTGTGTATCAATTAAAGTATTCCAAGATTTCACAGTAAATTTCCCATCTTTGCAAAGAAGTCCATACCTTCAACTGGTTTAGTATGATCCAGTCTTACCTCCTGAAGGACTTGATGTAAACACATTGCCTGCTCAACTTCAAAAGTTCTAAGAGTTCTCCTCCAGATGACGTTCCATACCCAGTTTCCATTTAGCCATTTCTAAAGTTTTTGCTGTAAGCACACTAGAGCTCTACAAATCTGAACCACCTCATTAGCTATCATAAGAACATCAACAATCCGACATCCAGTAATAAAAAAAGTCTGACTATCACTAATAAGATCCCGGATGACATGCTTGAGTCTGTTAGAAAGAATCTTTGCAACAACTTTATAGAGACCATGAGTCAAACTAATGGGTCTATAATCTGAGAATTGAGTTGGAAACTTGGTCTTTGGTAGCAAAGTTACAATAGCAAGATTAAGTCCCTTAGGTAATTTTGCTGTTGTGAAAAAATCAGTAACCAAAGCCAATAAGTCATGACATATCAGCCCCTAAACTTTCCTGTAGAACTTGAAGTTGAAGCCATCTGGACTAGGACTTTTTGAACCATCGCAGTCCCACAATGATGCTTTAAGCTCTTCCATTGTTACTAAACACTCCTACCATGCAGACGTTTCTGGTGTCAGATGCTTAAAACCCAAAATACTATCTCTCTTCGTTGTAGGCTATTGAAAAAGGCCAGAGTAGAAACCAACTGCAGCTTCCTTAATAGTCGTTGCTGTGATGTGGGAGCTTCCATTATAAGTAATTGCAGATACATAATTTCATGCGCATTTGAAGTTTGCAACCATATGGAAAAACTTTGTATTATGATCACCCAATTTGAACCAGTTCTATCGTGACTTTTGACGCCAAATACTATGCTTACTAACATCCCACTACTCCCTATTAGCTCACCTAACATCAAAGTCTCCTCCACTGTCAACATACTATCGGCCTGCTTGTTTTCCATCTCAGCAATTCTGGTGTTTAGAGTGAGCAGCCTGTTGTCTAGGTTACAAAAAATCTCATGGTTCCATAGACAAAGATGCTTAGCAAGATAGCTTAATTTCTTAAGCAACATGTAATGTCCTAGAAACTGAAGACAGCTAACTTCCCACAACGATGTCAGAGTAGCCAGAAACTGCGGATGATATAACCAACAATCCAAAAACTGAAATGGTTTCCAACCTGTATCTTGCTCTTGACACCCTAGCTAGAAGCAATTGACAATAATCTGAAAGTCTCCTAGGCTGACACTGTAATAGCAGACCAGCAAACATCATATGAAAAATAGGAGATGCGAAAGCACGAACAATGCGACTCATTGATCCCCCACGAAACCATATGAAGCGTTGACCAACAAGAGGAAACTCATGTAAATCACAAGTTTCTAAGAACATTTTGAGTGAATTGGGACCTACAATATTCAAGAGTTTACTTCTGTGCTCTTCTCTTTCTAAAGTCTCATTAAAGTCCCCAATCATGAACCATGGAACATCAAAAGCTGACTTTAGAATAGTCAAATCCCTCCGGAGACACCTCCATACTTGAATTGAGCAATGAGCATAAACACCGACCACATCACAATTAGATTTGGTAGCCATATGTTTTCCATACAGAGCAATCCATCCAGAGACATATTCTACAATGTGGGCATTAAATTTAGACTTGTCCCAAAGTGCTAGCATCCCACCTGAACGACCCTCTGAATCAAGAGTCCACCATTTAACTTCCTTCCCATTCCATATTTTATATATCATACTATTTGTACAAGTAGGCATTTTGGTTTCAAGCAGAAAACAAACTTCAACATCATGGGTGTATAGGACCTTAGAGATAGCCTTATGTTTCATGGTCATTCCTAAGCCACAGACATTCCAAGAGAAAACCTTTATTTGTAGAAACAAAATAAATCCCACGAGTTACCTTCTGAAGAAAGCCTACTGCATAGCATGCCAATCTGAAGCCTCCCTTGCCATTTGATTTTTAATCTCCTTTGTGAAATGTTCCAGTGTAATGCCCCCACCAATGTCCAAAATACTTCCAGCTGCAATCATACTACAGACCTCATCGTCCGTTGTTGGTGCACCTACAATGGTCACAGGCTGTTCGTGTTGGCATCTGCTATTTCCAATGCGAGTTGCAGAATCCATTGAAGAATCCTCTACTTCCTCTGTCGTGTCCTGTAAGCTTACTATATATACTGGAGAGTAGTCTTTGCTTACGATATCTACTTCTATGAGTGATATTGGAATTAAGAAACTGACAGCCCATCTCGTTGTTTGCATTACAGCCCGCTGGTTGGTCATGAGAGTCCATAGGACTAAAGCCCGATCCCCGAAAAGCACCCATTTTAGAGTCCACAGAGGCAAGGGAGTTTGTGTTGATGGTGGACACAAACGTAATAGAAAATCCCATGATTTATGGAATTAAGATGTTGCAATCCAATCCGGAGGTACTGTAACTATCATTTTTTGAGTTTGTTATTTAATAATTATCAATTAAAATTATTTTTATTAGAAATTTATATAATTATTAATTTTAAAATTTATAAAATTTATTGAAATGTGTCCAAACTGAATCAAACACCTAAATAAATAATAATAATAAAAAATATTACAATCCATGATTGACGCATAGTCAGAAGAGTCGTGCCATTTGTATATGTGAAATGTAGAGTCATGGAGCAACTCTCAAAGTTTTCCATATGAGCTGCAGCAATATAATTATGCCTATCCACGCTAGAATTTGTAGCCACATCAGCTTGTGCAGACTCTAACTCATCAGACTCATCATCGTCTTCTTGGTTGAGCAATAGCATGAAGGTATCCATTGTATATGAGATAGACTCACCATCTGAATAATGAAGGGAGTCAATTTCCATAACCTTGACACAATAATCATCTCCATTCAAGCGTGAATTAACAATCTTGTACAGAAAATTAAAGAATAAAATATAATTAATATATATAAATTATTTAAAGACTTAATTGAGATAATTTCTAAAATTTTCTTGAATTAATATATGAATATTATTTAAGGAAAAAATTTATATTTTACTAATTTATAGAATTTTTCATATTCTCTTTAAATAATAAGTTATTCCTCCAAAAAAATATTAAACTAACAAGAAAAATTAGCAGTGATCCTGTTTGTATGACACGCTACTGACTTTCCCCTAAACATCTACAAAAATTAAAGAATTGAGAAAGGTAATAACATTTTTATTTTAAAAAAACAAATTGGGTAACACCATCTTTAAATAAGAGACTACCCAAAATTTATTTATCAGCAAATACACATTAATATTATGTTGCCACAACGGTTGATTTTATTTAACTTTAAGTCATTTATTTCATGTGTCTATTATTACAAGATTCTTGCTTTTATTCATTATATTTATATAGTAATGCTTCCTATCATTTCCATAACTTCTAACTTTTCAATATAAATATTTTTTTTTGTTTTAAATTATTGCAATTTAAATTGACTACAACTAATCTATTAAGGAATTCTATAAAACATTAATTTGACTACAATTAATTATTTTCATTGATAATTATCATAATTATTGAGAATAAAAAAACTTTGATAGTACAATTATTTTGATTTGAAGGGGATAAGTATTATTAAATTTAAATGAAACTAAAAAATAAAAAACTATACCTCAATAGATTATGATAATTTCCCTTGTCATTTAAAAGTAACACTAGCATTCAAATCAATTCAATAATTCAACAACAAAATTCAACAAAAACATCACAATCAATTCAAAAAATCCAAATATAATGCAAAAAAAAAACCCAAAAAAAGAGAAAAAATCTTACTTCTTAATTCAACTCATTGAAGCTTTCACTATTGCTTCCGAAGATCAAAACAAAACAGGAACAAAGTTAGGATCATCATAATGCAAAAAAATAATAATTAAGAAAAGAACAAAGTGAGGGGGTCAATTGCCAAGTTATAACTTAAAAACTATCAACGGATTCACTGACAAATATTACCGATGGATTTATTTTGTCAGTAATACCTTCTATAATAATAACACATCATTTTTTCTTCTTCTTTTTTTTTATTATATATTCTTTTCTTACTATAATTCTCTTAATATACACTGACTGAAATTTTTTGTAGGTGTATATAGATGGACATAGCGAGGGAAATATTTCGTTGATAAATATCACTATAATTTATAGGTGGAATATTTTTATTTGTATTTATCAATTTTTATTGGTAGTGTACTCTCTTTCATTTTTTTTTTCCTACTTGCACATGGTAAATCATATACCAAATGGATTTTCAAGAATGACAGAAATGAAGATGAGCGACACAAGGATGGATTCTAATTTATGGCAGTGTCAATAGCTTAGGTTTCAGAATGCTGGGAAGTTAGGAGATATGGAATAAGAGCAATTCAAAAAATTTATATAGTTTCGGAAAAAATATCATTAATGGAAAGATCTATGTGACAAGAGTGCTGGAGTTTTAGAAAGAGTCTAGATAGTACATAGTAGTGAGAAAGTGCTTTCTCAAATTCTTCACGTACTCTTAATTTAAAAGTCTTTTTTTAATTATCCCGCTAAACTTTAAAAAATAACGAAATAATATTGTTTGAAAATTATTTGGTGAAAGAATAAATTTTCATCTTATCGTGTTTCTGAAACTTGACAAGGTAAGAGTCCAATCACCTAACTCAACGGGTTAGCCGGTTGGATGCATTTGTATTAATTGGTCGACCATTTCACATAAAAACCATAATTTTATAAACTTTTTTCCATATATATTTTATGCATTTGTTCAACTTGTAGACTTAAAAATAGACTTTAATTAAAATCTCAAAATATACATGTGTTTTTTAATATCAATGATGGAGTCGGGCTTGTGATAATGGATGATTCTGAGCAGTCAAGTATGAGTCTGCCATAACTAAATGAAAATCTACCCCAAACAGAATACATGATTAATGGCTTAGAAGATGTATTTATGGACTAGTAGAACAAGTTTAAATCCCAAGAGGAGGTTTAGTAATGCCTGACCATAATAAAGGTTAAAAAAGATCATAACTTTTGATTCGATCATTGGATCAAACTCAAATTTTTACAGAAGTTTCCTGATGCTATTTTCTCTAGTTGCTATGTAGACTGTTAGATCTTTAGATATTAAAAATCTCGGCGAGACCTTCTAATTTTAACAATTTTGAGATTTTTCTTATTATTTTTTAAATCAATCGACCGGTTGAGAAAAAATAATTGAAATTTCACATTGTCACATTTAGAAATAGTGAAATTTAATAAATATAAAAGTGCAATGAAATAAAAATATACTATATTACTAAATTTTTTTAAACTGTCAAATTTTGATGTTTAATTTGCTAATTTCATAATTTGTACAATTTAAAACACCAAAAAAATTTCGTCATGCCAGATGTAAGAATGATTAAAAATAATTTGAAAGATGTAATTTAATTGATTAATTATTTAATTTTTTTTTAAAAAATTACTAGTTTGAATATTATAAACTTTATAATCATTAGAAATTTATTGCCCATTAACTTTATTTTCTTGAAAAATTAATCGAGGGACGTACGGACACATAATGAACATCCACAGTTAAAAAAACTAATAATTGAAAATGGGACGGTGCATGCGATCTGACATGTTGGACATAGACTTGTCAATTCAATGACAAAGTCCAGCAAGCTCGTCTGGCATGCTTGGTCTGGCTTTGAAAAGTAAATGATAGTGTTGTCGAGCTGTGGCATGATCTTAGCCAAGAGAAGGCCCCACGACGAGACTTGTCAAATCAAGACAAGCTATCACTTTCAAACACACAAGGTAACGGTTAATCCTCGCACGTTAACTTTTTCTTTGCGTTCTTTATTCCATTATGCATGCACACCCTCCTCTTTATTCTATAATGCATGCTTTACAAAATCATGAACAAGAATTTACTTGGCATAATTTCTTTTAGACATTAATCTTATACAAAAACATGCTGTTTTTTACTGATATTACAGGGAAAAAAAAACTAAGAGTTTTTTCCAGCTGTTGGGACTGTTTGGAAGAGCGAATCAACATGTATTTTTAAAAAATTATTTTTTTAATTAAAAATTAAATTTTTTTTATATATTTTAGATCATTTTGATATGTTAATTTTAAAAGTAATTAGTTGAAAACCATGGCATATAGCTGGGAACCTAAGCCTAGGTCCACGGCTAGATGAAAACCAAGTTCGCCTATTTTCTAAGCAAATTATTTATAAAATATTCTCATGTTATGCTGCTTACTGGTTGATACCGTGACCAATCAAAGCACTGGTTTTTACACCTGATGACCATGAGATTCTTTAATAAGTAAAACTAACAATTACGAATTACATCAACGAGCTACACAGTACACTGGCTATGCCACCCAACACCTACACCTACACTAATAGGCTATGTCCTTTCATCTTCAGGCAAATCAGTATTTTTACATAACATGGACTAGGAGACAGAAAGGACGGGATAGCTGTATACATTTTGATCTGATTTCTCCACCTTAAAAAATAAAAAAAATAATTTTAAAAAAAATAACTTAACTATTATAGAGTCTCCTTCATTATGTCACCATGCACAAAGAACAAATCTCTTCATATCATCAATATCCATACAAAGTTTATTTAAGATTTTACATAATATTTTAAATGATATTTTAGTTAGTTATTTTATCTAATAAAATACTAAATCTTTCTTTTTCACCATTGAAATTAATAAATTAATAGTGAAGTTTCTAGGTCGAGGCTTACTAGCTATTGAGCTTTTCCAACTTCATTGAACACAAGTATCTAGTATTTTCTTGCTCAAATGAGTATTCCACGATATTTGCTATGCATGTCTCGTGTCATTCTTCCCTCCTGCAGAAATTTAATAACACAAGTTACACAACAGATCAAAAGGAGAAATTATGGCGTATCAGGTAAATTAAACTTTAGATTTACAAGGAGAGTATCATTGAAAGTAAGTTGCTAATGAAAGCCATATTTCCTTTATGTTTCTCTTCAGGGTTAAAGAATATGGGATATAAATCACGAGAAAATGAAAGATTAGGCTATTTTCCATTACGAAAACTAAATTAAACTTTGAGTTTTGTTTAAACTTGATGTAAATGTCCAATAGAAATAAAGGGTAAACCAAAAAATATGATATAATTTTCTATTTTCTGTCTTTATCTTCTTCTTTTTTAAATATATCCTGCGTATTTATTTCCGATCCAAGTTTTTGTATTCTTCACTGTCACAATAATATATAGATGGCTATATAGACATAAAAATCAAAAGAATAATATGATTACCAGCCTCACATAAAAAAAATAAAAAAAAATTGAATTATTCTTGAGGACCTTAAAGTTACCTGATTTTTTTGTTTTCTTCATCTTCGTCTTCTTTCACGCTCTTACAAGAGAAGTACTCAAAAGAACTAATAGAAAAAGAAGTGTTCGTATGAAGAAGCACGAGGTACCCTGGGGCTCTATTTATGAACGTGCATGGTGGGATTGAACAAATTATGGTCATACATCTACATCGGTAATAATTTTCTTTTTGTCTTTGTTTTTTTGATATTTTATGTAGTTTTTGGTAACTATCTTGAGACAGAAAGACAAAGAAAGCTGGAATAGAGATGACAACCCCTCTTTGTTTTTTTTTTGTCTGGTTTTAATTATAAAAGCAAAGATTCACTCCAAAATCTAGAGACAAACTTATTTTTATATGTTTTGGACAACAACCAAACAATCTTAAGAGTAACTTTAAAAAATTATTTACCATATTAATGGTATAGAGTTTTATAAGAGGTGAATTACGGAGGTAATTAAGTAATCCACATTTTCTCATTAAACCCTAATCCCAATATTAATATTATTGTCAATCTTAATTAAGAGTGATTGTTTATAAGTTATACTAAACAAATTCTTAATTAATTAGATTTTATATGGTTTGTATCATCTGATTTCGACAAAAGATTGCCATCCCCCCTCGATCATTTTTCTCACCCACACACATGATTAATGGCAAGATTCAATCTCTTTACCAATAGGACCACTCCACTCTTTGCACATCGAGGTACGTAATGGTAATTTCATACACAGAGGTAACTGCAACTTCATACACCAATATACTTGCAACAATAATATTTTTTATGTGACAAAAAATCATCTCAATCCAATAACTTAAACTGTTAAGTGATGTTTCAGGATATGATTTATATTATTTTCTAACACACCTCCTCAAGTAAAAACCCTTTGGTCTTGAAACTTACACAGATCAACATTACCTTATACTTAATTTTTATCAAATAAATGGGAGATGGTGAGATTCGAACTCGTGACCGCTTGGTCATCAAGGCTCTGATACCATGACAAAAAACCATCTCAACCCAATAACTTAAGCTGTTAGGTAAGGTTACAGGATATGATTTATATTATTCTCTAACATCATACATCACAAGGTAAGTTAACGTGATTTATATCTATAAATATCTTCATCACCATGAAAGAGATTTTGGCTAATTCGAGTTATTGTAGGCCATAAAAAGTTGAAGTCACACAAGCTCATTCAAGAACTTCATACAAGTTTATAGATAGAAACACACTATCTCTCTTATATTTTCCAAAACACAATCATAGAGAGCCAAATATTGTGTGAAGTTTTCATTACTTCATCAAATAGCCTTATCTTCTTGTTCTAGAAATGCAGGTTTCTCGCCCTCCCTCGTTCAAAAATCATTCCCCTCCTGTACAAGAACATATGTTTCCAGTACGTAGGTAAATTTTATGTACTTAGTGTTACTAGTACAAATTAAGCTCTGGTATGGTGAGAGTGAACTTAATTTATGTCGAGATTGCATAAAACTTTCATCAATCCTCAAGGATTTTTTTTTAATAATAATCAAGTGTATTAATAAAAATAATTATTTTAATTAGCTTGTAATGTTATAGTAATGAAAAAACATATTATTTTGTTTTCTCCGGAAAGATGCTATCAGCTTTAGCATCTCCAGATGCCATGCATGGACTTGTCAAATTCACTGTCCCTATATATGCTGTGCAATCACATGGTACGTATTGCATATGAAAACTTTTAAAATTGTACCATAATTTTGGTTATTTAATTATATTTTATGATACTTATTAAAAAATAATATAAATTATATTTTAAAATTTTATCTAATAATTTAAGTTATTTGATTGAATTAATTTTTTGATGTAGTATTAAAGCCTTAATGACCAAGCGTTCACGAGTTCGAATCTCACCATCTTTTTTTATTTGATAAAAATTAAATATCATATCTTGAAATCTTACTTAACAACTTAAATTATTGGATTAAATTGATTTTTTGACACATCCCAACCTTGATGTTAAAGAATTATATTCCTTTTATTTGGATTCAAATTTTATAATTAATAATTATAAGATTTTTTAAATATATCAATTCAATATAAAAATTGAGATTTCAAGATTTTTCCGACCAAAATATTCAATATCAATTCACATACAATCTTACTCTAAAATAATTTTATTATTAAATAATGAAATATAATCCACATCACAATCAACGCTGTTCAACATAAAAAGATACCATCGACATCGTTTACAAGAATTGTTCATAGGTTGACACCAATGATAACTACAAACGTTACATCTTTTAAGGACACAAGCTAGCTGTAGGGGGCCGCAGGCCCCCTGCCAATAATAATAATAATAATAATAATAATATTCATACGTCAACCTCGACATAATAATTAGGTGAGAGCAAGCATAGAAAAGAATCTCAATTCAAATTATTTAAATAAAAAAAATTATATATTTTTATTGTTGTTCTTGTTTTTACTTAAAGTAATTAATAGCCTTTTTTTTAACACCATTATAATTTTTTTTAAGCTATTTTTTTTTGCATTGAAAAAGATAAGTTTGTCAAAAAAAAAAAAAATTTAGAATTATTAAAAACTTATATGATCGTTAATTTTAAAATCGGTAGAATTAATTGAGTTACGATAAAGCTATCCGGTTACTCGCATCAATAATAATAATAATAATAAATAGAACATATGCTGCCATAGAGCATCTACATTTATGCGTTTTATTTTTAAAATTCAAATACTGCATTGACTATACTGTAACAGCTATATATTTCAATGATTATATTCTTAGCGATTATATTTTTTCCGTAAAAAAAAACACTTAAATTCTTATTTTCACTCATCATTTCTCTCACTTTCTTCATCCCAACTACATTTTGTTTATCTTTTGTTATTTTTCACTCCGTCGTCTGTATGTATGGCTTTTAACAGTTCCTTCCTGGCTTAAAATGCTTCTTCACAATGATGACGTCACCAACTCTAATAATGATGATGTCGAATTATTTGTTGCAGTGGTAATTGAAAAAAAAAACAAAAAAAAAGGAACATCAAGTTAGTAAAGGATGATCATCACATCGATGTGGTTCTTCTACTCCATGTGAAAATCTGCAGCAGAAGGTTTGCGATCAAGACTTTATTCAAAGAAAAGATGCTGTGGATTTATCAGATTATCGCCCTAATATAGCGTGGAGATGAGGCGTTTTGAACTCGAAAGTGCCCCGATATACCATCTTCTTGCATTCCATTCTAGGAAGGCAATAAGAGTAATTAAAGCAGCAGCAAACAACAATACTTTTCAGATTTTGAATGCATTCAAATCATTTTGTTGATTGAAGTAAATCCCTTATCAAAGATCATTTAAAATCATCTGTTGAAACCTTTGAAACCCGAGCTTATTTGAAGGGTTGATTTCATCTTCAACCTAATAGTATAAGCTATTAGGTGAGATTTTAAGATATAATTTATATAATTCTTTAATACGTTCCCTCAAGTAAAAAGTTTTTTAAATTTAAACTTAAATAGGCTGATATTACGTTGTAATTAATTTTTATCAAATAAAATATGATAGTGAGATTCGAACTCGTTACCGCTTGGTCAATAAGACTCTGATACCATATTAAAAAATCATTTTAACCTAAAAATTTAAATTATCAGGTAAAGTCTCAATATATGATTAATATAATTATCTAATAACTAGTACAGATATTGTTGAATATTGTTAATATTTTGGTGGCAGTAACCAAAGCAAAATCTTTGACTGAGAGGATTTTGGATGTGTATTAGAGGTTCTTGCAAAATATGGTAGTCTTTAGAGTGGGTGTGGTCAGATTTTGGAATTGGATAACCGCAGGTGTGCTGCTGTCTCCCTGAAGACGTATGCTACTGGAGCTTTTATTTTCATACTTGTTCAGGTCTGTTGTTAAGGAATTTTGGGATGAAATTTGTTTTCGATTTTGGAATATATGTGAGGAAACCTCGGGAATATTTTCAGAATTCTCGGAGATGGAGAAGGACGTCGTGGTTCATGGGAGTGAGGAGCTATTGCACAGCTGTTGTGCTGGAGAAGTTTACTGCAACACAACAGCTACTGTCTTCAGGTCCGTTCAAGGCTCATATGTATGAAATTTCTTGGAGGTCATCTCAAGAATGTCGGGAAGCTTAGGTAAAAATTTCAGAATTTTCGAAGCTGAGAAAGGCCGTGTCTCGTTTTCTTTTCTCCCTCCATGCTTGCTTTTCTATCCTTTTTCGTTTTTTTCTCTTTTTCTTTCCTTGCAGTGTTTCCCTTTCTAATCAAAATTATCTTATGCAAATTTTGGGATAGCTCGACTGGTCAGGTCTTAAATTTGTTTTTCAATGGTCACGAGTTTAAGTTCTCTCAGGACCACTAGAGACTTACATGGTCGTTAACTTCAGGATCCGTGGGATTAGTCGCAATGCATGCAAGCTGGTACAAATATCGATATTAATAAAAAAAATCATCTCATGCATAGGGGCGGAGCTGATAGTATTTGATAGGGGAGGTCAAAATTAATATAACAAGATATATTATTAAAAAACTTATTTATTTAAAATAAAAATATTATACTATTCCATATTTAAATACTAATTAATATAAAAATTTAAAATGTTTTGTCAAAAAATCATCTCAACTCAAAAACTTAAATTTTTTGATAAAATCTCGGAATATAATTTATATTATTCTCTAATGTGTTTTACAGGAGTCGGGTCCTTGCTTGCTCATGCACCCTCGTGGTTCATGAACCTGCCCCTCAACCACCCTACCTTTGTTTTTTACTTCCTTTACTTTTTTCAAGAACCCATAATAAATTTCGGATTTTTCATGAAAATTGACATGTATTCCCAATACCAATAACAAACACTTCAAAGTTACAAATATAATACCATTGCTTTATATTTGTTTTGATTATACATAACTACGTACTTAACAATTCTTCTACTCTATATCTATTTTATTGTAAAATTGAACTAATTTTAATTAACATCTGCATAACTTACAAAACAAAACTTAATAACATGCATATCGAGATGTCATATCTATGTTAGATGACATCTTAGATACTTGCATTCTCCTCTTAAAGTTTCTAGGTTGTTCTCCTCTTAAAATTTTAAGGTAGAGACTTCCTAACTATCCCATCTTTGAATCTTTATTGAACACAAGTTTGAAGTATTTTCTTGCTCAAATGAGTATTTCATAGTCTTCCATAATATTTGCCATGCATGTCTCTCGCCATGTCTTCGATTTAAGCTGTTGAAAGGAAGGAGAAATGTAGTAAAGATATCATTATGCTTGCTTTTACTATATATATATATAATCGTATGAGATATTATCAGATTTTCTTAAAATCTGGGCAAAAAATAAGGATTTTCTCAAACTCTTTGTGCAATCTAATTTAAAACATCAAAAAATAATAATAATATATAGTAGTACGTAGTAGTAGTTGTTCTTGAGGAACTTAAAGTTACCTGATTTTTTTTCTTTTCTTCATCTTCGTCTAGTCTCACACTTTTGGAAGAGAAGTGTTCAAAAGAACTCAGAGGAGATAGAATTGTTGATATGATGAAGCATGAGGTGCCTTGGTCCTCTATTTATGAACGCGGTGGTGGGATAGAACAATTTATTGTCCTACAATATTTAACTTTGGTATATATTTTTCCCTTTTTTTTTTTGTTTTTTTCGAGATATATATATATATATATATATATTAATTGATGATCGTCGTTCCGTCGCTCAGTTTGCAAGGGTGTGACATATATTTTAATTATTATTATACTAAAAATCACTTATCCTATATATGTTTTAGGCATGTTTATAGATGTTAAACATGCAGAGGGGCGGAGCCATTGCTTATTTACTTCAAAAATAAAAATATTATACTATTTCATATTTAAATACTAAATAATTTAAAATTTTAAAATATTTTGCACGGTCGGGCCCTTGCTTGCCTTCCCCTCGTAGTTCATGAACCTGCCCCTCAACCACCCTACCTTTGCTTTTTACTTCCTTTACTTTCTTCAAGTCCCCCAACCACTCTTTATTTGTCCATTTGTTTCTTCTTCCTTTCTTTCTTTTTTTTTTACTCTGAAAAATGCGTTCCTCCTTTATTTTTCACTCAACCCGTTTTCTTCTGCGTGCTCACGGCTTTTTTGTTCTGTCCCTCATTCATTGCTTTGTACCCCTTTTTTTTCTTTTTTTTTCGCTTTCGCAAAGATGCACCTGTAGGGAATTCCGACCGGTGATGTTCGATATTTGCCCATTGGAGGCTAAGCACACCGACACAATATTTAACGTGGTTCGGCAACCGCCTACATCCACGGGAGAAGCCATTGCATTATATAGGAAGAGAACAAGATTTACAACAATAGAGGAGGAGGAATTATCCCCTCTTTAGCAACTCTCAACCTCACTCTATTTCTCTCTTCTCGGTCTTTGCAATGGATAAGCGTGCACGCTGCCTTGCAGCCCACTCTCTCCTACATTTCTCACATCTTTGGCTCTACACACTCTCTCTTAACTCTCTCATTTTGCTTTCTAACATATGCCTCTATTTATAGGCATCCATGGCAGCTCCTCTTGCTCTTTTGTCAAAAACTTACCAAACTTTGACATTAGACAATGGTTGTTGGCTGCCACCAACAACCCACCATTGCAACCATCTTCTTTGACAATGGTGGGCTGCTGCAATTGTCAATGGTTGTTGCACATTAATGGCAACCAACCTAACAATCACCCCATTTGCCATTCATGTGGGGCAACTGTCCTCTTGCTTCTTCAAAGACGGGCTTGCATCTTGCGGCTCTTCCAAGCTTACCATTACGAGAGCGTTTGTGGCCAAGTTTACAGGTACTTGCCAAACCTTTCAATCACGAGTCACCCAAGCACCCCTTTGCTCACTCCAAAGGATCACTTCAACCGGATGATTTGTCACATCTCATCGAAGAGTGTTAATGCTTGTCTCGGAACAACATTCCCTTCAAGCATATCAACCATGCTTGGCCCGGAATGATTTATCAAGCCTTACACCAAGGCTTACAACACCCCCTCAAACGGATATTTCCAAGTGTGACAGTCATTAAGTATTTTAATGTGATCTCGAGCTCACCACTCTTCCAAGAGTCTACTCATCCTGGAGTTGCATCTGCCCTCTGTTCCTCCCTAGGAACCACGCCTTACTTCTCCGTAAGTCTCCCGCTCTTAGTCTCAAGAGTCCAGGTAGCTCTCCACCTTTAACCATGGGCGAGCCCATTAAAGGTTGATCAATCTCTCGTCTTCATACTCCGAGTATTACAATGCCATTACCGAGCTCACCACCTTGACAAGAGTTAACTTGTTCCGGAACCTGCGCATGCCCTCTACTCCTTCATAGCAATCGCGTCTTAATGCTCCACAAGTCATCCACTTATTGTCCAAGACAAATGTCTTCTAGCTCATTGATCTTTAGCATGGGGGCAATATCCATGAAAGTCAATCATGCATTTGTCTACATACTCATCATAGCCTCTTTATTGGCTATACACTTGTCCACTTATATCCGGCCATCACATTGGCTCGGGGTGTTCTGTAAGTGGGCTCCTATCATGGCCCTCACACCTTCTCCCGAGGTGTCTCCCTTTTGTCGTCATGAGACGGTCCTAAACTTGGACTCATATCATGGTCCTCACACCTTCCATCCGAGGTGTCTCCGCTGTCGTCATGAGGCGGTCCGAACTTGGACTCATATCATGGTCCTCACACCTTCCATCCGAGGTGTCTCGCTTTGTCGTCATGAGAGGACAGGTCCCGAACTTGGACTCATATCCCGGTCCTCCCACCTTCTCCGAGGTGTCTCCGCTTTGTTGTCATGAGACGGTTTGAATTTGGACTCATATCATGGTCCTCACACCTTCCATCCGAGGTGTCTCCGCTTTGTCGTCATGAGATGGTCGAATTTGGACTCATATCATGGTCCTCACACCTTCCATCCGAGGTGTCTCCGCTGTCGTCATGAGACGAGCCCGCACTTGGACTCATATCATGGTCCTCACACCTTCTCCTGAGGTGTCTCCGCTGTCGCCATGAGACGGTGCGAACTTGGACTCATATCATGGTCCTCACCCTTCCATCCGAGGTGTCTCACTTTGTCGTCATGAGCCGGTCCGTACTTGGGCTCCTTTCATGGCCCACACACCTTCTTGCCGAGGTGTCTCGCTCGTCGTCATGCGCGGTTTGTACTTGGGCTCGTTTCATGGCCCACACACCTTCTGCCTGAGGTGTCTCCGTCCGTCATGAAGCGGTCACATCCTCCTTCATTGGGGATGTCTCCAGTGACTCTAAGATTCTCTACCACCATGTGGACTTGAGAGAGATCACCGCCAACGATCACATAGAAAGAGAGTTGCGGTGCACTCTTCGCAATCCTCCATCTCATTTTCTATGTTTGGAGCTTCTATGCCTTTCGCTTGATAGCTCCACCCACACCAACTCTCTTTGGTGTTTTCGCCTTTCATCGGCGGTCGCACCCCCTTAATTAGGTGCTTCTGCATGAGCTCATCTTTCCATCCTTGCATGCATTGGAAAGGTCCTCGCTTGTTGCCTTTATCAAGAGCACAAGAGACTTCTGTTGTACAACTTTTTCACACGGTCTCCGCTCACGAGCTTCATCCGGGAACTCTTCTTCTCCTTGCATCTGTTGTCTCATTACGGTACCTCATTGGATCCTTCGGGTACTCCCGCACAATCTCCGTGTGCTCTCGTGCAATTTTGGTTCTCCAGATTTCTCCCTATTCTTTGCTTTTATGTTTGAAGCCTCATCCTGTCACAACATCGTTCAAGTCAAAATAGGGTGCCAATCTTTATCTCCTTGTGTATTTCTCTTCCATTATCGTGGTCTTCATCAATTCTCCCTTCGAGAAATTACAGTCACCGAATCTAACTTCTTTGGAGAAATCACCACTCCATCGGATCCTTGAACATACGGAACCCAACTGTTCCTTTGTGCCATCATCTTGCTAGTCTTCAACAGTTTCATTACAAAGCGTTATATATACAAAAATAGTCTTGTGTGGATGATCCTTCAACTAAGCAAGTTCCCGGGAAAGATTTGGAGGGGTCACACTGGTCCCGCTTAAAACCCAATCTCCTAGACGGAACTTCTTAGAACGTATCTATCCACCGTCATCGCCTTTTCATATATACAACCATTTGCTAGCTTTGTTGCGGCTTTCCTTTACAAGTGATCTGGGGTATCCCGGTTTTATACCTGATTTATCAAAATCTGGCGAGACTACCAGTTCTTAGATTCGTCAAGATTGGTCTTCATCAATTTCCACTCTCCACCTCAAATCGTCCACATGATCGGGTGTCCGAGTATCCCAATTTTGCCTTCCTTCAAGGCAATTAAAATTTCTCCCCACTTAGCAGTTCGGCACATGTAATTGGGCAAACATGTGTACTTTCTCCTTCTTCATCTCCATCGACCACCATGATGACCTTCAGATGCCTCTTCATCGGGCAATCTCTTTCAATAATTCACCACCACCATTTTCAGTCTCAATCTCAATGATCGGACCATACCATTGCATCCGGAACGATCAAATTAGCTGGAAACAAGTCCGAAATCGTCCAAATCGCATTTCAGACGGCTAAGATTTGATCAAAACAATTTTGGGCTGATGAACGGCTCAGATTCAATCTCAGATTCAATCTCAGATCCAGTTGCACATAGGATCAGCTACGCTGGATCCTATCCCTCGGCTCGCGGCTCGGCTCCAACTCGACTCGGCTCGCGGCTGATGACGTGGCGCAGGTGGTCCCACCGTGCGACGTGGTGCGGCGACCGGCGCCGACATGGCATGCTACCGTACATGCCGATGTCACAATTACATCGGGATGACGTCATCCCCGACATGTCTACTGTACATGCTGACATCATCTTTATCCGGGTCAGTCACATGGGTCGGGTCAAGCTGGTATTCGGGTCGGGTCAACCCCATCCGGGTGAAGAAGACGCGTGGAGAGTGATGGAGAGTGCGGCCATGTCCGACGTCCGATTTTGACGCCGTTTTCACCGGTGTCTTCGTCTCTTCCTCCTCTACATGGTGGTATGGTCAAAAAACAATTTTGACAACTTTCATTTTTGAGCAAAAATCAAACACCACTTCAAACCATCGCTCGATACCAATTGTAGGAAATTCCGACCGGTGATGTTCGATATTTGCCTATTGGAGGCTAAGCACACGACACAATATTTAACGTGGTTCGGCAACCGCCTACATCCACGGGAGAAGCCATTGCATTATATAGGAAGAGAACAAGATTTACAACAATAGAGGAGGAGGAATTATCCCCTCTTTAGCAACTCTCAACCTCACTCTATTTCTCTCTTCTCGGTCTTTGCGCAATGGCAGCTTACTGGCCGCTTTGCTTGGCAGCCCACTCTCTCCTACATTTCTCACATCTTTGGCTCTACACACTCTCTCTTAACTCTCTCATTTTGCTCTCTAACATATGCCTCTATTTATAGGCATCCATGGCGACTCCTCTTGCTCTTTTGTCAAAAACTTACCAAACTTTGACATTAGACAATGGTTGTTGGCCGCCACCAACAACCCACCATTGCAACCATCTTCTTTGACAATGGTGGTGCATGCAATTGTCAATGGTTGTTGCACATTAATGGCAACCAACCTAACAGCACCGGCTATATAGCATTATAGCTAGTCCAAGTTGCTGATGCTAAGTGATGTATTGATGAATTATTTTTTTTTCTTTTTTACTTTAATTTACTTCAAAAAATTACACGAGAAGCAGCCCAGATGGGAAGCAAACCCCAGAAACCCTCCTTAAGAATTAAAAATAAATCAAACTTCAAGCAAAATCCACTTCACAAACTGAATTTTATGCAGGCCAGTTGCTTACATCAACTCTTCTTCTCAAGAATCATTCGATTCCATGAAAATGTAACAGCTAAAACCTCTAAAATCAAAGAAACCCAGATGCCAAATGTTGCCAATTGAGGAGCGCATAGTCGTTATATGAGAAGCAACAATGCTCTTGTTTTCTCTTACTAGTTATTATAGCTAAGAACTTGGTTTGGCTTGTATGAATATGGATGCGATTACTATATCTATTACTATGCCAATAAAAAATATATCTCTTCAATTAAAATTCTTTTTATTCATTAATTTATTTCTTTTTTGTTTTACCAAAAACATATTTTTTCATCATAAACATTATTTTTTAGAATAAAAACTTATCATGTTCTGAAAACAAATTCAAATCAAAAAACTAGAAAAAAATTTGTTGAAAAATTAACTTGAGATTCTACAATGTTGAGTTAACAACTCTTTTTTATATTTATTAATGCATATGATCATCGTTTTATTTTATTATATGTAACTATCGACTTTTCGATTCATAATTATATTTTTTTTCAATGTCAAAAAACATATTAACAATACCCACATATTTATTTTTTTGCATTAGAAAAAAACTATCCGACTCATTGCGAAGCGAGTCGAATAGACATGTGAATATTATTATTTTTCTGCATTTATATGATTCTCGATCTATTTAATTAAATACATGCATAAGCTTTTTTTATTAACAATTAAAATTTTTTTGGTCAAAATATGCTTTAGAAAAGCATGTATATATATTAATTTTTTTGCAGGAAAAAAAATCAACCTGTGACAGGTTAAATAACTATAATTTTATTTGAAAACTATGACGTTAAAATGTAGGTATTGGATAATTTGAATTGGGCATGCTAGTAGTTTTGTGAAATTAAATTGTTAAAATTCGGATTTTTCATGAAAATTGACATGTAATCCCAATACCAATAATAAACACTTCAAAGTTACAAATATAATACCATTGCTTTATATTTGTTTTGATTATACATGACTATGTACTTAACAATTTTTCTACTCTAAATCTATCTTATTGTAAAACTGAACTAATTTTAATTAACATCTGCATAGCTTACAAAACAAAACTTAATAACATATATATCGAGATGTCATATTTATGTTAGATGACATCTTAGATACTTGTGTTCTTTTCTTGAAGTTTCTAGGTTGTTCTCCTCTTAAAATTTTAAGGTAGAGACTTCCTAACTATCCGGTTTTTGGATCTTTGTTGAACACAAGTTTGAAGTATTTTCTTGCTCAAATGAGTCTTCCACAATATTTGCCATGCATGTCTCTTGCCATGTCTTCCCTGCAAAACCTTAATAACATACATATCAAAAAGAGAAATTCAGTCGTATCAGGTAAGAGAGTATCATTGTGCATGTGTTGCTAATGAAAGCCATATATATATATATATATATATATATATATATATGGGTGAGATTCTTCTGGAAGTTTCTTTTCTGGGTCAAAGAATATGGCATCTAAATTGTGAAAAATTGAAAATTTAAGCTGTTAAAAGGAAGGAGAAATGTAGTAAAGATATCATTATGCTTGCTTTTACTATATATATATAATCGTATGAGATATTATCAGATTTTCTTAAAATCTGGGCAAAAAATAAGGATTTTCTCAAACTCTTCGTGCAATCTAATTTAAAACATCAAAAAATAATAATAATATATAGTAGTACGTAGTAGTAGTTGTTCTTGAGGAACTTAAAGTTACCTGATTTTTTTTCTTTTCTTCATCTTCTTCTACTCTCACACTTTTGGAAGAGAAGTGTTCAAAAGAACTCAGAGGAGATAGAATTGTTGATATGATGAAGCATGAGGTGCCTTGGTCCTCTATTTATGAACGCGGTGGCCAGGATAGAACAAATTATTGTCCTACAATATTTAACTTCGGTATATATTTTTCCCTTTTCTTTTCTTTTTCGATATATATATATATATATAACTTCAAAAAATTATTTAAGACATTAACTAGTGAATTATAGACAGGGATAACAATGATTATTTTATTATATATATTTTAATTATTATTATATTAAAAATCACTTATCCTATGTTTTAGGCATGTTTATATATGTTAAATAACAAAATTTTATACACACGTGATCAAGTTTCAGGTGAAGTTTGTCAATATATATATATATATATATATATATATATATATATATATATATATATATTATTCATTACTCATCGAATAATATAATTATTTAAAAATACAAAAAAAAATTTATTGAAAATAACATTTTTAAAGCTTTAAAATTCGAATAAATTATAAATATCTCAGGATCGAGTGGTTTATATAACTTTTTTATGTTATTTAGAATTTCATGAGGTGTACACATTTGAAAAAAATGAAAAAAAATGAGATTAACCTATATTTGAAGATTCATTCTAAAAATAATCTCTAAGAATTTTATCAACATTAATTTTTTTAATTGGCGATAGGGTTAAATTTATTTACTATTATTGTTAATATATGTATTATAATTTTAGCAACTCAGTATTGTATTGAAAATAAAATAGTTTATTAAATATTTTTTTAAAATATGCTTTAATATATATGGTTATGTGTGTGTATCATAGCACACACCCATGTGTATTTTCTAATTAAAAGAAAGACATACGAATTTCTCAGTTTTAAAAATGCAACCATTCTTAATTAAATTTAATTTATTATAATCTAATCAACTTGAAAAATCTGATATAATTTGAATTACAGTAAAAAACACAATGTAATTTTTTTTAAAATCAAAATAATTTATTTTAAATTTAAAACAAGGACAAATTGAGTAATTTTTGGTACTAGAAATGCAGGTTTTTCTGGCCCTCCTCGCTCAAAAATTGTTTTCTCCTGTACAAGAACATCTTTTTTCAGCTGGACCTGTACTATTTTTTTACTCTTGTTGATATTTAAAGGACGTTGTATGACTCCCTCGTGCAAGGCTCTGGCGTGGTGAGAGAGTGACCTTACCTTAATGCTACATGTCTAGATTCCATAAAATTGGCATGTAGCCTCACGTGACTGTAGGGTATACTAGTTAGGTTGTCAGCACTGTTTTTCAGACAAATTTGTTTTGTATAAAAAATATAACGAAAAGATAAATACTTTTTAAAAAATAAAAAAATTTAATATTCAAATAATTAAATTTAATAAACTTAGTTAATTTAATAATATCATTAGAAAATAATGATACCCACAATGAATAAAATAAAAAAAATAACAATTCAATATAAAAGATAAATATTTGTTAATATTAAATCAAAAAATAAAAAAAAAATTTAATTTGAGGTAACTGCTAATCTTTTATTTTTATTTTTTCATTTTATAAAGGAATCAATGGAATTCTCTCTTTTCTTAAAATAAAAAATTATATGATTGATGAAATATCAATTAAAATCACAACCTTGATTATGTCTCGTCATGCATTAGCAAAGTAAGGAAGTGTTTAATATTTTTATAGTAGTTATTTTTTAAAATATTTTTTATTTAAAAATATATTAAAATAATTACTCTATTAAAAAAACAATCTCTATCATAGTTACGCTATGTTATTGGTAGAAATGCTTTGGATTAGAAATATAATATCAACCCTTATTGCCATGTTTATTGTGAAAAAAAAAAAGTAAGGATATTTTATTTCAAAAATCATGAGCACATTGCTAATGTCCAGAAGCGAGTTAGGTAAGCAAATATCATAAATGGAACGGAGGTCTATGATCATTCTACACCACGAAACTAATCAGTTTGGTTGCATGGTTGACATTTTTTTTGTAAGTCACTCTTCTCCAATGCAATTAAAAATTCATTTGTTTTTCAAAAATATTTTAAAAAGAAATTGAAATTTTTATTTTTTGTCTTTACTACAAATTAATTTTTTTGGTGTTTTCAAATTGTTTTGATGTGGTAATATCAAAATAAATTTTAAATAATAATAATAAAAATATTATTTCAGCGCATTTCCTAGCAAAAATCAATTTGAAAAACAACTACCACCATAATACCAAACGAGCTGTAACAGTTCATGTGGTTCACCAGTTCCATTGACTAGACCTTTAAAGCACAATTTCAAGACTCGAATTCCTTGGTGGGTGAATTTTTTCAACTCAGACCAGTCTCTAGTTGACTCAGTTAAAAAAAAAGTTGTTTTTTTATATATAAAACGATAATATTTAGGTATTTTTTATATCGCATGTATGCAGCGTCGCGGCGAATGCATCCTCTCTTGTAATGTATCTGGGTAATCGGGAAATGAGGGAGACAAATATTTCTTGTCTTTTTATCCATGTAAAGAGGGAATGAGAATCACCACCTAATTTTTTGGTCACTAGAAACCCTAACTAGTCTCAAAGATCGGACACAAAGACTGGTTGCATAAAGGAAATGTATTAGCACCCCAAATACACTCTACCTAAGGTAAGCTGCAATATTGTTTAATTGTTTGATATGCGCTAAGATATTGTCATTTTTTAAAATTGTTGGTATGTCCAAGGTTTAAGAAAAGTCCTCCTCAGGCAAGGAAATTCTTATCTTATCGGGTAAAAACCTAATCGTTCTAATGTAAAAAAAAAAAGAATTTAATATCAAGAATATGTCTTGCGTATAAGTTTGTAACCCTAGATACTAAAAGAGAACAAAATAAATTTTTTACATGGTAATTATTATTATTTTAATTTTTTTATTTGTTAGATTTGATCTCTATTATTTTGATTATTATTTATTTTATTTGAGATAATTTATGAAATTATATTTTTTTTCAATTTCATTCTCATTCAAATTTTTAATTTGTGAGATTTGTTCCTCATTATTTTAATAAACTTGAAAAAAATAAAACATTAATAAGTTATTTTCCAGCTCATTTTCCATGATATAACCAAACACTGGAAAATATTTTCTAATTTATTTTCCATTCCACTATCAAATATTGGAAAATAATTCATTTTTCAAAAAAAAACTATTTTCCAGCAAACAAATAAAGCCTAATATCAAGATTATTTTTTTGTTAAGATATGGCAACCGACGACTCTCTATCACCTCCCTCATTTTCTTATTGTCTATGTAGGTAGAGGAACATTGCGTGGAGGTAGAATAAAACCTTATGCAAATTAGTCTCTTTTAATTGTTGTTTAATTTCTTTTAGCCTCTAAAAGTTTTTTGGCTTGCAATTTCATGGATTATTCCAGTGATCATTTGCACAACGATTCCTCCACATTCAAATTCTCCAATGCTCATGTTTCTATAATATACAATCCTTCAGTCTCTGCAAGACTTTTGCTTTCTTCCTCGTCAACTTCTCCAGAGTGGCCGATTCCATATTTGTTTCTAAAAAGAACTGCAACCATAGCTCATGCAACCATTTCTTCATATTACCAAACCAACTCTCCTGAATTGGGCCTATAAATTATTTAGATAGACTTAGCATTTGGGCCTTGTACTTTGCACGCCCTTCGTATCATCTTTTCATGCTTAAGTTATCCTAGGGATACATGCATAGTTTTGAAATCCGGCGGGTTAATTCGGGACCCAGCTGACTCCGGGTTTAAACCGGACCGAATTGAAAAAAAAATAAGGAAAAAAAATCCGGTGTGACCCGACGACCCAATTGACCCGACAAAACCTGGTCAAGACTCGGTTGCAACTCGTTGGTTTTTGTTTTTTTACTAAAATGATATCATTTTAATTTTTTTAAAAAATTAATTCGATCAAAATTCAAAACCCTGATCTTGAACCAGGTCGGGTTTAAAAACTAGAAGGATGCATATCGTTGCCCACAAAGAAGAAAGCATGATTACGATGGGAAAATTAAAAAAAGAAGTGTATTTTGTTACAGTTTTATACACGTAGTTTCCCTTTTGTGGGATTTGTCGTCGTATTGACATGAGATTTCGGTGGAATCCACTTCGGAGATTGGTATGGAAGCTTATTTTCATCCTCATCCGAGCCAACTTTTTCATGCACTTCAGTGTGCTGTCTGATGTGTTGTTTTCATCTGCAAGTAAATATTTAATATTTCTGTACGAGTCCAAGTTATGGTGCTTCGGTGATGGAATGCTCACCCGTTCCCTCTCAGCCTTGATGTCGACCAAATATGAAACCATCTCGCTATTGTGAGAGAGTGAATCCAAAAATTGTTTTCTCTCATTCCAGGTATATCATGGCAACATCCGGATATTACGACGATCTTATAAAATTATGCTCAATGAAAAAAAAATATCTGTTATTTTATACTTTAAAGAAAAATATCTAGTTTAAAGGATCGTCATCTAGTATTATAGTTATTAGAAATCTTAATTGGTCAACAGATATTATATATATGGGACTAGCTATGTAAAAAGAAAGATATTATCACTCCTTAAACGTCCTACCTGAGACAAGCTGCATTGCTGGTTTTGTTTAAAATTACTAAGAATTTGTTCTCCTCTTCTTCTTTTTTTGTTCTTTTTATAATGTTCCTGACTCTGACGTCAGTGAATGTTTACCTACAAAGTATTTCTGACTCTAGTGGTGGTAAATATTGTACAAACTCAAAAAGTGCAATATTCCTGACTTTGACTCTGGTGGTGGTAAATATTTCTATGCCCTTTTTACCCTTTTTTTTTATTTGCTCTTTTTAGACAAGAATAAAAAAAATATATTGCACAACAAATTTGCGTTTAACAGTAAAGGTCCATAAATTAAGCACGCAAAAGAAAAAACAAAACAAAACGCAAAAGGAAAAAAAATAAAACAAAGTGCGAGGAGCCCATAAATAAATCAACGAAGACATCCAAATTTTTCTGGAATTTTCTGATATCAAAAAAGAGCTCGTTTGGCCAAATATCAAAACAAAATAGGGATAAAAATACATGGCAAAGGTATAAATGTGTGTTTTGCCGAACACACTCTTAGCAAACAACAATTTGGGTTGGTTGGGCCTGAGACCCAGACCCAGCCCACTCTTCTTCTTTTTATTTTTTATTAGGCTGGATCTAGCCCATCCATATGGGTTGGGCTAGATCCAGCCGGCCTGGCCTAGTTATTAATTGAGACCAGTAACCCGGCCGATCTTCTTCTTTCTATAAGCATGCGTAAACTATTCACACACACTTGCTACAGCAAGGAGTGAATTAAATGTAAAGCGAGGGAAGAACGGGAAACTTACCTCTGCAGATGAAGGCCGCATGTTTGAAGACGATGACGCAGCTCTGGAAAGCACTCCTTCTGCTCTTCCTTTTGTTCTTCTTCTCTGTTACCTTCGCTTCCTTTTCTGTCCTTTTTTCTTGTTTTAGTTTTTTTAGTCTCTCTCTCTCTCTCTCTCTCTCCTGCGATTTTCTTTTTCTTTTTTCCTCCTCTTTTCTTTCTTCTCCCTCTACCTTTTATAGGCATCCTATCCTGCTACCTATCTTCCATGATAGTGATAAGGCCTGGATTTTTATGTCTTGGCCGGATTGGGACACCAACAGTCCTGCCATTGCTAGACTATTGATGGTGGTTTCCTCCCCGCCTCAATAGCTTGTTATAGCGGTGAAGGAAACGAAATCGAACTTAGAAACTGGTGAGGGAAGTCGTGGGAATTGCAATGTGTCTAGTGGTGTGAGTTGCCTGTCTGGGTGGCAGTCGGAATTTCTTGGATGATATAATTATTGTTTTTTAAAGTATTTTTTACTTGAAAATATATTAAAATAATATTTTTTTTATTTTTTAAAAATTATTAGCACATTAAAATGATTTAAAAACATCAAAAAAAATTAATTTAAAACAAAAAAAATTAAAAAAATTAATTTTTTTCAAAAAAACTTTTGAAACGCAAAAACAAATAAGCCAAAAAAAACGAAGAATAGAAATGACAAAACAACACCATTTATGGACTGGGCGACTTGTTTTCAATTTGATCCTTAAAGTTTTTGATATTTTTTAAACAAACCCCCAGGCAAAATTATAGTTAGACCTGTGTTTTTTACAAAATAGTTATTGACTTCCAATTTAATCAATTTAGTCTTTAATTGACTCTTCAACTTTTTAATTCTTTTAAAATTACCCTTGGAAAAGTAAATTAAACTTCCTATAATAGCCCTACCTTTTCACTTTGGTCCCTGAACTTTAATTTCTTACAATTTTGACCCTAATTAGCTATGAATTTTAATATTACTTCAATTAAACCCCTGATTTTCTTAATTAAACTAATTCTAAGTTTAATTGAGTCTCCAAACATATTAATTCTTCAATTAAACTCCTGATATCATTAATTAAATCAATTTAAAGTTTAATAAAGTTCTCAGACATGTCAATTTTTTCAATTCCTACCAAAATTAACTTTCAAAGTTATAATTCCACCATGAAGAACCCTCAAAAACTTCTCATTTGTGTTGTTCTCAACCAAATCTTTTTTTTTTTTTTCATTCATTCTATTCATCATTTCATTTTCATTTTCTTTTTATTTATATAAAAATCAAAATCAAAATCAAAATCAAAATCAAAAATCAAAAATCAAAAATCAAAATCAAAAATTGAATTATCACATTATCGTTAGGATTCGGACTTGAATTAAATGGTGTCCTATCAAATACAGGTTTTGTTTTGCTCTCTTCAAACACCATGAGATGCACTCTTCCATTTTATTTCATGTTTTCACCCACCGATTCAGGATTGATATTGTCAATGTTTTGGATTTTGTCAATTACCAACCTATCTTTTGATTGCATACTCTCCTTTGAAGCTTCATATATCCTTCGAAGTTCAGGTGTCAAAGACCCATCAGAATCATACACAATCCCTTATCCATGACTAGAATCACCATGACCATATTGTTCATTGTCCTGAGATTCATATCTTGAGAGTTCAACAGCAGCTCTTGCAGCATGTGCTGCGTAAGCTGCTGATTCAAAAGCCTCTAGAGCTGCAGAAGCTACATCTTTGTATTTCCTTCCTTTCAATGATCCGGACAGCTCCTCCTCAGGTAAAACGTGGGTTCTGGCATGGTACTCGGTAGCATCTAACTTGACTGATTTATATTCATGCTGCTGCTGCTTTGGCTGGGCGACATCCAGATTTTCCTGAAACCACCAACGACTGTTAAACCTCAATATTCCATAGGAAATTGTACTCATTTTGTAATGTAGAAGACTCGTACTTGTGCAACCACAGGAGCATCTTCCTCCAAATGCAGGATGATACCATTCTCAGTTGCAATGTCCTTTAGCAGTTTCTTTCTGCTTTCCAAGCTTGGTTGTCTTGCAGAAAGATTTTGTATAATCTAAAACAACAAAAGAAAAACACAATTAAATAAGATGTGAGAAGAAAATCTGGTACAATTTAATCTACAAATATTCAGCTATTTACATTAGGATGCACTCCGCAGTTTCTGCGCAACTCGACAGCACGAGCAGCGAATTCGTTTCCAAATCTCGTTGTGAAAACTCCACGAATCTCTTGCAACTCTGGAAACTCACCACATCTGGAAGATGCAAAGATCAAGCTCGATATTGCCTCCTTGAACTCAGGACACTCTCTATGTAAACAACGGTAATCCATATAAATTAATAATATTCAATCTCAGAACAAAGGAAACAAAGTTTTCATACCCTGTATCACCACCACAGAAAATGAACATGATTGATGAAATTCAAGAAACTAACTTGTTTGTTTCAAGTTGAACAACTCTTTCGATCAGGAAATGTAAGTAATCCTCCATCATATCAAAAGCACCCAGCATATTCTGATCCTTGATGACATGCTCAACCTGCAGAGCAAACTCCATCACATATCAAATATATAAAGATTGAAAGATCAAAGAAGCAAAAGGTAAAGGGAATATCATGAATTTACGCGAAGTAGAGCTCTTTCTTGGTGTCCAAGGTTAAGGAGCTGAATAACATCAGACTTTGCAAGGGAAAGCCTGGCTTGTCTCTGGTTCTTGAGGATGACGATCCTAGATATTGCTAGTTTTGCTAGAGAACTGAATTTAGAGGTCTTGAGTTTCCTCCGGAAAAGAGCATCCAGTTTCTTTCCCATGTTTCGCACTCTATAATTTGTTGCTGCTGGTCTCAAACACCATGAAAGGCCTGAAGAAGCAAAACCTTATTCAGGGAAGTTTAAGAACCTCAAGGAGTAACTAAGACCATGAAAACTTCTCGATACAAATTGTAGTTCCTGTTTGATGTGTCTGTCTGTGATGAATTTCTATCACAGTCAGCTTCTCAGTTCACAGGGTGTCATATGTAGCAATCTATAAAGTGTCGCAAATTGGATGTTATTAGTTAGGTCAATATTGGTGAAGGTGATTTTAGCCCGTTCTCTACTTTGAATTGGACAAAGAATTTTTGGTTAGTTCTTGGCGGCTGCCGCTTCTTTTTGTCTAGAAGAAGGAATAATTCAGAAAACTATAAGCTATAATTTAAACAGAGATATTTTATTTTTATTAATATTTTTCTCAAGAGGTGAAACTGTTGTTTTTCCGTTGGCCATGGCCTACTACGAGGGTGTAAAGGCCATAAGAGCAAAGAAAAATACAATATAAAACTACCACATGATATACAATTTTTTTTTTTTTTTTGTCGAATTTCAGGTCTTCAAAAATGTTGGCATATTTTAAGCGAATAATAATTTCACAAGTTTTTATGAAACTGTCAATCAATTTTATTTTGGACTTAACATTTGTGACAAGATAATGATTATTTTTATTAAGATATTGTTTGTCATTGCGGTCTAATCGTATTTTTTAAAAAAATAATTTCTTTTTTGCTTTAGAATAATTTTTTGATGTTTTTGTATCGTTTTGATGTGATGATATTAAAAAAATTAAAAATAAAAAAATATATATTATTTTAATATATTTTCAAACGAAAAACACTTTGAAAAACAATATTTACCACATCATCACAAACATTGCCTAAATAAGAAGATTCTAGATCTCAAACCCTAAAAAAAAGATGTCAATTCCAAGAAGCACCACCGTATAAAAAATAACATAAGTTTAAGGAATAAATCGTAGGAATTTAAACATTCAATTCTATACCTACAAAGATTGTGTCTATTAGATAAGTACATTACATGATAAATCCTAATACAAATTGCACTCTATCTTATATATTGATAACAAAGTGAATCTTTACTAGTCTATAATTTTGATCAGTTTAATATGTTAAGGATTCTTTAACTGAGCAGGATTGAGCGTTATGGTTACTCGCATGCACTCAAATTCTTGTGGTTGATTATTTTTCTTTTATTGATCATGAATCCTAATTATATGATCGACTGCTTCTTAGTTATCTCAATCGATTAGAGCTTTTTAAACTTGGTTGATTTCACTATTTAGGATCAATTTTAGACTATCTTTTTCTATACGATAATGGAATAGATATAAAATCTTATCATAATAGGCTTGTCAATCTATATGTTGTTAATTTTAATTATTTATGATTAGATTACAACTACCTTTATCAATGGATTTCTAGATCTCGAAATCCTAAGAAATGGATGTTTGTTTTAGGAAGCGGCGTTATGTAGAAAATACCAAGAGTTTAAGAAAAGAAATTGCAAGAATTTAAACATAGAAGAATTGTAAATAAGGCAATAAAAACTTCCTAGGGGAAAGATAAAGAAAATTGAATTGTGGAAACGAATATATGAGGCTAACCATCTTTCATAATATTGGATGACCTATTTATAATGTTTGATACTCATCTAAATATCCAATTCTAATCCTGTATAAATTGTGTTTATTAGATCAGGAAATTAAACGATAAATCATAATACAGATTAAACTCTATATTATTGATAACAATGTGAATCCTAACTATTCTATAATTTTGATCAGTTTGATTTGTTAAGGACACATGTTATGAGTAGAATTAAATCTTTTGGTTGCTCACACGCACTCAAACTCTTACGATGAATCATAATACAAGTTAAACTCTATATTATTGATAACAATGTGAATCCTAACTATTCTACAATTCTGATCGGTTTGATTTGTTAAGGATACTTGTTATGAGTAGGATTAAATCTTCTGGTTGTTCACACGCACTCAAACTCTTACGATGAATCATTTTTCTTTGATCAATCATATTTATGATCATCTAGTTGATTTCTTCTTACTTTCCTTAATCAAGTAGAATTCTATAAGCTTAGTTGATTTCATTGTTCATAATCAATTTTAGACTATCCTTCCCTGTATGACAATGAAAAATAATTATCTTGATTGGTTGGCACATAAATATTTATTTTCGGTGTAAACACCAATCATCCTAAGCAACCAAAACAGTTCTTAAACTTCTCAGACAACATTAATAATTTATTCCTTATTTTCTTATATAGTGCACTTCGATCTTTCAATAGGTGATTATTAATTAAGGAAAATTGACCACAAAATAAAGAGGAAAAGGTCGATTCTTTAACAAAATCCATCATATCAAGAAAAAAAGCTAATTATGTGTAAGAATCAATCCTAAAGAACTCCTTAATTGATTTCTTTAACAAAATCCATCTCATCACGAAAAAAAACTAATTATGTGTAAGAATCAATTCTAAAAAACACCTTAATATTGCCCGCATACAAAATCCTTGCTTTTTTGTTATAGCAATCCACAAAAATCAACGAAGAAAAAATCTTAGCTTCAATTTATTTTCTTTGCAATTCTAGTTTTCTTGACCCAATACCCAACATGTTATAGTGTAACTCGAGGGTTGAAAATGTGAGCCATGCTAGGGTTTTTTGCTAGGAAGGACCGCGCAAATACAGAATTCAAAGTAGAGTTTAATAGTCTTGTATCCGATACTTGAAGTAGCCTGTCAAGAAGGTTTGGAATTTATCTTATTCTATGTGTTACTGTTCTTGGCGAATTTGGCGGAGCCTCATGTTATATGATATGCTGTTTTGAAGTCTGTGGATTAACAACACAAACTACAATAATTTGGAAAGCATCATTTAATTGAATATTTTACCAAAAGGCCTTGTCATCCCCAAGAGATGATGAATGTATCAGAACCCTGTTTTGTAATCCAAGTGGGCATCACTTGTGTAGAAGTTTATTCATTTCTCATATTAAATCCCAAGTTGAATTTGTTTATTTGCCCTCTTTTTCTTTCCTTTTCCCTTTCTTTATGAATTCCTGGATACAGATGGGTCCTGGCCATGACAGCAAAATATCAGCAACAATTTATGTGTAGCTTAGTGGTCTTTGAAAGAAAAGTTTGCAGAGCCAAATTCATCAATGGTGGGTTCTACTTTATGGTAGATTTCACATGATTTTAATTAGATTTATGGTGAGTTAGGTTCGCTAGAATAAAAAGATTAGAATTCGGGTTTGAGTTCGTACAGGAGTAAAAACGCATCATTCTAGAGAAGAAAAAAAAAAAGGGAGGGCGACATAGCTACATGAATTTGTTGAACAACAAAGCCTTAGCATTCAGTTTGACAGAATGGTGTAAAAGATCAAGGCCAGATTAAGAGAGAATTAACACTGGAAAGAGAAGAAAATGGAACTCTTTGACAGACAAATTGAAGCGCTGACTAATTGTACCTCCCAACCTGGCAACGTGAATGCCTTAATGGCCATGACTGGTTCAACATATTATATAAGTACATGGGAATATAAGCATGCTGGACCTCTCAAGTTTCAACTTTCAACACTGAAATGATGCGTTCAGACTCCGAAATATACACTGCAGATTATTGGAACCAAGTCAGATCAAGCCTAAGTAACGAAGTCAAATTCTCCTACTGCTGTCTTCTCTTAGTCTTTCCAGAGCTATAGGCATGGCATGACAAATTCTCCTACTATTAAGCGTGCTCGACACTGCAATACATGTTCTCATGACTCTGTTCATGGCTGAAGGTCCAAGGAAATTGAATTGGAGCTTCTTGGAAATTACTTCCAAGTCAAGTTCGGTACCGAGTCCATACGCTCTTGTTTATGGAACCAGAGCATGCTCGGACTTGGGACGGTAAAGATATAATAAGCTCGGACTCGTGTAAGCCGACTTGATTGCGTGTGTTTTGGTTAGGGAAAGAAAATGGGCACTTGGGGTTTTCCCTGGTCAACTCAACGAGCTAGCAGATTCCAGCTCTAAGGGTCACATTAATGCTATAAATCCCAGCAAGATTAGGTTCTATCATTGTGGATTCCTGTCATGTCAGAAATAATCTAAACCATTGATCTAATCATGATGTTCATTCTAGACCATTATCAAGCACTCATTCTAAACACCCATTGCATCTTGACCATTGATTCAGCACAGCTAGCCACCTTTTTACCCTTTATTTAAATTATCAGGAGAGAGATCCAAATATAACCCATAGCTGGATGAAAGTTGAACCAACAAGACATCATGTCATCCCTCCCGAGTGTGAGAGGAACCTTAGGCCCCGTATCGAGCACCACCGAAGCCTATCGTCTTCAGTGTTGGCTTTGCGAGGGAGTAGTTTATATGCACATGCTGAAACATACCTTGCACAGCAAATTTGAAAGCACCATTAAAGGCTACAAAGACAAGTATACCAGAATGCCACACATGTCCTACGAGCCTTGTTGCCCAGTAGATGGATGCTTCTGTGGTATTAGAATAAGAGATCCACGACTGCAATGGTGAGAATGGATAAAAAGAAGCACAATTCCCATATTCAAACACAATTATACAATTATGTGTTTCTGATATTATGATAACTGAATTTTCAAAACAATGAAAGCAGAAAGTGCTATGTTTGCCCATGGATAAAATGGGGACATGAACATTTTGACAGTCTCTGCTCACGAGGTTCCACAAGGTAAAACCAGTTTGGGATAGAGCACAACTAGACATGAGAAATACTTGTTTCATTCATCGAACTCATGCATGTGGTCTAATAGATAGTTAGCTGCCAGTTCTTCATTCTTGTTGCATGCAAAGAACACCTCCAATACTAAGGCTCGATCAAAGCCCATTGCTACAAGCTGCCAAATTGACTTTGTCAATGTAGACCCGAGGAAAAGATAGTTTAGATCATAGAAAATTAGAGACTTATAAGGACTTCTGCTTTTCTGCATGTGTACACGCTCTTGAGCATCGAGAGCAGAAGGAAATTATCATCTCATTAAATGCACAATTTCAAGGACATCACATAACCATGGAAATAAATTTTTAGCGATGTATGCAATAGACAATTCAAGGATTTCAATGCATGTGGCATGTGCCATGACCACCTAGCACCTAAAGTGCAAATCAAGGTTAACAGAGGCATAGAAGCACTGGAAAAAGGAAAACAAATATCAATCAAATTTAGCAGATGCAGTCCCAACAATACTTTTCAAGGTATGTATGAAAAATGCAAGCGACCAAGATAACTTCAAAACTGTGATTCGGCTACAAATTTTAAGTGAAAAATGAAACAAAGCACCAATAGTCAAAGAAATAGTGTCAAGTGATGAACTTACACGGTCTATTGCTTCACGCTCCTCAGGGGTGACAGTCACTGTTTGTGGCACCGCAGAAGCTAATTGGCCAAGCACATTCCTGATTATCCATAAATAGAAGCAATTTAGTATCACATGCAAGGAATTCTGTGCATATCATTCTAAAAACAGATTCATCTCACCCCTCCCCTTCAACAGGTTCATTTATCAAGCGCAGGAAATCAGGCTGATGCTCTTGAATGAGCCGCATCAAGTGTGGATTTTGCTTCCCTAGCTCCTGAAGCATAGGCTGCAATACATTAAAAGTCATTGATCGTCTGTAGGTTAGCACCTTAAAGTATGGCAACAAGCAGAAAAAAACACATAAATCAGAATCCTACAAAGTACCTGTAGGATTTGAGGGTTTGCTTGCACCATAGCTCGCAAGGCTTGGAACTGAAATTAAGGAGACGGGTCTATAAAAGCTTCAAGCAAATTAGTGAATGTTACACTAATAATAAAAATCTAAAATACCTGTTGGCTGTTGCGTAAGAAATCCAAGTTGCCTGCACCAGCATTAGAACCCGTACTGGGTAGGCCCTGGTTCCATAACAATGATATTCATCAATTGAACCACCCTAATGAGGCCTGGAAACTACAGATCAAAGAAATACATACCTGTGGAAAGAGATCTAATGGATTTGCATTTGGTCCACCACTAGGAGGTGCAGCTGGTTGCTGAGCCTGAGCTGGAGGATTTACAGCGACACCACTTGCTGGACCTTGGGCAACTGGTGGAACCTCAGCTTGCTCTGGAATACCCTGATATTACAATTCAAATACTAAATTGACTACCACCATACTAGTAAATAAAGAAAACAAAACAAGTGGGAGTAAAATACACTTGCAGCCAACTAAAGTCTCACAAAAAGAAGAAGAAATGTTAACGCTCTTATCAGTACAAAAGTGTTGATCTCATTATCACTAATTAGCATAACAAAATGTTGATGATTTATTTCAAGTACATAAACCATATACACATAGATGTAATGATGGCTTCTCATGAATGTTTCCATTTTTGCGAAGGGGGATTATTGCCTAAGTCTAGATCTTTGGCTGGCCAATATATTGCCATTAAGGCTTGACATTAAGCAACATATTGCTATTAAGGTTCAACAGTATTATCCAAGAAAAGACATTGAGAAGATGGGGGAGAGAGAGCTCAAGATGAACAAATAATATCAAAGATCAGACAATATATACCAACACTTTTTAGTTTTCAATTAGAGAAGAAAAAATGAAAGCAACTGAGAATAAACTAGATCCAGTCACCAGGTTACAGAATTATGGACCCACAATTGTTCAATGACTTACCGAGTATAGATATTCAACAGCTCGCTCGGGGTTGTTGAATGCAGCACGTAGAGCACGAACAACAGTCTCTCGGTTCCAACTTCCTCCACCCATATCAAGAATCTGTTGAATGGTTGCTTCTAAGTTACTTCCTGCAACAAGATTTGAAGCCGCTTGCCCATACATGTCTGCATCTGAACTGCTACAATAACAAGAAAATATCCAAATATATAAACATATAATAGTGGAATCTCCGATTCTGAAGTGCTTCAATGACAAGAAAAGAAAAATATTACATAACAATGGGAATGCATCAAGTGTTCAAATTGTTATGAATCATTTTACTACCTCAAGGCCAATTTAATGATTTATTATAATTGGCTAGTAGCTGGTGCATGACCCACCAATAATTTTGATTAATATTTCTTATTAAGAGCACAGATTTGTATATTTTATCATTTGGTTATTAAGAAACCTCACAAATCTACATCCGTCCAGAATAAGTATTCTCGTATTAAGAGAGAGTTTTCACTGATATGAGGTTCAAGAATTAAAAAAAAAAAAAGCTGTTTCCCTTGTGATTCTAATTGAAATAGGTTATCTTCTATAATTTTATATAACTTTAAATTTTCCATAAAAGAACTCAACGAATCACAGGAGCTTGTGATAAATTTCAATTCACTGCTTAATTGAGAAATCTTCCATAGTTAAGATTTATTATTTACAGTAAAAAATTAACTGACAAATTTCTTGATTAAATGAAGATTTACTACCAAATAATAATGAAAGTTGATTAGGCTATGTATTTTTCTGCTGTTGACATTTACGCTACAAATAATTTTCCCATTCATAGGGTTGAATATCACATATTATGGTGTTCGTTGAACATTAAAATTAAATATTTAAATCTGTATGCAAAATAGACTGTTACACTAATAGCAAAACCAAAGAAAATAACATGAGCAACAATGAGATTGGTTGTTGTTTTCTAAAATTTCAGCTAACATGAGAACTTTAAATGATTTTACAAGCCATGGTGATCCATGATGTGGACAAAAAAAATTAAATTCCTACTAAAATAGAAAAAAACCAGTACAATTGTTAACAATGCAGAGAAAAATAAATAAAAGATACATACTTTGTAATCATTTTTTACATTTTTATTAAAAAAAAAATGTGTTAAATACATATATATATAAAAAAAAAAAACTGCACAATACAAAGGAAAAGGTTGAATAGTAAACAAACAAGAAGTGGAAACATTCTTTTACGGATCCTTTTTTTATTACTAACCCTTTCTATTAGGAAAAAAAATCACATACAAAAAAAATTCATGTGCATGACTTGTGACATAAAAGCTAGGAAATGAAAAAAGGAAACCATCTAATCCATGCTAAAGATGAGTTGATAAAGATAATCCAGTAAATTGAATTATGAAGGCTGTAGATCATGAAACTTATATAGACCAAAACACATGTGATCATGGTATCAACCCCTTAACAGTGATAATAAAGAAGATTGGTTAAAAACTAGTAAGAAAATACTCACAGAGCTGAAATAACTACAGCAGGACTGGATTCAGCAGCAGACTGAGGCCTGCAAGATTCACAACTTCAGAACAGAAAAGACCAGAAAATACAAACCCAAGTAATGGCAGAAAATGCAAACATATTCTGACATTTGAACAAAACACAGAAGATAGTAGAAATAGGCTGTAAATTCAAAACCCACAATGCTGCAGCTGGGACAGCAGCATGGACAGCAGCTGGGACAGCAGCTTGAGATGTTGATGATGGTTGGGTCACATTGGAAGGCAAAGAACTTGTAGGTTGGGCCTGTGAGCAAGCAGTTGTATTAGTTTACCTCAGAAAGTGACTTAACAACAGAAATTGAATCATATTGCTAACAGAGCATCTGTTATTGCTGCTTGTTGCGAAAATAATGAAAAGCAGAAAGAAGGATGCAAAAAAGTTCAAGATCTTTAATTTTAGCTACAAAAAGATATCCTCTTGCTTGATCAAGATATCTAATAAATGGGTGTTTGTTAAACCAATAACATTAAAATGCATTTATAAATATTGGTAGAGTGTCATTTCTTGGAGAGCCTTTGAAAGATCAAAGTCACATTTAGATTTTAGAGTGTCCATTGCTTGAGAGATGCTGGGGGTATGGCATAAACGATTGATAAAAATCAATAATAGGGAACAGTGTGCTGACATCATTCTTGGGGTGTGCTTTACAGAATTAGCATGGATTGTGGCTGTCACTTGGATCATGTCAGACACAATGGAACTAGATCTGAATGTTTTAAGCAGCAGGACTGGAGAGTTTTGCAGAGGCAAAAGGGACCTCTGGTGTTTGCATTCCATCATCCGAAGTGAAAGCAATAAAAGAGCATTCAATGGGGAAGAAGTAGATTGGGGCATTATAATTTCAGCATTAAGAAATTACTTTTGAAACTGTAGACAAACTGATACAGCAAAAATCAAAACACAGAGAGTGTCTGTGTTAAGCATAATAAATCATGCATGCCAAAGCATCTCTTCATAAAAGTTAATAAAGGAATGCACCTTTGGATTCTGCAACCAAACAAATAAATGTAGAGACCATTTTACACTTACTAGGGTTGGTGGTGCTGCTGTTGCAGTAGAGGGTCCGCCTGATGATACCTTACTCTACACATGTTTGGGCATATGCATAAATCAGTAAGCATAATTTATAAAATTTCTGGCATCACACTAAATGAAAGTGCAATAATGTTATTGATTTTACAAATCAGAGTGTGACTAAAATAAACTACATTGGACTTAAAATGGCAAATCTACCATCATTTTTCATCACTATGACAACAAGATTTACCATGTACAAATATACATATGTAGAAAGACAGCCTTAGGCAGCCCCCAGTCCAGCTGTCCACTATTATTGTACCACATTGATACTTAAAATTCCATTTCACGAGCTATAAAAATTTCAAACGTCACTAAGGAATTCATATACACCATTAGATAAGTTCAGAAAAATACATTTGGTGGTGCTGCTGTTGCAGTTGAGGCTCCGCCTGATGATACCTTACTCTACACATGTTTGGACATATGCATGGATCAGTAAGCATAATTTATAAAATTTCTGGCATCACTCTAAATGAAAGTGCAATAATGTTATTGATTTTACAAATCTGACAGCATGACTAAAATAAACTACATTGGACTTAAAATGGTAAATCTACCATCATTTTTCATCACTGTGATAACGAAATTTACCGTGTATAAATATTCATATATAGAAAGACAGCCTTAGGCAGCCCCGTGTCCAGCTGTCTACTATTATTGTACCACATTGATACTTAAAATTCCATTTCACGAGCTATAAAATTTCAAACATCACTAAGGAATTCATATACGCCATTAAATAAGTTCAGAAAAATACATTTGCAGCACAGAAGCAGCAAAGCCACAGCAACTTACTTTATAAGAAAAAGCTGAGTAAATGTATATCAGCATTACAACGTTGGCTATTTTCAACGAAGGGCTAATGAACCCAACCCTTGAGGTACAACAATACAGCCTTAACAAATGCACTATAAGAATAGCAACAAAATATTAATAATATTATTAAGCTTCCCATATTTCTTCATAAGCAATAAACTAAAATATGCATAAGTCACAAAACAAACCCTGCCAGCACCCCTCTTAACTATTTTTGTTTCTATGCAAAATGAGAAATAACGAAAAACCCCTACCAGACAAACCCCGCCACATATCGAGCCAGTTCGGGAAAATTTTCACCATCTTGACATGGGAAATAGAGAATGAAACAAACAAGCAATAGTATTTTTAGTGTATAAATATCAAAATTCTCTAAGTGCATTTATTGAACATAACAGAACTTTCAAAACAAGGACTAATTGTTGGCTTTATGCTGTTATGTATATTCAAAATTCGCAGCATTTCCTTCCACTTAAAAGCTTCCTTTTATCACTAAAATTAGGAACGAAAGCAAGAAAACTCACCTTGCTTAACATAACAACAATAAAACTATTTTCAGCAACTTTACTTTCATCCAATGTTGTATCGTCTTTAAGTACTTTCCCTTGATAAATCAGCATCTGCTGCGCCGCCGGATAAACATCCGCTCCCTGTACATTCTCTATGTTTTTCTTCACTTCAACCACCTAAATTAAATTAATTAAGAAAGGAAAATTACTAAAATTAAACTAAACAGCTGAAAAAATAGAGAAAAAAAACGTAAACGCCTGAATAACCTAGAAAAAAATCGAAAAAAAATACACCAAATTGAAATTAATTACTGAAATTAAACCCTAAAACAATAATTAAAAGTTTACAATCAGTATAATTAGCGTGAAAATCGAAGAATTAAAGCGACGAAAGGGAGATGAATTACCGTATCTTCAGGTTTGACTTCGATCTCGAAGTTAGTACCCTTCAAAGTCTTTACAAAAACTTTCATTATCTTGAATCCGAATAACAGTCGATTATTCCTCTCCGGCGGGTGAACACTGATCTCCGGTGGCCGCCGGATAGAGAGAAAGAGAGTAGAGGAAGAGGCAAAGTAGGAGTCGATGAGAAATTAAAGAAGTGGGCTTTGGTTTTGTTGATATTAGCTGGACAAACAGGGGTAGGAATTGAGTAACGGCTATGTTTATTTCTGAAACGGTGTGACACCCAATTATTTGACGGCACGTGTAGAGATGTGGAATTTGTGCAACGTGTTGTGCTTTTATTCGGTGGTTAGGAGTGAGAGGAAAAAGGAGAAGTAAGCGTTGTCTACTTGAGCAAAGCGCGCAGAGAAGTAAAGATAATCCGAGTTAGGTGTAGATCTGATAAGTTTGATAAAATTAATATTTTATATTATTCGTATAGAAATAATATGTTTTTAGGGAATACTTTGATTTCATTGTTGGAACTTTTGATTTTTATTTGTATTATTAATTAACTATAAAATTAAAAGTTGTGTGTTTTTCACTCAGTTAGCATTGTTTACACAATTACAAAACAGAACAGTGGATCTCATATGTATTTTTTTAATAATTTATTTTTAACCTCAAAGTTTAATTTTAGACAATTAAATCCTAATTGAAAACCAATTGCTTTAGATTTTTTAGTCAATGGTGGAATTGGAAAAGGAAGAACCCGGATGAAAAAGACGTCAAACATAGATAGCGTATCATAGATTTTAGAAAAAATATACTTAGGTCCTCAATCTTTCAAAATAACACAAATTATACAATTTAAATCCCTTTAAATTAAAAAAATTAATTTTGATACAAAAATTTATTTGTATTATCTTTCGGTCCCTGAATAGAGGGCGAAGAGAGAGGGGTCGCTGAATTCCAGTAATGAGAGAAAAAATCATCGTTCAAGTCATTTTTTACCACTAAAATGGATTTTTTTTTATGTTCATGAGTTCCATGAGATGAAAGAAGCTTAATGATGGTTTTTTGGTGCCTCAATATCTCCTAAAAAGAGAGATCTAGATTGAGAAAGATAAATCTAAAGTGGTTTGATTTTGGGTATGTTGACCATTTTTTGGTGTTTTAAGTTGATTAGTTGGTTTATGGGTGTTTCAAGGGTGTTAATGAGGTATTTTTAGGTTGAAATAACTTTAAAATTAGGTATTTTGGCCAAAAGAAACGTTCTTCCAACTTTTTGGGCAGCATGATAGTGGTTAGAAACTAGGCCGCGACGTGTTGCCTTTGTATTTAAAAAAATAGAGACGAACGACAAGTCATCCATCCATTTAGAAAAAAATAAAATAAAATAAGAGAATCAAGCCCGGGCACACGAGCCTGTGTTTGAAGGCCTACCCACACGCCTCCAAGGTTGTTAATTTCGTCCCATTTCGTTCAGAATGGCCAAAACATTTCATACTAATTCAAAAAACGAAACAAAATGGAACAATTTTCACCTCATTTCAAATCTTGGTCCGTTCCGGATTTTCCGAATAAATTTCAGCCGGAATGTTCCGGTTTCATTTCATATGTTCCATTCCGGACTTAAAAAGTCATTAAATCAAATTGAACTTGGTTCAATTTGATTAATTAAACCTCCCAAGTATAAAAAGCTTTTTTTCATTACTATTTTCAATAACAATGATATTAATAATAATATTGAAAATGATTATTACTATTTTCATTAACAATGATATTAATTTTTTAAAACTAGGTTTATCACTAATATATATGGTTTATATTCATGTTGTTTTTTTCATGTTTATACTTTGTAGTAATTTGAGCAAAACAAGGGATGTTTTAGATTTCATTAGCCTTAATAACATTGACCTAACTTCATTAACAATGATATTAGATTTTTTTAGTTGTACTTGTTTTATCACTCGCATGACACCATGACTAGAATTTCAAGTTAATTTCAAACATAATAAAAGAATGTGTTGATGTTGTTGATGCATTTTAAAATATTTGGGTTTCAAGTTAATAAACAAAAACATGTTGTTCCTAGAAACATGTTGTTTATAATGGAAATAGAATTTCAAGTTAATTTCTAACATAATAAAAATATATGTCAATGTTATGAATAAGTTTTATTGTATCATGATTTATTTTATATGAGCAGTACAAAAAAGCTATTTACACTCAATGAAATAAATTTAAAAAATATATATAATTCGATAAACTATGAAAGAGTTGTAGTACTAATTAAAAACTTAAATGAAAAGCTAATATTTCCCCCTAAAATAAAGACAGTGATTATGAAAATACTTAACCCTAAATTTTCTTTTTATTTATGTATTTGTTTTTAATCTTCGAGGTTACCTTTTCTTAGATGAACAAATGATTTTTAGTTTTATAAATACATCAAGCAAAATAAATTCTTTTTTTATATCAAATAAAAAAATAAAGCTAAGTTATAATGATCTCTTTGAAATATTATGAAATTAAAAATAATTAAAAAATAACTAATATTTAAAAAGATGACCTAAAAATTAAAAAAAATAGAGAGAAAGGATATTAATTTATATTTAAATAAAAAATTAATGAACAAATAAACTAAGGGAAAGTTGCTAATGCTACTTAAAAGATTAAATATAAAGTTAATCTTTCCTCTAAAAAAAAGACATGCGGAGTATATAAATATTTAACATGATTTTTTTTTAATTTATGAATTTTTTAGAGGTTATATTTTCTTATCAAGAACAATTGATTTTTTAATAAAAAAATCATTAAAATATAATTTATTTATATAAAATATAAAAGAAAAAAACTTAAACGATAAATTAGAATAATCTACTTAAAACATTATAAAAATACAAAATATTTTTAAAAATTAATATTATTTAAAAAGGTGAACAAAAAATTAAAAAAAAATAGAGAGATTGTGTTAATAAATGTTTTTTCATAAAATAATAAAAAAAAGATCATGCACTGATGGGTTAACCCAACAAGTTTAACCTTAAAAACAGGTTCATATCTGGGCCTGAAAACTATATATAAAAGATCATCCACTCCAATATTTTTTTTTGAGACAGGTGACATGTCGCTTTCTAGTCTTTTTTCGGTAAACAACAAATAATATTCCATGTTTTTAGAACTCAAAAACCCAATTTTTATTGGTTTTACCTAAAAACACCTCTAAACACACCATATAAACCCTAAACAAAACACATAATAACCCTAAAACACCTTAAAATCACTTTAAAAAATAAAAACCACCCAAATTGAAATAAACTAAAGAAATCTTGATCTACTTTTCATATCATCTTTAGAGGAAAAAATCACATCAATTAAATTCATTTCAAGAAAAGGAACTCATTGATACAAAGATTATTCTTCTTTTTTTATACAGTTAAAATGTAGCCAATTAATGACTTCCTATCTTTTTCGTTGTTTTTTAACGAGTTTCTTTCTCTTTTCTCAAATTCAATGACTAAAAAAAACAAAAAAAAAACTTTTAGACCAAAATAAAAAAATATAAAAACTTTGAGATTAGCTATTAAATTTATGTGTGTTCTATATTGTGGTTCTCTCTTTTAATTTTATCTTTTTACTACAATTCAAAACTTTGTCCGGTGAAATTAGGTTACAAAAAAATAAAAAATTATGATAATGAAATTAAAAAAAAAGATAAAAAAGGTGCTTTATTGTCTATACAAAGAGTTGAAATACCATAACAAACTCAAAATCTTTTAATTATTTAGTTGATAAAACTAGACGTGGTTGTGCTCCATTGCTAGGCCATATTATTTTTATTTTATAAAAAATAATGTCTAGGTGCTGTAGGCGCATTTTAAAGAAAAAAAATTCACAACTCAAGTTATTGACCCGGTTGGATCAAATAAGTTGATTTCATTTTAATTAGATGAAAAACATTGGCAATAATACCAAATAGATCGAAATTAAAAAAAAAAATGATCAAGATAATTTGGGAAAAAAACTTTTTTCCGAGAGGAAAAAAACAATGCAATTTATTTTTCAACCAATTAAATATTGAAGGACAAAATTAGATAAAAAAGTAAAAACAATCAGCCAAATTCAACTCGAGTTAGCATGATAAACATGTAACTTAGATAATAAAGGACGAGTTAACCAGTCAAACCTGCGATCCATGTCATGAAATTAAGATAACTTGATATAAAATAAATTAAAGAGAATCACAAAGCCTATTTTTTATATAAAAAAACCAATGTCGAATGACTAAATTAAAAGATAAAATAAGTAAAAAGAAGATGTTAACATGCGTTAATTGTTCAAACCTGTGACTCAGGTCATTATATAAAAAACACTATACATGAAAAATATGTGAAGCCTAATCTTTAACCAATCAAATGTTGAAGGATAAAATAAAAATAAAAATACAAAAGCATACAAAACAAAACAAAAACAACAATTAAAATAATGAGGATAAAAAATGAATAAATAAATAAATTAGAGGACAAAATTAAAAAGAAAAATCACTTTAATAAAATAATAAAAAAATCAAAAGAATGAGGACCAAATTGGAAAAGAAAAACAATATACCATAAATTTAAATTGAAAGATGAAATTGAAAACAAATAGAAATTGTACAAAATATTTTAAAAAAATTAGAAATCAAAAGAATAAGGAGCAAATTTTAAAAAAAATATATCACAAATTAGGATTGAATGATGGAATTGAAAATAAATAAAAGTTTTACAAAAAAGCCAAGAATACAAATTAGAAATCAAAATAATAAGAACCGAAGTAAAATGTCAATAACTATAAGGGCAACTCTAAAATCTTGAATGCCCAGTGTGTTTTTTATAGGGGTGATCATTTTCAGTTCGGTTTGATTTTAAACTAAAAAAACTAACCAAATTGAAATTTATATTTTTTTAAATTATAAACCAAACCAAACCGACTAATTGGTTCAAACTGACCATTTCGGTTCGGTTTGGTTTTTTTTTTTTCAAAACCAGTTGGACCTGTTTCTATTCAATTGTTATTTTCAAACTATAACAAACGAATAATTTCCAAGTGAAACTTCAGGTAGAAGACCAATATAAGAGGACAAAAGGCAATAAACAAATGTTTTTCCTGCCTTGAAAACCAAGTTGTTCCTCCTTTACGGGTCCAATGAACCAACAGTCTTCAAACAAAAAGCTAATGAGAAATTCAACATTAAACCAAGTTGTGAGAACCAAAGCATATTCTTGGGAGAAAATACTCTTCCATCCATTCACAAACAATTCAAGAAACTCATTTAAAACCCATATCAATTTTCTTAGTGAATATGAGTAAGCAAGATATCAAGTGATGAAAAAGTACTTGGGTTTTCTCATCTCCAAGACTCCAACCGCACAGAACTAAGAAATCAAAGATAGAGAGAAGAGGGGGGATGAGGGTTGGTGAGGGAAATGTGAGCAAACTAGAGAGAGAGAGGAGAGGGGGGAGGGTGGTGCGCAGGGGCGGAGACAGGGGGGCTGGCAGGGGCCGAGCCCCTGCAAGGAATTTTTTTTCCAGCCCCTCCCTTAATAATATTAATATATTTAGCCTAAATAATAAAACAACTAACATTGTGGCCCCTTTAATTCTATTTTCTGGTTCCGTGCGGCCTGCAAGAGAAAATGAAATTAGGGGAATAGGGTTTCAATGAACAAAATAAGCCTTTTATACCTAAGTTAGAATTGAGGTTGAACCTTGAAACTGAATTGGTCTGGTCCGGTCCGGTTCAATCGGTTTTAGACTTTTGAAACCGAAACAGATTTTTATTTTTGGTTTTCTAATCGGTTAATTCAATTTTTTTTTCCCAGTTCGGTTTTCTCGATTAATTTTTTTGGTTTAATCGGTTTTTTAGTTTTTTTTATCACCCCAAGTTTTTTAAGGTAAGAAAAGAGAAAAAAAAAATAAAACCTCATCGGTGACAATCCATCTCTTTGTCGATGTGCCTCATCTTACTAGGAAGAAAACACCTTGACAATTTCAACTGCACAAATCGTTAGAAGGCCATGGGCGCTTCCTACAATTTAGAGCATGTGTCGCACACACCAATAATTTTTTTTATTTTAATAATATTTATAAATGGTTAAATTACCCTTAACTAACTAGAAAATAAAAAAAAACATGTGTAAAAAGATTAAAAAAAAATCTCTAGCTGCATCCATTATAAATTTTGATGCAATTGAGTGATGTGTGTAAATAAATGAAAATAATAAAAAGTTGTTAGATGCTAGAATTACAAATTTTCTTAGATAAATTAATAATTTCGACGTGCATTTGAAAATGAAAAGGATAATTCTATCCTTTATCGATAATAACCCTATCCCCAAAGAGGTTTGATTTTTTTTTTATAGAGCAAAATGTTAATTATATTTAGGGTGTATTTGAAGTTGTGATTGTGGTTATTTTTTAAAGTATTTTTCACTTAAAAATATATCAAAATAATATTTTTTATTTTTTAAAAATTATTTTTGATATTAATGAAATTAAAACATTCAAAAACACTAAAAAAAAAAATTATATATTTTAAATTTATTTTTCAAAATTTTCAACAGCACAAATGGGTAAACAGAGTTTATATAAACTCTTTTTTTTTTTTTTTTTTTCATTAGCTGCAAAAACAAAACCAATCCATCAAACAGCCTTGAACAGAAAAGGAAAAAATATTCTTGTTTCCACCTTCTCGTACCCTGAGCATCATCAGCCATAATTCCTCCAGCCTCCAAAGTCCAACCCCCTCTGCTCCTTACCCATCATGACTACTGATCCACTGAAACCCATTGTCGAAAAGTCCAGAATTTCACTCACCAGAACTCATTAGCAACCCCCAAACACATCGCCTGATTTCCATCCCAAGAAAATGGAAAAGAAACAGAGAAAGAAGGTTAAAAAACCCATGTCAGAAACTGAAAGCAACGATCTTGATGACATCTCCTGCTTGTTTTTTCAAAAAGGAATAATGGGTTTATTTCTTTTAATCAGTATCTTCAGTCTCCTCCTCAGAGTTGCAGTTTCTCTCCATTCATATTCAGGTGCAGGCACTCCACCAAAATTTGGTGACTTTGAAGCTCAACGTCATTGGATGGAGAATACAACTAATTTACCAATTAAAGATTGGTACTTTAACACTACCAACAATGATTTAAGTTATTGGGGTCTTGATTACCCTCCATTAACCGCTTACCAGAGTTACTTTCATGGTCTTTTTCTCAAGCATTTTGATCCAAATTCAGTCTCGTTGTTTACTTCTCGTGGTTATGAGACACATTTTGGGTAAGGATCGTAACCCATTTATCAATTTGTGCTCTTTTTATGTTTTGTTGAGTTTCTATCTGTATTGGGTTTTGAGTGTTTTGTTTGCAGGAAGTTGCTAATGAGGTGGACAGTTTTATCATCTGATTTATTGATATTTTTCCCTGCTGTTCTGTATTTTGTTCTTGTGTATTACGGGGGTAACCGGTCTGGTGGAAATAAGAGTGATGTAGCATGGCATATTGCTGTTATTTTAATCAATCCTTGCTTGATCTTAACTGATCATGGCCATTTTCAGGTTTGAAAACAATTTGCGTTTGCTTGTCTTTTGTTTATGATTGTGTTGAATTGTGAAGTATGTGGTTGTCCTTATATTTTATATGGTTTACTTTCAGTATAATTGCATCAGTTTGGGCCTTACATTAGGTGCTGTTGCTGCTGTGCTCTCGCAGAAAGATCTTTTAGCTTGTGTTCTGTTCTGTCTCTCTCTTAACCATAAACAGGTGCTTGTCCCTTTTTTCAGCATTATATGACTTGTTTATTAATTTAAAAGGGCCTTCTGTTAGTACTTGACTCGTTTGGAGACAGGTGATACATGTTCATTATAACATATGTTCAAGTGTGCTCAACAACTAAGTTAATTGGAAATGGTACCATTTGTTAGTTAGCTTAGGAATTTGTATATACACACATTTTCCTTCAAGAATAAAAAGGGCAGCTAACCTTATCAAGTCAAATTAGGCTGGACGAGAGCTGAGAGCTGTGATAACGTGTTTAGCCAGAAATGTGCTCAAAGGAGCTCTTCAGAGAGTGTATGTGTATCTTTGTTGAATAAACTGACTGCAACATACAAGTTTATCGGTTTTAGCAGGAAATTAGCTGAAGGAGCTCTTTTGAGGGAGTGCTGGAAACTATATCATAAATTTACTGTACAAGTTAGTTGGCATACAATATTATGTCAATGACTCAATAGTCTGGACTCGGCACTAAGTCGCATAAAGTTTTCCATCCATAGCTATAAGGACCTTGCACTTTTTTGGAGAAGTAATTCCCTTATCATGTTTCATATACAGAGTGAATATTTCGCATTCCATTGTCTGACCAAATTGATTAAAGGCTGGAAGAATAATGACCTAGCAATGATGACTACTCTAGCATGACTGCTTAAGTGTGACCAGGTTCGATAGGGGACTCTGATTAGGAATATGTAATGACTAGTGAGTGGATGCTCAGTGAAGTCTTATTTCCTGGTTCAGAGTTTGAACGCAAATTTATAATCTAATTATGAGAATAGTGGTTACTGCTTACCAAACAGTGTGATTACATGATTGAGAGGGTTGCTAATTGTTATATCTATTGGACAATTGTAGAAGTTGTTGGTGTGACCAGTTGTCTGAAGGTTTGTTATTTTTATAATGAAGTCACATCTAGTTTTGTACTCATAATGTATTGATGCTCTGTAACTTTGATTGGAGGGGGTTTAGCCAGTGTCTGTATATTCTGATCAATAAATATAAAAGACCTGATTCAGATATCCTTACTGCTGGATCGCCAAGAAGCAGAGTGACATAAGACAATGAATGGATATCTTTTGACTCCAGTTGTCTATCTGGACTTCCTTAATCTTTATTTCGCTTTGGAATATGTAAATGTGTGAACTGCCCATGTTGGGAATATAGAGTAAATAAGTATACAATATCAATTTTTTATAATAGACCGATCAACCATCCTGATGCCATTTTGAACATCTCATATTTGAGTTCATGTCATCAATGACACTGACTGCCTTTCTGTTTATTGCATTTTGTACCTTAAAGGTAGATTGCTAACTACTCCTGTTGTTTATGATGTGCAACTTGCTTGAATACACTGGAGAATTTTGTTACAGAAATTGCCAGACTTCTGGTGCCAGCCCTATTATTATCAGTCTTTTGTTAATCATGTGAGAAGCTGTTAGGTAGACTTAGTGCCTGCTTGGTAGTGCGGTGCCCTGCACTACCAAACGGTGCCTTAGTCTGTGAACTTACTCATAGATTAAGCACACACGGGTGAATTCAAACGTCACCACATAAGTTCCATTTTTTAGACATTGTCACATCACTGTTGGCCTAGGCTATGGATGATTTGGTAGACTAAGTCTATCTGACAATCTCTCCAATTATGCACACCAACTTTTCATTGAACTGAAAGTCATCTTGACTCTTATCATTTCATATATGTTTCCTTTCCCTTTCTAATTTTTTGTATGTTTATAAAGATTTATAGTTTTCATGCTTCTCAATCCGGGATATGGACTGTCCATTTTTTATGGAGAAATAACCACATGACATTCTTTTTCCATAAACTAGATGAAAATATATTAAAATACCAGTAATATTTACTAATAGTTTGTAACACCTCTGCAAAAAAGTGAGAAACACGGAGCAGAAAAAATATTGTTTGTTTTTCTCTGTTTTGATGTAGAGACTGATGGGACCTTGAAAATACTTATATTTTCCATGCATGCATATTTACAGAGCAGTATTGTATGTTTATAGTGGATCTAGTCCATTAACCATTGTTTTCCTCCACTGAATTGCACTTTCTGCTTGCTGTGTGCATACAAGCCATATTGAGGAGAGAAACAGACAATTTCTGCACAATGAAAAACAAGAAGTACAAATAATGAATACCTTATATATCCTTGCCGAACAAATTAAATAAAAACTCCTATTGTTATTTTTACTTATCAAGACTTGTTATAAGGTTGATGTTAATTATAAATTCTAAGGTGATGTTTTTTCTGTGTTTTCTTCCAGATGAGTGCATATTATGCACCAGCGTTTTTCAGCCATCTGTTTGGTAGCTGCCTAAGGCGTAAGAATCCCCCGCTAGAGGTTTTAAAATTGGGCTTGGCTGTCTTAGGAACATTTGCTATTGTTTGGTGGCCCTACCTTCATTCAAGAGATGCCTTTTTTGTGGTATGCAGCAGTGCTAATATATTAGAAAAACATAGTTGGTCTTTGTTTTTATTTCCATTGTTTAACACATGTAATTCATTCCATTTCTTTACCTGAGCAGTTCACACTTGTTTTTATTTGCATTTGTTAACACATGTAATTCATTCCATTTCTTTACCTTGGCAGTTTGTGCATAACGTGCTATTTCCATATGTTGAACACATGGCCACCTCTTGTTGCAGTTTTTATTTTAGTGTTTAGCACATGGTCGCTGAAGCTATGCTCCTTAATGGCACTTCTTCAATTAATCTTTGCACTTGCTATTTGACTGTCCAGACAAACTGATACTTGACTAGCTCTTTGCTTGGCAGGATGTTCCAGTTTTAGCTTTCTGTTGTGGTATTATATATATATATTTAAATTTTGTAAGGTACATTTTAGGCAAAGCACAGGCTGTGGCACAATTTCTAGATCTTTATTTTTTTTCCTTCTGTGCATGGTGGCAAATATAAAGAATGACTTCTTTGTCTTTTCTATAGAATCTCTTGCAACCTGTTACATTCTTGTTGGCAAGCGCATGTGGTGAAAGAATTACATGCATGATTTCATTGGTAATTAAAATTGATTGGGCTGCTTGATTAAATTTTCAGCGTAGTTGCCTGCATATATTTATGTATTTGTATACATGAGAACATTGATTAGACTATTAGAACGAACCAACATGCTTGAAGGTCTTCATTCTTCTCTAAAGTTGATTTGTTATACTCAAGCGATATTTACCCCAACTTGGTGCTTGCTACAGGTTCTTTCACGGCTTGCTCCTTTTGAGAGAGGTATATATGAAGATTACGTGGCTAACTTTTGGTGCAGTACCTCAGTTTTAATTAAGTGGAAGAGATTATTTACAACAAATTCTCTGAGGTTTCTCAGCTTAGTCGCTACTATATTGACATTTCTGCCTTCAATGATTCAACAAATATGGTCTCCCAGCAGCAAAGGTTTTCTTTTTGGGTTGCTGAATAGTTCTTTGGCGTTCTACTTATTTTCATTCCAAGGTGTGCAGAACTTTCTCAAATATAATATATTTTTATATAATCTCATGTGTAGCAAGTATTTGAATCACTGATCATTAAATCTGCAGTTCATGAGAAGTCCATTCTGCTGCCGCTTCTGCCTGCAACCTTGTTGGCTATGGAATTGCCTGGTGTACTCTCTATGTTATTAATGCATTCTGCATTGCTCTCTATGTTTCCTCTTCTGTGTCGTGACAAAATGGCTGTGCCTTATATGGCTCTTTCCATGCTTTCCATCCTTCTTTATCTTGCACCTTGTGGAAAACAGCATATTAAAAAGCATCGTTCTAGGTCTATGATCACATTCTCAATTGTGATTTCATCCCTGTGCTCCCTTGTTCTTCATATTATATACTTAACCATTCGTCCCCCTGAGAAGTATCCTTTCCTTTTCGAAGCAATGATCATGAATTTCTGCTTCTCTCATTTCTTAGCCTTTACTGTTTATACCAACGCAAAGCAATGGATGTTGTCAAGACAATCTACATCAAGGGATAAAGAAAAGAAACTTGATTGATTTTTGTGTTTTTTACTTTAGGTTTCTAGTGTTAGCATTTAGGATTTTGTTGTGCTGGTGGGGAGCATAGATATGGAAGTGGCAAGGGCATATGTAAGCAATTTGCCGGCTGGCAAACTGTTGTATTGGATCATATCTCAATTGAATTATGCAGCTCTAGTCTCACATTTATCATTTTGTTCCAAGTTTATTTGCATTAGTGGTAGGGATTAATGACTTTTGGAAATTTGCTTTATATTTTCAATGATGGTTGCTGGGTCTTCATTAGATTCGTCAGTGCTGTTTCTTTTTAAACTCGTAGAATGATGCAACAGGAGCAGATCCCATCACCAACAAGTACTCAGGCAAGAAGTGCACAACCACCACATGAATAGGCCACGGCAAAGATGACTCCTATGTCTCGTACCGTCGGTGTAAATTACATCGGCAATGTGTGTGTACTAGACTGGATGAACAAGCTTGACTTGTAGAGCAACGGTCTCTACGTGCGCAGGTTGCAGTTTTGAACTTGCACCTGCTTTGAGCAAGGTAATTAGGGGAGTCCTTGGAACGTCGAAGAGACTAGATAGAGTAGAAGTTAATTTTGAATGAAAAAAGAAAGAAAGCATTGGTATTATAGATACATTTCCTAATATTATAAAATTTGTTGACTGATAAATGGAAAGAAGATGTATGTATTTAATATAATAAATTAAAAAATATTTAATTGATGAATAAAAAAATCGTGAATGCTAATTAAATATTAAAGTGAGAAGTTAATTGTTTTAGTAAGAAGTAAATGATAGAAGGAAATTCAAATATTTTATCTCGGTGGTTCTTTTTATTTTATTCATTATTTATTTATTTATTCTAGAGATTTGTTATAGTTGCTAAGTACATATGATTTTTTTATATATATAAATGTATAATACAAATGCAATTGTTCTATCTTAAATCTTAACAAGAAAAAATTTAAAGTTAAATTACAATAATCTCATGTAGTTATTATAAGATTATAGAAACCTTCCAAAAAGTTATTACTATTTAAATAATAGATCAACAGAATAATTTTTTAAAAATAATAAGGAGAATATTTATTAAAAATTAAATTAAATACAAAACTAAAAAAATATATTCAAACCTACTTGCTTAACCTAGAAGGAAAAGCTTGTGCATGCCTAGTTTTATGTTTTTTTTAAAAATGGTGGCATGCATGCACAAATTACATGTTTTCTCCTAGTACAATTTTTGGCCCTTTTGGTTACTTAAAAAAAAAATAGGGTTTGGGTTTTTGGATTAAAAAATCTATTTTCAACTTATTTTTACTTAAAAACAATCTAAAAACATCTTATAAATTTTAATAAGCTAAATTTCAACCTAAAAGTACTTTTTAATCACTCAAAAAATAAAAAAAACCCAACCTAATAAAAACATTTACGAGCTTCAATCTAAAATCCGAGGGCAAAAATATTTTCTTTGAACTTTATCTATATGATGAATTCATTAATAAGTTCAATTTTTTTATGGCTAGAATGTGATTACATAAATCCCTTCTCTCTCTTCTTATTTTTATTTTTATTTTCTCTCTTATCTCTTAACATACAAAACTAAAACTTGATAAAAATAAAGTTAAGAATCAAAACATAAAAAACTAAAAGAATAGGGATCAATATGAAAAATTAAAAATTGAGGGACCAAATTGAAGTTTGTTTTCTATTTTTGAACAATGCTATTAAATAAAGGCCCTGCTGTTTATTTATGTTAATTTTGGTCATTGTTCATTCATTTTTTTTTACAATAACCTAAAATTCTATTTTATAAAACCAACTTTTCTTTTAAGGTTAGAATATTCTCTGACATCTTGCATTGTAGGAGCATGCAAGCCGAAACAAATCTCAAAACATAAAATCATACAAACATAACTTTTGGGGAACAAATAAAATTCAATAACTAAAACAGAAAGAATTAAAAACTTGAGGGACCTAGAATAAAAAATGAGACAGTAAATAGCTGCAATGTTCTGCTGATCTCCTTCAGTTTATTAGTAAATTTTAAGAGGAAAACACCTCGTGTACCCTGAATTCTTGCAACTAATGCAGAAGATTTCTTGCTATGATTAAGGAATATCTTACTTAATCCCTCGTCTACAATAATGCTAATACAGACAATGCCCTGTCTCCTGAAGAAAGATGGCTTAGGTTAAATTCTCTCCTTTGTAACCAAGAAAATTCATATAGCATGAGACAATGTTTCAGGATTAATGATCTACCTAATGAAAAGAACCCCTTCAATGAAAAGCAATTATCAAAATAGCAACAGTATTGAGAGTCGAAGATCAAAACATTGAGCTGGGACCTGAACTTGTACGTTGATGATTTCCCAGTTATGAAGTGTGAAAGTGAAGTGTTTGGTGCATTGTGGAGGCTTGTCATGAGATTGTGTTCATCAGAAAAGATAGATTAAAAGGAGAAGGAAAGTTAACTTATGGTACCATAAGATTTAGACACGAATATTATTGTGTTCATCAGAAAAGATAGAATAAAAGGAGAAGGAAAGTTAACTTATGGTACCATAAGATTTAGACATGAATATTAGGGATAATGTATAGAATGCTAAGAAAAGAATAAAATTCACGGGCTCAGTTGTGAGGACAGGCATTGATGTCCTGAATATTGCATTATCCTGAGAAAGAGACTTCTCATATTTTGATTGATTTCCCAGGTTCGTCAGCGACAATTTTTTGACGTTCATTATGGGCAAGACTTGAAAATGTTCTGCAGTCTCTACAGCATAGCTAATCAGTATTCATTCTAGTCAATTGGGCTAGGCTTGATGTGAAAAAACATGGAGTTTTTCCGTACCCAGAAGTATGAATTGTACCCGAGTTGTTCTTTTAGAGAGTGTATCAATCAAATCTCATGTTAGTGGCCGTCTTTAAGACCCATATCAGGCAAAAACCTGCCCTTCACTTTATCAAGTGCTCAATCAAATTGGGGTCAATCTATTTTTCAGGCTGGGTAGTGATTCGAAAGTAGGGTTTTGCAAAAATTATGAGGTTTCTATGCTAGTTCTTGGCAATGACAAGTTGAATAAAAGATTTTATGCTATTATCACCAACCCCAGTTCAGCACATGTGAGATTAAAGTTTGCTGTGGGTCTCGTAAATATACTCATGTTTCATCAAAAACCATAAATCTTTGCTTATCAATGCCAACCACAAGAACCAACGAATCTAAGATCTGATAAATTATTCAATGCAAATTGTTAGTATGTTTCTTTTTTCTTCTGTAATTTTTCACAATCACACAAGACTTATTGCAGAATCCATTAATGAAAGTGAGAATAATTATGTATACATCAAGATCACTCTAAAATTTGTGTTGAAAAATCTATATTTCAAATCCTAATTAGAAAGGTTGTCGGAAACCTTTTTCTCGTCAATATTACACGATACATCTAAAAGAAAACATTAATTCACTATTGGTTATTGTGTTTAGTCCCACAATTCACTAAAAACGACATTGTTTAACAAGTGCCTTTTTTTTTTATTGCTGTATTTCTTCTTCTAATTTCAGTGATGTTTGTGATTTTAGTTATTGATACTTTCTTGTATTTACATGTTCTTGAGAACTTAAGATTTTTGATAAAATCTCAAAATTGAATTACAAGTCAATTCGATGCAATAGAGTTTAAATTTGTAGTATGAAAAGTAATTAAAACAAAAAGGTCCACCATAGAAAAAAAAAGGTAGTGGGGCTTTTCTCAAATTCACACAAAATAATTCATTTCCGTAAAAAAAATCTATGTTCTATCATTTCGGTCCTTTTAGTTTTATGGTTTTACATTTAGATCTCAAACTTCATTTTATTTATGTTTCAATTCTTAAGTTTGATAGATGAGAGGGAAAGTCATAAAAAAGGAGTAGTTGGGTGGCCAAATTACAACAATAAAAAAAATCTAATCTTGCCATCTTGGTGTCAATAGGTTTCACTCAATAAGAGGAGTGTCATTGAAATGAGTTTATTAAGATTTTTATAGTGTTTATTAAGTATTTTCAGGTGGAAAAAAATTCAAAATGAATTTTTAGAGTCCTAGAACTCGAAACCCAACTTTATAGCTACCTCCAATGGTCATAATCTTTACTATTAGATCATTTGTTGTCTACCACGACAAACAATGTGTTGTCCCTTTTTTTTTAAAAAAAAGATGAATGACACATCCACCTTATTAAACAAGAAAAGAGAAAAGAAGGCCCACGTGCACCGAAACTTCTTTATATTGGGCCAAGTGTGTTGGCTCATCCAAGCCCAATCACCTGACCTATTTTCATACAACCCTATAGTTTATTATAAATTTTTTTTAATTAAAATTCATTATAAATAAAATAATTAAATTTATATTTAAAATATTATTCCATTAAACACCATTCAATTTTCCTTTTTTTCAAATAATATTATAGCAATTCTTTGATAATATTAACAATCATTTCATTAGTTATTAGATATGATCCTAATATGCAAAAATCTTTTAAAACATTTTTCATGAATATTCAATAAAAATTTATATTTTGTTATTATTAATTCTTTACATGATTTTCTCAAATTAATTATTTGTTTCTTCAATTGCATATAAAATATCAAGATATGATTTTTTTTTATTGAAACTTGCTTTTCATTTCATGATAAGTTTTTTATTTAAAAAATAATGCTTATGATGAAAAAAAATTCATAAAAAAATGCATGAATAAGAAAATGTGATGTTTGTTATATTTTATTTATTGATATTTTCTTCTATTTGCTTGTTCTTGAGATTTAATGTTTTTGATAAAATATCATAATTGAATTAGAGGCTAGTTTAGTAAAATAGATTTTAAACTTTGTAGTATAATAAATAATTAAAATAAAAAAGATCAAAATAAAAAATAAAAAATAAAAAATAAAAAATAAAAAATAAAAAAGGAGTTTTTCTCAAATTCATGAGAAAAAAAATTCATTTTTAGTCGAAAAATTATATTTTTTTTACTCCTTTTAGTTTTAGAATTATATGTTTATGTCCTAAATTTTATTTTATTTATGTTTAAGTCTCTGAGTTCTAGAGAGAAAAGAAAGTCATGGAAAAAAAAGGGGAGAAGAGAGAAAGTGATCGATTTGCTACATTCCAATAATAAAAAAGACAATTTTAGTATTAATAAGTTCTACTTAATGAGATAAGTATCATTGAGGTGTTTTGAAACTCTTATTTTATGAAAACATAGATCAGGACTCAAGAATTTTATTTATTTGGCTTAATTTTGGGTTCTTTTACCAATTAAAGAGTATTTTAATGTTAGAAATAAGTTTATTGAATTTTTTAAGGTGTTTCTTTAATGTTTATAGGCGAAGAACATGTTAAAAATGAGTTTTTGAGATCTAAAAACTCAAACTCTAACTTTCCAACCACTAATAACCTATCGTTATACCACTATAAACGACTATCTACTTTATTAAAAACAAAGGTGGAGCAAGTGTTGTCCATCTTATTAAACAAAAACAAATGAGGGGGTGGACTTCTTTGTATTAGTTCTAGCCCATCTACCCTCTTTTCATACAAGTATATAGTCTTTTTTTTTTATATTTTAATTAAAATTCATTGTAAATAAAATAAATAAAATTATATTTAGAATATTATTCCATTAAATACAATTTATTTGTTTTTCAAATAAGATTATAGCATTTTTTTATAATATCAACAATTATTTTGTTAATTATTATGTATGAATCTAATATGTAAAAAAAAATTAATTTTTTCTTGAATATTCAATGAAAATAAGATTTATATTTTATATTAATTTTTTAAAATAAGTTTCTCAGACTAATTATTATCTTATTTCTTAAATTTCATACAAAATATCAAGACATGATTTTTTTTTAATTTTAAACTTTCTTTGCATATCATGATAAATTTCTTATTTGAAAAATAATGCTTCTAATAAAAAGAAAATATTTTCATTAAAAAAATAAATGCATTAACAAGATAATATAGTTTAGATTAAAGAGGTATATTTCTTCCTACTTATTTTAAATTATTAAAGATTTTATTAAAAAAACATATTTTAATATGCTGCTAATAAACAAATATTTTGGTAAAATAATGCATGAATAAAAAAAATAACTTGTACCATTTCGCACAAATACCTATTTTAATTATAATAAAATAAAAGTAGATTTTGAAAAATATCCATGACATTCCGCAGGTAAATAACCAATACTAACTATTCATATATAATTGTAGATATGAATCTGGAAAAAATAGCATGTTAAAACTAGAAAGAAATAAGTTACATTTAAATGCTAAGTTTTTGAATTATATATAATTACTAGAAAAATAGAAATAAACAACAAAAATACCGATTAATAATATTTCATTGTTCTTTAGTGACGGAAAATACAACATGAATTTTCCATCAATAATTTAAGATGGTAATATTGGTGACAAAATAAAAAAACATTTTGTTGGCATTTTTGCTGGAGTTGATGACGTTTTAAATCACTGATAAAAATATTGGCAGAAATTCTGTCAGCAATTTTAAGAGAAATTAAAAATTAAAAGTGGCTCTCCACAACTCATTTTTCTCATGATTTTCAGACCAAAATCCTTTTTTTTTCTCTCTAACATCTCGACAACCACCTCCATAATCTCAACAAATACAGCCACCACAACCTGTCACTGATAAAAAATTTTCACTTCATCAAGTAAGCAAACTAACCCATTTACATTTTAAGTTAACCTCTTGAAATCTTTTTCTCCCCCTCCACCTCCACTTTCAGCACCTTTGATGTGATGTATCATGTATACTTTACCATGTTGATTGCATTTCAATTGTAATTTGAATAGTTTCCTACTAGTATCTTTTTTTTTGTTCATTTCTACTTTTTTTTTATTGTTCATATATGGAATTCTGTCTATCGCATTGTTGTGCACTATTTATATAAATTTGCTACTTAAATTTTTTTACTGTGAAAACTCATAGGTGTATCCATTTAACATTATTCATTGTGAAATTTGTATGTGTCAATTTTTGGAGATACCTTTTGTTGTGGGTTTATTGTATATGAATTTGCATTATTTATGGTTGTGAGTTTATTATGAGCAAGCAATTGTTGGCTTGGGAATCCTAATAAAAAAAAATTGAAATCTTCGATGAAATCGCTGACAAAATCAATATTTCATTGGCAATTTTACTGGAATGTTTCTAACCATTCAGGAACTTTTAGTAAAACTTACAAAAAATGTAATAATTCGGTGACAAAATCACCAATAAAATATTCTATCAGAAAAAGAATTAAACAACGATAAAATTTTTGACAGAAATGGGTGGTAAAATCTAATTTTTAAATGTGAAAATTCTATTGATAACTTTATCACTATTGAAAATTATTAATTGAATAAAAAACTCAATGATTTATTTTTCAACAGTAGTATTCTATCATCGTTTTTGTTGGCAATTTTCAATATTAATAAAATCTTCCTTGTATGCTGCTGGAATATTCCATCGATATATTTTAATTTTCTGATAATATATCTACGAGCTGGTTTTATGTTTTTTTCCTCTCTATAAATGAAATTTATTACCTTAGACAGGAAACCAGAACAATGCATGTACAAGGAGCAAACGCAACACATGCATGGTTTTGCCTTGCCCGATCAACCCATTTCATTTTTTGAAACAAAGGAAACAAAACCTACAAGAATTTGCAGAGACAATAAAATGAATGCACCAACATGTTGCAGGTGGGGTTCTTTCATTCAAAAAACTGTCTATACTTTCTCTGATTAAACATAATCTCAACCGTACGAAGCATATATACTTTTGACAGAACGTACGACTTCAACCGAATTTTGTGTCCCTTTGTGTGTGGCATAGTGCCCCCTAGCAAGGGCACTCATGCTCCTTTCTTCCCATGAGAACATGTTCTATGCTTTCGTTTAAAGGTATTTCCTTGGGACCAACGCATATGTTCATGTCCTCCCCCAACTCATCCTTTTTTGACCGACTCGATCAGCAACTCGTTTCCATCCTTTCCCTCTTAAATTATATTTGAAAGGTGGAAGCAATGCGCAGTTTATTCATTGCCAATTATGATTCCCAGAAACCCTTTCCGTTTTTGACGACATTTTCTAATTAATCTTTGTTTTAATTGCAATATTATGATTTCGTACACCTTTTAGAAAAGTTACTTTAGACCCTCATATTTTACTATAATCATGAATAAGTTTCACGCACCGACTCACCAATCCCCGCCATGAGATTAGAGAGATTACGTTTTCTGTTCATGGAACATATCCAAAGATGATTCGATAAATTTTGAATTCTTGAAAGGGATTCTAAGTTCCATTTGGATCATAGTTTTAGCAAGTCCAGATTAAATTTCTAAATTTGGGAGACTTTCTGTTGTTAGCTTTCGGTTGGATTATATGCATGCGTTGATTCTTGATCCACTTGGTTTACGAGCCAATCGATCTCTTTATGCGTTTTGACAGGAATGTCCAAGAAACTTCGCAGACAATTACTTCCTTCTCTTTTGTTCATGCTATCATTCCCATATTTGCTTTGCATGTGCCATGCATTACAGGAGATATTATTCGATATTTGTGTATGATTCTCTTGGATAATTCTCTTTTTCTGTCGTTTGCAGTAAATATATTGAAAAATTTCGAGATTTTGACTTGTTGTTTACACTAATTCTCTACGTCACGATTATTGATTTGAGTTTTTCATACGATTAATTTGCATATTAATAGCGACAAACACTCGTGCATGGACACATGATTAAGTAACTATTAAATATTTTTTTTTAACGGCCCTCTAATTAAGGTGATAAATTAATCAGGATTGTACCGTGGTTGACTGACAAAGGTGGTCAAACAACCAAATATGCACAAAGTCAAAGCATCTTCCTTGCTTTTTGAACTAATTGACCACAAACGAAGGTAGCATTTTGTTTACTGTCCTTTGATAGCCGAAATAAAAGGCATGTGAACAGCGCAGATATTTTATTGAAAAAATAAAAAAATAAAAATATTTTTAGAATAATTTTAGAGTGAATATATATATTTTAAAATAAAAGTTACAAGGGAAATATATATTTAGAGACAATATTTATTATTATTTATTTTTTAAATATCTTTAATGGTAAATTCTTAATTTCAAAATTATTCAACTAAGACATTTAATTATAAAAATAATTTTATCATAGTTTTAAAAACTAACTCGAGGGTTGATCTAGGATAAAGTCCAGGTCACTGATTAAGGCCCAAGTCGGGTTAACCTGAATTAGCGTAAGAATAAAAATTGTTATTATTATAGTTTAAAACTAGATTCAGGTGTTGACACGGGACAAGACTCGGGTCATGAGTGAGATTGACTGTTGAATCAGATCAACGTAAAGATAAAAATAATTATTATCATAATTTTAAAACTCAACTCAAGGGTTGACCCAGGATAAGGCCAGGATCATGTGTTGACCCGAGTTAACATAAAATAAAAGTGATTATTATCAAAGTTTTAAAATTTGATTCAAGGGTTAATTTGAGGCAAGGTCTGGATTACGGATCACGAGAGTTAATATAAAAATAAAAATTATTATTATTATAATTTTAAAATTTAACTCGATCTCAGTTCATGGGTGAAGAGTCTCAAGACCTGGCATTTATGGTGATTGATGAAGATACAAAAATTTAATTGGTTGAAATTGACGGCATGTTCTCTCTTCATGTTAACGACCTTTCTGGAAATAATTTGGATGAAGTCGATTTTTTGAGAGATCCTAAGGATGATAACAATTTTCTATTTTAAAAAATAAACTTAAATACTTCTACGTGTTAACTCTTTCAATTTGTGCCTTTGAGAAAAGAGGTTTGGGATGAATTTCGTTTTTTTTCTTTAAGTTTGAATTATGTCAATTATTTTCATGTTATACTACTAAATTATTCATATGCTCCCATGTTTTAAGAGTGATATAATTTTAGTTAATCAATTATTTAATAATTTGACTATATTATCATGATATCATTTGTATGTAACCGTTGTAATTGTAGCTACTTTTAACAACTAGTAGTATTGTATTAAAATATACGAGGATGTACTACTTGGATGTAAAATATACGAGTATTGTATCCAACTTGTACGCCCTAATAATTTCAGATCCTCGTATATTTTAATACTACTTGGATGTACAATGAATTTAGACTAAGGATATGGAGCCAGTTGTTGACCTGTTGTATGTATTTTAGGGCGTTAGGTTCGGAAGTGGGCTCGTGTCACCAAGTACAAAACCATGAGGACGGTAAGACAAAAAAAAACCAATATACGGTAGGTTGGACCGGACTATTACAGGTTCCTACTAAGTTTGAATAAATATAGTAATAGATCTCATACAAGGATAAAATACTTAACCCAAAATTTGTATAATATTTCTATTTTTATTTCAAATTAGTATCAATTTTTTTTATCTATGCTATATACCATTATCACTTAATTCTCTTTCCCTTTTCAAATTATTTTCTTCATTTTAAATGTGACTCTATCTTTGTGTTTAGTAAACTTAGTATTTTAAACAAACAATGAATTTTTTTAATCTAAATCCATTTATTTCAAAAAAAAATCAAATGAGTTATTTGAATGCACTTAAATGAATATTGAAAAGGATATATCATTATATTAATAAGATTAATTCTTCTTTTCTTATAAAACCTAGGAATAGAATGACTCAAGAAGTATCTATCATTATAATATTGGCTTTTATAATCTAATAACTCTTTGAAAGTTGTAACTTCGATTTGGTTTTTAAGCAAATAAAACATAATATATATATATATATATAAAAGCAATATTTGAATAGTTAAGTATGACTTTTTTTTGCTTATTGAAAGAGAAAAAAATTCCTTTTCCATTAATTTAACCTGGAGCTAGAAGAAAGTGAAGAATTGTGTTTTAAAATAAAAAAATATTAGAAAAAATAAAATATGATTAAATAATAGTTATTTATCTATAATTAATTAAAAAAAGCATGAACTTTATATCGAAACATTTAATTCAACACAAATACCTTTTACGGATCTTATTGGTAAATGCTAAATATATCAATTTTTTTTATTAAAAAGACTTATGCTCCATATATAGAAATGAATTATTTTTTTAATTTGAGAACATAAAATATATACCAATAAAAATATGTCAATTCAAGTACTATACCTTTGATCATGAAAGATACTGGAAACTTAATATAATTCACTAAAAAAATTAATTTCAATTTTTTATTATGTGCCTATTTATGCATTATATAAATCCTTAAATAATATAAAATAATTAACCTTCTTAAATCACCCTCTACTTTATTGAAAAATAATTTTGACTATTAAATAATTTATACCAATAAATTATTAATTTCAGTAAATCACATGTAAGTTAATCATTTTTATAAGGGATCCTTGGTATTTTATCTAAATATAACAATTATTCACATGGATTGTAAGGAAAAATAAAACTCTTTTTATTTTTTTTATGAAAACAAACGATATGAAACTTTCTTATAGCATCATAGAAAGAATATTATTTTAATTTTCATGCGACAATTTTTTAAAGATTTGTTTGTTTTAGTAGTGTGTGTGTGTATATATATAAAACAAACAAATCTTTATATATATATATAAGTGCTTTGCATTTTAATATTAATATAGTCTATCAAATATATAGAAAATACTAAAAATATTCTCTAAAAATAATCATACAGGAAAAAATATAATACATGGTTAAATTCGGCGTGGCGTATTACTTAAAACACAATCACTCCAGTAGTAATGAATTTTTTATCACAGGATGTAGATTTGCTTAAGAAAAAACAGAGGTCAATAGAGTACTAAGAAGGGCAAAAACGTTTATTGCTTGCCTTAAATATAAGGAATTAGATTTACTTGTGAAAACTGTAGTAGATTTAGAACAGGTTGGGAAATGACCAAGTTCAGTATTTATTTTTACGTTTAAAAAGAATTTAAAAAAAATTATCTTTTTTTAAATTAATTTTTTTATAATTTTAAATCATTTTAATGTGATATATATATAAAAAAATTTAAAAAATAATTAAATATTATTTTAATATATTTCTAAACAAAAAATATTTTTAAAAATAACTTCTATTACAATCTCAAACCCCAAATCCACTAAACCACCTTCACATTTACTAACAAAGTTATAAATAGATAATATCGTCCTTGTCTTTAATACAGAATTACTTTTTCTGTTTAAATTGATTGGATTTTATTATTAAAGTACTCAAGTTGTGTTAAATCAAGAAAGTTATTGTACAGTAAAAATATATAAAAATTAAATTTATTAGAAATTTCATTGGTCTATTAAGTTTCTAACTAGATATTTCATTAACAAGCTATTGGACGACTAGATCTGCCAGATTTTTTCATCTAAAAATGGTAAATAGTTAAATATACAAGTTGTAAAATCCAAGACTTTCATAATTTATCTATATTATAGATTTAAATTTAATATTATCATTTATGAAAGTATAAACAATCGAGGGTGTTATTATCTATAATAACAATAACAATAATAATAATAATAATAATAATAATAAGTTGTTTTGGAGTGAAAATTTTCAAACTAAATAATGAAGACTTGTTAACTATTAATTCAAATGTTGAATATTACATTAATTCCTTCTTCTTTTTTGTGCTAAATGCATTGAGGCGCCACATATATTAATTCAACGATTAAAATTGTGATTAAGGGATCCATCACCTTCATTAAGTAAGTGTTCTGGATTAGATATATGCATAGCATTTTGTTACTGCACGACAAAGAAGAAACGAAGATAACGAGGACAAAAATATATTTGGTGGCAAAAAAACTTTAAATTTCAAACTTGTTAAATTAAAAAATAAAAATAATTACAATTATAGTTTTAAAGGTTGATTTGGAGATTAATCTAGGACAAATTCTAGATTACATGTCGGAAGGGTCAACTTTATTTTTTAAAAAAATATTAAAAAGACGTGTTGATGTTTTTTCAACAAAAAATCAACAGGTTTTTTACTTGAGTTTAAAAAAGTTTCACCTCAAGTTGATCATGTTGCGGATAAACTCGGGTTTTTGATAAGGTCAAACTAAGTTAATTATTCCTTTATTTTTTCTTAAAAGCAGATCAATATAGGCATCAAGTTGTCTAGATCTCGAGCAATTTGTCAGGTTAATCCAAGTTTTATAACTATAATTATTATATTATTATTAATTTCAACACTCAATATACATTAAAGTAAAAAATAATATTTAATTATTTTTTTAAAATACGTAAGCTTCAACCCCCAAAAAAAACTATATGTGCTACTTTTAAAAATTCGTCTCTCTTGCCTATAAATTAATGTCCCTCCCCTGAATAACTAGACAACCCTCCTGTCTTCAGCTCTTTAATTCTTTTTCCCATTTTTGGTGTCAAATTATATTTGCTTAGTTGAGAACCTGTTTCAATCGATCACCGCCAGCAACCATGGCCATGATCGTGTTGGTGCTGAAAACTCTATTAGTTATGTTCCTTATTTCATTCTTTAAGGTTGCATATGATACCTTATCGTGTTATTTTCTTACACCAAGACGCATCAAAAAAATCATGGAGAAGCAAGGAGTGCGTGGCCCCAAACCCCGCCCTCTTATCGGCAACATCCTAGACGTTGCCGATTTTGTATCTCAGTCTACTGCCAAAGACATGGATCACATCACTCACGACACTGTCAATCGTCTCTTGCCACATTATGTTGCTTGGTCTAAACAATACGGTATGCACATATGTCTCACAGTCGAGACGGGACTCAAACCAGAGACTGAATTGTTCAAAGAACTTTGTTGGGTTCTTCTCTTTTCTAAAAAAAAGGTTTGATTTCTCTTTTTTCAGGGAAAAGGTTTATATATTGGAATGGGGTGGAGCCAAGGCTGTGCATAACAGAGACTGAATTGATCAAAGAACTTTTAACAAAGTATAGCTCTAAAGCTGGTAAGTCATGGCTGCAAAGAGAGGGAACCAAACATTTTATCGGTCGTGGTTTGTTAATGGCTAACGGAAGTGATTGGTATCATCAACGCCATATTGCTGCGCCGGCATTCATGGGAGAAAGGCTCAAGGTTAATACAGTTCACAACATGTTTCATATTCTTGGTATTGATTCATTTTAATGATGGAAGCACTGAGAGATTTGCTTTTTCTGGTTATGAAGAGCTACGCAGGGCTAATGGTGGAATGCACAAAGAAGATGCTCCAATCACTGCAAAATGCAGTAGAATCTGGCCAAACTGAGGTAGAAATTGGTGAATACATGACTAGAGTGAGTGCTGATATAATTTCAAGAACCGAATTCGACAGTAGCTATGAGAAGGGGAAGCAAATATTCCATCTCTTGACAGAGTTGCAAAGTCTTTGCCATCAAGCAACGAGGCACTTGTGCCTTCCCGGAAGCCGGTAAGTGTTCTTCAGAGAAGTATATATATCTGATAAAAAGTTGTGTGTAATTTACATTACGTGGTCGGTTTTTTCTTCCTTTGACAGATTCTTCTATCACTTTCAAGTTAGTTCTGGTTCTTTAAAATTTACTTGGGATTCCTTGTCTGCAACAAGTTGCATTAGTGGATTCATGATCATGTGACGTTAAATTTTAATGTATTCCCCTGACAGGTTCTTTCCTAGTAACTACAACAGACAAATAAAATCCAAGAAGATGGAGGTGGATAGACTACTACTGGAGATCATACAAAGCCGAAAAGATTGCGTAGAGATCGGTAGAAGTAGTTCTTATGGAAATGATTTACTGGGGATTCTTGTGAATGAGATGGAGAAAAAGAGAAGTGATGGTTTTAATATAAACCTTCAGTTGATCATGGATGAATGCAAGACATTCTTCTTTGCTGGTCATGAAACAACTGCTCTTCTACTGACATGGACGGTCATGCTTCTAGGCAGCAACCCTTCTTGGCAAGAAAAGGTGAGAACCGAGGTGAATGAAGTCTGCAATGGTGAAACTCCTTCAATTGATCATCTTTCCAAATTCAATTTGGTAAGTGACGATTTATCAAGTTTTTCAATATCCATTCCATTTTCTCTAAAAAGTACAAAACAGCGGGCGTGGTGGTAAGTAAATCCAGGGGTGTGAGGCTAATTATATTGAAACCCAACACAATGGGTCCAAAAAAAAACTTATTTTTCTGTTTTATTATTAGGAAACCCATTGAACTAAGCTTCATGAAGAATTCAATTGTAAATTGAGTCATGAGCTGTTAATACTCATAGATATGGAAATTGTCCTGTCTCCTGATAAGATAGCTTGTCGTTCTTAACCTTACAAAAACTTTTAACTAAAAGTTGTACAAACCAAATCCTACTCGTAGCAGTAATATTATCACTGACTAAAGGATTTTGATTTTAAATATTTCTCATTTCTTTTAAAGGAAGCAAATCTTTTCTGCATTCAGGAGAATAAACAAAATGGTTTTGTACTGTTGTGCTTTTAGTTGGTGGCACTCAAATACGTAAGAGAATGACCAGTCTAGGTTCATTTTGAAAGAAAATTAAGTGGCCCTCTAACTTAAACAAGGCCTTAGAGTTCATGGTTCACCACTTCAGAATTTGTTCTTCTCTGCTTGGATAGCTTGAAGGTATATTTTAATGGAAGAAGCTAAATATTGATTAATCTTATTAACAGCCTAGCTGCCTACTAGTTATGAATAATATATTGGAAACATCCAGAGAGAGTCAAAAAGGAATTTGGTATTGTTTAGATTCAAGTATCCACTCAGATGGGAATGGTCAACAAAGGTTCTATAGTGGCATGTAAAGTGTTGTGTCTTCACTGAAAGCGAAAAATCACCTGCATTCCAAAAAACTTTCGGCCTCAAAATATTTCTTCATGGTCAACTAATAACTTGTACATGAACTTTTTGGCATTTTTGCAGTTAAACATGGTTATAAATGAGTCTCTAAGGCTCTATCCACCGGCCACTTTGCTACCTCGAATGGCCTTCGAAGATATTAAGCTAGGTGATCTTCATGTTCCAAAGGGCCTACAAATATGGATTCCGGTTCTGGCAATTCACCATAGCGAAGAAATATGGGGAAAAGATGCAAATGAGTTCAATCCTGACAGATTTGCCTCCAAGCCATTTGCTCCTGGACGGCATTTCATCCCTTTTGCCACCGGACCGCGGAATTGTATAGGCCAGTCTTTTGCTATGATGGAAGCTAAAATCATATTAGCCATGTTGATTTCCCGGTTTAGCTTCCATATTTCTGATAGCTATCGCCATGCTCCTGTTGTCGTCCTCACAATAAAACCAAAATATGGGGTTCAAGTTTATTTGAAGCCCTTGAATTCGTGAAAACGATCGATTTTGAAAAGCCAGAGTTTGTTAGGTCTAGATGCGACGAGGGAGTTTATACTTTATATATATATATATATTAAGATTGATCAGCTCTTATAATTATAGTATATTCAAGAGATAGATAGAGATGTCAAATTAGTAAAGTTTGTACTCTAATTTTGTAAACAATATTTAAGGTGATATATATCTAGTTACCTATAAATAATATTAATAAAAAAAAACATTGTGAAAATTAATACAAGTTCTGTGTTCATAAGCCTCATCAGATGCTCATACGAAGTGCTAAAAGTGTAGAGGGAAAGGGCCTTCTTCTTCAGCAATTGATGCTTACATACTCGTAATTATAGCTTGATTCTTCCCTTCTTTTCTCTCCAATTAGATTTTGATTTAACCAAGTGCTCCAACTTTCGACACTGATAAAACAAAAAAGGATGCATCCTTGGCTTTCTGACCAGCCACTCTCCATATTCCTGCACCAATCTGTTATTCTGCTCCTTCCACTACCCATTTTCTCCAATTATTTTTGCTGCAGCTTTTTACTTTTTCTTTTCTTTTCTTTGTCGCTGTCTATTTCACTTTACACGAAAAAATTCCTATACCTATCGCACGAATACATTATAGAATGTTATGCAGTACATATTTCTTTTGAAGGAAGCATATCTCTACGTCAGTCAGTTTTGATCGATATTAAACCCCCTTTTAATTTATTTTTTAATCGGTCGGTCGCAATCATGTGTTACGTAAACTTGGCTAGCAAATTGCAAACCCTAATTAAGGTAAGATTTTGGAAGAATGTTTGTAGTTAGTATAAAAGACTGGAGTTCGTATAACTGATCAAAGAAAATTAGTATGATATATAAAAAATTCGTTTAATTTTTCTTTATATTTTATATCAAGTCTTCAATTTTTTTTTTCTATAAGTTTAATTGCTCTCAGTTAATTTGTTCATTTTCTTCTAGTATATATTTTCGTGTGAATTGATAGAAATACCCTCACTTGAAGAACTCAAGCCGTGTCTAATTTTTTTAAAATATATATAAATCTGAAAAGAGTCCTGATTTATGAAGAAAAAGAAGTGCTATGGTGTTAAAATTCATTTTTATGGGTTTTTTAAATAAATTAGGGTAGGTTTTAGTGTTCATATTTTCGTTAGTGTGGATGAAAATATCTTATACAAGCATAGATCAGAGAATGATTTTATATTCAGGTATAAATTGAAGAACAAATTACTTGTAAAAAAAGATTGAAAAATAAATATAAATTATAAGAATAGATCATTGAGCTATTTCTTCGAAGAGTATATTGTAAGAAACATAATTTTGACAGGATACGTAACTTTTCCAAAATCAAAGCACAGACTGTCCGAGCTCGATGCTATTCAAATTCCAGGAACTTTTTCATGAGTACTGTTGTTGGCATTTCACTAGATTTGATTGATTCATCTGAATCTTGAAATTGAACAGAGCTAGCAACCAAATTCCAATCCGTTCCAGGCTTAAAACATTGTATCAAAAGATCATGAGGAATCTAAATTTGCGGATTGCTGCAAAAAATAATGTGAAAACAAAAGGATGAGAAGAAAATGGTAATCATTTTCACAAAAAGCGGTTTGAAAATTTGAGAAGATAACGTAAGAAAGGCAATTCAGAACACCTGATCAACTAGCCGAAAGAAGAAAGACCTTTTTTTTTTCTCGTAAGCTCGTTGACTCATGCATGGCTGTAAATTTTTAGTCCTCACGAGTTTTCGGTGCCATCTTGATTCTAATCAGAAGGGTCTAGATTTTTAAAGACTTTTAAGAAGTATTGTTCAGGTTTAATTTAAAAGTATTTTCTTTTAAACTATGTTTGTTTTCTGAAAAGTGGTTTTCGGAAAACTATTTTCCAAACTTTTTTGTGTTTGTTTGTCATTAGAAAAGTTGGTCAATGAAAAACACTTTCCAGTCAAAGAAAAATTTGGCTTGATTTCCAGGAAAGTGTTTTCCTGAAAAACTTTTGGGCAGAAAACACTTTCCGAAAGTTGTGAAAAATTTTAAAATGTCATATTATTTGCTGATTATATCAAATTTGGTCCCTAAACTTTTGATTGTTATATATATTTTGTTTTGAATATTTATTTTTCAATTTCATCTCTTAAAATTTAATTTTTATATTAACTTTGGTCCTCATTTTTAAAATTGTTATTTGTTTTTCCCTTATCATTTTTTTGTTGAAATTTTTTATCTATCAAATTTGATTCTCATTCTTTTGATTGTTACTTATTTTATTTGAAATAATTTATGAAATGTTAATTATTATTATTTTAATTTCTTCATCTTTCAATTTTTTTATCTTTTAGATTTGATCTCTATTATTTTGATTATTATTTATTTTATTTGAGATAATTTATGAAATTATTTTTTTTTCAATTTCATTCTTATTCAACTTTTTAATTTATAAGATTTGTTTCTCATTATTTTAATAAACTTGAAAAAAATAATTAAAACATTAATAAGTTATTTTCCAGCTCATTTTTCATGACATAACCAAATACTGGAAAATATTTTCCAACTTATTTTCCATTACACTACCAAACATCGGAAAATAATTCACTTTCCCGGAATTCACTTTCCAAAAGGAAACTACCTTCCAGCAAACAAACGGGGCCTTAATTTAAGAAATCACTACCATAAAATTATCAAATATCAATGGCAATACCGACAGAAAAAATATCATTAGTAAATTACAATGACATTTACTGATGGAAAATCACGTTGTTTCCGTCGATAATAACTAACAAAATTACTGATGGAATTCAAAGAATAAAAAAATTGATAATGTATTCCCTTATTAATTATGTTGGCAAATCTGACGTGTCAATATTTCTGACAGAATTATCAATGATAATTTACTGTCGCTAATTTCCATCATGAAATCCATCGGTGATATTAAAATTATAACCAGTAGCACGACCCCCCTTCCTTCCTTTTTTTTTTTTTGCAGAAAACAACACTCTTCCTTCTATTTTGTCACAAATCTAGCTCTCATCATCACAGATCCAGTCACCCTAACACTCAGTCTGTCAATATCCCTATCCAGGTTTTTTTTTTTTAAGATTCTCCACATTAAGTAAGCAAACTTGCCTAATTTTTTAACCCATTTTTATGTTAATGTTTTGGCATTTTTATGTAGTATATGTAGTTTGTTTGTTTTTTTACTTGTTTATGGCTTTTTCCTAGAGAAATGTGTTGTATAGATGTATGATTTGTACAAGTTAGAGTTTGCTTTAGATTTTAAAAAATTATATTTGTTTGTCATTTGATGAAATTGAGTTTGATTTTGTATCTTAGATGTGTTATAATAAAAATCACTGATGATATATTTTTCAACAATATTTTTTCATCAGTTATTTTGTTGGTAATTGTATTTCTGACGGAATCTGGCTTTAAACACATACGAGATATTTTTTCAGTGTTTTGTTGTTTTCTAGTACTGAATATTTTCTTTTTAGTTCATGAACTTCAATAAAATATTTTACAAATACTAATCAATCCACACTATCGTTCAATAATTTAAATCATCACCATCCCCATCTCACTGTCATTGTCGTCCTTTGCCTCCATCATTGCCACCACCCTTTCACTCCACCGCAATTTCTATATATCTTCAGTGTCACCACCGCCACCTTATCATCACCACTCCAGGACTTCACCATCCCTCTCATTACTCTATTATTGTTGTTGTTGCTGCTGCTGCTGCTTCATCATCATATCAAATCATATCATTTTACTACTATTATCATGTTTTTCACATTATCATTTATTAAATATCATAAAATATTCTTCATGTATACTATTTTACGAAAAAAAAACGCACTTAATAAATATAAATTATTAGATATGTGACTTCTTTATGTTGGACTAATACTAATTCAAGAGGGAAAAAATGGATAAACGTGCAACACGCGAAAGAAATTTTGTTAAGTACTAATGAAGAAAAGATATCTTCACTTTGGAAAAGAAAATGGAGAACATATAGTGTGAGACTTACAACACTATAGTTGTCCTTAAGGTTCTTTCTTCAATGAAGACAAATGCACAAAATAAAATAGCAAAATATTTGACTTGACTATCAATGGTCGGAAATGGCTACAAAAAAGCGGCCCCGTCGCGCGCCTTCAACAAAAGATCTCCCAAATAAGTTCAAAGAAAGGTAGGTGCCTATAGAGCCGTTGCTTTTTATTTTTCTTTGATAGTGAAACGTCGTCATAATCCAAATTTAACTATTTTCTAATATTTTTTTAAAACAATTTTTTTTTAAAAAAAAAAATAGAGAGTGAAATAATAAGCAAGCTAAAGAAAGGGATCGAAATAAAGATTAGACCTTCATTTTCAAGATAAGTGTAAGATGAAAGATCAGTAAAGATAAAGTAGGAGTTTAAAATAAATAAAAATTTTAATTTTAAATTAAAAGTTAAAGTTTTGAGAATTAAAAACCCAAAACAAAATTTATAGATTCGAAAAGATAAAATATTTAAAGTCTAGAAATTTAAAATAAATACTACAACTAGGGCTTAGATTCAGAAAGAGGGACAAGAAAAATTAGATAAAAAAAAAATTATGAGAGAAAAATTAGAGAGGAGAAAAACTATAAAAGTACCAGAGATAAAAATAATGAGAGAAACACTGCAAGAGAAAACAAAGAAAAATTAGAGAGGAAAAATAAAGCCATCTTTCTCGTTCCAAACCCTAGAAAAATTTATGAATTTTTTTCAAAATAGAAGAAATATTTGTGTGTGAGAGGTTTGTGTTGTTGGTTTTTACCAAAGAACCCATTAAAAGTATAATCATTAAACAGGTCGTGTCAATCGAATGTTAAAATTTTGTTATTTTTATTTAATACAAATATATTTTATTTTGTGTAATCTATGTTCAATTTAATAGTAGTATGATCCTTAAACGGGTTATATTCCTTGCTTATTAAATTATGAAGCCTAATTTGATTCTCAATTAACTTAATATTGAATGATGAAATTAAAAAAAAAATCAACTAAAAAGGACAAAAAACCTGAGTCAACTGGTCTAACCCGCGATCCAGGTCATAAGACAATGATAACCACATAGAAAGTAAATATAAAAAATATATAAATCTCAATTCTCAATCAACCCAATTTTGAAAGATTAAATTGAAAAAAATAATAAAAAAGACAAAAAACAATAACAGAGTCAACCAGTCAAACCTGGGTAAGAAGACCAAGATAATTCTATAGAAAGCGAATTGAAAAAAATTATAAAGTAATATTCTTAATCAACTCAATTTTAAAAGATAAAATTAAAAAAAATAATTAAAATATGAAAAAAAATAACCCAGGTCAACACGGCTGACCTGCCAAACTAGTGACTCAAGTTATGAGACCGGAATACTTCATAAAAAACAAATCAAAACAAAAGGTAAAGTCTTGTACTCAATAAACTTATTGTTTAAAGATGAAATTAAAAAGAAAAAAAAATCTAAGTTTAACATTAAAAAAAATCCTCAAAAATTTTAATGAACAAGATGAAAAAGTGCTTTTCGGGACTGTTTGTTTCTGTGTTTCAAAAGCACTTTTGAAAAAAATTGAAATTTTTTTTATTTTTTTATTTACTTCAAATTAATATGTTTTTAGTGTTTTCAAATTATTTTGATACGCTAATGTCAAAAATAATTTTTAAAAAATAAAAAAACATGATTTTGATGCATTTCGGCACGAAAAGTATTTTAAAAAGCAATCGCAACTATACTCAAAAAGGCTTGAAAAAGTGCTTTTCTTTTCACGTAACATTGATACAATGAAAAAGCAAAGTTGTTTTAGTATATATATATATTTGTTTCTGTTATAATAGTTGATGAAAAAAAATGTTGTAGTGTCCTAATTTCTTGTTGAATGCTTGTTTGAGAGAAAAGAGTCAAAACAATCATAAATAAAACCAATATATTTATAGAAGTTGAAGCTTTGAGAGTTAAGACCATGATTTAAACCTTGTAAAATGCTTTCTGTTGGTATTCTCTAACATTCTTTTATCAAGAAGGAAAGGATGAGTGCTTCTTGTTCAATCGCGTGGAAATTAATTTTAGTTCATGAACTTCAATAAAATATTTTACGAATATTAATCAATTTACATTATCATTTAATAATTTCAACCATTACAATCCTCACCTCACTGTCATTGTCGTCACTACCTCCATCATTGCCACCACGCTTTCACTCCACCGCAATTTCTATATATCTCTAGTGTCAATACTATCACCTTATCATCACCACTCCATGACTTCACCATCACTCCCATTACTATATTATTATTGTTGCTGCAGTTGCTTCATCATCATATCAAATCATATCATTTTACTACTACTATCATGTTTTTCAAATTATCATTTATTAAATATAATAAAATATTCTTCATGTATACTATTTCAAGAAAGACGAAAGCACTTAATAAATATAAATTATTAGATATGTGACTTCTTTATGTTGGACTAATACTAATTCAAGAGGAAAAAAATGGATAAACGTGCAGCACGCGAAAGAAATTTTGTTAAGTACCAATGAAGAAAGATATCTTCACTTTGGAAAAGAAAATGGAGAACATAAAGTCTGAGAATTACAACACTATAGTTGTCCTTAACGTTCTTTCTTCAATGAAGACAAATGCACCAAATAAAATAATATTTGACTTGACTATCAATGGTCGGAAATGGCTACAAAAAAGCGGCCCCGTCGTCCGCCTTCAACAAAAGACTTCCCAAATAAGCTTTTCAGAGAGAGGCAGGTGCCTTTAGAACCGTAGCTTTTTATTTTTCTTTGATAGTGAAACGTTGTCATAATCCAAATTTAACTATTTTCTAATATATTTTTTTAAAAAAAAAATTAGAAACAAAATAGAGAGTGAAATAATAAGCAAGCTAAAGAAAGGGATCGAAATAAAGATTAGACCTTCATTTTCAAGATAAGTGTAAGATGAAATATCAGTAAAGATAAAGTAGGAGTTTAAAATAAATAAAAAATTTAATTTTAAATTAAAAGTTAAAGTTTTGAGAATTAAAAACCCAAAACAAAATTTATAGATTCGAAAAGATAAAATATTTAAAGTCTAGAAATTTAAAATAAATACTACAACTAGGGCTTAGATTCAGAAAGAGGGACAGGAAAAATTAGATAAAAAAAATTTATGAGAGAAAAATCAGAGAGGAGAAAAACTATAAAAGTACCAGAGATAAAAATCATGAGAGAAAAACTCCAAGAGAAAACAAAGAAGAATTAGAGAGGAAAAATAAAGCCATCTTTCTCGTTCCAAACCCTAGAAAAATTTATGAATTTTTTCAAAATAGAAGAAATATTTGTGTGTGAGAGGTTTGTGTTGTTGGTTTTTACCAAAAAAAACCCGTTAAAAGTATGATCATTAAACGGGTCGTGTCAATCAAATGTTAAAATTTTGTTATTTTTATTTAATACAAATATATTTTATTTTGTGTAATCTATGTTCAATTTAATAATAGTATGATCCTTAAACGGGTTATATTACTTGCTTATTAAATTATGAAATCTAATTTGATTCTCAATTAACTTAATATTGAAGGATGAAATTAAAAAAAAAATCAACTGAAAAGGACAAAAAACCTGAGTCAACCAGTCTAACCCGCGATCCAGATCATAAGATAATGATAACCACATAGAAAGCAAATAAAAGAAATATATAAATCTTAATTCTCAATCAACCCAATTTTAAAAGATTAAATTGAGAAAAATAATAAAAAAGACAAAGAAACAATAACAGAGTCAACCAGTCAAACCTGGGTAAGAAGACCAAGATAACTCTATAGAAAGCGAATTGAAAAACATTATAAAGTAATATTCTTAATCAACTCAATTTTGAAAGATAAAATTAAAAATAATAATTAAAATATATAAAAAAAATAACCCAAGTCAACACGGCTGACCTGTCAAACTAGTGACTCAAGTCATGAGACCGAAATAACTTCATAAAAAACAAATCAAAACAAAAAGTAAAGTCTTATACTCAATAAACTTATTGTTTAAAGATGAAATTAAAAAGAAAAAAAAATCTAAGTTTAACATTAAAAAAAATCCTCACAAATTTTAATGAACAAGATGAAAAAGTGCTTTTCGGGACTGTTTGTTTCTGCGTTTCAAAAGCGCTTTTAAAAAAATTTGAAAATTTTTTATTTTTTTATTTACTTCAAATTAATATGTTTTTAGTGTTTTCAAATCATTTTGATGCAGTGCTTTTCGGGACTGTACTTGTTTCTGCGTTTCAAAAGCGCTTTTGAAAAAATTTGAAAATTTTTTATTTTTTTATTTACTTCAAATTAATATGTTTTTAATGTTTTCAAATCATTTTGATGCGCTGATATCAAAAATAATTTTTAAAAAATAAAAAAACATCATTTTGATGTATTTCGGCACGAAAAGTATTTTGAAAAGCAACCGCAACCATACTCAAACAGGCTTGAAGAAGTGTTTTTCTTTTCACATAACATTGCTACAATGAAAAGGCAAAGATGTTTTAGTGTGTGTGTGTATTTGTTTATGTTATAATAGTTGATGAAAAAAAATGCTTGTAGTGTCCTAATTTTTTGTTGAATGCTTGTTTGAGATAAAAGAGTCAAAATAATCATAAAGAAAACTAATATATTTATAGAAGTTGAAGCTTTGAGAGTTAAGACCATGATTTAAACCTTGTAAAATGCTTTCTGTTGGCATTCTCTAACATTCTTTGTTCAAGAAGAAAAGGATGAGTGCTTCTTGTTCAATCACGTGGAAATTAATTTTAGTTCATGAACTTCAATAAAATATTTTACGAATATTAATCAAGTCATATTATCATTTAATAATTTTAATCATCACAATCCTTACCTCACTGTCATTGTCATCACTACCTCTATCATTGCCACCACCCTTTCACTCCTCCGCAATTTCTATGTATCTCTAGTGTCACTACTATCACCTTATCTTCATCACTCCATGATTTCACCATCCCTCCCATTAATATATTATTATTGTTGTTGCTGCTGCTTCATCATCATATCGAATCATATCATTCTACTACTACTATCATGTTTTTCACATTATCATTTATTAAATATAATAAAATATTCTTTATGTTGGACTAATACTAATTCAAGAGGGAAAAAATGGATAAACGTGCACCACGCGAAAGAAATTTTGTTAGGTACTAATGAAGAAAGATATCTTCACTTTGGAAAAGAAAATGGAGAACATATAGTGTGAGAATTACAACACTGTATTTGTCCTTAAGGTTCTTTCTTCAATGAAGACAAATGTACAAAATAAAATAGCAAAATATTTGACTTGACTATCAATTGCCGGAAATGGCTACAAAAAAGCGGCCCCGTCGCTCGCCTTCATCAAAAGATTTCCCAAATAAGCTTGAAAGGGAGGTGCCTTTAGAACCGTAGCTTTTTATTTTTCTTTGATAGTGAAACGTTGTCATAATCCAAATTTAACTATTTTCTATAATATATTTTTTAAAACAATTTTTTTTAAAAAAAATAAAGAGTGAAATAATAAGCAAGTTAAAGAAAGGGATCGAAGTAAAGATTAGACCTTCATTTTCAAGATAAGAGTAAGATGAAAGATCAGTAAAGATAAAGTGGGAGTTTAAAATAAATAAAAAAATTAATTTTAAATTAAAAGTTAAAGTTTTGAGAATTAAAAACTCAAAACAAAATTTATAGATTCGAAAAGATAAAATATTTAAAATCTAGAAATTTAAACTAGATACTGGAAATAGGGGTTAGATTCAGAAAGAGGGACAAGAAAAATTAATCAGGTCGTGTCAATCAAATATTAAAATTTTGTTATTTTTATTTAATACAAATATATTCCTCACTTGTTAAAAAATTGTTATGTTTGATGTGAAAGCTATATATATTGTTTTTTGAAATGTGAACAAATTCACATTTTATTGACTTTTATATCATACAGTAAATTATTAATTTATTGGAGTAGTCACTTTTGAGGTGACAACATTTATAAAAAATCATATATGGTGAAATTATCTTTTTTTTAAATGTTTTTCTCTTTGATTTTTATTAATGTATATAGATTTTTATTTATAATTTTTCATGTGCTGGGATATTATTTTCATTATTGCAAACAAATTTGGATTAGGTTAATATGACCCATCAAAGCTCTTTTAGAATGAGTAGATATCTTGGAGCCATTTTAAATATAATTATATAGAAAGGCTAAAATTCAAATTGACCGTTACTATTTTCTTAGGTTCAATGCCTATATTTTTAAAATAAAAATTAGACTTTATTGTTAGATCCATGTCCCAAATCATTGTCTCAGGATTAGTAGTCTTTTACCACGTAATAGTTTAGGTAAACTCCTAACAAGAGTACAACAGACATTTTTATCATTAAAAGCAAGCAATAACACACCTTATTTTAAATATAATATTTTAGAATAAATAAAATATATTTTTTTAATATAACTACTCCTAATTCTGAAAACTAAATAAGATATCTAGTCACCATAAATTAGAAAACTACATCTTTTTTTTATTTTATCTCTACTAATTTTAAATAACCAAGATCACCAAGATGTCCAATGTGACAATCACAATGAAGTTCCTCGCAAGAGATACGGCGTTCAAGATGCAAGGAGAGTTGTATAATTAATGGAATTATTTGTGCTCAATATCCGATATCAACTCGATAAAATGTCGATACAAATTCGATTAAGCTTGCTCGCATTTTTTAAATTCAATCACTTTTATCAAGAGTTGAACAAATTATTATTCAGCTTGAAATGTTCTTAAATATAAAATATACTTTAAATAATTATTTTGAAAAAAAAAAGTGTTAGTGAAAAAAAAAATTAACAAATCAAACTTGAATGTTATTAATTTTAAAACTCGATATGATACTCAAACTCGCTCAAGTTCAATGTAATTTAGAGGAACCAATTTTGAACATCACGAGTGACTCAAATACATTACTAGATGCAAAATGATGCTAAAATCTTGGGACTTTAAATGTATAATATATTCCTTAATTAATTCAAAGTCCCACCACATTTGAGATATAATCATATGATATATAATGATTAGTTGTAAACCTTTGTATTCATTATCTGATCCCATCTGCCCGAGTGGATTTAATTAAATGGCTCAAAAGTATTGGTTTGTACTTTAAAAATAATTATGCTACTTAATCTCTCTCACCTTCCCCTGAAAAAGAAAAGGTGGTGGCATGTCCAAGTAGGGTCTCTGCTGAAAGAACACAAGGGAGTCGAAGTTATTAGCAGCAAGTCGGATGAGTTTTTTTTAATATTATTTTAGTAAAAAAAAATTAAATTATATGAGAATTGGAATAGTATAGTCTTGTCAAATTTACAAATTCAAAGACACCTGAAAGTAAATCAAAACAAATTATAAAACTCAATTTATAATCAACTCAATGTTAAAAGGTAAAATTTTTTAAAAACAAATTACATAAAAAACCACCCGAGTCAACTGACCAAACTCGTAACTCGAGTTATGAGATCAGGATAACCTCATAAAATACAAACTGAATAAATTATGAAGCCTAATTTGATTCTCAATCAATCTAATATTGAATGATGGAATTAAAAAAAATCAACTAAAAAGTACAAAAAACTTGAGTCAATCAGTCTAACCCGTAACCCGGGTTATAAGACAATGATAACCACATAGAAAGTAAATAAAAGAAATATATATAAATCTCAATTCTCAATCAATCTAATTTTAAAAACAAAAAAAATTACAGAGTCAACCAATCAAACCTGGGTAAGAAGATCAGGATAACTTCATTGAAAGCAAATTAAAAAAAGTTATAAAGTCATATTCTTAATCAACTTAATGTTGAAAGATGAAATTAAAAAATATATGATTAAAAAATAGACAAAAAAAATCCAAGTGAACACGGCTAACCTACAAAACTCGTGACTCGAGTCATAAGATTGAAATAACTTCATAGAAAGCAAATCAAAATAAAAAATAAAGCCTTGTACTCAATAAAATTATTGTAAGAAGATAAAATTAAAAGGAAAAAAAATATAAGTTTAACAATAAAAAAAATCCTCAAAAATTTTAATGAACAAGATGAAAAGGTGCTCTTCCTTTCACGGAACATTGCTTCAATGAAAAGCAAAGCTGTTTTAGGATATGTTAATATATATATATATATATATATATATATATATATATATATATATATTTGTTTCTGTTATAATAGTTGATGAAAAAAAATGCACTCGATATCAAATTATGCGCCACCATTCCCCTCACCTCCACCACCACCACCACCACCTTGTCCTTCCCCCACCACTCTTCTTTGCCTTGCAAAAGATGATGGATGAAACTACTAAGTGCTTCACCAATTTAAAATTGTCCAAAAAGGGAATGTGTCGATTCCTCCAAAGAACTCCAAAGTTATCATTTAAATCTACTTGCCCAATATAAAATTGAGATTCCAGTGGACCATTATTTTTTGCCCATATTCTCTTCAGTGATAGCTCGTGCGGTCATTATAGCATGTAAATTCCCTTTCTCACACTTTCTCTAAGCAGTTGATCACTTTGATTAATATTCTATGAGTTATAGTTTACTTTAACATCTAGGATAATTATATTCATAATTAAATTAAACCCTTTCCCCCAGCACTAATTAAGGTACGTCTTGTTGATTAATTCCATCCTTATGTCAAAAGATGGGGTTAGGCTTTTCGTAACATCAACAAAAATACCCTCCACATCGCTCAAGAATTCTCTAGGTTGATTATTGTGTCGGGGACATAAACTCCCTGCGTTGACAAGAGATTTCGAGGGGCACTCACCATTGGGTTGAATTTTTAAGTAGTTAATGTATTACGGTTGCGGTTGTTTTTTTAAGTGTTTTTTACTTAAAATTATATTAAAATAAAATTATTTATGTTTTAAAAAATTATTTTTTATATCAGTATATTAAAATGATATGAAAATACAAAAAAAAACATATTAATTTGAAGTAAAGAAAAAAATAAAAAAAGTTTAATTTTTTTTAAAAACGCTTTTGAAATACAACGGGCTATTTTTTACATCAATATATTAAAATAATTTAAAAATACCAAAAAAATATTAATTTAAAAAAAAATTAAATTTTTTTCTTCAAAAACACTTAAAATACAAAAATAAACAGTAGCTTAAGCTCGGAGATAAATTACTTTTAACTTGGTAACAGCACTCATGTGTCGCCATATCTTAGGTAATGGACATCTCCTGCCCAAGAAAGATGACTTAGAAATTTTGGACAAACTTTGGGTTAGTACCCAAATTATAACTTAAATGGATCCTCAGGTTATTTTTCACTTGTTATTAATCATACTTACCCCTTTATCCAAATATGTCAAGCATTTTGTCTGAATTATATGTTTTATGCAATAAAATGACATTTCCTTCAAGAAATCTTGATTTTTTTTCAATTACAATTTTATGGTGATTTTGTAGATTAGGGGTTTTATTGGAAAGTTCTTACATTTTGAGAGCCTAAATGAGAAAAAAATCTTCGTTTGGGAAGTAATTAAAATAAACTATGGTAAAAAAGGATGTTAAAATAACCAAATGACTATTTAGAAGAAAAAAAATGAAGAAAAAAGAAGTAAGAATATCATTTTAATTTCTCTCATTGAAGAATTGTGTGATTGTGCCATCACCATGCTCGCAATTTCTTGCTGAATGCTTGTTTGAGAGAAAAAGTCAAAATAATCATTAAGAAAACCAATATATGTAGAAGTTAAAAGCTTTGAAAGTTGTGGTGGTGCATGGAAAAATAATCACAGATATGAGTGGTAGATGTGTTTTCTCTTATAGCTCTTCTAATCTTGGTAAAAACCCATCTTCTCCTCTTCTAGCTCCTTTCTAATGGATGAATTGTATTTGAATTGATAAATTTCTAAATCAATAATAAATATTTTATTTTTATTTTTATTTAATTTCTTTTAATTATTTTCGACTATGTTTATTAGATTTTTTAAAAAATATATTTTAATAAATTAATGATGGTTTTACCGACATATTAAGTTTGTCGGTATATTCTAGAGAATTGAAAAAAAAAAATATGTCATATTCTCCAAGGGATATATCAATGAAATAAAGTGGGTAATTCTTTTTGTTTGGCGTGCTTTTTCCGTCTGTAAATTTATCAATGATAAGTTTTCTTACGAATAGTAACTGCCTGTGAACCCACCAGTAAAAAGTTGTGCCAACAGAATTAATATCTAACTACCTACGGAATATTTCATCTATAAATTATGAAACTCTGGTAGTGTCCTAATTTCTTGTTGAATGCTTGTTTGTAGAAGTTGAAGCTTTGAGAGTTAAGACCGTGTATTAAACCTTGTCAAATGCTTTCTGTTGGTATTCTCTAACATTCTTATATCAAGAAGGGAAGGATCATGAGTGCTTCTTGTTCAATCACGTGGGAATTAATTTATCATAATGGTCGACATTGTGATGGAAACTTTGTATTCTCACCATTTTAATTAGGTTATGCATCACTTTGCAGATCTTCCAAATCATTATTATTAATTAATTTAGAGGATGATCAAGAAAACCATGTCATGAAATCCCATTAATTAGGGGCATAATTAATTAACGGCTGACAATTATATTATATTATATTATCCATGATTATCAAGTATATATCTTTAGGACAGCTATAAAATATCAATTGCCACCTTTTCACTTCTCTAATTAATGGCCCAATCTCCCTTGATAATCAATTCCTGCCTTCATAAGTGCTATATAAAATAAAATCCAAGCCATTCAAAATATTTGGGGATCTTTTAGTGAATATTACAACCTTCGAGCATGAGAGAAGGATTGTTTGACCGATGCAAGAAGAGATCCTACCAATATCTGCTAAATCTATAAGATTTTTTATTTCCGAAGAGTCTAAACTAAAGTTTTTTTAAAGTAATGTCTAGTTATTATCTTGTAATAAAAAAAAATAGAGATAATAGAGACAAATTAATTAAGGTTAGTTGATGAGGTGCTTGTTAAATGGACATTAATTAACTGACCCAAACACCTCTTCAAGTTAATTATAATAATTAATAATATTAGGCCTGTTAATTATAATTAATTAACGGCTGACAATTATATTATCCATGATTACAGCAAGATCTAAGATTTGTTAATTTTTAAAAACACACAAAACAACAACAAAAAAGCTGCAGGGAGACTTAGGATTTGAAGCTTATGCAAAAGATATATAATAAATGGCATCCAAATCTCAAAAAATAGTTTAAATAGTTTGTCCTGGTCTTACTCTAGTGATAAAATTACAATATTGAAAAACAAATAGTACTATTTTAATAAACTTGCATAGTTATGATGAAAACAAATTTATTTGTATTTATTTCATTAATAATTATATGGTGTTAAGATATAAAAATGGTTTTACTTAAACAACTTATTATTTAAAAGTAGCAATATTATCATTTACTTAATTAAAATTTATGAAATATATATATTCCATTGTTCACAAAAAGAAGAAGAAGAAAATTAAGATCACAGACCACGTCTAACTGGAATGGTCCAAAGATGAATTATAGCATAAACTATAAGAATTAAGGTGATACGCAGCTACCTTATTGTTCATGTGAAGAGTAAAGTAGCTGGATCTTTTTTTATTTATATTTTATTTTTATTGAATCTTAGATGAAATTATGTTTGAAATTATGGCAAAAATATCTTATTAAAAGAAAAAGGACTGAAATATAAAAAATAAAGAAAATACATGACTGACCCCATGTTTATGACAATTTTTGTTTCAATCAAAAAGTTTATTTTGTTTGCTTTTTAACCTCTAGGTTAGAAAGGATTAAGAAACTTGCTTAAAAATAACAAACGAGAGAGAAAATGATTAGTTTTCATCATGATTTGGGCAATCATCAAAATATCCAATCTTCATCTCAAAAGGATATTAACCAAAATATCCACTTAATATTAGCAGGTGTTTTTTACAACCCATCATTATTTTTTTTAATTTTATCCTGTTGTTTTTCTAATAGTATATATTTTTATTATTAATATAATTAAATAAAAAATATGACAGTATAAAAACAAATGTTATTGTTTTTAAGAAGGTTATAATGTTTTTATGATGATATTAGTTTTATAGATAATTATGTATTATCATGAAATGCATTTGCCCATTGATATTTGATAAGAAAAAAATATTTATATTTACTAGAATTCTTTTTTTTATCAAATTAAGAATCCATAACAAAAAATACATGTTTTTTGAGAAAAAATATATTAATAAGAAAATGAGAATTATCCTAGAATTTTTTTCAGTGGAGTTTAAATTATTTCTTGTCTAATAAAAAATAAGTTAATATTGTATAATTTAAAAAAAAAATTGAAGATCTACAAGTAATATGAGATCAAATATTATAATATGCATTTTTATCTTTGCTTCTCGACTAATTTTTTTTTGTTAGAATTAATAAATTTGTTATCATTTATTAACACATTTAATTCTTAATTTATTTTATTAAACATTAATGTTTGTAGTTAATATATTTTTTATTGGTGTATACCGAGGGAATCACGGTGAAAAAAAATATAAGAAAAAAAAGAAAAAAGAAAAAATAGCATGTCATTCTTACAGACGATATTACCAACACAAAAAAACTCGTAGTTAATATTTATCAGTGAATCTGTCGGTAGTTATTAAGCTATAACCTGGCAATTGACCCCTCCCCCATTTCTTCTTCTTCTTTCTTTTTTTTTCTACAATAAACAGCAAAAGATCATTTGTTACTCGCTCAGTTTGTATGATTTTGAAAAAGAAAGAAGCTAAAAAGTTTCTCCAGCTAGCTGGCCTAGTCATTTAGTTGGGAATTAAGTAGCAAAATCACCTATTTTTTTGTTTCAACTCATTTTAAAAATGTTAAATTTTTTGGTATTTTGATGTATTATATGTTGTTTGTTTGTATGTTTATTTGTTTTATAACCTTTTTTCCATGGAAATTTCAGGTTTACAAATGATAAAGTTGCCCACATAATAACATTGACGATGAAATTATCGATAGAAATGTCATAGTTTCAATAGAGTTAAATTTCTAAAAATCTTAAATGGAAACACATGATTGATGCATGGTTAGGAAAGTTCAAGGTTAGTGTATACTTAAAATGTTACAGACAAAATAGCCGACAAAACAAGAATCACCGATGAAAGATTTTTCGATGAACAAAAACAATTTGTGATCCCATCGGTATAAGTTAGGCCGATGGAATTAGTATCTAGCTATTGATAGAATATTTCATCGGTATATTATAAAATTCTGGTAGTGGAGTGCCATCAATTTCCTTCGAGAACTTGAAAATAAAAAACAAAAAAATATATATATAAGTTATTTTATGAAAGATAAAAAGGATTGTGCATGTCTAATGTGTGGCCAAGTGCATGGTGACCTCTTAGAGCAAATTGCATAGTTTCGACTAGATATTATATCCATAAAAGTTCAAAGAGATGAACTTCGGTCGGCATCTTAATTTTTAGTTTTAAGCTCCCACTTACAGACTTACAGGCATCAATGATCAATCTATATTTCTTCTCAATTTGGTGTCTACGTACAAATTTCATGGACCACTTTCCATGCAACTTGCCGTGGTTTCTGCCTTTCATATCCCACTTTAATTGCTATCATATGCTAGCTTTGTAGCTAGGCTTGGCTTAGGCCAAGAGGTAGTGTATATTTTCCAGCTATCATTTCGAGTTTGAATTTTTTAAAAAGAAAAGGTGAGAAAGAAGTTCCTCATAAATTACTACAAAAATCGAATACGAATAACCTATTTAATATTCAAAAATTATTTTCTCATGAACACACTCGTATGAGTACAATTATTTTTCCCAGAAATATAATTAATAGTTAAAAACAAAAGGTGGATAATTGGATTCTTTCCTATCAAAACAATCACAAAGTTTTTACTCGAGAAAATTTATTAAAAAATAATATAAATTATATTTTAGAGTTTTTACTCGAGAAAATTTATTAAAAAATAATATAAATTATATTTTAGAGCTTCATCTAACAACTTAAGCTATTAGATGGAGATAATTATTTAAGAGTTTATGACTCTTTACCCTTTATTCAGTCATCCCTTTATCAACTGTGTGAAGAAATTCAATGTCAAGTTATATTTATAATATAAAGTAATTATATTTATTTTAATGCACCTACTTAATAAAATTGATTAGCAAACTTGAATAACCCCACAACATAGAGGCTAGCTAGGGATTAGGCATGAATTAAAATCTTGACAAATGAAAAGCTAGTCGATCGAGACAAGAAGATCACAAAAAGATTATATTTAGTGGGTTAGCTTCTAAAATGGCTCAACCAACGTAGAGTTGTAGACTAAGTGCTATATATATCTCTAATTTAGGCTGTGCTTGATTTTATACTAAATTACATTATTGAATGTATTTTGTGGTTTTTATAGATTGGATGAGATCAAAAGTCAATGGATTAACATTCAATCTCATCTAGGTGGGGTGAAAAACTGTTAAGATAGGAAAATTCTTTAGAACTGGTTATTCGTTTCTTTATTCTACTCAAAAACTTAAGTTATTTCATAATATTCTAGTTGTACTACATTTTAATATATTTATTTAAGTGAAAATATTTTATATTTAAAATTTATGCAGATCCATAATTGTCTTGTATTTAATTTTATTAATTTAATAAAAAAATATAGATGATGAGATTCGATCCCGTGATCATTAAAATTATCATATCATATTATAGAATTATTTTAATTCAAAAATTTTAAAAATTAAATAATATCAATATCTCACTATTAATAGTCAACAATTTCTAACTTATCCTTCACTTTTTTTATCTAAATATAATCATTGGTCCGTAAATTATTATTATTATTTTAAAATTTATTAAATTCCATCATTATATACACGCTTATTGGATATCTTTAACACTCTACCTTTCAACTATTTTCTTACATCATTAACACTTCATCGTTCAAAAAAAGCAAAGGACATTATCTTTTAGTGATAATTGCTAAATCATTTTATTCTATTTTTTTCGAATATTTTCTATTTAAACGTGTGTATTCATTTTTAATTTTTGTTATTTATTATTGCTGTGCTAGAAAAGTGTGATCAATTAAGTATTTTGGTTAATTTTAATTTGAGAATTGACGAGGTGTTTGCTAAATGGACAACTAAAAATTAAATATTTCCAAACATCTCTTTTGTTAAAAAATAATATAAATCATATCTTGAGATCTCACCTGATAGTTTAACCTTTTAGATTGAATTGATTCTTTGACATGGTATCAGAACACAAGGTAGTCACGAGTTCGAATCTCATCATCTCTATATGTGTGATAAAAATTAAGTACAAGGTAGTGTGGGTTTGTGCAAATTTCAAAACCAAATGGCTTTCACTTGAGGGGATGTGTTAAAGAATAATATAAATCATATATTGAGACATCACTTAACAGCTTAAACTTATGGATTGAATTGGTTCTTTTACACAAGTTAATTATAAAATCAGTGCATAAAATGGTTGATTTTTTTTTAATTTGAATACTTGTATTTATTTTCTATTAAAAGAAATTTTTGAGTTGAATTGGTTCTTTTACACAAGTTAATTATAAAATCGGTGCATAAAATGGTTGATTTTTTTTTAATTTGAATACTTGTGTATTTCATTTATTTTCTATTAAAGTATTCTATCTTGTCATGATTATATTAATTTGACTCCTTTTATATCTTTTCATTTTTTCTTAATGTTTTGACTTTTTTATTGTAATCTTTTTCTTTAACTAGTGTACTAATTTTATAAATGAGATATTTCATGATGTGTCACATAAAGAGGATTAACTTCTCTTTTTTTTTCCTTTTTGGATTAGCATCTCAACTCAACAAAAACTAAGCTTCAAAGCTCAAACCAAATGGGATCTGAACGTCCGTGGATGAATATTTTTCTTTCATTTTGGGTTATTTCTTCAGGGTTTTTTTTTAATGAAGTTTTTGGGTATAGTTGAATATTAGATGTCGACACATGCTTGACCAATGAGCACAGTGAACCATGCTGGGTGGGAAGAAACAGTTGACTTTAATTTGCAAAGAAAGTCAAAGGGACACTGTTACATTACAGGAGACGGTCATTTTTGGAAAACACAGTTGAAAGGGATTCAACTGTACACAGCATTAGAAAATGTAGAAATGAGTTTAGAATTTATGGATATAATGGAAGTCATAAGTGTCTAGCTAGTTGCATCTTGTTTGATTCATTCAAGATATGATTATGACTGCATATTTTATGATATACTCCTTGTCTTGGTGTTGCTTTGTCTGATTCCTTCATGATATGATTGTCACTCTACTTATTTCTAGAGCCTTAGTTTCCATGGATGAGTTTGTTTTTTGTGTTATCATCTATGTTTCGAATGATTTTTATAAAAAAAAAATGTGATCGTAGAGAACCTTAATCTTGGTACGTGAAAAATAATTTTTTTTTTAAAAAAAAAGGCATTAAATAACTATTCCAGAGTTGATCCTTTTACAATCTAGGTTAACAGGCACCTTAATCACGAGTTGTATAGAGCTAGTAATCGAAAGTTTACATGCATTCGTTATATAATAGGAATGGAAAAGTTAAGGCAAGAAAAACCCATGAGAAATCTCAGGTGACAACCAGGCGTCTGCATGACCCTCTCATGGTTCAAATTACACTGAATGATGCCCTTCGGAAAGTTTTATTTAGTGAATTCGAAGTGAAATGCTGACAGCATTCTCACCTCGATAGTTAGTGACACTTGTCATTGGGCCGATGATATTGAGTCGAGGATATCACCAAGTTTGATACCACAACAGCTCAGGACCAATTTCATGTCGACAGGTTTGGTTGCATGGCTCTTATGGGTGCACTCAATTTGTTCCAAAGTCAATCAAACATGGCTCGTGATGCTTCCTGTTGTTGCTGTGTTCAGCTTTGAAGTGAAAAGATACAAGCACTGTAGCGTCATTCCTTGTGCGGGCAAACAAGAAGTATTTTTTTTCCATGGCACTCACTAGGTAGGGATTATAATGCAAACAAGATCAAATCTTCTTCTACATGGATCTCCACGATGTGTCTGGTCAAGTGGCCAAGTTGAAGGTGCACTTTATTGAGGATGTGAAATGACCATCTATTTGGAAATCTTTCTGGTTGCCGATGAGTAGTGGATACCAGACTCTTATCCATTTTTGTATTGCATGTGCAAAATGACCCAGGCCCAGGCTCTTGTCTGCTTTGCAATACAAGTTGAATAATCCCCTTACATACCAGGTCAACCATGGACTAGCACTGTGCTACCATTTGTCTGGCTGTGACGGAGCCTAGCAGGTGCAGACGTGCACTAGACTTGCTGGCATTTCTATCAAAATCTGGAACCTAGCCTACGCCTAGCATTCACAGGTTGTCTGCTTTGAAACTATGGATAAATATTGAGCTGTAAAGAAAGCTTGTGGGTTCCCTACTTCGGAGAGATCATATCAATCCATTCCGAAAATCTACTTTGCGTAATTTAGAAGAAACCTAGCTTTGTACACAACAAAGCTTTCTGGTGCGCACAAACAGAGCTTCAATGCTGAAGAGATGGCTAGTAATCACATCACCCCTGGTTACCAAACCATCTGAATCTGAATTGTCGGTGCAAGTCATGGAATCAAAGCAGGGGTTTCATGGATTTCCCACAGATCTCTCTTCCTGAGCAGGTTTTAATCAGATCACAGACTATTTGATTGTCCATGTTAAAGAATAAAAATCCTGTCTGTTTCTCTAATCAGAAGTTAAGCACTCGGCACAGGCCAGCCAAAATTGAACCGCCGCTCCCCTAAAAATCCCCAAGATAATGTCCCAGCTAAAACAACCGCTGTGCATCCTGTCCTGCTGATAAGTTGATCTGCCGGTTGTAGTTAAGAAACCTTCCTTCTCTCCGATAGTAATTATTATAGTTAAGACACTAGATGACAATTTATGGTACAAAAATGGGCAAATCAAAGTCAGCACTCAATACTGGTAAGTGCCTTGCTGACCACTGTTGTTGTAGGAGCTTGGTGGAGCATTGATATTTGTGTAGACACCTTGCTGAGCAGTCATGGAGTAGGGGCTTTGGTGTGCCCTCATATTTTGGTGCGGGCTCGGCTGAGCATTCATGTTTTGATAGGTGTTTTGCTGAGCATTCATGTTTTGGTAGGTGCTCTGCTGAGCACTGATGCTTTGGTAAGGGTCCTGCTGAGCACTCATGGCTTGGTAGGTATCTCGCTGAGGATTCATGCTTTGCTGGGCTGTTACATTGTTTTGGTAGGAACCCTGGTGGGCACTCATGTTCTGTCCACCAGAGGCCATGAAGCCTTGATAAAAACCTTGTCCAGCAATCAAATGCTCGGAAGATCCATGATTCTCAACTTCAGAACTACCATAATGAGGATCTTGAAGCTTTGCCCTTCTCCCAGCAAACTGCATTTTGTAGAAAGTGATTCAAGAATCCTTTGCAAAAATAAAATTTCACAAATGTTTGTTAGTGTACAGAGCAAACAAAATTTCATAATATACTTCAAAAATTCCAACTGTGAAGTTTAATTTTATCAAATGTTTCAATTATACTGTTTTGAAAGCACCAGACTCAAGCCATTATTCATAGTGAGTTCCCCTACTTGTGTATGGCAATGACAGTGCAAATTCCTTCAGGGGACGGATATTGTCAAGGGCAAGGCCAGCTCCAAGACCATTACTAAAATCAACATGTACCCACATGATCAAGCATGGATGACATGGACTACACGAGATTATACAATAATCTGGAAATTACAACTCAATCTGCAGAGATATAACTCTAGACTGGTGTAGTAGGCAACAGGCAGTTGTATTTGTTTGGACTATTTAGGATTTTTAGATGGTTTCCTAATCTCTCTTAAAAACTCTCCAAAAAACTCACTTTCCTCTAGATGATCTATTTGAATTCAGAAACATTTGGCATACAAATCAATAATTTTACCAGTGTCATCAGTACTGACAGTAAATGGAGGCATAATCTGGTATCTAGACAAACATAAAGAGGTATGAGAGATTTGGTAAGTGACACTTCTCTTTTTTATCTGAGAAATTGTGCTAAATGCAATTAAAATTATACCTGCAAATACTATCTTAATGATTTGAAATATATTTGGTATCTAGACAGACGGATGGTACCTCAATTGTGTGTGTGTCTGTGTGGAGAGAGAAAAGGTCATTATAAGAAGGGAGACAGCCAATAAAAGGCAGAATGAAGGAGAATTCTTAAGAGGAAGATTTTAGGAGCTCTTAGAATGGGCAGTACTTTTTCATTGGTCGGAAGCTATAAATCAGCAATTTGGGTTGTGATTACTGAATTCAAAAGGCAGAAAAGCATGGACTAGTTGCCAATGTCAGCTGTTGATATGTCAAGTGATTTATATTTATGTCGATCTGGTCTGCCGTGTCCCTGGCTGATGCAACCACTTAGTGGCGTCATCAATCATCTAGCATACAATCATTGATGAACTATACAAGAACTTGAAAGTTCGTAAACTCTTATTGAAGGAAAAGCAGTTCCAAAACTCAATTACACAATTTGAAAAGCATGGGAAATATTTGTGGTTGTCTCAATAGTGTGTGTGTGTCATACCTCCCATGGGAGCAAATGAACCGAGAATTATATCAGACAAGAAGTCCAACATCTCAACAATTTTCAATGCTTCTGCTAAACCACAAGGGCATGATATAAACATACCTCATCAGTAATTGGAACATCACGCCCTCCAGATCTCATAACAGAATTCATTCCATTAAGTGAGTTATTGGCCTCCAAAACACGGTTCATACTCCGAGAGTTATCAGCCTCCAAAACACGGTTCATACTTGGGTATCTGAAATTAGGAGAATAAAAAAGAACTCGCATTATTATTCAAAAACTCACGTGTACTTGCAAAAAAAAATTATATATATATATATCATCAATACCCCGTAGCAGCTGGAGGAACTGAATAGCTCTGAGGCTCATAATCACGTCTTCCACCCTTCAGAAAAGCATAAAGAATAGGTATTATGACTGGGTCATATCTTGACACAAAAATAATAAAACGTTAAAAACAGACTGCTCAAGAATCCTAATTAAGCATCTAAAAAACCAAACCATTAACTAGTAGTATATTCTGCTATGTGTATTTATTATGCGTATAAGTGAAAAGCAAACTCAGGTACAAGCAATAGCATGATTTTTGGAATTCTTCATGAGAAAAGAGTAGCGAAGGCGAAATGGCAAGCCATCTATATATTGAAGAGAAACAAACATTATGTGTTTGTACCTGTGTTTCGCCCACATTAGAGACACACACATGGAGCATATGCTTGACTTGCAGCAGAAAGAAGAAGAATTATGTTTAGTCAGATCAAACACTTGTCACTGTGACATATATAGATCAATTTGTGGTCTCAATGCAGACATTCCTAATTACCACATGGGACTGCAGCTTATGTTCAACCAAGATATTGTCTCAATTCAATTAAATCACTACAGAAAACGAATCTAAAAATACAAGTTATTGCCCAGAGTGCGGTAGAAATACAATAACTCCCAACAAGAACAGTCTATAACCCTTGTTAATGAGTTTATCACAAACACTAAGCCGGTAAGTTACGCAGTAAACATAAAAACTGCATGAACATGTAACAGAAATTACCCTGAGCGGTTCATATCCACTAGAGCTGCTAGCTGCCATCATACCAGATGGTTGGGGTCCTCTTCCTGGTAAGTTTCGTGCCGGCCCAAAGCCTGGGACAGGTCCAGCAGGCCCAGGTTCTGTTCCAGCATTTGCATCACGCAAAGTTCTTGCTCTGAGTCTGGATGCAATCTCTGCCAAAGCATCTTTAGCAACACCATAATTTCCAGATATCTGAAAAAACCAGTTCGAAATTTAGCTCAAGTAATAGCCAAGCTCCAAGGATATGGGGAAAACATCACAGAATCATCAGTTAAGACATTAAAATCAGCAAAAGATACATTCAACCACATCACCTGTACAAGCTCTTCATCATCAGATGCACATTTAGGCTTATCATTTTTGGGGTAAACACGAATGTCTGCCTGCAATCTCCTTCTCATTTCATTGATAACTTGACCTCCTTGTCCAAGGATGCAGCCAACCTTACTTGAAGGAACCAGAAGTCTAGTAATTATCATACCTTTTTCAGAAAAGTCACTTGTTTTATCCTGAAGCTGAAGAATTGCATCAATGGTTTGGGATCTCGGATTCCAGAGACCCTGAAAATATCAGTACAATGCTGTTGTTAATGTATATCAGTAATATACAAATCTGCAGGCACTGCCAAACCTTAGGCATACAAAGAAATAGTGATGTTTAAAGCAGCTAGACCTCAAAAGCAGAGACACGAATTGCACGTTCTTCTGACTCCGCTGAAGCATCCTCAACATGAATACTAGCTCCTGTCTCCTGCTGTACAATCTTAACATTAGAGCCTCCTTTCCCAATTACCCCACCAATCTTCCCAGTAGAGCACAAAATTTTCATTGAGAACTCAGCTGAAGGCTCCCTGCCATGTCCAGGAGGAACACCATTGAAACCACCTGGCCCAAATTCTGAAGGGTGATTCCCATATTCCCCCATCCATGGCATACTGTGGGGAGTGGAGTTACGATGAGGCCACATTGGATTTCCTGGTGGAAGCATGTTTGCCATGGAATCACTAGGAGGATGAAAAGTTCGACCACCATAAGGCATAGGAACACTTGGCAGTTTGTCCTTGCGCGGATTCTGATGCAATAGAATGGATATTTCATAAAGAGCCCTCTTTGCCACAGCTGGTTTTCCAGAGATCTGAAATATAGCTTTTGAAATTATACTTAGTAGGGAATTGCAAAAATAATCCACCTTTTTTCATAGATGAATGAAGTGGGGGAAATCCACATGCAACATTTCTTAAACATGAACTTGGAAATGTTACAAAAACAAAAAAGGCAAGGCACACAGGCACAATGCCATGAGTTCCATAATAGAACGTCATAACGTCATAACATAAGAAATAATCATGCGGCAATCAAACTCATATTTGTGTCACCATGCACACCAGTGCAAATGATGATGCTTTTGCATACAAATGCTCAAAAGCAGTAAGCTCACACAATCATCAAATAATATTCAACAAGTAATGAGGTATAATCAGATTCACACTATGAAGGAAAAAGTTTACTGTTTGTAATATAAATGCTAAAGTTACACCTCCTCAGCTTCCGCTTCAGTGCAATGCAATCAACACACACCATACCACCACATGCTTTCAACTAAGCAGCAGTTTAAAGGTCCAGGATGTATTAGGGCCAATAGTATGTGATACACAACAATCTAACTCAGGCTAGATGTTAACAGCTAAGACCCTTGGTAATAACAGCAACAATCTGTTTGAAAATGTTGCCAACTTAAAGCTCAATAAAAGGTACTAGATATACTACCCCGGCCAGATAATCGTTAGTTATAGAGAAATATTAAAATGTCTCAGGGAAAAACCAACAGGAGGAAAGTCTATCATGGTAATGGACATTGGTCATAGGAGGTTAAGCCTTCCAGAAAGGCAAGACAGCCAATCCTAGCAATGAAATAACCATCTTAAACTCCATCAGACAAAATCTTAGTCATCAAATTCAACCTGAACGAGACCCCCAAAAGCAGGTTATGCAATTAAACTAACGATTTAATGAATCTAAGAATTAAGTGTGACTATCATTATGACCAATCTTATTGTGCTGTTTCATACTGCACAACAAAGGACATTTTTTTAGATTGAACCGGTTAAAAAGAGAAAAGGAGTAGCACACTTGCTCCCATAAATATGCAAGACTATCCACCACATTTCTGACAGGATTAGATATAGTATCAAAAAATAGCTTCAAAATTAAAAATCTCAATAAAGTGCAGTGGGGGCAAGGGTGTAACCCAGTCACAGTAACAATCATAAGAAAATACATAGTTGGTAAGTAAATTGTCGAAGCATATGATAATAGCATAGCAGACTATATGATGGGACCATGGCATAGCTCTGTCCTACCCCTAACCCATCGCTAAAAACTCCCCATGTGTAACTCTTCCTTTTCAGGGGTGAGGAGGTAAAACTTCTAATCTGGGTGGTGGTCACTAAATGGAGAAAGAGAACCTAATATAATGAATAGCTTATCTACTAATGTCAGGGAAAACCCCATCCATCTTATATTAAAGACACAATAAAGAATATGAGACAACACATAAGAAACATAAAATAAATACCAAAGAAAAAAGGGAAAGAGGTCAAAATACAAAACTAAATGCCCTTCATAAATGTTATTAATTCCCTAGCTATGCCAGTCTTCCTGCTTTAAATATAAAAATATGGTGAGGAAAGGTCACTCCACCCACCTCTTCTGCATGTCTGGCCTCATCCTTCAAACTTCCATGACCAACAAAATGCTAGGATCTTCTTGCAGGGGCATACTCATTTCAGTATGTATCTCTGAAACTCAAACTTGAAACTATAACCTTCCTTCCAATATAAAGAACATTCAGTCAAGCAAATCAGTTGATCTGTATTGGAAAAATCATTGTCACATCTTTGAGGAAAGTTCATGGTGATCACATATGTCAACTGCTCATGAGAAGTGAGCAAACAGTTGAAGAAGACCCATCTTACTAAGAGGACCTGCATTCCACCATGCTGATTCACAAGGCGGAACTCAAGTAAGAAATCTAGCAGTGCTTTGAAATCAGTAGAAAGCATAAAGATGTCAATGCCAAAGGTAGCCAAACAACGTTAACATATCCACTTAGGTAACGAGTCGACTACAGTACAATCCATTGGACAATAGGGTCATATCAAAAATCAATTGATCACTTTCAGATCATTTATGCGACTTCAATCAACCCACAATCTTCCACATAAGACATTCGTCTACTTGATCTAATAATACTACTTTATTCAACTATTGGCACATGCATTAAAAGAATTCCAATAATCCTAATGGCCTTCTGGTGAAGTTTTTCTAAGTCCTTGGGTTGTTGAGCATCTCAATTAGCTTTACTCGTGTAGAAAAAAGCACTGAGGGTCAATATCTCACGAGCCAGTGAAAGAATATTTCCATATCCCATCTCATGTAATCAATTATAAACTCAAGTGTTTGCTGGCACTTCTTAAACCCATCATACTGCAGTTACCATCAAAGGTTGCAGAGGCAAAAGGACATTTTGCAAACCAAGGTATTTCTTCTCGGATGCCATTTCATACTCAAATTATAAGAAAGACCAGACTGCAATTGGAAGAGCTGCATTAATGTTTTACCAGCGAAATCACAAACTTGAGATATAATGCAGTAGAAAAGGTTAAAGCTGCATCCTCAGCATTTCTTAACTAAAAAGAGTAGGCTTTGCAATTGTTCCTAATGATACTAAAAGTGAAACTTGATATGACTGGGCTCAGTACATCGCAAGCCCAAAACTAGTTAAGCGTTCAGAACCGAACCACAGGCAAGTAAATCTCCAGAAGGCACAGCCAGAAATCCTAAACATAGGAAAGAAAGCACTCCCTAATGGGTCTTCACCTTAGCAATTAATTTACTGAAGCAATGATAGTCAAGTGATAGAACAGTAGGTACTTTATATTCCACCATGTCAAGTATTTTAATGTTCTCGAGAAACAAGGCAACCTTTTAAAGCCCTGTCATCTCATATAGTAATGCAAATGAATCCTGAGTCCTCCAACTTAACAACTAGTTATCTTGGCTCACTGACTACTTGAACTCTAAGGACCAAGAGCCCAAATAATAACAGCATTTGTCAAAAAGAAGGAACAAAAGAATCAGAACATCTTCCCCTGTTGAACATCCACGCAAAATAACAAAAAATCTTCTCTGACATGCATATAACACATTGCAACCTTTGATACATCCAAGAATGCAATACCATAAATGTCATGACATATCTTTATTGCAATCTCATGATGAAAATCAAATTAATACTTTAAAAAAGGTTCAAGAAAAATTACAATTCTCAAGCAATGCTAACTTAAAGCACAAGAGAGAGATCATGATTATCATCTTATATGTCAAATGCACAAACATGATGAATCCATATTACATAACGCCAACAAACGACTTTGGTATCTGAACTACTTAAGAATCTAGTAGACCAAAAAGGCCAACATAATAACTATAATTCAGTTACTAGGGGAAAGAATTGGAATAAAAGAAAATAAAATGCAGCGAGTCTCATGTTCAGTAAAACTCAATGTAGCAAAGAGAGCAACATATATTACCTGGACCAATTCATCAGTATCCATAGCACATGAAGGGAGATGATCAGCAGGAAGAACACGTATGTTCGCACCAGTCTCACTTCTTAATCTCTGAATAACATCTCCCCGTTTTCCCAAAACACAACCTACCATGTTGTTTGGAACAAGAAGTCTCGCGGTGACAACATTGTTGTCGTTATCATCATCCGACGCCATCCCACCAAAAAGATCCTCCTCAACAATCCGGTCATGAACTTTCAAAAGCGCATCCTGGGCAGCACAATGTGGCTCAAAGGCCTCCTGCTGTCCATTCCCCGCAGCCAAACCTTCATCGCCATCCATTTTCCTCGGAGGCTTATCAGAAGAACTATATATAATAATCACTCTCTCATCCGAACCCTGAACAGAATCAGCCACTGTAATTTTCGATTGCGTCTCTTCTCTTAGAGCTTTCACTATATTCCCACCCTTTCCAATAACACCCCCAATTTTTCTCGAAGGACAGAGTATCCTATAAACAGTATCACCATCACCTGAACATTCTTCGCCGTGAGAGTCACTCCATTTTCCTTTCCTGCTACTGCTCACTCCTTTCCGTTTAAAAAGATTGTTTCCCGGTTTCTTGAAATATTTCCGCCTATTCCCATCCATTCTTCCGCAAAATAATTAAAATCCTGCAGTAACAAATGCATTGAGTACGAAAATTACGTCAGAAAACAGAAATGATTAATTAGAATCAGTATTTAAACATATTAACTGGTATTTAGAGAATAAAGTAAGAAATCAGAAAATTAGGGTTTTGGAGTGTAAGAAGGAGGAGGCGAAGGAGAGAGGCGCACGTACCTGAGGGTGAGAGAGAGAGATAGAGAGAGTTTCTGAGAGAATATTCGAATATGAGAGAGAGGGGGAGGGGGAGGGTTGAAGCAAATTGCAGCTAAGTAGAGATGGCAGTGGAAGGTTCCATGGAGGGGGAAGAGAGGGAGGGGTTGCAGGAAGAAAAAGAAGGCTTTGTAAATGTCTGGTTTTCTTTCTTCGATTTTGTTTTCTCTAAGTTGGGTGTTGGTATGGTGTGGGCCGGCCCATGACCCAGACCATGAGATAAATTTAGTTGCATGTTCTCATTAGGGTTTGAGCCCACTTAGTTTCTTTCAATTTACAGATATCTAGCGTCAACTTTCTCCTCACAGACAGGCTGTTCCTTTTAAAGGATTTATTAAAAACATTTCCTTTATGTATTCCTCTTTTCTACTAAAACAACTGCCATTCTTTATGGAGTTTTATGGAGTTGTTCATATTTCATTTTCTTTCCTTTCTTTTTAATTTTATCTTCTTATTTTTAAAATATTTATCCTTGAACTTGTCACGTCGACTATATTATATTAAGAGCAACTTTCCACATTGATTAGTTTTAAACTTAAGCTAGGTAGGAAAATGGGTCAAGAAGATTTTTCTATCAATTTCATTATTTTTTTCTTAGTTTCATCCTAATGCTTCTTTTACCAATTGGTCGAGTTGTCTTTGGATTAGTTAGGTCAACTGAGTCACGTCAAGATAACTTCCACGTGATTTAGTTTTAAATTCAAGTTAGGCAATAAATCGAGTCAAAAAGTTTTGGGGTTCACCCGTTGGGTTAAGTTTAATAACAATGTTAAATAGTTCTTTAAGACCCAAATATTTTTTGTTTCATTCAAAAAAAATATATTCAACCCTCAATGTAGTGCGAGCACGTAAATTAGTATTTGACTAAAAAATAAACCGTTCTTAGATAACTATTCTAAATAATAAATAATAAATAATTTTATATTTTATAAAAACAAAAATAAAAGTTAAAAATAGAATCAAACCAGTCACTTGGCATTTAGTTACTATCTTGGGACACAGAAGATAAAAATAGTTAGGACAAACAGAACATGTCTCTTAATTTTTTTTTAAATACAAAAATTTATTCTAAAACTATTTTAGAAACATATTTATTTTTATATCTCCATCTTCTTCCTTATAACCAAATGCGTTTTAATTTGCTATGTATTCGTTACTCTTGTCCTATGCAAAAAAAAAGAAGTTGCATTTAGTTAGTATCCAAAAATAAAAAGATACGTGCAAAAGAGATATAAAACATGTTTGGTTAAAGAGATAGAGATATAAAATAAATTTATTTATTAAAAAATTTTGAGTGAATATTTATACTTTTAAAATAAGAAGTATATAAAGACATCTCTCTTTGTTTTATAAGGTAAGGATATCTCAATTCTCAAGTTAGTTTAACTTATCTTAAACGAGTAATAAACAAATTATTCAATTTCAATTCAAATTGGTCTATTAAAAAAATATTTTTTTCCCAATAATTTTAAGATTTTAATCCCTAAATAATAAGGTTGGAATAAATTAACTCCTAAACCACTCCTTCTAAGTTTAGCACCAAACTAGCTAGCTGACTCATGCATTATTGCAAGTCGAACAAAATAAAATTTATAATAAAAAAAATAAAAGATTATTTTTACAGAAAAAATTTTATTTGTGAATTGAAGAGTTGATGCATAAATTTGAGTTGATAGATAAATTTAGTTTATTGATTTGTTTCAGCTACAGTAGCTAAAAGAAAAGGATTCAGGTAATTTATTTCAACATCAATTTTGGTCTTCAAAGTTTCAATCATGTTTAATTAAAAAAATTAAATTAATTTTTATTAAACTGAATATTAATTTAATATCAAAACTTTTTTTTCAACACTACAAGAAACCTCGTCAAATTAATCAAAATAAATTATAAATCTCAATCCTAGATAAACTAAATTTAAAAGGGTCATATAAAAATAAACTAAAAACAATAATATTTGAACCATACAAATCAACAATACAAACACTCATAAACTATAATATTTTCTCGTATATTTTAGGTTTTTGTTATACGTGGTAGAAGAAATATTTTACACCAACAAAAAAGAAAACGATATTATCCGCCTGATGGTTTATTTATTTATTTATTTATTTTTTAAAAAAATCAGTTCCCGTAGTGTAAGATAATTTACTCAAAATTCCTTGTCAGACTCTTGTCAATAAGAAATCCAACGATCAATGAATACCAAGAAAGGAAAATCAACGACCCCACGCATTTGAATGTGTCCCGCTAACTTGTTATAAGAGGCCGAACTTCATTTGAAGGCTGAGCGTGATGCGACACTCTTCCAAACTTGCGAGGAATTTTACAATTTTATCTTATAATTTTCAAAATATTTAATTACTCTTATTTCTTAGGAGATATGTATTTTAAACCTCCAATATCATATATCAATATCTATATAGATTTTCATGTGTTGTATCCTGTTCCATGGACACCCCCACCTGCTTTTGATTTGTATTTCTGCCCTGCTTGTTACATTGCATGTGCCTTTGATTCACTAGGAGCCCGTCTCGGGTAATGGAGCAACCGGAGTTTTATGATTTTTTTAAATGATTTTTTTAATATTTTTAAATTATTTTGATGTATTGATGTTAAAAATAATTTTTTTAAAAAAATTATTTTGATACATTTTTATGTGAAGAATACTTTGAAAAGCTACCGCTACTATTGTCCCAAACAAGCTTAATTGTGGTAACAGTTGTTTTTTCAAAGTGTTTTTTACTTAAAAATGCATTGAAATAATATATTTTTTTTAAAAAAAATATTTTATACATAAGTACGCTAAAACCATCTAAAAAAAATCTATTTTTTTTTAAATTATTTTTGAAATGGAATATAAATAAACAATCACAAGGTGACAAGAAAAGTGAGGATGATATGCTGCCTTGTTTGGCTTCTTTTTGGTTGAGGTCAAAGATGATTAAGTGTTTTTTCTACTTTATTTATTTAAAAAAAAACACTAAATTGATAATTTCTAGGAGCACGAAATACGAAAATATTTTCAGATGGAATACCAGATACATAAGATTTGCATTTTACATGTAAATCGAAGGGCACAAAGAGGAGCGTGGAACAGATTCAAAATTACTGGGCGTGACGAGCTAAGGGCGGGGCAACAGTCTGGGTTCCTGATCGGACGGAAGCCACGCTGATGGGAAACTGAAAGGACAGAACCTACGCAAAAGGCTCCATCAAAAACAGTCACACCTCAGCCTTTTTCTTACAAGTGCAAGACATGCGCATGTACGTGTCAGAGCAATTCAGTACACATCACTGACTCTTCACCAGCTACAACCCGCCCACAACTCCTAGATTCCTTGTTTTGGTATCGCCAGATGCTGAATTCATTGTACGTTTTCGAAAGGCCCATCAACATTTTCCACCCTTTTGAACATCATTTCCTCGCATCAAATGCCACCTAACGCCAACAAATCCAGTCAAACATGCATAATAAATACCTTTGACGCTCTCCACCCTCGTCTACAACTGTTCACTGTTGCAGTGTCTCCCAACATTAATTGCAGGATTGATCGTTCTGCTTATCAAGGTAGTTGAGATCTTTGCTCTTGAATTGCTTGACCTCCACCACATATGTTGATAGCGGCCCGTGAAACGAGCATTTGGGATGTCCATGATGAACAACTAGGCCGTACATGATCTATAACGATCTGCGTATCGTGTTCTTGATAGACTCGTAACATCTTGGTGAGTTCGTGAGTGTAACAGCGCTGTTGATTTTTAAGATGCTGAAGATTACGAGATATTGCTTTTCAAAATGCTGAAAGTTACGAGATCTTGATTGCTCCAGGCACAAAAAAGGCCAAGGAAAGTTAGAAAGATCGCTCTGTGGATCATTTACCATGTCTTTGTTCATGTAAAACCAGATTTGTACAGCTCTATTCTCACCATAAAGGGCCTAAAAAGATTATAAAAAAAATAAAAATTACAGTTGGGCAAAAAAAAAGAAGGAAAAAACAGAACTGGCATCTCTTCTAAACAAAACCCAGACTCAAGCCGCCAAAACTGGACTTCCTCTTTCACAATTTCCTTTGGGCTTCATCGATTATTCAAGTCTGAGCTCCATCTTACACGTGTCAACATCACCGGACCCGTAAGCTTCCACCCTTCTCTTCTTCACGGGGACCACGTGATGTGCACGTGACACCGGCTCAAGGCCCAGGGTCAAGTCCAGGCCAAGTTCAAGCCCAGAAATTCCGTTACTCGCAACGTCATGGGCCTTGCAATCGTTTTTCGACTCGGGGTTGGGTGGGAACAGCAATGAAGCCTCGGCTGTTTCCACAGACACCATGCTCTCGTCAGACTCTTTGCTGTCGCCATCCAACACTGCCAACTCGGATTGGTGACTCACCGAGGACTCGTGACTCGTACACCGAGTCAACTCGTCCCGTGCCGACAACGTGTCGACAGCGATTGACGCCAACCCATTACCAAAACAACCCCGCTTGCTAGCTTTCGGCTTCACAACTCGCCTGACCCGGCACCGAGTCCTGGCTCGGTTTGCATCATTTGACGCAGCCGAGTTTTCTTCTTTCGAAACGTGTCGTATATCATAAACTTTTAGCGGGGGGCCATGGCCATTAACTGCAGCTTCAGAGTTAATTGGAGTTATCGGAGCACCTTTTAGTACGGCTTCAACAGCGGCTTGACAAAGCTGCCAGCTTCCCGACCACATCAGCCCAACCGAGCCATAAATCGGGTTCACTATCCTCCCGCATGCTTCGTAGAGCAACGACCTAAAAATCGCTGTCGCAAAAAAAAAATTAATCAATTTTAAACCCTTGGCATGGAAACTTGAGGCATCAACAAAAAAGTCTTGAACATAGAAGCATATCTTGCATCAACAAGAAATAATCTTGGATTTCAAATTGAAAACCTTTAAAGGATCGTACAGAATATCTGAATTTTCCAAAGCATTTCTAGATTAAGATTCTTAAAGGTCATTAAAATTATTAAGGAAAAAAACCATCAATAGTCTTGACGCATTCCTTGAACTAGCAAAAGCTAAGCTTGTATTTTTAAAATCAAAACTTGAAAGGGTAAAAAAAAGAACTCCGAAATTTCCAGAAACACCTTTTGTTATAAAATATTTGGGATAACTCAAAATTCTTAAGAGTTTACATGTATATACTAACCAGGACGGAGATGTTCAGGGCCAGCGTTGATGAGGTTCATAAGGCCAGCACGGCCATAAAACTTGGCAAGAAAAACAGTAGCGTTGGCTTGAGACTCAGAACTCTTGATCCACTGCAAACAAGGCCTAATACTACAGTTTTCACTACAGCCTTTGCGTAAAACTCTACAACCATTACAACTCATCCGCATTTTGGCTTCCAGTTTTGTGACAAATCAAAAGACCACTAGGGTTGGAAAGAAAAGGAATTAGAAACGAGAGTGTGTTTGAACTTGGTGGTTGATGAAAGAGAGAAATGAGTATATAAGAGGATGTGATGTGCGTGTAGGACAAGAGGGTGTGCTTATGTATGTATAAGAGAGGAGAAGATAAGAGTAGGAGCCGCTGGATTTAGAGGTACAGGGGACGCAACTTGTTTTTCATGTATCTTCCAAAACACTGGTTTCCACATTCAAGGAGGTTGGAGTTTGTACTACTGCTTCTCGTTTTAAGTCTGGTTGTGCTTAAAATATTGAATTTCAAAAATGTTGAAAAGTGAATGAAGGTTTCCTACTTTCACTTGGAGAGCGTGAGGAGAACTCCCAATAGTAGAAGCTTGTTTTATGCTGCCATAGGTGAGGAGCTGTTTCTTTGCATGCCAACATAGGTTTGCGGTCACTTAACGGTAGCTCTTATCTGGACTTCGTGGTTACCCATGTGCCCTGGTATTAAGTTAAAATTACATCCTTTGTCTAGCTTTTTCTAAATTACATTTTTTCTTTTTCTTTTGTTGTTGTTGTTGTAAGATATATTATTATTGTATCATAAGGCGTGCCGAGCTATTTCATGAGGTCCTGTTTGTTTTTGTATTTTAAAATTATTTTTTAAAAAATTAATTTTTATTTTATTTTTTGCTTTAAATTATTATTTTTTTAGTGTTTTCAAATCATTTTGATGTGCTAATATAAAAAATAATTTTTAAAAAATAAAAAGATATTATTTTGATACATTTCCGAGTGAAAAGTACTTTGACCGCAACCACACTTACAAACATGCTCAATATTTATAAATTCAGCTGAAACATACTGGAATATCAAGGTTTTGTTTTTAATATATTTAAGTTTTTTAATATCGAATTCTATTTTTTTTGTCTGTAAATAAATTTACACTTTATACACATGGTAAATTACATAATAGTATATTTCTTGGAAGCAGCTGCTTAATTTAATGATATAATATCTTGGCAAGTTTGGAGAACATAATGTCCATGAATTTTAGCAAATAAATGCTTTGTCAATAACACTTTTCATAGTTTCTAATATCTTAATGGTTTTTCAAATGTCAATCAATAAATTTTATTTCTTATAAGAAAATAAAATGAAAGGTATTATTTTAAAAAAACTCGTTCATACTAATTCATACAAATACTATTATTCGTAAAAGCATTAATTACAAGTCTTATAGATATAAACGGTGCCGAATTTGGTTAAGAACAAATGGAGGGAGGGCAAGACGGTCCTTGAAACTATAGTAGAGCCAGGCATGCAGGTGGGTCCAAATCTTAAGAAGACAGGAGAGCAACGCGTGGAGAACACGTTTTGGTGTTAGAGTGCGGTCGAATCGCCACATAATCGGGGAGGTCGAGGGTTGGGGTCCACGGGGAGCTCCCGGTATCTAAAACAAATAAAGAAAAAGAAAACTCCCGGTTTTCGGGAGGTCGTGTGCTAAAACCGCTTAGAGGTAAAACAAGTAACCGGTTTCCGGGTTTGTGCGGGTGAAGTGTTGGGACTGTGGGCGCACTACATGACCAATATAGCCAATGGTATTGGAAAGGGTCATTGCCTTGTTTCCTTGTGCTTATCCTCTCTAACACAATGACTAACCACTTGGATTAGATTAGATTATCAGATTGGTTAACTGAAAGTTAACCATCATTTCAGAGCTAAGGGACAAGTGGGTAATTAAACTAATGATTTTAAGGTCAGCATCAGTTGGTTGGTTTGGGCTGTTTGATCAGCCAAAACTACGTCGCCTAAGAAGGATCGATTCCAGGGCGGTTCGATTCGGTTCTCTTCACCCTCCAGCCTTTGATATCCATTTTCATAGGATAACTGTGGGATAGGCCTGTTTTTACAAGTGGACTACCATGGATTTAGTTATTTATTTCGGAGTCGGTAACTTTTGTTTTTTTTTTATATAATGTATTTTACTTGAAAAAATATTAAATTAATGTTTTTTCAATAATTTTGATATATTAAAATCAAATATAAAATTATTATTTTTATATATTTTCAAGAGAAAAACATTGCTGACCTAAACCGAGTCAATTCAAGATTTGGTTCGTTTTTATAGTTTTATGGAATTTCGAAACAAACATGAAATGTATAGTGAAAGTTTTAAACAAACCATCACATTGTACTTGAAGAATCGACCAATTTGGTTGGGTTCGGTTTATTTGAGCAACCTAGTTCTTTCGATTTGTCTGCTAACCCATGTTCGGCAACGACAAGGATGGCAATGGATTAGTTTGGAGCAGGGTTTTTTTTTTTTTTATGTGCATACAATTTGGTTTTATCTATAACTACCAGTCACGTTTAGCTAGATGATATTGAATCTAATGAAATGTATTTGTTAGATATCCATCGAATATCCGATTCCATTAATTAGATTTTAAAAAACATTTTTTCAAGTCAAAATTAGGTGCATGTTGTGACTTGTGATTTAGAACAAATACGAGATAAATAGCTAGTGATTCACTGCATACCATATTAATTTTTTACGAATATATAAAAAATCATTCATGTTATACCAACGTTTTAAAAGAAATAAAAAAAATCTAAGAATTTAGAAGGTTAACCCTTGTTGTTTATAAAACCACAAAAATAATTCAATAGAAAATAAATAAAATAAATAAAAAATATTGATGAATAAAATTAAAAAAAACCAAGTAAACCGAGGTGAATTTTATAGAGCCGAGTTAATCTTTTAGATCCATAACTCGTTAAATGAAAGACTTGAGCTAAACAAAATAGTTTAACACGTACAAAATTAAATGCCAAGATGATAAAATGAATAAATTTAATTTAATTCAAAAAATAAAATTTCTTTTAAAAACACTAAATTTAACAAAGATAGGAAAAAAAAAAGAGGCAACCATTTCTATTTCTAAAATCAATTAATTTTAAAACAAAATTCCTTCAAAAAAAGAAGCTAAATTTAACCAAGACAAAACAAAAACCACGACAACCTGTTTTATTTTTAAAATGACTAAAAAATATCATAGAAAGTGAATTAAAAATAATAAAATGTTGGAGGAAGGGGAAAAGAGCTTTAAAAAAAACAAAGGAAAACTATGTAAACTTCGTAAATCAGGGTTAATCTCTTAAACTCGCAAACTATTAAATTCTAGACCCGAACATAATTAAAAAGCTAAAAACAGGCTAATTAAATGTTGGAGGGTGAAATAAAAAATTCAATTTAAAAAAATCTTGTAATGTCAAAAAAAATAAAACAATAAAAAAAGGATTAGATTTGACAGGAAAAAAACTAAAGACTGATGAAATTGCAAAAAAACAAAGATTGAAAAAAATATTTTAAAAAATAGTAATCAAAATAATATGAACCAAATATAATAGATGAAAATATCCAATGGAGATGAAATAAAAAAAATTAATAAATTACTCTAGATAAAAAAAGACTGCAATAAAGAGATTAGGAGTGAAATTGGAAAAATCCCTTAATTTCATAAATTATTCTAAAATTTAAAAATTATAATAAAAAGAATAGGAATGAAATTTTAAGTACAACAAATCTCAGGGGTTGATTTGATATTTTTTAAGGTCAACATAAAAATCAAGTAGAAGAGAAAAAAGAAAAACAAATATCACACGCATCACCCCAGTCACATTTGGGCTACACGCGCCACACATGTATGGAGTGGATGCCTAGATGCTTCGACCGTCACCCATCACAGTTTTGAGCGTCAGACAGTGCCACATGTGCCGTCTGAAAATGGCGGACTCTGTTCACACGTTTATGATTTTTTTTAATTTTTTTTATATATTAAATTATCATATTACCCCTAATGACACTCAATAATTACCAAATCACTAAATCTTAATAACAAAAAAACCCCTAAGTCAAGGACAGTGTTGTTTAATTTCAAAGGGATGTAACTTATGTATTTAAAAATCAAGTCAAAGATTAAAAAGCCCACTGATCCAAATTATATATATTTTTTCTTTCAATGGCAATTAAGTAATTATATTATGCAAAAAAAATGTAAAAACATCATTTAAGCCCTCTCTTTCTAGTAATAACCAATGTGTTTCGTAAAAAAAACTTGCATACCTCTAAACCCAAGTCTTGTTAGTTTACCCATCAAAGAGTAAAACTAATATTTTATTATGCGAATCCACAGTGAAAAGCTTATCTGTTTTAGTATAAGATATAATAAAACAAACCAAATTTATCTAATAAAAGTTTCTAAACAAGCCAAGCTTGATTTACTAAAAAAAAAACCATGCCAATTTGGTTCTGTTTGTACTAAAACACATACAAAAATATTTGATGAAAGTTTTTAAACAAACCAACTTGTTCTAAAAATAATACCAACAAAATATTATTTTTTAATTATGTTGGTGTTACATCTCTCATGTATAACAAAATAAAAATTTCAAAACTCAAATATATTTTATATTATTGATGTAAATAAATAATCTTAAACCAATGATAATTATCAAAACAATGACAACAAAGGCATCCGCTCTCGACAAGCTTTATTTCTTGAAACCCTACCCTAATTTTATTTGAGTTTTTTTTATATAACTCTATTGGAGTCGGTTTTCATCCATATTATTTTTTCTACAAATTAAATAACTTGTTAAAATTTTAACTAATAAACATGCAATGAAAACTTCAAGAAAAATAATAAAATATATATAATAATTAACGCTTAGTGGATAATCAGAATCGCTTCTCTGATGTGTCATTTCATATGTTAGAAATGCTGATAAAATAAAAGCACCCCCAAACACACCAATAGTTTAAAGTGGAGTGCGACCCCGGACCAGTACTCAACGTTGCATGCTACGGGTTGATAATGAATAGTGACAATTGTGTTATTTGGACCGTTTTGACCTTGTTAGAAATTTTCTTTCTTTCTTATCACTGCATGTGATTAAGAAATGATCTTTATGATCCGTAGTTGCACGTTATGGATTCTACATCGACTAAATATTTATGGATAGTTGGCTGCTAGGAATTTGGAAGACAAAGACTCCCTCCGCCCTCGTCAAAGACCACATGTGATTTGGTTTGATTTTCCAGATTTTAAGTCATTGGACCTGACCTCTCACTTGCCTCTCATTTGGCCTCGTCTCCTGGTTCAACACTCCAGCTGGCTTCATTTGTGATTTTGTATAAAAGAATTACCATAATTTAATTATAGATAGTTGCATAATCCATTGTGGAACTCCTCAATTCTAGCTAAGAATTTTCTATACTTGGATGTTTCTTCTCGTAGTTTCCTCTAATATATACATATATGTAAGGGTAGTTTCGAATTAATATACGTGTTAATTAATATTAAATTCTCTCTTTAAACAATTTTAAAGGCATGCTACTCATATCAATTTAGAATATTAAGAGAAATTTAATAATTTTTTCAATTATTAATTTTAAATGTTAAACTAAAAAACTCAACGAAGAAACATGCCTCCTCTTTTGATGTTATATATAATGACACTGTAAGAGTTGTTGCTATGATTTCTCTCCGATCAGGAAAAAAAAAATTGTTGTCATGCAATTTATTTCTTAAAATGAACTAGATTCAATTATTAATTTTTTTTTATTAACATGAGTGTTCGGGTCAACTTGCATGCACCTCGACTAATCTCACGGGCTCTAAAATTAACGATCATGTAAGCCTCCAATGACTATCATATTAACAATCACATGACTCGAACTTGAGACAACAGATAAGCAAATCTCTTGGTTTCAAGTTCTTATAACTAAACCATTTAATAAATAATCCAAGCTATTTAAATCTTACAAGTATATAGTGTATATTTGATCTTATTTATAGTACCAAAGCTTTTTGTAGTTCACAGATACGAATCACTGATTTAAATATTTTTTTATATATTTCTTATGATTTTTTTTAAATTAATTTTCCAGAGGTTAGCTTCTAAAAGACTTTTTTATTTGTTAATATACTCAATTATTAAAAAAAGGAAAAGAATGGGCCAGCAAGCTCCTGCTCAGGGTGGCATCCATTGTACTGAGTCCGAAAGCTTTTCTGGAAACTGATGCAACAAAAACTTTGGCTTTTTGCGATTCCTAGAAAAAATGCCATGAAACCGTCATGTAGCACAGCTTTGGACAGGTTGTCAATAGAATTGCAAAGAGAAAGTTCTGTTACATTTGGAAGGCAAGTGGACAAGACCAGATGATAAGGAGGTGGAAGTCTCATGCAATAGAGTCCAAGAATGTCATGCAAATTGTGAAGCCAGCGCGTGGAAATCACCATTTCAGATTGTCAGTGAAGAATCCAGCTCCCTCGATGCCCTCGAAATTAATTAATGGCCACCTTTCAAGGATCAAAATTGGAGTTCCATATATTTAGGAAAGTCCAGGGATCAGAATAAATAATTAAAAATAATCAGGTGACCACTGGTTTTTGGGTTCTGTCTGGACCTTTTGGAGTGCCTGGCTAGGGTAGGAACTGCATGCCATATAGCCTCCATTCCCTCAAAAGAAAGCCAGAGATCCAAATTTTAGTGGCAGAGCCAAGATTTTTTTTTTTTTTGAAAATCAGCATGCTTAAAAAAGAAATAAAAAATTGGCAAACTAGCATAGGAATTTTTTTTTTTGACAAAAAATAACAGCGGCAGGTAAAAATCACAAGTAGAAATAACATCACGTTTGATAAATGCAATATTGTAGAAAATGTTTAAAATGTGCCCGTATATAAATTTCAACGACAAAAGAGAAAAGAGAAAACAAACAAAAAAAAATAAAAATAAATAAATAAAAAGACTCAACACGCAAACCAAACCTCTAATAACAACACTTCTATACAATAAATTTTTTTTGTCAAATCAAATCCAATGATACCATGAAATATCAACAATCATGAATAAAATGTGTTACATGCGCATACCAAAAACAAGTGAGCGGTAAACCACTACTTTTAAAAGACATATATGACTTATTCTGTTCATTGTTTATGACTGTTTTTAGTGTTGTTAGATTCATTTCATTAAAATCTTTTTGATAATACTAGCGGTGTTATCATCGAAACTTAAATACGTCTCTGAAATCTCATTTTTTATTTATTTTTTTTTCTTCTCTCATTCTTGAAATCCACACCATCCCATTTTTACCATTAGTTTAAAAAATCACAATTCTCACCCACCATCTTTACCAAACTATGTTAATTTTACTCTTTTTTTTGTGGTTGGTGCTAGTTTACCAAAAAAAAATAAAAAATTCAAACCATGTTAAAAAGGAAAAACACCCTTGCGTACACCGATATTGAACCGTTCATCAATCCATTTTGTCAAGGTACTCGTACCATAAACTCACATCAAACTCGCCAATGACTCGTGCTCCACTTCGTGTGTGATTTCAAATTATCTTATAACATAATAAAAAATATATTGATATAATTATAAACACATTTTTTCACATCATGGAAAATCTTAATTGAGAATTAGAAAGTTAAACAGTGTGTTTAATAAAACACAGTGAAAATTTACTTGCACGTCACCATATGAAACCAACCACTTTTTTTTTGGCACAAGGTGGAAATATTTCTTTTTATATTATTTTTTAAAATGTAAATAATGGTTGTTGAGTAAAAAATAATTTCTAATAGACCGCCATCAAACAATATAATATTAGCTATACCGATGTGATGGTTTAGTTCCTCATTAATAAGCATCATCTCGATGGGAGCTAAAACATAATTAACTTTTAAAAACAATACTCTATATATTGTTCAATGCTTGAGTCGCTTAGTATGATCAACTTAGAGACCTATTTTTATCGAGTTAATTAGCAAGTTCGGTGGAAATATTATATAGTTTGGTCGAAATAATATTTATTTATCAAATTTTAAAAAATTATAATTTATATTTTAAATTTTAATATGCGTGTAATAATTTACACTCCCTACTTAGTATGTAAAAAAAATCAACAAAAACTGTTTAATTATTTATAAATTTGCTATTATTTTTATTTTTCAACTAAAGAACCCTAGTAGTGTTAAAATAACAAAAATATTATAGAGTTAAAAACTACATTTTTATTATTTCTAGTGTTAAAATTCTAAGATTTTCATAATAACAAAATTGCTATTTTATTTTGGACTTTTATCAAACATTTGGTGTTCATTACGCCAAAGAATTAAACTGAGATTGCAGATTCATCCATCTTTATTAAAACATATACAAATATGCCTACATACAAGTTGAATTTCTATTTTCACCTCCTTGGTACGAATGAACATGCCTACTCCTCGTTTGTCGTGTCGTTCAATTAAAGTACAAATCAAGGGCTAGTTTTTATGGGAGGAAATTCATTTGAGATCCTAAGATGCTCTGCTTCCATATATTGAATACTATATAACCTGGTGAGCCCTGATTATTATTGGCTACGTAAATCATTCTCATTTCAATTTTCCACAGAAGTAAACAAGAATATCCTTACTCGGTGGTCAGACTCAGATCCACTTTATTTCCACAAATCAAGGGTTACTCAAGAGATTCTTATTTTGATTTGGATTCAAATCCTCTTGAGAATATCTAGAGAGAGAAATTATGCTTTGAATATAGAGAATTTTTTATCCATATTTTACTTGAGTTTTTGATATATTGTGCATGAGAATAATTTGGTTTTTTCATCTAATTTAAAAATTTGTGTTGATCAAATTATAGGATAATAGGGATAATTTCCTATTTAACTCAATTTGTAAATAAAAAAAGAACATACAATTCAAACTCTTATAATATAAAACCCGATTTGATTGAAATTTAAATTCATTTTAAATAAAAAGATTAACAAAGTTTAAAGATAATTATATATTAACTCATTAAAAACAACTAATATAAAATGTGTGCCAGATAAATAAAAACTAAGGGACCAACTAGAAAAAAAATATTTTGATTAATCATTATACAATTAACAAAACACTAAAAGGAGTGGAGAAAATATTGTTCCCCACGCCACTATAGCTCTCCTCACCAAGGTTGTTAAAATCGCGATTCAACTCGTAAAATCGTACAATTCAGAAATAGGTAAAATCGTTCACAAAATTCAGAAATAGGTAAATGTGCTAAATCGTTCACAAAATTCAGAAATAGGTAAAATCGAGTCAAAATCGGGTAAAATCGCGCAAAAACACGATTTTACACCCGATTTTACGCGTCGTGCCAAAACGAGAAAATGTTGCGCCACTGTTCCCTCCGGCTCCACGTGTCAAGCAAGTATTGGACTATTGAGTCAATACACGGTACACTGTGAGTCACACTGTGTGACCCACATGCAGAACAAAACCACAATCTTCAATTCTTCATCTTTCTTCATCTTTTTTCAGTCTTTCACACAAGTTAACAACACAGAACCGGAAAAAATCAAAATCCCTAAGTCACTAAATCCTTGTTCTCCTTCTCTCAGCCGTCCAAGTTCCAGCAATCAACCATTGGTCCACCACCAACAGGCAACAACCGGCTCTCCAGTGACCAGTCTCCATCAGCCATAGTAAGTTATTCTCTTTATCTTTTTGCACCTTCTGCAAATAGCATCATGATTTAGAGTCTAGAGTAATTTATTTGTCAAATTGCGAGACATGTCCATGTCCCCGTGTCATGGGTCTCTCACCGAATCCCGTCTTTACACAACTGTTTGAATTTTTATGAATTGATGGGTCTGTGAATGGGTTGCTCACCGAAAACAAGTCTGTGAATGGGTCTCTCACCGACTGCTTGAATTCTTATTTTTTGATGGGTCTGTGTCTCTGTGAATGGGTCTCTCACCGACTGCTTGAATTTTTATTTTGTGATAACAGTGTTTCCTAATTGTTTATGAATGGGTCTGTGAATAGGTTTGCTAATTGAATTTCTATTTTGTTAAATTTGTCTGTGAATTTGTTTTGATAACAGTGTTTCGATATCAAAGCCTGTTAAACAAGTCTGTGACTCTGTGCATTTGTTTTGATAACAGTGTTTGGATTTTGAAAACAAAATCTGTGAGTCTGTGACTGTGAAAACAAAGTCTGTGACAGTGTCTGGTCACGTGACGACGATGATGTTGACAAAATAGTGAATGCCTATTTAGCTGATTTATCAGTTAGTATTCCACGAACATAAACAAGCCTTCATGAGAAATCCATGTCTTGTTGGAGCAAAAGTGTGCTATTTTAAGGGTTCATCACGCGTTGGGAGATGGGATTTCTTTGATGACATTGTTCTTGGCGATCTGCAGGAAAGCAAGTGAGCCCGAGGCCATGCCTACTTTGGTAACTGGGAGGAGGGATTGTGGGAAGGAAGGGAAACGACAGGATGGGAGAGGGTTTCTTTTGGGAGTTCTAAAGATGGTTTGGTTTAGTTTGGCTTTTTGCTTAGTATATGTATTGAGAGTTTTGTGGGTTAGTGACAGGAAGACTGCGATTTCTGGTGGTGATGGAGTGGAGCTGTGGATGAGGAAACTGGCCACCGCTAAGTTTCTGATCGAGGACATGAAGAATGTGAAAAGAGATGTTTCTAGTGCGGTAAGTCAAGCGATTTTTTTATTTTTTTGAGAAAAAAATACAGACTTTGTTATTATTCTACAATTAGGAAGATATTTAAATAGTAATTTGCTTGTGGATTAATCATTAACGACGTGTTTCCTTTTGTTTTTTTAAGGTGCTTGAACTATGTATGAATTTTTATTTGAAGCATGAATTTTTTTTAATGTATTTTAAAATTTCTTACGATTTTACGATTTTATGATCCGTTTTTACGATCCGAGTTTGTGTGCAGCTTTCCGTGCCGTGTTAAAATCACAATTTTAACAACCTTGCTCCTCACAATTACATCTTTTTATGAATTCACTATGGATTCCCACAATGATTTATTATTATTATTAGTAAACTTTTTTTTGTCAACAATTACATCTTTTTATGGTCAAATTAAAGGCCAACTAGTTCAATTTTATTAGGGAAGCATAGAATTGAAAGGAGGGGACCAATATGATAAAAAAACGAAGGAAATATTTGGTGGTTTCAAAATTGACTAAAAACATTTACTTTGCTCCTCTTAGTTTGCAACATACTCATTTTATATCCCTTGATTTGTTTTCAAAGTCCACTTTTGATGCAAAAATTCATTTCTTTTATTTTTGTAGTTTCTAGTTCGAGTAGAAGAGAGAAAGTCATCGAATTCCAATAGAAAAGAGAGAAAATATTGATTGACAACGATTCTGACCACTAAAATAATTGATCTTGGTGTTCACGATTTCTATTTGATAATAATAGTTCCATTAGGATGATCCTTCACCTTCAAGTTGCCTAAAAATCATATATGACCTGGAGAAGTTTTTGGGTTTTCAGGTTGATCTTGGTGTCTGCTAATATGCATGTATTTAATTAAATACATGCATATTCATAGTTAATACTTAATTGTGAACAAAATAACATAAGTTAAAATTTATTTTGGAATGTTTTGAGTTTGCTCTTTCCCTTTCTTTCATAATAAGAGGACAAAAATAAGTGAGAAATTAATTTTGTTATGAATTGATAAATCAATATTTTTTATGCTGTGAAAAATCCTAAGTCGATGTCTAAAAAGGTCTAATAAAAGGGTGTTAGACTAGCTTTCATACCCGACATCCCTAGGCTTGGTATAATGCCAAGTCTGGATGACACATGTTTGCTCGCTTCTAGGTCCAACATACCTAGGTTCGACCATGTGCTGAATCCAAGTGGACGCGGATCTAACAAGCTGCCAAACCCAAAATACTTGGGTTTGGCCACGTGCCGAGCCTAAACAAACATGGATCTGACAAGCTGTTAGACCCAATATATTTAGGTTTATCCACGTGCTGAGCCTAAGTGAATGTGGGTCTGACAAACTGTTAGATGCAACATGTTTGGGTTTGGCCACTTACTGAGCCCAAACAAACATGGGTTTGATGAGATATCAGACTCAACATACTTCGATTCAGCAACGTGTTAAGCCTAAGCGAACGCGAGTCTGGCCAACTGTCAAATCCAATATACTTGGGTTCAGGCACGTGCTAAGCTCATGTGAATGTGAGCCTGATGAGCTGCTAGATCCAATATAATTAGATTAGCCACATATCGAGTCCAAGTGGGTGTGGGTCTAGTGAGCTGCTAGACCCAATACTGTTAGGTTCAGTCATGTCTTTGAGTCCAAGTGAACATTGGCCTAACGAGCTGTCAGACCCTACATCTTTGGGTCAGCCATGTGCTGAGTCCAAACAAGCATGGACCCGACGAGCTGTCAGACCCAACATCCTTGGGACAACCACGTGTTAAGATCAAGTGGACGCAAATCTGGCAAGCTACCAGATCCGTTGCCCCTATGATTGGCTACGGGCCATACCCAATTGGTTTGGAGGTCTTTATAGACCCATGCTAGGACCATAAGGTTCCGTTTATTTATTCTTAAGATTTTTAACATGAAATATTCATGCCAGAGATATTCTTTTCTCTACATCTAACAGTGTATAAAAACTCTTCCAAGAGCATACCATATTTTCATCTCATTAATGATGTGTAAGGAATATTTATCCTTCGTTAATGTCATTAGAAGAAGATAACTCTTTGTCCTCTCCACTCCATCAAAACGACAAGGTTCATGGATTATAAATATTCCCTGAATCACTTAGATAAAAAGTTTATAATTTCTATTCTCTAAGTATTCAAACTTTTATTCTTAGAGTATTTACTATACAAAAAAACAAGAACAAACACACTTGTTCTTAAAATTTAAAGCTCATTCTCGCATTTATCATAATCTCATACTAAAAAGTCATTGATTTTATTATCGGAAAATCCATAAACTTCACTAAAATGAACTGTTTTGCAAGTGTTAGAGTTTTTATCACTAATTTTCTACTTTAAAAACTCTTAAAAAAAAAAGATTAACCCGAAAACATGATTAAATACTATAAAAATATCAAATAAACTCATTATTGAGCATGCTTAGATTTTAAAACATCATCATGGATGTCTTGAAACCTAAGCTACAGGTGGACAAGTTTGAGAAGAAAAGTAGTGAAATTCTCATGCAAGACGGTCCAAAATGCATGCAAAATGTGAAGATCACCCGTGGCAGTCCCATCAGAAAATGTAAGAGGTCATTGTGAACGTGTGAGATTTCAGTTTCTCTTGAAACCACCATGTTGATACTGTCTAGTAATCAGCTCCATGTTTTCAGGAAGCAAAAACCATCTTCGTGAAAACCATTGGCATGTCTGAAGAGGAACAGAGCCTCCAAACATGGAAAATACCTGCCGCCTCAAATAGTTTTAATCACCATCAAATCAACCAAATTACCCCACTGATGAGCCAAGCAAAAAAGTTTATCAATTTATGATCAATAGAAAAAAAAAAAGGAAAGATTATTCGCAAGAATATTCATACGTGCAGTTCCTGTTAGTCCATGGCCTCCCAAAAAGATTATGCTAAAGATTTTGTTTTGGATGGAAAAGTAATGCTTATACTGTTTTCAAGAGTGTTACAATGATTATTTAAAAAAAAAAATATTTAAAAAATATTAAAATAATATATTTTTATTTTTTAAAAATTATTTTTAATATAAACACATTATTATTATAATTTTTAAGTTTAAAAAATTGAATTTTTATATCTTATTTTTATTTATCAAGATTTTTTTTTCTTACTAAATCATCAAATGCGAGAAAAAGTGGGACTGACCTCTTACCCCAAGAAACACGTTTAAACAACAATTAAAGAGTAAAATTCCATTCTCAAGCCTCTTCAAATATTTTATCATGTTATTTACTACTAAATGTTGGTTCTTATAAGATCTCCAAGTTTTTTTAAAGCAACACTGCCTTTGCTAAAACCAGGCCGATTGACCATAAAATCAGGCAAGAAATTGGTGTTTGCTCTTTAAAAAGTTTAATATATCATCAGCTAATGATTCCATTTGCTTGATGTGAATTATGATATGTTTGTCTAACCCATCATTTTTAATTTAAAGAATAGCTTCCATGTGTTCAACAACATGTTATTGGTAAAGACTATTAAAAAATTATATAAATTATATATTAAATTTTTACATAATAGTTTAAGTTATTAAATTAAGATAATTATTTGATATGATATTAGAGTTTTATTATCAAGCGATTACAAGTTTAAATCTCACTATTATTATTCTATTTGATACAATTAAATACAAGATAATATGAATTGTATAAATTTTAAGTTCGAAAAACTAATTGAAAGATATATTAAAAAATTATATAAATTATATATCGAGATATTATAAATTAAGTTATGAGATTGATATGATTATTTGTCATATACTCGTTAATTCAAGATCTTATATTTTTTTGTGTGGAAAATGATCATAGGTTGAGATTTGACGAAAATGAATAACATCTCATCATTTGTGTAGTGCATTATCAATTACTTAGCCTCCCATAAACAAAAAAACTAAAAAAATAAGGGATTTATACTGGAAATGATGAGGTAATTAGCATAAAATTCGTTCTTTAAAGCTGAACTCACACAAGGGTGTTTTCATTGTTCTCTGGGTTTTTTTTTTCACTACCAATGTTACCCCATTCATTTTAAACCTATTAATGGTTATGATTTCAATCTCAACTAGATGAATCATGTTAAAAAAAAAAAAAAAACCCATGCTAGACAACACAAACTCCTCAAAGAATTTTGCTTTTAAAACTGCATTTGGATGTGAAATAAAAAATATATTAATATATTTTTAAATAAAAAATATTTTTTAAAAATATTATAGAACATACGAGTAGAGATATGGACTGTCAAAGAACAATCTCAACCCGATAACTTAAATCTATAAGTGAGATTTCAAGATATAATTTATATTATTATTTAACATACCCCTTCAAAGAAAAGCCTTTTAGGCTTGAAACTTGCACAGATCTAAATTATTTTATGCTTAATTTTTATCAAATAAATAGGGATAGTGAGATTCGAACTTGTGACCACTTGGTTATCAAGACTCTAATAATATATCAAAAAAATTATTTCAAACAAATAATTTAAAATTTAAATAAGATTTTAAAATATAATTTATATTATTTTTTAATATGAATATTAGCAAGATGCAATAATAATAATAATATAGTACATGGATGGCTAGTAGATATTTGGACCCGGCCCCTTCTCGACCCGCCCCAACATTAATATATTTTTCAACCGTCGAGTCTGCTCGCTCTCATCACCCAAACAGTCGATCCATTACAGAAAATTATAATTGTTTTTCCAATGTTATCAACAACTGGACAATATATGGTTAGTGCATGATTACTAGTTTCGTTTTAACATTTTATTAACTGTTTTGGTACTTGAACAAGCTCATGTATGACCAATCTAGAGTAACTGAACATTCCCTCATGGTTTTTTTTTTTTAATGTTGTTTTCCTTAGGTTCATCCCCCCTGAAAATTGTCGTTGAGTCAATCAAGGTGCTCAATTATGGCCCACATAGATTAGTTTCGCAATCTAGCTACCCCGATCTCGGCTTGTGATACCTATAAAAATATATTTAGCATGGAGGCCATCGATGCTACGCTAGGATTAATTAGATTCCCAGCCAATTATTGCCCTTGAAGTTTCAACGCCCCCTGCCACAATAAAATATATATATAAAAAACTCTTCAATCTAGAGTTCATAAAATTCAAAATTATTAAAAAAATTTATGATTATTAATTTAAAAATTTATAAAATTAATTGATATATAGATAAATTAATCCGGACATCCATATTAGTTTAAAAAATTACCCTTTAATTACTAAATATATCTTGTCTCAATATTCAATTGATCTTAGGTTTCAAATCCTAAAAATCATCAAAATCAACAATTTAACTTGTTTTAATGAAATTTTATGTGTAGAATCTTTTTAAGTGTAATTGAATTTCAATATTTAAAAGTGTTGTAAAAATAAATTAGAAGTCAGCTCCTTCAAAATTCCAAAGAAAGCAAATTTAATATTAAAACTAACTTTTTTTTAAAATATTTCTAGATTTTTTAAGGCTTTTGAAAAAATAAAATGAAAATAATAAAGATAATATAGAAAATAAAATAAAATAAATTTTATTTTCTTAAAACATGTTAATTCAATTTATATATCAGTTAAATTTAAATCAAATACTAAATAGAACTCAATAACAGTATCGGAGCCGGTAGTGATTTTCCTTTTTAAGCAATAAACGATAACGTCCCTCCGGAATAAAAAAATAAATCAAGAGTAACCGACTCCATTGCTCCAACATTAAAATAAAAATAAAAAATAGCAGTGGTGGGATAAATCCAATTAAGACCCAACGAGGAAAGTGGGAACCCATAGTTTACAAGGAAGAGGAAACGGTCAAATTAGAGACGTGGCATCCATGCAAGGAGAAAGGTCCAATAAAACAAGGATGAGGTGGCGGTGCGTTCAGACATGTGAAAAGGCAAGAAATTCAGACCAATCCCGGCATGCATCCCCTCGAAAACACCATCTTATAGCTCCCTGTTTTCAGGAAGTCATTTTTTCCACGGTTCCTCCCCATTCTTGAAGCTAAACTGGTGACTGGCTTCTGGTTTTTGGTGTAGGACCATGGGCGCTTAATATTCTAATAATCATGATTAAGAGGGCACTAGTTATAATCAAGGGTACATTAATCTAGTTGGTTTAAAACCCTATCTATGGACACCCCACATGGCTTAATTAAAGTATGTTTATGACACAAGACTTTGGGAGAGATTTGTGCTCGAACCCTAGATTGTCGGCAACTGGACTCATTACTTTTTGGCATTAATTAAGTGCCGCTAATCAAGTTGTCTAAATATACTTTTCTTTTTGGCAAGTGTCTTGATATCAAGAGAATGGTGTCTTGCTATATTAGGTCATCGAGGTGTCCAGATCTATATCTTTCCACTTGGACAAAATTGGGGTATTTTATTCACTGATAATGAGTTTAATGCTTAGGTTAGGAGTTGGAAGTTGTATTTATTGTTACAATCTCTCCATTTTTTTTAATAAATTAATGCTTTGGTAAGTTTCTACAAAATTAGAATTTAATACTCAAATTAATATTATATTTAAGTTATTTTCCTCGATCTTTAGGAGTTCCTTGTATTTTTTGACAAACCATTCATGAATTTGAAGTAAAGTACTTTGATTTAATTATAAATTATAACATTAGTCATTATATATAGGATGTCGGAATCAAATAACAGCACATAAAATTAAATAGAGTTTCTACTAATTTTAATACTTCATTCAATTCCAACTTGCAATGTGCTTAAAGCTTTTTCATTCAATCTCTAGAAATTCATTACTGCATTTATTAAAAACCCAAAAAATTCAGTTTCCAGAAAATTATAAAGTTATAAAAATTCATTAAAAAATTATTAAATCATTCTAACCATATATGTGTGCGTGGTTAATTATTTTAAATAATTTGAAAATAGGAGAAATAGCTATTTTATTTTAATTATTTAATTATCAAAAATCATATGATTAATCTCGAATATCAAACATTTAAATCTATACATAGATGCAATAATAAAAGAAATAGTAATGAAAAAAAATATAAGCATCTCAAAAGCTATACCAAGATATCGGAGTGTTATTGCACGCCTTTTCAAAGAGAGGTAGGCAGTAGGCTAGACTAGGCAGGTTTACAAAAATAAAAAAAATAAAAAATAAAAATAAAAAATTGGGTCCTCCTCCAACAAATGGGCGGCCGCTGAGAATTTGGAGTCGGACCAATGACTCCTCCCTCCACCTTTAATAATTGGTAGATTTCCAGGTCTTCACAGGCACAAAGTTTTAGCAGTGTATTATTTTAATTTTGACTTTGATAATAGTTTCTGCTTTGACCACCTAACTTCTCCATGGCTAGCCAGCCATCTTTAAATTTTGCTTTTATTCAACGCATGCTGCCCAGAAATTTAAAAATGCTCCTTGTTTGACCCTTTTTTGCATTACTCATGTTATTTAATAATTGTATTGTGTTTGTTATGTTATGTTATGTTATGATGAGTTGAAAAATTAAACATAATTAATTGTTTGATAATGAACTTCTATGTTATATTGTTAATAAAATTGTTTAAATTAAAGAATTTATTTAATGAATTAAATATTTTACAAAAAAACTAAATGGATTATTTATTTTAAAAAATACATCAATATCATGGAGAAACATAAGTGAGAAAAATAACAAAAACATTGCATGTTGTTTTTGGCAAGTAGAACGACTGACTAAATACTTTAATTAACATCCACACACAATTGAGATCTAAAAAATAAAATAATTGAGATTGGTTAATTGTAAAATATTAATGATTGTTAGAAATATGATTGAAACTTAATTAATTATTATGTATAAAACAAATGGGATTGTTGTTAATTTATTTATTTTTAACATATTTCATGTTGTTTTTGTTTTTTAAATAAAATAAAATAAAACAAGTAGTTTTTCATTAAAAAAAATCACTTCCCATATATTTTGAAGTGGAAATTAATATATATTTAATTTTTTTTAAAAAAATCATATTTCAACTTTAAAAGATAAGAAATGAATTTTTAAAATTCTAATAAAAAACTTTTTTGATAATTTTTTCTAAAAAGTAAAAAATAAAAGGCCAATCAAGCAATTAAAAGGGGATATAAGTTCTATCCCTATAAAATAAAATAAAATAAAGACCCGTATGATTTCTATCTTCCATATTCATAGTTTATTTGGGCTTTTCTCTCGCTCTCTCTCTTTTAAACCTGCAATATTTTTAAATGAAACAAATAGCAAAAAAATGCCAGATTTGACCAAGAATTGTTATATACTTTATACCCCGTAAAAATAAAAGGACATTAAAAAAAAAAAAACAAGAATGGTCGAGTACGTCGTCACATAAGTTTAGCTATTTGTTAATGCCTGAACCGGGGCTGCTTGTGGATGGCCTAACCGAGGCTATTGGCCTAATCGAAAGAGAGAAGGAGAGGAAAAAAATGAGGCAGTCTAACATATCCAATCGAACCCATGAGTCCAGCCGAGACCGAGAGAGGGAGGAAAAGGGCTGACCCAATTGACCCCTCTATAGCCTTGGTCAAGCCCAACTGAACCCTCTCTAGCCTAAAACCAACAGAAGGTGGAGAAAAGAAGAAGAATGGTAGAAAACACCAGCCCAATCTTTGCTTAATTCAACCTCCCAACTTATTAAACTTAATCTGAATAATGAGATTAAAATAATTTAATAAAAAATAAATCAAAATAAATTATAAAACTTGATCTCTAGTAAATCTAATATTAAAAAATAAATAAATAAAATAAAAAAGGTTAATTATCTAATATTAAAAAATAAATAAATAAAATAAAAAAGGTTAATTATCAAATCAATAACCTGAATTATAAAATTATGATGATTTTATAAAAAACAAAACAAAATAAAATATAATGCAAAACATAACTCTTACTTTATCCATTACAATGACATCATATGTGTGATAATTTTTCAATATCTAGTAAATCTAATATTGAATTATAAAATTTTAAAAAATTAAATTATAAAAAATAAAAATAAAAATAATAATAAATTCAATATTTCAACAAACCTTGTTTTATGAGGATATGAACTGTGAATTTATATATATATATATATATATATATATATATATATTGTTTTTGTTAAATCAAACATGTACACATTCATAAAGCAAAGGACATAATCAATAAGAGCTAGCAGGGAAGAAACGGTGAGGAGTTGTGGTGATAGCATTGAGTGAGAAAAAAATAATAATGGTCTGCTATGGTATGAGCCCACATGCTCTTTACAGATGGCCATGAGAATCTTCTATCGGCCAATTGAAACATCTAGACCATTTCCTTTGTTATTTTGACTGTAACACCTAACAGGCCTACACGGTCCAAACTCGAGGGACCTGAATATCTATGGGGCTTTCAGCTAGTTTAGGGTTTCATTTTCGATAATGGAAGCTCCATCCCTTTTCTAATAATTCAAGTTTAAAGTCTTTCTCCTAAAAGCTCCACTGTGCAATTCAAGATTAAGTGTAAAAGAGGCTCCAAGAGTCATTTTCGATCACTTTGACATGCCAATCGAAAGTGTTCTTCTTCTTCTAAGCAGTGGTGACGACCATGCCAAAAGAAATCAACCCATGAATGCAATCTGCTATCAATTTCTCAGAAGAGATTGATTTTGAAAAAAGGGTTACACTTAATTTAGGGCCATGGTTCACTTCCATTCTTTAATCCACTTGATGATATATTTTCGAGTTAATAAAACTTAAAAAAAACAACCGGTATGTTACTTTCCGGCACCGTTCGAGCCCACAACACTACAATTCGTAGTTGTCTGCCACTCCATCCAAATGCGATGTGAACTTAAATGAGTAGAGCCCATATGTATGAGCTTAACTAAGATCCTCCGGTCAATAGCCGAGAACCACAAGGGTGGTCATACGTATCTTAAAGGGGCTTGAAAGAGAGAGTAGAAGCCGAAGCTCGACTCGGCGATAACATGAAATGAACTAGTATCACACATCCATGTCCTCCCGAGGATGAGATAAGGTCATGGAGCTCCTTCCACGTGGCAAATCCATTGTGGTGCCTAACGATAAGGCTAGCATTTCAAGACTTTCCACCCTCATGTGGATAGAATGGTGTCATGTCATCACTTATCATATCCAACGGTCACATTTTGCTCATTATCAACCACGATATCTTGTGTCCATAGGATATGAGATAGACAAGTTGAGGCATTATATATACGGTGTGGCAGGAGTACTTCAATCTTACAATACTAGCAAAACCACATATAGAGGGTGTAATAGCTAAGTAGCCTGTAAGAGATGGCTTCCTCTGTGATTTCATCGGCGGCCGTTGCCACAGTTAACCGCACCCCGGCACAGGCCAACATGGTTGCACCATTCAACGGCCTCAAGTCAACCTCAGCTTTCCCGGTCACCAGAAAGGCTAACAATGACATTACTTCCATTGCAAGCAATGGCGGAAGAGTTCAATGCATGCAGGTAAAACCTTTTAAACAACTTTGGTACAACGTTGTTAGTTTTATTCTACTTACTTGGAATTAATTAGCTTTCTGTGCTCACTTCTTTTTTCTTTTTCTCTTTTTTTTTTTTTTATAAAAAAATGCGTATAGGTGTGGCCTCCAACAGGATTGAAGAAGTTCGAGACTCTTTCTTACCTCCCAGATCTCACTACTGAGCAATTGGCCAAGGAAATTGAGTACCTTCTTCGCTCGAAGTGGGTTCCTTGCTTGGAATTCGAGTTGGAGGTGATAAGTCCAATCTCATAATTAATCATACAATTTTCACTAATTATTACTATTATTATTACAAGTGATAATTAACCATATAGAGCATGTTTGGTGTTTTCTGTATTTTGATGTGCGGAAATTAAAAATAAATTTTTTTTAAAAAAGATTTTCAACATATTTCTAATAAAAAAATACAATGAAAAACAACTATTAAGATTTTATATGACCAGCATACTAAATTAATTGTACCTGTACTTTTACATTGAACACATTATAATTACAGTTAACTTAATTAAGCATTTAAGCAGATTCTTAGTTCCTCAATATAGTCACATATAAGGTTTGTGATTAATTGTTTATAGACACCAACTTGTAAATGTTTGATTATGCAGAAAGGTTGGGTCTACCGCGAGCACCACCAGTCCCCAGGGTACTATGATGGACGCTACTGGACTATGTGGAAACTACCCATGTTTGGATGCACTGAGGCATCTCAAGTGCTGATTGAGCTTGAGGAGGCGAAGAAAGCTTACCCTAACTCCTTTATCCGTATCATTGGATTCGACAACACGCGTCAAGTGCAGTGCATCAGTTTTATCGCCTCCAAGCCGAAGGGTGTCTAGGTTCCAAGATTTGATGAGTCCCTAGCTATCTGTTAGGGTTGCTTTGTTCAAATTGTACCTGGGCTCTGGCAAAAAGATCGTTGCTTTTCCTTTTTTTATTGGGTTTTTGAAGATCAATATTCTACTTTGTTTTTGCTTTCTGGATTCGGATGCTGAATCGAACGCTGAGACTAGTTGAATAAAAAGTTGTTTATTTTTAATTAGAGATGATCCGTGCATGTGAAACCATTAATCTGGTATGCCTCTTTGCCTTCAGCATCTTTGATTGATGTTTATACATATATAAATAGTGTTGATTTTAAGGCACCATTAATGGAGGAATGGCTCTTTCCTGTGACTTTAAATTAGTCTAATTCAAAAGGTTATTGAGCATTTAACCTTAGCTCCGAAAACATTGAGCATTTCCTTGTGGATCTTGAGAGTTCATCTCTTAATCTTCCATGGATAATTACATCAGACCTTGAGCACAAGATTGAATGGAACATGATAGCTTAATTTTCTTAAAGAAGAACGCCAATGTGGTTTATCTGCACCAGATGGGTTTCTCTGTTGTATTCAGCTGTTCCCTCCCGATCCTTGGTTTTAACTACCTGCCAAATTAAGAGACCACTTGTCTAAGAAAATAGCCTTTTTTTGGCTTACATTGACATTGATGATCGAAGCAAATGAATAACTTCCAAGTCCAATGACTGAAAATATATCGTGGCCTAACTGTAGTGAGAATCCTGTTTAAATTTTGACTATATGCCCCTTAATGTTCATCATCAGCCTGCAACTTTCTGCTTGAAAGCCAGATGATAGCATTGGAAGACCAAACAGCACTCAACTCCCAGCTCTTTAAAGAATACGTATAATTAAGCAAAGGGAGCATTCAAATTTCTGACTCAATTGCTTTTCATCAGAACTCTAGTTTAAGCACAATGGCCTGGAATTCACAAATTTGATTGAGCTACTGTCTAATGCACTGCCTTTTCTATGAAACAGTCACATCCACCACAGAATTCAAGCGTTCTGTACATTTTTTCTATAGGCATGATCCCAAATTAGCAACTTGAAATTACAAAGTAGATTGACTAGTGGACTCCCTTTCGTTTTCTTTTTTTTCGAGTCTAAATTAAGAATTATCTTCTTGTTTAGAATTGGGGAGACTATTCACACGACAAGAAGCCAAGCTAGGCAGAGACAATCATGATGAACATAAAAAAAAAAAAAAAACCCACTTCGGCAGCCTAAGTTGAGTGGATGGTATTCTCCCAAATTAAATCTTGGAAGAGAGTATATTCATGTGGTTCGGTCTGTTTTTTGCCTTCACGAATCTGAATGGTTCAGCCATTGATAGCTACACTTGTGGACATGCCATGACTAAGATAAGATGAGGGTGGAGATAAGAAGTGTTCACTCTTTCATTTGAGTCACCTCACAGTTATTTTTTATTTCTTCATTTTGTGGATAAAATGTCAATTTCAAGGTATTTTCACCAGAAAGATGGTAGCTTCAAGACAACAACAATTTACAAAAATCTAAACCAAGCACGGGTTCCCATCACTGAATTATTAGGTATTTTTTATCTCGAATCAGTGGTCAATTCTTTCCCTGTATTTTTCTTTCAATGATTTTAGTACAATTACTTGTATTTCTCTGTGCTCTCTGAAAAAAAAAAAAACTAAATCACTGTATATATTATTTTCTAAATTATTAACCCCCAACATTAGAATTGAAATATATCAATTGTTTCTTTCCCATAAAACTTGAAAAGGGAATACAAGATTTCAATTTATGGTCTATGGCCGCTGTGCTGAATCCGGTCATTGTCATTCCAACTTTAGTGTTCATCTCTTATAGTTTTGGTTGATGCATTCTTGTAGATAATCTAAACCACCACCACAAGATGTCTTTTCATGAGGCTCCAAACATTATTTACCACGAATCATATATGAACAAAATCGCTTTTATATTGATGGGATTATGACCCGTTATCAGCACAATAATCGAGTTAACCCGTGTTTATTTTAAAATTATATCATTTCAATTTAAATAAAATAATATTGTTTGAAAAAAAATTAAAACAATAATGTTCTAAATAAAAATTAATAAATAAATAATTGGAGTTTACTTAATTGAATTTTATCTAAGTTTAACCAAGAAAATCGAACCGAACTAAAATATCATTTTAATTGGGTGATTATTTTTAGTTCGATTCTAATAAAAAAAAATAACAAAATCAATTTTTTTTATTTAAAAAAACCAAAACCGGTTCAAACCGACCGGTATCGGTTCGGTTTTTTAGGATAAAAACCGGTTCAAACCGACCTATTTTTTTAGTTTCAAACTTATGAAACCGAACCAGTTTGTTTTTTTAAAATTTTAATCGGTTTAATCGGTTTTTTTATTATTTGTTTTCCGGTTTTCTCGATTTAATCAGTTTTTAAATTTTTTTACTCACCCATAAGTTTAACCAAGTTATTTTTGTACATTATTCAAAAATAAACTTGATTAGAATTAAGTTCTAGTCAGCTCATTACCGAGCTGACCTACAGGTTAAGCCGGATTTTATAACTATTGTTACGACAGTCATTGGGCTTGTACTTCTTTAATGGGCTTGGTCCATATGACTGCACTTTCAGCTTGGGCTATGGGTAAAGGGGTATTGAATATTTTACATAGAGGAGACCAAAAGGAAGGCTGAGGCCGCTAAAGGGCTTTCAAAAAGTAGATGACAGTGAAGATACAAAGATTATGAAATTGTCTCTCTCAGTTTCTCTATGGAATTGTGATCTTCAAGTCCTGTAGAAAAAAGATGCGTTAGGAAATTCTTAAGTCCATTCTTAAGAATTTATTTTTCAATTTTGTATTCTTGTTTAGCATTGTGTTGAAAGACTAGATCCATGTAATAATTTCTTAATTTTAAATTTTATTTAAATTAACTTTCGGAAAAAAAAATAATTTATGATAACATGATTACTTCGATACACATAAACGCATAATATGATCGAATTGATCGTTATGAATCAAGTATTTATCTAGTAATTCTCTTCCTTTTCTTTTATACATTTGTTTCAAGTTGTTGTTGTTGTTGTGTGTGTGTGTCTATATATATATATATATATATATGCAATTCCTCTCTTGCAAATGTAATTGACGAACTCGTTAACATTTTAGACTGGGCTGAGTTTTTCATGATTATGATCTGGGCAAGTGATAAATAACTTTCACAAGCTTTCATACAAAACAAGTTTTTTATCAGGATAAATTCTTTTATATATTTTTTTATTAACATGGGTGTCCGGGTCAGCTTGCGTGCACCTCGATCAATCCTACGAATTCTAAAGTTAACAACCATGTAAGTTTTCAGTGGCTCTGAGATTTGTGAAACTCGAACGGGTGACTTCTAAGGAGCAAACTTAAAATCTAATCAGTTAAGCTACACCTCTCAAGGTTAGATTCTTTTATACTTAATTTTGTACATGTCTTGTAAAAGAGTACATGGAGCATGAAAATAATACGAGAACTAAGAGAAAAGTGCATGGAGAGGGGAGCATGAGCAGGGAAAGAGCAATGTGTATGGTTAATGAATTTGTTGTTATTGAATAATTTTATGTTCCTTGTTTACTTATTTGATGATATAAAATATTTATAAATCTTGTTAATATCAACTTATTTTGTTAAGACCTTAGAGTAGTGTAACAATGAAAAATATTGGAAAAATTGAATTATTAATTGTTGTGTCTTATCAATTTATTAGTAAAAAAGTTAATGCCCATTACTAGTTGTGCTGCCTCACTATGATATTGGTGGAAAGATAAGTGGTTGGGTGGTATCCTTTGAGATGATATATGATCTTAAAGTAATGGTTGATGGAAAAATAGGTTTTTTCCTGCGTAGAATTTAGCCTGTTTATTTTTATATTTTAAAAGTATTTTTAAAATTTTTTAATTTTTTTTAATTTTTTACTTTAATTTAATATTTTTTGGTATTTTTAGATCATTTTGATGTGTTAATGTCAAAAATAATTTTTAAAAAATAAAAAAAATATTATTTTAATATATTTCAAAACAAAAAATATTTTAAAAAATAACCATAATTATACTTCCAAACCTTCTAAAATATATCCTTACCATAAAAAAAACATGATGGACACCTGTTTGGTCTAGGTAAAAGTGAGGGTGAGACAATATGGTTGGTTGTTTGTACTTGTCTTCACTTAGAAATTTTTATTTTTTTTTTTATCAATGAAGTTCGGTAAAAAATATATTTAAAATTATAATAACGGTTATGGTTTAAAATGTTTTTGGTCCATAAATATATTAAAATAATATATATTTTAATTTTAATTTTTTTTAATATTAGCACATCAACGCAATATAAAAACATAAAAAAATTAATTTTAAATAAAAAAAATTAAGTTTTTAAGAAACATGGTTTCAACCGCGTTACTAAAAACATCAAAAGTCTTTATGTTTTTAGTATGAATAAGTGTGTGTTTGACAGTCTGGTAGCGGTTGCTTTTCAAATAACTTTTCGTCTTTGAAATACATGCCAATGATGTTTTTTCATTTTTTAAAAATCATTTTTGACATCAGCACATCTAAACGATCCAAAAAGTACAAAACGCACTCAATTTTAGCAAAAAAAAAATTCAAAATTTAATAAAACACAGTTACAAATACAATGCCAAACAGTCTCTAAGTGAAGTAGATCGGCATCAAATTATAAATAGTTTTCTAGGATTACTCATATTTTCTAGCAAGTAACCATTGTTGTTTGTTATATAAAATGTAAAGGCTCATCAATGCATTGCTATTGTCATCGATGACAGACAGAGAAGAGAGAAATTAGAAGACACGAAATATATATTTTTAGAGGAATCAATTATTTGGAAGCGTGTTGGATATACTTCAAGCAACCCTGGAAGATGTCTGACTAATTCAACATTAACAATTATGAACTTGTCTTAAATATTTATATAATTGAAGCAAACTTTTCTTTATCAGAGGAACAAAGTAGGAGAGCTCGACCTGTTACAGGACCATTAAAAGGGATATCAATCATGAGAACTTGGATACAAGAGTCGGATTGTTGTTTTTTAAATTAATTTTTAATTAAAAATGTGTTAAAATAATATTTTTTTTATTTTAAAAAAAAATATTTTTAATATCATTCAATAATTATAAGTTTGATTCTCTATATCTTTATTTATTTTATAGAAATTAAAGATAAGATTACAAGAGAATCATCAAAATGGAAGAGTGTTGTTGAACGGATCCAGCACTTTCCTAAACAAGCTGATGAGAAGCTGTTATATTTCCTAAAAACTATAATCAAGGGAAGAAGCAGACGATAATACAATTTGAGCTATAAATGGCCTTCAGATCCCACCATGATTACAACCTTAACAGACTTTGATGACTTGATTACTAATCTAAGCCACCGCTTAATTCATGTACGGCAAGAAATCGGATCAGGAGTGACAGTTAAGCCAGAACGTAAGAACATAAAGCCAATCCAACACAAACTTCCACTTTCCTCTTATGCTTCTCGTTACTTCAATGAACACGCCTCCATCAATGATACGATATAAACACTCGATGACAAGGAGATGTGTCAGCCATTTTCACTACAATGGCTGGCCATTTTTGATAAATCGCCCGAGAAAGTCGGAAACCTTTCATATCTAAAAATGAAGTTTTGTTTTAAAATTCTCTCAAAGATTATTCATCATTTGTAGATATATATTATTCGTGAACAAAACAAATTTGAATTAGTGTGGATTTGGAGGTTTAATGAGTTCATCTTTTGTTGGGGATAAATACCAGTCGCCGGCCAAACCAAATTTGAGGCTACCATGCGGGTGGTTGAAATGAATGTCAATGTCCTGTCCCATAGCAACTGCTATCAATCCACAGCTTGACGATGCAACTACTAACAAACTAGATTAAGATATTTGTCTCTGAAAGACCGAAACCATGGGAGTTTCGATGAGAGAAGCAACATATCCAGTTTAGTTTTTCTCCCAGTTTATAGCTGACATCATAACATCAAATAAAATAAGCATCTGAGTAAGTTACGAGGAAAAGACTCGAGATACAAGAACAGACCAAATACATTAACAATTTTCCAATATACATTTACAGGGTAGATGATCAAAATTCAATCACCAAATGGCTCTATACAGGAATTGTTTTTCATGGTGATCATCCGATGAAAATCCAACGACCCTCCCAATACTAACCTTACCATATATTACAATGACCTGTGCTCTCAAAACATATACTCAAAAAACCTTGCTTGAGAACGCAAGCAAGGTTTTGACCTCTCTTCTTTGTTCAATCAACTACTTACAAGATATTAGCAATGATCACCAACGAAGACATATTATATATACAATACTACGAGCATTTCTCTCAAGACTCCCGGCAAAAAGATTCAAAACTCCTCTTGTTAAATCTGCTGTATCTGTGACTCTGACGGCGATTTAGCTCCCTTTTATATACACTTAATATTGTGAGTTCTAAGCCACGGCAGGGATGCTGGAATTTTGGCGATCCCTGTTGAGGCAATCAAATCCTTCTACTCTAACTTCAGCTGGCTTAAGCCCAAACTTCATCCTTGCACACCCTCCTCCCTTGCACGCAGAAGATGATGGGGATGATAAACCCGAAGGGGATGGGATTGACAGTGGAGAAATTGGAGTGAATTTTTCATCCCCAAATCTGGCATCTTGAATTAATGGGTTGCCAACCCTGGTTGGGGGTGACCCACAAAAAAATGGTGGTGGTGATGAGGCCACCTGGTTTGCAGGATAATCTGCCCCATGCCCCTCCTGTTAACACCAAGATCATAGTCAAGTCAGCACAAACCCTTAACATGAAATTCAGCCTGCAGAATCCTATCCACGCACAGAAACATTGAATGACCAGCAAACAATTTGGATATAATTAAATCGTGTAACAAATATAACAACAAAATATCCTCAGCCAAAAGAAAATAATTCCAGTTCAGATGCATCCCAAATACAATTGCGGCTTAACAAAGATTATGCATCAACAATATCACTTCCATACATCAAAACTATCAGTTTCGAATACTTCCTGCGTAAAAACTGCAACGTCGTCCTAACTAACGTCCAAACAAAAAGGACAGCACCAGTTTACCTTCATGAGAATAATGTCCAGAAGCTCTGCCCCAGCTTTTGAATCACACATTTCGGCTTGATGACTGTCATTCAAAACAATCATCAAAATCCTCCAGAGTTGCAAAACAACCTGATAACCTTACCCCAGAAGCAGAAATTAACAATGATGAAAACCAAAAATAAAAACAGCATACCTCACGGGCCATCTCAAAGGCCTAATGGGATTATTAGCCAAAATTCCCACTCGCCGAGGCTTCGGACAAACAACAGGACCCTTGTAATCAGAAATCGGAACCAAACCTCTTCTCTCGTCGCAAAAGGTAATTGCGTTCTGCTGAAGACTAACTTGATTCATCCTCAAATTTGTACAAAATATCCACAACAGTCCTTAAAAAAAACACAACACAATAATTTTAGACTCAAAAATCATATTTTTCCAGATAAAAAATCAATTAATCCCCATCTAAATCACCATAAATCAAATAACTCTGATCTAATCAGAACCGCAAATAAAATTAATTAAAAAAAAAATTTTGACAAAAAAAAAAAAACAAAAAGAATTTCCAAATCCGTTTCAAATTCTTTAATTTTCTTCTACTTTCTAAGCGACCAAACAAGAAGGAATCACAGATCTAGACGAAAACCAATAGAAAAAAACCAATAAAATCAAGACCAAAATGAACAAAAAACCAAGAAATCCCTCTTATTCCCCCTTAAAAAAATGAAAAATTAACAAAATTCCATTCATAAAAAAGGTAAATACCGATTCCACAAGGATATATAAGAATTATCAAAAAAAATAAAAAAACAGCTGTGTAAGCCAAAACCAGATCCGATCAAAACTTACATTAGCATGGCCAGATCTGCTTAATTTACAACCGTATAAACGTAAGTATATACGGTATGAATAGAGGCAGAGAGAGAGACGGGTACCTGACGAAGAGGGGGGAGGGGAGAAAGGGGGGTGCCTGCCACGAGGGAGAAAAGCAAAGACCGGAGCGGGGTTGGGATTTATAAAACCAAAAAAAAGTAGTTGTCCTTGTCGACTGACTTTTTGTAAAATATTATAAAAATCTTTACTCTTACTTCATTGGAGAAACGGTCAAAATGAAGAAAGGGTTACAAGAATAAACATCGTCAGCATTTAATATTAGCTAGTTATTTCAACCGCAATTTACTGTGGATTAAATATTTTTTTTAATAAAAACATCAGTAAATTAAAAAAAATTATTAATAATAACTAAAAGTAAAATTTAAAAAATTAAAAGATATATATATAATCTCACAATACGAGTCATATAATCAGTTATATTCAATAATTTTATTTATTAAAAAATATATTTTTTTAATAAAATAATAATAGAAATAAACATATATACAAAATTGATTGAATAAAATTAAAAGAAAAATAACAATATTATGCAATGTTATACATGTTAAAAATATTATTAAAAAAAGAAATATTTCTCATTTTTAAAAATAAATTTCATTTATATAAAATATAAAACAAAATTATAGATGAATTAGAATAATCTCTTTGAAAATTAAACACATAAAAATGATTAAAAACAATTATTATTTTAAAAAGACTAAATAAAAAAATAGAGAAGAGGTATTAATTTTAATATATGTTAAAAAATTCATGTTAAAAAAAATAATTTTTAAAAAATTATAAAAAAATTAAAGAAGTTAAGCTTCGTTGGACTTGATATTAACTTTATAGTATTTCTATTTTCATAAGAAATGCATTTTTAAAATCATTAAAAAAATATTATGTTAAACTGATATATTTACTAAGAAATTAACAATAACTACATGGTAGCAATAACTAAAGATATGGATTGATAAGAATGTTAATGGATATTATGAATAGATTTTTTTATATATTTATATTTTATTTATTATCTATCAAGTAAAATATTTAAATATTCATATTCTGTTTATCGAGTTTTTGATATCATATGGGTATCTCTTATTTGACTATTATTTCATATTTTTTAAAAATAGTAATATACAAGGAAAGTTACTTGGATCATCCTATAATTTGGTTTTTATTTCACTTTGCAACCAATTTCTTAAATATTACATTGTTTATCTTATATCAAAGCATATTTAAAAAGTTAACGAAATGACAATAATATCCTTATATATATTAAAACATGAAAGCTAATAATTATTACATCACTCATTCTCTCTCTTTCACATCATATTCTCTCTTATTTCACGCTCTCTTGTCAAAGACAAATCTAGAAGAAAGAAATTAAACAAAAATCTATTATTTTAGACAAAATCAAACACAAATTTGCTTTCTTTATCATTTTCTCTTCTCGTGCTTTTGTGTTGGTGTTGATTTCAAGTATGGAACTCAACAATAAAAGATACATTCCAATTCTTTCCTTGAATTGAGATTTTGAAATCTATTGCTAGTGTGTTTTTGTATTGTTAAATCATTAGAATATAAGTTTTGTTTTCTTGACTTTACAAATAAATTACTTAAAATTAAAAATAGGAATCCTGAAGGTACAATACCTTAAACAATTAGATTTTTTTTATGCTTAGTTAATAAATTTTAGACTCTCAGAGAGTGGAAAATTTTTTATGAAAATTCTCAAATTAGGGTTACTATTCATATAACCCTAATTTTCAAATCATTTTTCAATTCATGTGTACTTATTGATTAAATCTTTTTAAAATTGTTCACATTCTAAGCCTAAGATTAGCAATCCATGATATGGTGCATTGTGTGAATGATAAGATTTTATTTTAGCAATCCATTTATATGAAACCTGTGAAAATATCTTAAATAATAAAATGACAATGTAAAATTCCATTTGGAAGATAAAAAAAAGGGTAAAAGTGAAGGTCTTGAGTTCAAAACTCAAAATGTGTCCCTTGTAGAAGGTGTTTAGAAGTGTGATAGTAATTGCTTTTTAAAATGTTTTTCGCTTAAAAATATATAAAAAATAATGTTTTTTTAATTTTTAAAATTCATTTTTAACATCAGCACATCAAAACGATCTGAAAACATAAAAAACAAAATTTAAGCAAAAAATAAATAGCCAAACCTCCGTTTAGACCGCACTCTCAAACAAGGTTTAATGTATAATATTTATGTTGGGTTCCTGAATATCACACACGTAACAGAAACTACGAAACAAAATTATTCGGGAGTCCTTAGGATCCCGTTAGGTACATCTAGAGTTATTTATGGATTTATTACATGAAGGTCTGATCATTTTTGGCTTTGAATAATTCTTTAAAGGTTGAGTTGTTGCAAACACAAGTCGTCTAATTGTTTGGCCTCTAACGGTAATCCACACGAACCACCCGTGAGAAATCTCATAAATCCTTATTTAGAAAAGTCATTAGTGGTTTGACTTAACTTTTCAGTGACCGGTTTTCCAATGTAATTAATATCATTTCATCAATAATGTTTTGATTTAAAATTAAAGTATGAAGTATCTCTGCCATGTTAAATCATGTTTGTTCCCTACATAATACTCATTGATCATTTGAAAAAATCCTCTCTTGATCACTTAAGTACCTTTATATAGTTCATGCTATACTCAATGTCTGCCCTTTCAATACCTCGATTAAGATAACATATAATATGATCAAAACATAACATTTTCTATATACGATGATTTGATGATCTCAAGTCTAATGATCATTTACACAACTGTCACGTGAACCTTTCTATAGATATACGTGATTTCTTCATATGGAATTCTCATGCGGGTTAATTCAGTGTACATGTCTTATGACAAATACCTACATATTAGTTCTAGGTATCTCTTATACCTTAGCTTATAAGAACAATTGTTTTCTTTCATAAAAGAAAGAACATAACATGTCTCAGCAGTGCGTGGGGCTCACTCAAGCCTTAATTAGAGGTCTTTCTTGGTGTCTCTAGAATTGTCTCAGCGGGGGCTTCCTACCAAGGTGACACATGTCGTCGTCTAATTTTCAGTGTGAATTCGACAATCAATTTTCTCTCTCTTTCTTTTTATCCTCTATCTCTCTCTCATCCCCTCGATTTTCTTGCTTGATTTGTTTTTTACTTGTAAAGGGCTGCATTTTTTAAGAAAATTCAATTTTAGCCTTGTCAATTTTAACCCCTTTGGAAAATGAAAATTTAAACAATCTTTTATATAATCAAGTATCAATTAAATACCGAGATATTTTCTTGACTTTACAAGGAACACACATCGAGCTTATCGACACAAATCATCTTGTTTAGGGTCAAATAAATTTAATGTTGAAGGACTAAATCAATTTCGTTGTGTAAATGCACGATGCAATTGTATCTATGTGTATAATAGAGTGGAAGAAACAGTAGATTTTATTTTTTTGGTTAATGGTAATGTCATCTAGGCTCTTAATCACGAAGTTAGATGTTCATTTGGATCATATAGAACTCCATGGATAACAAAATTAGGATAGTTTTGTTGAATAACATGTCATATCCTCGACTGATGAAAAATAAAAAATAAAAAAGAGAGAAAATTTATTATTGAGGAGCCGCATCTTCAAAATTTTAACACCACTACTGTTTGTTCTCAAACTTCGCACCATCCTTCCAATATTTTCAAACCAGTTAACATCTTCCATCACAGGTAATATAAAGTATAAACCCTATTTTTGAATGCTTTTTAAAATAATATTTCTATTGAAAAAGTATTAATTTGATACTTTAATATACCGATATAAAAAATAAAAAGAAAGATTAAAAAAAAATACATATATCACACTACCAAATACATATTTAACTAATAATAAAAATATTATTACTTAATAAGAAAACAATGTTGCAAATCTAGCTGGATACCACTGTCCACAAGTGTGATCAAACAATCTACTTGCTCCCTGGTTTCACGTTAAAGAAAAAAAATTAAAGGAGAACTACTGCCTGTGAACTTATAGAAATGAATACACAATAAAGCCTCATTTGTTTGTTTTATGAAAAATAATTTTTTAATCTTGTATGTGTTTATTTACTTTTAAAAAATTAATTAATGAAAAATACTTTTTATTTAAATAAAAATTTAGTTTAGTTTTGAGAAAAGTATTTTCTTTTTATTTTAGATGGAAAACACTTTTTAAAAGTTATGGGAAATTCAAAAATATATTGTTATTTATTAATTAATCAAGTTTGGTCCTTAATCTTTTGATTGTTATATATTTTGTTTTGAATTTTATTATTTAATTTCATCCATTATAATTTGATTTTTATACTAACTTTGATCTATATTTTTTAAATTGTTATTTATTTTTCTTTTATTATTTTCTTAATTGAAATATTCTATCTATCATATTTGATTAGTATTTTTTTAATTCTATTTATTTTATTTGAGATAATTCATAAAATTCAGTTTCATAATCTTTTAATTTTTTTATTTGTTAGATTTGATTTCTATTTGTTTTATTTTCATTTGTATATTTGAAATAATTTATGAATTTTTTTTAATTTCATCATTCTTTGTTTTTTAACGTGTCATATTTGGTCTATTTTTTTTAATAAACTTGAAAAAAAATGAAAATATTTAACTCATTTTACATGACATAATCAAATATTTAAAAATATTTTTAATCTTATTCTTCATAATACTATTAAATATTAAATATTAATTTATTTTATATAAAAATCACTTTAAAAAAATATTTTTTTTCAACAAACAATCAGCCCAAATTGCTTATCATTCAAGCGTGCTTTTTTTTTTTTTTTAATCTTTTGTTTTAACAATGCAGTAAATGATTTGACGTTGGACAAGATCACATGAAAGAAAATCATTACCCCAACTGGATCTTAGTTCCCATCAAGCTGGCTCCCATGAACTCTTCGACCAGTTTGTAACTGAGGTTCTCTGGTAGTATTTTTAAATTGTTTTAATTTTTAAATTATTTTAATATATTAACATTAAAAATAAAAAACTATTAATATTTTTTTAAAATATAACTTAAAAAAACAATATTTATTATTCTACCTACTATCCAAATCGACTTTTTCAGGAAACCTAGGCACAGAAAATTATTATTGTTTTGTGGGAAAAGATAGACAGAGACTAGAGGGAGAGGAGAGAGAGAGAGACAGCGTGCGCTTCTGTTTTTTGCACGGGCGGCATTTACGCACCGGAAAATGAGGAACCGTGTAAGAACAAACCAGGGGTCCCATTCCAGTCGTGTAAGAATCATAGACGTCTGTTACTTTGACTTCACAAGTCTTATTCAGATACGTGTCCTGCTCCTGATTAAAGATTCTGTTTTGAGGGAATTCAAGCAAGCACGAGCACCACGTTGCGGCACTGTTTGGAGATTTTTTTTAGAACAGCTTTTTGAACGTGTGTCCTGTGAATCTCCATGCAAATGAACTAATTATCTTAGGTTATAAAGCAGGGGAGAGTAGGAAATTTTGTTTTTTTAATTATTTTTTATTTAAAAAATATATTTTTTTATATTAGTATTGACACAACAAAACAATAAAAAAATTAATTTTAAACTAAATTTTTTTAAAATATAGTTAGATTATAATGCTAAATGAACCTTAGTAAAGGTTTTATTATTTGGTTAGATAATTTCAGATTTAAAATTTAGGCATCTAGATGATCAAGACACGTTTTAAAAAAGTTTTGTTGCCTCGGATATTTCTGTCATTAAATATATGTATTTTTTTTTTATGAAGTTATGTTACCTAAAAATAGTATAGTTTGAGGAAATTGAATTTTCTAAATTTTAAATTTATTTTTGCCTTTTAACATTATTAATGTAAAGAGCATAGTTATAAACCTAATCCTTTTTATCTGTAACTTATTAGTCTAGAATTTGATTAGAGATGAGTTTTATTTTAAATTGAAGTTAATATTGGTTGAATTAAACTTGATTAATTTATAAGTTAATTTAAATTAATTTGGCTAGACTCTGTTGAAATATCTTGGATAAATTGATTCTAAGATTTTTAAAAAATTTAATTTGAAATAAAATTATTTTAAGCCCATCATCTTTTTTTAAAAAAAACACCTTACAAATCCACAACCATTCACAAAGAATTTTTTGTACCAGGCTCCCAATTCCTTGATAGATTGCTCAAAGATGCCTCAGGACAACTGAGGAACCATTGTTATATTGAATTTGAATTCTGGATAATATGTTTAAGAGTGTGGTTGTGATTATTTTTTAAAGTGATTTTTACTTGAAAATATATTAAAAGAATATTTTTTTTATTTTTTAAAAATTATTTTTGATATCAGCATATTAAAATGATTTAAAAATATTAAAAAAAATATATTAATTTGAAACAAATAAAAAAATAAAATAAAATTTTAAAAAATATTTTTAAAATACAAAAATAAATAAAAAGAGTCTCAAAGTAGATGTTAGGTGGATGGAAATGATTTGTTGACTTTTTGAGTATAGGCACATGATGAATTGTTTATTCTGGGCCTTCTTCCGACCTATTTTTTTTGTCCAGACATTATGTTACGTTTGATGAAAGGGAGAGGTATTTAAAATTATAATAGTGATTTTTTTAATATATTTTTAAAAATAATATTTTTTATTTTAAAATTTTATTTTTAATATTAATATTTTAAAATAATCTAAAAATATAAAAAAAAATTAATTCAAAGTAAAAATATATTAAAAAAAAAACTTTTGAAATAGGGGAAAAAAAGGCCCCAACTCCTAAAATTCGAAGAACAAACCTAGGCATTTTTAGCTCAGATAAAAATTCAAAAACACCCACAGTCAACACTCACTCTCTCCATTCCCAAATCCCAGTATGTCTCTTCCAGAATTCATAATCCCTCTCCTCTAAACCCTAAAAACCTTAACCATAATCACCGGATTGCATCAAAAGTAATTAAACCAACCGAGGCATTTTTCAGCAACTGCTCAACAACCAACAACAACTCTTTCTTCCTCAAGCACCATTCATGGATAACACTTCTGCACTTCTTTATATACAGCGGAGCAGATGGTCCGGTTAGGTGAAAAGGTTAAAAAGGTAAAGCAAGAGTAAAATTCATTCGTATTCAATGCGTTACGTTTTCTTAGCTGAGCTGAGCGTTAGAGCAAGAGAAGAATTCAATGGTATTATTCTGGATCCTCACATCTCTGTGTGATATATATGGTTGTTTAGTTTATCAATAAGTAAAAATGAGCTCGCTGCTCATTTTAGCAGTGTGCTTCTCTGCTACCATTTTTCATCTCAGAATTAGTTTTGCTGGTTTTTTATGGTATTGTGCTGGTATTTTAAATTAAGAAAAACCAACTCTGATACAAATGGTTAGGGTTTAAAAGCAATAAATGGTTAGGGTTTAAAAGCCATTTAAGAATATGTCTGGGAACGCTATGCAAACCGCGTTCTCAAAAAATTCAAATTTTTTTTTACTAAAATTTAATATGTTTTGTATGCTTTAAATCGTTTTGATGTGCTGATATCAAAAATAATTTTTTAAAAATAAAAAAAATTATTGGCATGCATTTCGGCACAAAAAGTTATTTGAAAAACAACTGCAACCACATTGTCAAATACTCTCTAAATATGAAAGGATGAAATTGAGTAAAAACGAATAAAAAACCAGCGCGAGTCAACTTATATAACTTGGGGGGAAAAGGTGAACTAACCTAGGTTAATCAATCAAACCTGTCTCCCAAAATCATGAAGTCAGGATAACCTGATAGAATTTTTTTAAAAAAAAGATATAAAACCTCGTTAACTTTTCAAATTCCTAACACGAGTCATTATACTGGACGCATCATACATGGGAAAACTGTGAAGCATAATCTCCAATAAATCAAATGCTGAAAAATAAAATCAGAAAAGAAAATCACATGAAAGGATCCAAAATAAAAGGTAACAATTAAAAGAAGGAGGATAAAAATTGAAATAAAAAATAAATTAGAAGGCAATTATAATTTTTTTACTGGAGTGTAAAATTGAAAAGAAAAATAACTTTAATATAAGGATAAAAAAATTAAAAAAATAGTATACCATAAATTTGGATCGAATGATGAATTTAAAAACCAATAAAACTTTTACAAAAGATCCAAGGAAAAAAAAATAGAAATCAAAATAATAAGGATCAAATTAAAAAAATTAATATATGACAAACTGAGATTGAAAGATAAAATTGAAAACAAATAAAACTTTTTACAAATGGCTAAAAACAAAAACTATAAATAAAAAAAATAAGGACTGAAGTTAAAAATATCAACAAATAAAAGGACTTGTTTGCAATTTTTAGGGGAGGGGAGAGAAAAGAAAAAGAAAAAAGATAGCCCAACAAAAAACAAACTACTCCATTATTGTTGACACACGCCACACTAATAAAAAAAAGACTCAGTGACACTTCTAACGACATAATAAAAATGTATTTTTTGCCATCAAGAGGCACCACACGTGCTAACAACCCTTTTCCCTTAAATATTATTAATCTTTATTAAAAGACCATGTTCCCCTCAATTAACTAGGTAATTAAAAAAAAGCTTAAGTGAAATGACCAAAAAGTCCCTACATACATGGTTTATTTTTTATTTATTTAAAGGGTAAACTTGTTATTTTATTATATTTAAAAAATAAAAAGACAAATTATGTGCTAGTTTTACTTAGAGGGTAATTAAGTCATTTTACTATATTAAAAAAATACTTATACCCCTAGTAAATCATTTAATGATGATTAATGGGTCACATGAAAAGTTTAAAATTCCCTAACTCTAAGGTATTTGATTTTTTTTTTGGGAAGAGAAAAACATGAATTATAGTGTAATTATAAATAGTAAAATATGTATATAGCAATAGTAAGTTTGCCTTTTTTTTTTGTTTATTTGATAAGGAGGTTGATTTGGAATAAGGATTGGATCACAAGTCAAGTAGATTAATTATTTATTTATTTTTAAAAAGTCAAAAAGTTTAGATCAAATATCTAGGTCAAATCAAATCAACTTCAAGTTGAATTTTTAAAAGACTTAGGGGTAGCTCATCTAGGTCTCTGATCGACTGCTAGACCGACTCATGGTTAATAAAATTGCCAATAACTAGTATTATCAAACCTAACTTGATCTACGCAGCTTGACCTCGGACTTGGTCTAAGCCAAATTTCAAAAAACCCATATGGGATTAACCCGGTCAAATCTGGGCAATTTAATGAGAGACTATCTACAACCTGGTAAAGTAATTCAAAACCTTTGTTTGATTTTTTCCCCTTTAAAACTATGTCGTTTTTATTTATTTTAAAAAACTTAAAATAATATTATTTTAATTGATTGGGTTGATTCACTCTTGAGTTTTAGGCTACGCTTATAACTTTGCCAATAATCTGATATCTAGATTTTGTTTTTCCGAGTCAATTTTGAGTTCGGGTCTCCCAAATAAGGCTGATCAAAAGTTAAAACGTGGCAGCGTAAGAAATGAAGCACACCTCCGCTGACTCCCTGTAGCTTGCCCCTTTCCCAGTCTCACGACAATTATGGAATCCAACCCATTCTCCCAGATGACGTATTGTCTGACGGTGCCCCCTCCCATCTTCCCCTAGATTCCAAAAACAAAAAATCAACGGCTCCATAATTCAAACAAAAAATCAATAATATGTCCAGCAAAATTAAAATTGAAATTTAAAACCAACTCAGATTTGATTAGTCCACTCTTTAACAGTAATTACTTTTATCATAATATATATATAAATCCAATTAATTAAATAGTAAAAATAATAACAGATGTCTCTCCCACCCGCAAAACTCTCCAGTGGCCGCAGCTTCTTCGAAGGTTAAAAATCAACCATTCGTTAATTTATTTATTTTTTCTTTTAGTTTTTAATTATGCAATCTATGCCTTTTTTTTTCTCGCTTTCCTTTTCTGTAAAAAACAAAAAAAAGGCATCTTTTACATTTAATTATATATATTTTGTGTGTTAGGATGTGCTTGGTTCCAAGGAAAGGGGTGGAGGAGGCAAAGAAGGGAAAAAGCAGCAGCAGCAATGGCGTCACGTCCGGTGAGGTTTCCAGAAATCGACGATGAATTGAGAAAGATCATCGATGCTAACATGGATGAAGTGCCTGCAAGAAAACGTGCTCGAGAAGCCTTTAAAGATATCCAGCTTGGAATTGACCATATCTTGTTCAAGGTTCTATTTTTTGAAAAACAAAAAAAGGAATTTATCATCATTTTTTCAATACTGATTGTTTTGGGCACGTTGCTATTATTATAATTATTATTATTATGAGAATTACTACTGAGGTAATTATTTTACGTTGAGTGGAGTAATATATTTTTCATTTTAGTGATGAGGGTTATTCGTTTTGTTGCAGACGCCATGTGATGGGTTGAAAATGGAGGAGGTAAGAGGAAAAAAAGGGAACCTTTTGCATTGATATTTTGAGTTTTAATTTATGTAGGTAGGTGGGGCTGTTTGTTTTGTTTTGTTTTAATTACTTAGAGGCATTTGAAGGCTGGGAAGTTGAAGATTTTTATATTGTCTATGCTAGGAATTTAAATGGCATAGTGTGTGGGGTGAAAGAGGAGGGACGATGGTTGGTGATAGTTTTTAATTAAGGCTTAAACTGTATGTTTTGTGGAAGATGTTTAACTGGGCTGTGCTCCTTTTTAGCTGCTGTAGAAATTAAGGTGCGGAAAAAGGGTTCTTCCAAGTTTTTTTTTTTTTTTTTTAAAAAAACCCCACCTTTTCTTTTCCTCATTTACAATATTGGTTCTGGTGTGTTTTTCTTTGTTGAAGAAAAGGTGCTCAATTTAAATTGCGTTTAGAGACATATTGATTTGTGTAGGTTAGGTGCTGCCTCAATAAGAAACTACATGGATCTTGAAAGTACTTTTACTCTTTTTCTTCACTGTGTCTTTTGACTCAGGCATTCGGTTCAATTCCATACATCTTTGAATGTAGAACAGAAATGCTGTTGGCAGAACGCTTGAACTAAATGCTATCTAATTAACTATTGCTTTGCGGTTCTGCTAAGTTGTGACAGTAGACCTTTTTTTATTCTTTTTTATCTTTACAGTCGTATGAGGTGAATTCTAGAGGACTGGAAATTTTCACAAAGAGTTGGCTTCCTAAGTCTTCCTCCCCGAAAGCAGTGGTGTGTTTCTGTCATGGTTATGGAGACACATGCACATTTTTTGTTGAAGGCATGTAGCTATCGTCCAGTAGTAGTGATCAATTTATAAGCTTATGATGGGACCTGACTGATTCTTGGCATTGTTTTCAGGAATTGCAAGAAAGTTGGCATCATCTGGATATGGTTTTTTTGCTATGGATTATCCAGGATATGGTCTTTCTGAAGGTCTCCATGGGTATATCCCCAGCTTTGACAGGCTAGTTGACGATGTTATAGAACATTACTCCAAGGTCAAAGGTGAGTTAGCTGTTTTAAGCTTTCTGTAAAACTCTCATGTGCGTGGCAAAGTCTTGTTTTGAGAAGTATAGAAGAATCATTGATCTTATCAAAGAGTATTAAACTCTTCACGTAGTTATTGCCATTTTTCATGTTTTAGTTGGTATCCATGCGTTCAAATTGACTTCATTGACTAATCAGCAGGCATCATCAACTAGAATAAACAATTGGGTTTGATGCTCACTAAATAAAAAAAAACCCAACAATAATTAAATTAAGCCCAACAAATAAAGCTTAATTAATAAACCTCAAATAAATGTTCAAATAAATTAAACTATAACATAAGCTAAAGCCCAATCTTTCTACTGTTTGGGCTACCCTTCATCAACTAAGTTTCAGGTCCGGTGTCTCCACCAAGTAAGAAGCAACATGTCATTCCTGTTGATTGAAACTGATCACTACATTCAACAAATCAATGCATATATATGCTTTGCGAAAAGTGTAGCATTTTATTGTGATTCTCAAAACCATTTTTGCCATGTCGTGTCTCATTGAATTGCCCTGATTTTTTCGGGAGTTCAAATTTTGGGATCCTCATGTGGAAGAGCTGACTGTTTATAACACTTATCATCTGTCGAAAGGAGTTTTTCTATGTAATCAGAATTCAGATTTTAGTGTTTTGATCCAAAAGCATGGCTTGAGGCTGCTAGTTCAGCATCTTCTGTTAGAGGTGGTTCTGCATGCATCCATTTTGTTTAACCTGGGGTTAGTTGCTTAAGCATTCATCTTTGTGTAGGCGCAGCTCTACAATGCTTATCTTATTCAGTAAATTCTCTGTTGTTTGTTGTGAGTTTGAGACAAGTTACGCATAGTTGCGTGCTACATATACTTTAAATTTGTTTGGGTTTATTGTTTCTGATGTTCTAATATATCCTCGTGCTGTGAATTTGCTTTTCTCAATGAGTTGCTTGTCTGCTCCTATATAGATAACATATTCTTTCTTGGCATGGATCGACAATGATGTCTTGGTACATCTAACATGTCCTTTTACTTGGCTCAAAATTAATTATATGAAACAAGGTAGAAAACCATAATCTGAAAATCTCAGTTTTCTATAATCTTTTAGTGTTAGTATCTGAAGGATCTTTTGTAGTGCCCTTCAGTTATTAAAAATCCCTGAGGTGCATCCCCTTATGTGAAAACTAATTTTATGTGAAAGAAAGGATAAGAACAGGCAATGGCTATTGTGTTGAATGGTAAGAACAGTATCCGCTTGCAGTTATTCCCCTTGTTCGAGTATGATCTTATCCAGCCAAAGAAAAAGAAAAAACACCAAGATGAGACAATCCAGACTAATCAGATGGGAAATGACTGTCTGAAACATGCTCTTGGCAAAAATGATTTCTCCTCTTCAATTTCAAATTTATTCTCAAAATTGTTGATCTATACGCAAGCAATGATATGGATAAGCTGAATGTCATCCAAACAACAATGGAATCAAAATATGCTATGCTCTCACTTCAAATTTCTGATACTTTTGGATCGCAGAGAAGCCAGAGTTTCGTACTCTACCTAGCTTCCTATTTGGAGAGTCGTTGGGTGGGGCTGTTGCTCTGAAGGTGCATTTAAAGCAACCCAATGCATGGAATGGTGCCATTCTTGTAGCTCCTATGTGCAAAGTATGTTTTCCCAACTTAGTTAGTTCCTGCTCTGCTTGGCTGTAGTTCCTTTGCCTGTTAATTCAAAAACTTTTTGTAGATTGCAGATGACATGACTCCACCATGGTTAGTGACACAAATGTTGATCGGTGTGGCCAATTTACTTCCAAAGCACAAGTTAGTTCCACAAAAGGATTTGGCTGAGGCTGCTTTTAGGGATCCAAAGAACAGAAAATTGGTTTATTTCTTACTTAGATTACTTCTAAAACCATAAGCATTGCACATATTGTATTTTAGGCTTCTATATGGTAATTGCTTGTAGGATGCTTTGGTATTTTGTATTATTGACATCCTTTTCTTCTTCCCTAGCTATCTTCCTCTTTCTTTTTCATACAGCATCCTCTCATTGCTATATACCTCGGATGTCTTTGATCAGATAAATTTATGCCGAGTCTTTTATTTATTCCTTGAATTGATCTTTTCATCTAATGCAGGCAGCCTATAATGTCATTGCATACAAGGACAAGCCCCGCTTGAAGACTGCACTAGAGATGCTCAGAACCACTCAAGAAATAGAACGTCGACTAGAAGAAGTATGCCAATTTCCTCTGCCCTTTTTTATTATGTCATGAAATTTAAACGCATGAGCCACTATTTTATATTTGGTTTCATTGTATCTTCTTACTAGCATTATGGCGGCATGCTCAACCTCCCTTAACCCTCCCCACTTTTATTTCTGTTTATTGTTTTCATCAAGAACATTTTGAGGATGTGATCAGAGTAGACTTCGATAGCCTACCTGCGGGACCTGACAGCAGACCATTAGGAGTTGTTTGGGAAATATTAATGCCATATCACCTATGCAGTCTACAATTGTTAAAAATCCTCATGGATATTTCTCTGATAGTGTTCAGAATCTCTACCACTTAACTGGATAATGTTATGATTGCAGGTCTCTCTACCACTATTAATTCTTCATGGAGAGGCTGATATCGTAACCGATCCATCCGTGAGCAAGACTTTGCATGAGAAAGCATGCTGCTCGGACAAGAAACTAAAGTTATACAAGGATGCTTATCATGCTCTCCTGGAAGGCGAGCCAGATGAAATGATAATTCAAGTTTTCAATGATATCATTTCTTGGCTTGATGAACGTAGCAGAGAAACTAATTCTTGCTGAGGGTATTGTCTTGGCCCTCTCTTTTGTACACAAATAAGAGAAAAGGGAGGGAGGGTATTTTGATTGTTTTAAGTGAGAATAAATAAATAAATAACAAAGGGCTGCCATTATATTTGCGCAAAATCTCTATTGTATTAATTCATTAATTTCACTTAATTATTACACAATTTTTTTTTTATATGTTTGCTTTCTTATTAACCTTTTAAGTTTTGACACGTAGTTTATTATGTAAAACATTTTATCAATTGTCCCATCATTTAAATTGACGACGCATGTTCTATGAAATTTCTAAACTAAATTCATCATTATTAGCTCTAACAAAACGTCAAGACAGTATAAGAATTGATATAAACCTAACATTTTAAATTGATCTTCTTAGACTTTGACTTCTTGTTGAAAAAACTAACATCTTTAATGGATCCTTCTAGGTGCTGCTCTCTCATTGGTCATGATGATTCATGATCACCATTACTAAATCTGCCATGCATTCTATTAGCTTTAACCAATTTTGATATGTAATTAACTTAGCTAACATCGAAGACAGATCTTTGCAGGTCCAATGCAGGCTTTTCAATGGCGGATCACCAACTTATTTGGAAACTTTATGCAATACATTAATTGAATTGAATGGCTTTTCTTTTCCTGAATGATGCTGTCTATGGATTTGATACAAATTCAAAAAAAAAAAAAAACACTCTTCAACATCAGGTCCAGGTTACTTCTTATTTCATGTTTCTAAAATGCAACGCTCAATTTTACTGGTTTTGGATGGATTTCTCTTTGATTGCAAATGGAAAGTTGGCCTAGCTGGAATTAGACTTTTTACATTTCTGTTGAGTTTCTGCAAGTCCAAGATGGCTTTTGCAACCCAGTAAAAAAAAAAAGATGGCTTTTGATTTGATTTTGAGAGATTATTATTTTGGGGTTGCCATCATGAAAGTTTACCTTATGTTATAAGTACATATAAAATTGTCTGCTAGAAATATGCTTTTACATGAATTTAATCATGTTCGGGTAATTAGGCCACTCCATTAGTTGAGGAATATGGTGATTTCAGTGATGCAGTCTTGCAGAGAGGATTTGCACCTCAATGGTAAACAGTTGCACTGCTGCACTATTTATGTTTACTCTTCACATCCTCTATGTGGACTGTGGTTCTTTTCCTTTTCCATTTCATCCCTTCTTCTCATTTGATTTTGTTGGCATATCAGACACTTGGGTTGTTATTGCTAAGTTTACAGCAGCACATTGTTTAGCTCTCTCTATCTTGTGAACGAGCCAAAGTTATTGTCATGTTATGATGCTGGTAATATCAGAATACGATCAATTATTCATGCTATGCCTCTCAACTAGATTAAATGGGTTCAGATTGTATGAAATTTCCTGTCCCTCCAGTAGAAGTGTTGCATGCACTGAATTTGTGTTTGAATTGCCTCTAAGAGTGCGCCATGAAAGTGAAGCTCTCAGATTATGTTGACGAGCTTGAGGGTTTGTTTTTCTCAAGGTTTATAAGTTTGATTTCTTGTAGAATGATTACTTGGGGAAGACTATAAGATCTCATCACATTGTTGGGAAAGATCGAAAGTTATTTCTTCCCTCAGAAGTAATAGCACCGAAATCTTTGGTCGACGGGTTGCAAGAGTGGGATCTGACTTGCATAGAGACTGGAGTTTTCTAGGAGGTTCAAGAATTGTCATCCATTCAAAACTTGCTAATTTCCTCGTCTATCGAAAAAGCTCAGGAGTAAATGCATCATGTCATTCTTTGTTTTAGCCAGTTGTCCTAGTTATTCAACATATATGATGTTTATATTTCATGAGAAGTTTCGAGCATTTCTTGTTAGGAAAATTTAGAATGAAAACAAATATGGAGTTGGTTTAGAGGTGTGAAAACACTATTTTTAAGGTGTTTATTTGTCCCACACAGAGACAACACCTCCAGGATACAATTAAGCCTTCTAAACCTCTAAAAAAATAAGAAGATAAGACCAAGAAAAGAATATGTCTTTTTATTGTTATTTCTTTTCTGTATAGAAATATGCTTTTATAGACTTGAAACATAACGATGAAACAGTATGATTGTTCATCAAACATTATGACTATTGATGAAACACTATGGTTGTTCATCAAACAATATGATTGTTGATGAAATAATATGATTGTTCATCAAATAGTATGACTATTCATATTAAGTTTCAAGTTTCAAATGATATTATAAATATCCATATAATAACATTAGGAAGCCAAATAGGAGAGTTTGTCTATCATGGCTTAATTTACTACACAATAGAAACGCACACTTAGAAACATTAGGAGGGAGTGTTTCTTTCCAATATGGGATAAACATCTTTCCTTTATTCATTTACAAACTACACCAACATTTCTTTTCTTCCATTTTTTATTTGCTTATTTGGATTCTATATGATACATTGCTGAAGGTCTCCAATATTTAAATGCTTGAAGATTCACCTACAGTCCTAGGAATTGCTCCTGCAAATTCAAGACCTGTAAAACCTTCGTTGCAACATTGTCGAATGAATCAAAATCCGCTTCCAACACTATAAACTTCATGCTCTATCTTGTCCAAGAACTCAATCCGATTCTATACGACACAACCATCAAACCCCAGATCGTCAAAGAGACAGATTGAACCTTAACCAATAATAAACTGTCTGATGGAATGTTGATGACAGTATCTGCACTCTTCTAACCATTAAGAAATTATATACTGTTGCACGAGAAATAAAGATCATATGGCAGTTGAGAGACAGAGATAAAGAAAGAGACCTGAGAGCAGAAGCAAGCTGGTTATGGTAAAAAACTTCAACAAAGTAGTTACAAGGGCCACCATTGCCCCCAGGTGCTGAGATCCTTCAACAATTTTTTTTTTTTTTATGAATTTAATTCTTATTTACTTGATTTTTATTTTTATATTAGATTTTTTTATAAATTTATGAACTTAAATTTTTTTAATTTAGTCCTTCAATTTAATATTTGATGATAATTCAAGTTTTGGCTCTTAATATTTTAGTTTTAAATTTTAATTCTTGACACCTTTATCAAATTTTAATTTATTTCTAATTTTATCATTGGATCCATAATTTTATTTATTTTTTTTAATTTTATCACTCGGGTTTACTGATTTTTTTTCATATTTTTTTTGTTCATATTTTTTTTTCATCCTTTAGATTTCTAGAGATTGACAGTCAGTATTTTTTTTTTTCCATTTTTTACCTATGATGTGGAGCCGTTGTTATTATTATTTTTTAAATAGACTTATATCGTTTAGCCATCATCCTTTTATGCTTAAAAAAAAAAACAGGCCGGCAAAGCACAGGCAGGCGATCTAGTGGTGACCCATTGTAAAGCACAAGCTTCTCACTATTTGTAATGTGGTACTGTCACCGGTAGCATTGTGTAGTCAAGGCTGCTTCCATTTGCTCAGTCTTTCTTCTCGATCAATTTCACGTCATTAGGCTATCTTATTAATTTCTTTTGGTAGTGCCACCTGTCAGGGCTGATTGAGGCATAGTTATAGAATCCGGTATTGCTAGATAAGTTAAACTTGGTAACCCACCCACCGATGTGAGATATAACATGGCCCAAGTTAGTGAGAAAATCTAATTTTTTTTTAAAAAATATAGTTTTATATTTTTTTATTTTTTAAAAAAATTATATCGATACAAATCAACTTTCTCAACCCACATCCTAGATCTTGAATCAGCTCCAACATGAGTTGGATCTTCTAACTATGGATTTGAAGATTTTAAAAAACAAAATTGCATGTATTTTTTTAATATTAGAAAAAAAACATAGTTTGAAAAAGAAATAGTAAAATAACACAGTTTACATATGTTGTGATTGGAAAACACGATATTCAAACTTGTCGCTATTCACAATCACGTTATTTTTATTAAAAAAAATGTGAAATAGGATGCACATGAGGAGAGAAGACGGATAAAAAAAACCCAAAGACACATTGAAACTCGGATTATAACACTACTGGTACCATAAAAAAGATCTTAACGAGAAGAATCCAAAGACACCAATAACTATCACCAACAATGATCCAAGTGTGTTACACTTCCTGTCCAGAGAAGGTGAGTGCCTCTCTTGCCTTTGGTGGCAAGTGTGTCCCACTCGAGTAATCGCTTTGTGCGTTAGATTTATTTCATCGAGATTTTTTTATGGTAATGATGGTATCATAATCGAAGCTTTGGTGCATCTCTTGTGTATTTTTATTTTTCCTTTCTTTATTTCTCTCTCTCCTCTCTCTCTTTAAAAATTATAATAAAGAGAGGAAAAAAAAGAAAAAAGAAAAAAAGACCATGGACTCACATTGAAACTCCAACTACTATATTATCAGTATCATTGAAAAGATCTTTACGAAACGAATCCAACGACATTAATAAAGTTCATTAAAGATAACCCAAGTGAGTCACACTTGTCGTCAAAGATAAATGAGTCACTTGTTGTCTTTAAGTAGCAAGTGTGATACTTTCGGGTCACCGTTTGTGAGATTTTATTGGATTCGTCTCGTCGAGATTTTTTTAATAGTAACAATGATGTCATAATCGGAGCTTCGGTATGTTTTCATGATCTCTATTTTTATTTTATTTTTCTCTTCTTTTTTTTTCATGTGCAACTCATTTCTCTGTATTAAAATTTAATATAGTGATTATAAATAGTGATAAACATGAAAGTCATATTTTTCAATTACAATTTGTATTTTTTTTAAAAAAAAAATTGTGTTATTTTATTAATATTTTCAAAAATAAAACATGCTAATAATAATAATAATAATAATAATAATAACAGGATTTGAAGCGGTAAAAATGTTGGGATTACCACTTCGTTGATGATTATAAGTCCAAAGCGAAAGCTTCCTGTGACTTGTGAGTATTAAATATTTAAATATTTAAAAATGCTATAGTTTTTATTTTTTAATGTATTTTTTAAAAAATAGTATTAAAAATTAGAAAATATATATTTTAATATATTTTTAAATAAAAAATATTTCTAAATATAATTTATACCATTCACGTATCTATGCAATGATGTCCGTGAGTTTCTTATTTCCCCAAAAAAAGGAAAAATATCCCTTGAAGTCAAAGCTGACACCGACAAGAGATTTTATTTGTACGTCTAAATTCTCGATGACCACTCAAAATCATGTATTTCTTTTACTATATATTTTTTTTTATGTATTTCATGGCGTGTACTGTAAGTTCCTTTCATAGCCCTCTCGAACTCCTTAGAAAAATCTCCCCCTTCTTCATCCTCATCAGTAACCCAGAACCATGGCCATGGCCTCGTTGTTTATCTCTTCTTCACCATCTTTTACTCTCCCTCCTAAAACTTACACAAAATATCAAACAGCTTACTTTTTAAAACCCTTTTCTCTCAAGGCTGCTTCCACATCTGTTGATCAACAACCCCCAATCTCTTTAGCCGATAAACAGCCCTCCCCTTTTAAGGTAAGAGCAAACCCTGTCCTGGTTTACAATTAGCTTCAAGAAATTTCTGAATTTTCGACTATGGATTCTTGTTGCTTGTTTTAGTTACATTCCTCTGACAACACATTTTTCTTCATCTTTTTTTCAGGCAAATAGCTGGCAATGGAAATTCCAGGACAAGGTTTTAACTATCTATTATGAAGAACATGGGAAGGAAAGCCCTGAACCAACCAAAAACATTTTAATGCTGCCAAGTATTTCTGATGTTAGCACTGTTGAAGAATGGAGATCGGTAGCTGGGAACATTGTTCAACGAGCCAGTAAAATCAATTGGAGGGCTGTAATTGTTGACTGGCCTGGTTTGGGCTACTCTGATAGGCCTAAACTAGACTACAATGTTGATGTCATGGAGAAATTTCTGACAGACTTCATAAGTGCTCCAGATGGTCCAATGAAGCACTTTGGTGAGTTATGATTTTCTTTGATTATTGTTAGTAATATGGTGCTTCACTCATACTTAAATGAGTTTCTGCAATTAATTCAGGAAATGATTTAGTCATCTTTGGTGGAGGGCATGCACCCACAATTACTCTTTGTGCTGCAAAGAAGGGTTTGGTGAAGCTAGCAGCCATTGCTGCTGTTGCACCCACCTGGGCTGGTCCTCTTCCTATTGTGTTTGGTCGAGATTCCACCATGGAAATGAGGTATCACAAATTTCAGTGTAGCTTTTACTTATCCTTGTAGCTTTTAATCAGGAAATGCTGTCAGCTGCTTCTCCGTATTCTATTATAGTTCTAAAGAGTATAAAACTGATCTCTCCACTTCACTGCTCATGTATGACTTGCCAGGTATGGGCTGCTAAGGGACACTTTAAGGACCCCAGGCGTTGGTTGGATGATGTATAACGTGCTTGTAAGCAACGAGAAGGCAATTGCATCACAGTACAGATCCCATGTCTATGCAAATCCTGACAATGTGACTCCTGATGTTGTTGATAGTAGAATTGCACTGACAAAACGAAAGGGAGCTCGTTACGCTCCTGCTTCTTTCTTGACAGGTCTCCTTGACCCAGTTAAATCCCAGGAGGAATTCCTTGAGCTCTTCGCAGATTTGGATGGAAAAGTACCGGTTCTTGTTGTGTCAACCAAAAGTTCTCCAAAGAGGTCAAAGGCAGTAATGCAAGCACTGAAAGGAGCCAAAGGGGTCAGTAAATTTGTTGAGGTTCCAGGCGCTCTTTTGCCACAGGAAGAGTATCCCACTATGATTGCAGAGGAGCTTTACCAATTTTTGCAAGAAAATTTTGAATTTAACATTTGATATCAGAAAGGTCTTTAATCATTGTTCCATTTATGAATACAAAATTGATGAAGTTTCAAGACATATCAGACCTTCTACACTTGAGAAGAATTTGATACTCTTTTCAATCAATCTCTCACATGCTATTATTTCGTCTAACAAACAATGAGAAAAGTCAATCTGGGAGCGAGAACTGTTCAACATCTGGGCATATGTCAGTTTTGATATGCGTTTACATCATTTATATACACATCAATTCAATACAAAAATTAATCAGCCACTTTTTAGACAACAAAAGCAAAAATGTGGGATTTCGGACGTTACAATTCCACTCATTCTTACCCAGTATTCCGTGAAATGTTTCACTGGCGTCGAAAAAGGAGATAAATATATAAGAAATGGTAATTGTCTCCTAGCTGTAAACACTTGCTCTAGCTGTTGTGTACATGTGAAAAACTTGCAAAAGAAATACAGCATACTTCAAGTAGGAAGTGGGGACATCTGACCTTGATCTTCCAACACCCCATCCAATGGATCAGATTGCTGAAAAGAACCCTTTTTACCACGCTCCAAAGCAGTTGCCTCATAAATCCCTACAGCATGACACAAACGAGGAGACCATGAGGGGTGTTTATTTCTACCAATGTGCTAGTTTTTGTTCTTCATTGTATCTATGTTCAAATGGTTTGGTTAGTGGTAATAAACATTTATGTGGCATGCTTTTCCTTTTCTTCTACTCCAGTTTTTGAGGGAAATAATAAGCTTCTCGAATATGACATCTATCAAAATCTTTTACATATTCTAGTCAGCTTATCCACCAGTCTGACCATAAAAAACAAAGGATTTGTCTCTCTATTGCAGACTCGATAACTTATTTATGAAATGCAAGGAATTTCCCATAAACAAAGAATGGAGAAACATAAATGAAAGACTTTTAAACATACCAAAGCCCAGGATCAAGGAACATATTATGAAGCCTGGAAGAGAAAAATCCATATTGTAGACAATTTCCATGACAATGATGCATCCTCCAGCTGCCATTAGGTGCCTTGGTGAAGAGAACACCATGTGCAGTCTGCAAACAAATATAGTTCTTTTGATCACAAGAGTGTTCTAAATAATTGTCAAACATGCAACTTACATTTACTTGCAAACAACCAGCATCTACATAAATGTTCCATTAAGAAAATGAAAAAAATCCACTTAATTCTTGAATTAAATACAAAAGACAACAGATTCCATAAAAGAAATCAGTGAGTGCATAGAACACAGTCATGGACAAGCATAAGCATGATAGATAAAATTTACGTGTCACAATAACAAAATGGTCCCCTTTATTGATGCATTTAGGCCTCTGCACTCGTATAAGCAACTGTAATATAACTAAGTGGCCTCATCTTCATGGACCTCAAGAAAATGAGAACCAGCTTAAAATCTTATAGCAAAAATGCTCCAAGTGTATTTAGTAAATGTACCCTACCAAAGGGGCCTTGTAATTATGCCAAAGCTGAAGTAGTCAGCTATTGCATGCATTAAAACATATTTTAACAAACTAATTCAACAAAAGCTAGTCAAAACATGAGTATACTGAAAGGCTCAGCATCACTTGAGAATTGACCCAGAAAAAGGTACCTCTCCTCTGCCATACTGTCAACATAGAATATCAGGATAACTCCAAAAAGAGTAGTGCTGAGAAATGCCCAGGTTGAAAACGGCAGTTGTACACTGCTGCCAGAAGTTGATCCCTGAAGTACTCAAAAAATAAAAATTAAAAAGCAGAAAATTTTTAATCAGGCCAGAGCTCCATGGGGATTTAAATAAAGAAATAATTTCCAAAGCTTGATACAGTAAAATTAAAAATGGGACTAAAAATTTCAGATTTATATCTTACAATGATGAAGTCCCACATGGCCACAGGAAAAAGAAAACATGTCGCAGAAGTAATAGTTATTGCATTAAGCCTCCTTTTAAGTTGATTCTGGCAACAAGGAATGGCCAGAATTAATATTAGAGTTTCACACAATGCCCAAAGGAAAAAGGCAGAGAGCTAATTAAGAGAACAAAGCTTAGCTGCAATCATTTGCCAACAGGGTACCAAACAATAATGTAAATGGATGAATTTTAACACCTTGAGTGAAACACGGCGTGCAATAACCCTTCTTAAAGCTGATAAGATTCCAGCAAGAATTGGAACTACCATTTCTCCCATACCCAAAACTTCCTCTGTCTGATCCTCAGTAGTAGGACTATCTTTGAATGGTATTTCCCATTAAGACAAAACAAGCTTGAAGAATTCTCACAATAAGAATAGAAGGAAAAAAACCCAAACAAGGAAACTGATGCTAGTAAATCACTAAACCTTATTACTACAAATTCAATGAGAAAAATTGGATCTACACAAGGATATTAAAGGGTGAATATGTGGCCATGGCCCACCCTTGAGACAAGAAGTAGAAAGACGCCAACATCGCAATGAGCCCACCAACCTGAAGAAAATGAGGAAGCACCCATTATCTTCTAGATCTTACACTGATTGCAATTAAATGATATAGTGCATGTGGTCATCAGATTGTTATAAAATTCAAAACCACATGTTAAATGAAGATGCTATTGAGAAAGAAGAGGAGATGGAATACAATAAGGAGGATAAGGCATCCCCCAAGTTAGCACAACTCAGTTATCTAATCTCTCTGATGTCATAAAGATCTCCCTTGACAAGTATATATTAATTGCATTTAGAATCCAACCATAATGAATCTCTCGCCGCTACAAGTTCAATGGGCTCTGTTCAAGCATACATGAATATAAAAGAACCACAGTAGCATCTATGTTATCAGGCATCACATACTAGTTAATGACCTCTATTTTTAAGTAACCAGTGGGAAATGATTTTGACTCGGAAAATGAGAAGCATGTCACTTAAAAACTGATGTGCTCAAAAGCACAGAGACCATAACCTTTTTCCAGATATGGCCCTTCCGTCCATATAATGCAGCAGATAATACTCCCAGAACAGCGCCAGAATACTCCGCCAAGATAGCTCTGGAGTCATAACAAAGAATTAATTTACTACAAGTCTATAACTACAAACAAGTAGAAGAATACACAGAAAGAAAAGGCAATCACAGAAAACAAAGAAACAGAAGAATAGGGCACTATCCCTTCAAATTGGTATTAATAAGGGATTCTAGGAGCAAATTCCTTAGGCATCCTGAATCTGTGAGCTAGAGAGCTTCTAAAAAATTGCATAAAATTATCCTCAAGTCCTATTGAAAGAGATTGCATAAATATATACAAGTTTCAAGTAATTTTAGACCTAGAAATAAGCAAAACACCACTAGTCAGTGAAACTACAAAAAATTTGGAAGAATGAACAAATTCACAACATATCAATTAAAGATAAATCCTGTAAGAGGACTCTTTACTACCTTGACAAGACAGGAGATAGTCCCAGGCAGCCATAAATTAATCTTGGAGCATGTTTTAAAATGATTTGGCATTTTAAGCTTAATTTTTCAGAAGCCTCTAGTATCTTGTGCACTATTCAAGACAATTTACAAGTGTAAACACACCTATAATCATCAGTAAATAGTGGTCATTTCTCAAATTGCCAAAGTTGAATCTCCTAGAGCCCCCCCACAGCGCAGAGAAAAAGAACATTTACAATTGAACAAGCCACTTGAAACTCCAGAATACTAATTTCAGATTCTTCAAGTTGTACAAGCATACCTAACTGGTCCACACGACTTAAGCCCCTTTCCCCACAAGATGAAGTATAAAGCTGTTATCACACCATTTATAACAGATGGAACCACCTGAACAACAGTTAACACCATTTAAGAATCAGCTAGTGCATACTCCCACATCAGTATCTGAAATGAAAAGGACGCATTTCTAGTCATTCACCTGCTGATTAGAGAGTGCTCTCCCCTTCCAAGGCTTTTGCAAAGCTAAAAATATGATTGACGATGGAATCAAACAACTGAATATAAAAAGTACCACCGAAGCTCCAGTCTGAGACAAATAGCGGTACATCGAATAAACTGACCATATTCTCAAGAAGTTGCCAATAACATGGATGATCTGCAATGGAGTGTGACTACACCGAAATACCAAAAACAAAATCATTGATACAAACCGCTTCCACTATATCAAGCACAAACACATTGAAAAAGAAAGCATAAAGCATAAACAAAACAGCTTGAGCACTCAATGAGTAATCAAACATGCTTCCATGTTAAACTTAAAACAACCCATTAGCCAGACAATTTCGCGTCAATTCACAAGAAACTGAAACCGAAACCATCTCAACCCCACCAGAAATGCACCAAAATCATAAATTGCCGTCCCTCCAATAAAATCCCATCATTCAAACCTAATACAGTTATTACTAAACTATAGATTTCCTTAAGTAAGCTCCAAACAGCTATCACAGCGCTAAATCAAGCACTTGTTACAACCATTACATTGTTCTTTATCCTCAAAATTACCTTAAAAACCCCAAACAGAACTGACCTTACAAGATTTCCCAATAAACCCACCTTAATAACAATCTCGAAAACTCAAAAAAACAAACAATCTTTCTTAGCAGCTTACACTAAAAAAAATCATTCAATCAAAACCAAAATAAAGAGGCAAAGAGAGACATCATTAGGGTTAGGGTTTTAGAGAGTGAAAGCGATTTTGCATACCTAAAATGAGGAGAAGATCCTACTCCTCGATCTTCACTAATTTGTCTTGGGGTCATCATTTTTAATCAAATTACTAGATAATGTGATCCAATGCCAAATTAATTTAACAGGGAAAAGAATCTGGGTGAATAGTGTTTTTCTTCTCGTTAGTGTTTTTTCACAAAAAAATAAATAAATAAATAAATCCAAAGTTGAATCTGTCTCTACTCTCTTCTCCAGTCTTCACTCTTCGATTTCTTTCTCTTGAAGTTGAGAATTTTGGGCTCAATCAGTTGTTAGACTTTGACCTCTTCCTCTTCTTGGCCCACTTCTCGTAGGCCCAATAATTAGTTAGGGCTTCTATGGACTTTGGCGGACTCCATCCAAGAAACTTAAACAAACAGTATTATAAAGTATAGTCATTAAAATTATGAAACTCTCACATTTGAGCTTTGCCTTTGCAATTGACTGGAATGAACTGTTTTTGTAAGAAGCTGAAATGAAAGATATTAAACCTGTTTCCATGAAATTTATGACTCGAGTTATGAATTGAATAAATTAACTTAGATTAATTCAAAATGATATAGTATCATGTTAAGATTTTTCTTAATTTTATTAAAAAAATTAAATTAAATTTTAATTGGTAGATAAAATCTTGAATTGGCCTGTTAGGTTGCTTGATCATATTAATTCTCATTTAATTTATTTTTTAAAACCCAACTTAAAACAGGCGTTGGATTAATGTACAAAGTTTTACTGGATTTGTATCATATATGTATTTTTTAAATTAACCAATCACTATAGAGCAATTAACCATATTACAAGGGGGGCAGCAAGCATTTAATATATATATATATATATATATATATATATATATATATATATCACATTTAATAACTACAGAAATTAGAGGTATTTCATGCACAAGACATGTAAATCTTAGGGCACATAGCTACGGGAGGGAGGCTTTACCTCAATGTAGGAGCACTGAGATCAGACACCACAACAAATGTGGACAATTGAAAAGGGATTCGATGTATGGAGCACAAACATATCTTGGTAGTCACTTCAATTTCAATATCACTCTTTTTGGTTGGAGCACATTAAAAAATAAAAATAAAACTAAAACTTTAAGAGGCAACGTGAGTTCACTTCACTCTTCACCATCATTACAAATAAAACCAAGTCTTGTCAGTGTTTTGGTGTGGATTGTGCATAGTATAATTCACAATAAAACAACTAATAAATCCTTCAACTATATAAAAAATATAAATATACACTTAGAGATAAAATTATATTTTTCATATATTTATTGCAATGTAATTGCTCTCATTTCCTTAAAAAAAAAAACACATCTAATGTCTATGTCTGAGGAGTGTTTTTTATTTTTTATTTTTTTGTGCTATGTAATTACCGCATAGCTCCTATGATCAACTTTTTTTTTACCTAAAGTCAAGATGCATTTTAGGTTTTTTAATCTCGGTTTTCTTAAAATTATCTCATGGAATCAAGAGTGTTCTAGTTTTTCTAAAATTAAAAATAAAAAAGTGGTTGATATGTGCAGAGCACGCGCTAGCAAAGGTGAGACGCCTGTATTCTTTAGGCGACGCGTGCGACGCCTCCCGGTTGCTGTTGGTAGCCCTCTGAAGCATCATGCCACCCTCTACATGGTGGATCGCACGTGTGTTGGTCTCCATGGCATGGAGGAGTTCTGACGATAATTTTTCTTCGCCCCCCTCTTTTCTCTCTCATCCATCTCAAAAGGTATGTCAGCCTCGCAAAGTGGTCCTCAATCATTTACTTGTCTCGAATTTTATTTATTTATTTATGTTTTAGTTTCATCCCTTAACATTTGATTTTTTAATGTTTTTTTTATCAAATTTAATCTTCATTCTTTTGATTCTTATTTATTTTGTTTTTAATCTTTTTTATTGGATTTTATTTTTCAATTTAATCCCTAATCATTTGATTTTAATTTTTTTTTTTTTAAGATTGATTAAGAGCAATTCATTATTTTTTGCATTTCAGAAGCATAGTGTAAAGACTATAATACTCTTAAAAACTAAAATTTTCAAACTTGCAGCCATGAACATTTTGGTATTTTCAAACTGATTTCTAGTAATTAACAAGTTGACTTAGGGGCAATTTGATCTTTTCATAAATATAGATATTAACTTTTTGAACAAAAAGTGGATGGTACGTGCCTTGCATGTGTCAGCAAGTGGGCGACATCAGCACCCTTTGAGCGGCGCATGCGCTGACATTCCATGTCCAAACATCGCCTTCCATGACGGCTTTGCAAGTGTCTCTTTATGATCTTTCTGGTGGTGTGACACGAGTATGCAAAGGCGCAATGGTTGGGTTCTTGTAGAACTTTTTCTTCTCCTCCCTCTTTTCTTTCTCTTCTCTTGCCAAAATATAAATGTGTCATTTGTTTTGTTTTTTTATTCAATTTGATCATTATTCTTTTGATTGTTATTTGTCTTTTTTATGTTTTTTGATTGATTTTTTCTTCAATTTTGTCTCTCATTATTTGGTTTTAATATATTTTTATATCAAATTTAGTCCTCATTCTTTTTATTGCTTTTTTTTTATCATTTTTCTAATTGAATTTCTTTTTTAAAATTTGTCCATCAACATTTGTTTTATAGGAATTGGTCTTTGTGGTTTTTTTTTTCTTTCACTTTCCTTTTCATGAGGTTACCTTGCCCCTTGTAAGGAGTTAAACTAGGTTGATTTAGATCTTTTTTTTGTTGTTTTATTTTTAATTTTTTTTTAGTTTCGACCTTAAACATTGAGTTGTTTGATAATTAAGATTCATAGTTTTATTAAATTTGCTTTTGATGAGGTTACCTTAATATCATAACCAGATCACAGATTTGATAAGTTAATATGGATCAACTCAGGTCTGATTTTTTTTTTTACCTTTATATATTATTAATTTTTTTATTAGAATATTAAAATCATTGCATTTTTTTATTTATATTATTTAAATTAATCAAGCATAAATTCAGTCAAATCAATAACCAATTCTCAATAATTTTTTACTTTTTAAAAATGCTTGTGTTACCTTACCTTTATTATTTCATGTTTGAAATTTTTTGGCCAACGGCATAATGCGGGCCCTATCTAATATATGTCTATCCTTACAATTGTTGTTTTATAGTTGACCGTTGTTGACCTATGAGCTATGCTGACTCTGGTTCAGCTAGTTTCAAGCAATTAAGATTTCTCCTTCTTATATATATTATTGATTTCGGTACTCTCATTATTCAGATTTCTTTTTCTTAAAAAAAAAAATCGGTAATAGCACTAACTATAATAATAATTACTTTATTTTTACTAATATAATAATCACTAAAAACTTATATAATTGTTAATTTTAAGACCTGTGAAATTAATTAAAATATGTAAAAACTGATCCAAACATTCACGTTAATAAAAAACAATAATAATAATTACTTTATATCAAGGCTCAAATCAATCTAAATTAATAAAAAAAAATTAAAACATTAAAACAAGATTCGTTTGAAAAAAATAATTAAAACAGTATTAAAATTAATAGATTTTAACTATCAAATTAAATTGGATCAATTCCGGATTGATTTATTTAGACTTAACCAGGATTAAATCAATTGAATCCTAATTTGATCCACTGCTGGGTAGAACAGATTGAATTTAATAATAGTGATTATTATCATTATTTTGCTTCTTAATAAGAACAGTGTTGATACTATTTTAATCATCATCACTAGCCTTCACTAGAAACTGTCCCACCACTCCACTTCTGATTTTGCACGCAGCATTAGCAAATTCATAGAAATAGGGTTAATTGCTGATGTTTGTTCTTTCACATCCGAGAGTAACTCGCACAAGAGGCACTGTTGGATTTCAAATCAGGAAACTTTGGAGATATGTTTATATCATCTTCTTGTCCCCTGGTATAATGCACCTTAAATTATTGAATTGCAATACACCTTAAAATATTCATAAGAAATTATGACATGGACTCTTGGTCTTTGGAGACAGCACCTTTATCAACTATCAAGTCATCTTAGAATGGTATTCTGGGTCACGTTTTGGAGAAAGGAAATAAAGTAGACTCCTGATTGTTTGGTTTGCTTTGTTGATCTTCTTATATAGAGTGTAGATAAGATGTTTTATCTGCTGTTCTTGATTTCTTTAGGATATTTTTCTTCTCTGTTTGCTGTACGTTAGGTATGGGAGAGGTTGATGATCAATGCTACTGTGCTGATCCTTGTTCATTCGGCTCAATGGACACGTTGTCGACACAGGCAATTTGCCTGTGTTCATCGTGCATGCACCAACAAAAAGCCGAGTGATGAAATTTTTTTCAAAAGGGAGTCAAAGAAAACAAGAGTATTTCAGATAGTAGAAGCTTTTAAGATTCTTAAGGTCATTTTCCTTTAAGAAATCTGAGAACCCATGTTGCTGTATCATCTTGTGAGCATGATATGGCCCATTCAAGCTGTCTTCTATCTTATTTCTTTGGATGCAATGCATCTGTGAATTTATTCGCTTTCTTCAGTGCCATAAAATTATTCTCCAACTTTTTCATTACACTCATCCAATTCTATGAATTGGCAACATCTATGAGATTCTGCTCATCCATATGCTTGTAGGACCTATAATTCTGATAATCCGTTACATTGTCTGTGTCCATTTATCGTTATTGTTGTATGTCACAAAGTCTATTGTATGATTCTGTTTGAAGTCTGCTTGTCCCTTCAACGCAAACCGCGCTTTTCATCTGATAGAAACTCATCGATAATGGAAGAAAACAGTGCTTAAGGTCAAGTAATTATTATCCAAATAACATGTGTTTTCCTGCAAAGATTTATCTAATAATCTCTTTTTTTTCCCGGTTTTTACCAAGGGTATCTCCAGCCCTATTGGGCCTGAGACTAATGGCCGGGAGTGCGAAGGTTATGCCCTCTCAACAAATACGTTTCTAGGAGATCGAACTTGTGCTCTCATTTTATCCGGGGTAGAGGCCGCTATATGTTGCCATGATTTCAATGTTATTGAGCCTTGATGATGAAGCAATTGATTATATGGCGATGCATTTCCGATTGATTAGCTTTTGAACTATTGTTGTTTACATAATGCATGCAACTATGATTGTTGCTTGGTTAAGAAGTATGATGGAGGGCAATGGCATGACAGAAGCCTGCCACCTAAAAGAACAGACACCAGAGAGCTAACAAGAGAATTATGGAACATTGCTTGTAAAGTATATTTATTACATTGGACTTATCTTTGAATCATCTCTAGCTACTTGGAATTGTTTTTATCTTAAGGATTTTGATCATCATAGCAGGTTTTGCTTTAGCTACTAGTAATTTGTGGATAAGATTGATTTATGCAGGTGGTAGTCAAGGGGAAGTCTACTTGATCTGATCCATAGGGAAACAAACACCAATTACGTTCACATGTTGCTCTGTAAGTATGATTGCGATCGTGAATTTGCCTGCATATCCCTGGTATATGGTAGGAGTATAGAGATTGCGTATCTGATATGCATGTTCCCTTAAGATCATTAATTAGATTCTGTTGACAGGTGCAAAATACACTCTTTCTCTTCCTGTTTCTTTGTCTCTTGCACACCAAGAGAATCATGAACCACATGAAAGTGTCTGGTTAAAGGGTGTGACAGACTCGCCAACTGGCCCAAATTCCAAATTTCAAATCATATAGTGGGTGCATGTATAATTTTGTCACAGAATGGACAATGAATATACAAGCAATACATAAAGCCAAGAGAACCTCCTGAATCAAATTGATGCTTAACTGCTCATGCCGACAGGGCATATCAATACATAGGATGTTACACACCACAGATCACTAAAGAAAGTCAAATTTGATATATTAAAAAAAAATAAGAAGAAAAATCAGCCCCCAAATTGGACAAGTAAATAGCAATATAATCTTCTTTTTTTGTACTTTATTTCTAGACATTTTCTGTGATGTAATGCAAATATCTTTAGCGTGTCTGCCACATAAATACAGACATATTTGATTTATGGCAAAGGATGATAGCTAGGGAGCATATCCATGTGCTTTATAGCGACAAAGAGTAATTGCCAAAAATGCAGTCAAATGGACCATGCAGAGTGGAAGCAAGTGATTTCTCCATATCTTTCTCTCAACCATTTCTGTGTCTTCTGTGCTTCAGTTGAGTCTGTTCCCTGCACAATTAATATTCCAGCTTCAGTCATTTTATACATGCACTCAGCCTTTCAGGTCACCACAGTTAGAGATACATTGCAGACTTATTTGAGATGGAATTTGCAGCACATAGCGACCAAATTATGTAATCAACTGCAGGTCAACATATTAATACTTCGGGTAAAAATAAATAAATAAGGCAGCCTCCTAGCTACTCAAGATTCAATTAGTTATTGTAAGAGCACCTGAGCCCTCTTTGAAGATTCTGTTAAATTGTTCAGGTCATTAGAACTACTTGCAGCTGCAAGCTCCATGGAAAGAAACTGAATTTTGACAGAACAACGTTAATCAAAACATGTTAGGGTATGGAATTATAAGATGAAACTGTAAAAATATTAGTACCAGATTCTGTCGTAGGAAATTACCTCAACTTGATTCTGCAATGAATGTACATAATTGATTATCTCCTCTAGCATAACTGCCATCCCCATTGACTGAACATTCATGGAATCTTATCAGCTAATTTTACCAATAAAATGGGATGAATAAAATAAAATGATGAGATTCAAATTCGTGACCAGCTAGTTAAAGCTTTAATAATATTAGATTTTATCAAGAAGCCCAGATTAAATAGGCCTGCATAATCTAAAACTAGATCTTCATTATCTAATTTAAATGAATCCATAACATATTATTTAAATGAATCCATAACATATTATTGAAAAGTTATTAAGAAATTAAACCTTTTTGAATCCTTTTTTTTCTTATCTAACAGTCTCTTGAAATTTCAGCTAATCTAATGTAGGAAAAATAATATAAAAAATCTATTTTTAACTTCTTGTTTTCGTTTTTTTCCAAGGGCTTAAGAAGCTTGGTATTTGTGTTCTTATTTAATATGGGATTCTAACATCCCTCATGTCAATAACTCCAAAATATAATTTATATTATTTTTTATAATTTAATTTTAATCAACTAATTTAAACTTATTTAAACTTCAACTCCAAATATGCAGGAGTACATGTTTTTAAGAGTTATTCAATATTAATACATGCATGAATTATAATCAAAATTAAACTTATGCAAAGGTTCTTACCCTGTGGCATCCAGGAACAAGGTCTTGCAAGCACCTTAACTTGTTATTGATTTTCTCTCTTCTTACCTGAGACAACAAATAGTCATGCATGTAGAAGAAACAGTCAGATTCTTCAGTTCATGACTTTTATTAGTCCATTCCTGTTCTTACTTGTTAGAAGAAACAGTAAGCCTAACCAATGGTTACAGTGAGGCTTTATTGACGAAGCAAAATCTATTCAGTCAAAAACATATAAATTTACCCTTTCTGCTATACTGTGACTGTCTGTTGCTTGGCCTCTCTTAGCTCTAACATGAATAACTTCCTCTGCTTTGTCCCCCTCTTGCTCTTTGTTTTCACCTTTCTTACTTCCTCCTAGGTTCTAAAAACATCAAGAAAAGGTACCACTCAACTTTATGTTAAACAAAGGCTAGAAGTTCAAAGCTGAAATTAGAAAACAAATGGTAAAAACTTCAAGAAACAGACAGATACATACGTTCTTTTTCTTTGTTTCGTTTGTAGAGGCTGTAGGAGAAATGTAGCTGCTGGTTGATTGTTCCATTGATTTTCGCTTCTTGCTGTCATGGGAATCATTTTGATTCAAGGTAACAGTATGAACAACTGTTGCTGTACTCAAGATGTCAGGATGGAAAGTACTTGAAAGGTTGTTGTGATCATATATTGCTGTAAATTCAGGTTGTTGGCGGGCCAACAAAGAGTCTGCTGAGAAGTCAGTGATGCTGAAACTCTCCAAGATGCTTGGATTCATCTCTGGAAGATGCTTGAGCATTTCCATGTTCATGTCCATCATCTCTGTCAAAGGCTGAGAAGGCCTAAACCTCTGCTGATATTCTGCAAACTCAGCCATGAAGCTTAAAGGGCCTAATTTTGCTTACATATAAAAGAGTTTTGGAATAGAATTTATAAGATGCCAACATGGTGTATTATTAGCTTAACAGTTTGTATTATTAGTGCATAATTGTTAGTAACTTGGATCTTGGCCATTAAAATATGATATCAATGGAATTGTGTTTTGCTTTACAGCTAAGCAAGTAAAAATTGAAAGCACTGGAGAATTACAAGTGGAAACTGAATCTGGATTTTATTGGTAGGTCCATGCAAAGGATATACACATGTATATCCAGAAGTGTAGGTCATATATGTTTCTAAAGTGGGCCTTAAATATTAAAAGAAATATGATAGAAGTACAACACTTTTTTTTCCTTCGCCAAAAAAGAAAAGAAAAGAAAAAGTTAAAGCAGAAGGTGAACTTCCTTTCTAGCTAGCTTGAGATCAACTTGAGACCCTTCATCATTTACTAAAGAAGTGATACAGGCAATCTTTTGAGCAGCAGATTAGCAGCATACACTATTTCAGCACACAATCCGCCACCAGCTCTACTGTGTAATGCTGACAGCAACTTGTTGCAATCAATAATTCCAGAACATAACTCAGCATCAAACAAGTATATGTGCTGGCAAAAACAGCAATATAAGCTGGCAAAGGAAAATATATTTATGCTGATAGAGTTGCAAGTTTCTGAAAAACCAGACAACCCGGTAACAACAAACAGTGAGCAAACACCACAAGACAACTGCCTTCCAGATATCACGCATAAGCAGTAACAAAACTATCCAATGACAATTCTGTCTACAATAGAACTACTGTATGTTATGCACTAAAATCATGTTTTATAAAACAATCTTTTGTAGCTGATGATCATAAAACTCAGCAGTGAATATTTGTTTGTATGTAATCTCTGTTGTCATTTACAACAAACTTCTAATTAATTGATCTGTCACTCACATGTAACTGTAAGAAACCAAGGATTGCGGAGGCAAGGACTAATGGAAAGGCTAAACAAGCCATATAATATTGAGAGAAAGCTGTGAAGGGTCAAAATTTAATGTGGTAAACGAAGATTTGAAAAGAAAATAGGTCAAATGAGATGCGATTACAAACGCTTATCAGTGAGTGAAAAACTGAGGTTTTTTATTAGTTACCTAAGCTTGATAGCAATGGCTGTATTTTCTCCTCTCTTTCTATCCCAACCAAGCCTCTACACCCCCAAAATGACCGTAAAATCCCTTGCTGTCCTCAACAAATCCTACAAAATGCGGGTCCCTTATGAGATGAAGAAGGAGCAGACACGTCTTTTTCGACAACTCCCTTCTGGTCTGAACATGGAAGTGATTGAGCAAAAGGGTCTTGTTTTCGCAGATAAAAAAATAATAGAGACCCAAGAAGCAGCGAAAAGAACCCACCTTTGGTTTTTGTTCATGGAAGTTATCATCTGCTCGGTGCTGGGATGAGCACTGGTTGCCTTTCTTTTCATGGTTCGGCTTTGACTGCTATTCTGTTAGCTTGTTGGGTCAGGTCACGTCTCTGTCATTCCCCTCTCTTACCCACGACCGTTAATGTTTCCTGAAGTTTGATTATTGAATTCTTGGTTTCTTAATTATTGTTATGATTTCAGTATTAAGGGTTTCATGTTCTTACAATTTACATTTTCATCTAAAACATGACATCAGAATTTCTTGTTCTAATTTTCTAGTCCCAAAGAGTAAGATTGGCTGATCAAACAAGACTATTCAAGTGATAGTTATCTTATTTGAACCCATGAGCAGGTGACGCGCAGCTTTGCATTAAGGCTTTTCAAACAGATCTTTCACTCTGTAAGGAAACATTCTTCTCATCAACGATGGAGGATCATCTGGTGAAACGGTTAGTTTATATAGTTCTTCTCCATATCCTTGAAACCTAGTTTACTGTTCATGTTGTTCGAAATGACAAATGGACAGTACTGAACAATATATATATCCATGTGGTTTCATGTGTTCATGGTTCTGTTGATTTAAGCATATGTTGCCCTAACAAAAAGGAACCTGCATTTCAAGACATGGTATCAGTCCCGGAATTGAGCTCCTTTGTGTTAAAAAAATACTTCATGCACGACCTCGCTAGAGCAGGAAGCTTACTTTATGTCAAGAATTTCTATTTCTTTTTCAAAACTAAATTACTTAGCCTTAAAGATAATGACTCCCTCCTGGAAGTCCTTTCAGGATGTTCAATATTATACCTTTCACGTGGATATGGTACCAAAAAGTTGGCAAACTCAAAATTCATCCATGGAATTTCTAGTTTTAGAATGGGATATGGTAAAAAAATTAAATTAAGTATTTTTAATGTTTTTTTGTTATTTTAATGTTTTGATGTTAAAAACTATTTTTTAAAAAATATATATTATTTTGATATATTTCCAAATAAAAATTATTTTAAAAAAATCTTAATTACACTTCTAAACAAGCAAAACACTGAATTACCATTTAGAATTTCATTAGTCATGACTATATTTAACATTTATTCATTTTTTTGGGGCAGTTTATAATAAATAAAAAATACATACAATTTTGAAAATTGCCCATCAAAAGTCATGCCCTTAGGTACTAACTTTTAGAGTTTTTTATGCTATACACTTTACACTTTGTGTTCGATTAGTACAGATTTTAAGCAATTAAAAACATATTTTGAACAAAAGAATTACTGGGTTGAAATATCAAGATGCCAGCCTTAGAAACCCACCCATTTAAAGTATGAAAAAAATTAATTATTTTAAAAGTTTTTTTCATGTGAAAATATATTAAAATTATTTTTTATATCAACATGTCAAAACAATAAAAAAATAAAAATATTAATTTAAAATTAAAAAAAATTTGATTTGTTTTTTTAAAAAATGTGAATAATTCTTGTCTCTTTCAACTACCAATAATTAATGAAAGAAAGCTCAAGATGTTTTACATAATTTATTTAATTCTACAAAAACGATAGCCATATGCAAATAATATTTTTTTCCCAAGCTAGGCCAACATTTTTCCCAACAAAATAAAAGGAAAGAATAAGCAGGGATTAAATATTTGAATTAATAAAAAAAACTTAAGAAAATATTGCAAATGAAAAAAAAAACTATTATTATTAAACTTCATCTATCCCATAGTTTTAAAACCCGGCCCGGCAGGTCGATCCAGGACCCGGGGGCTGCAACAGGGCCGGGTTGAAGAAAAAACAGGAAAAGAAAAAACTCAGTGCGACCTGGAAGGTTGACCAGATCAAAAACCCGGTTGTAACCCGTTGATGTTTTTTTTTACTAAAACAACATCGTTTTAATTTTTTTAAAAAATAACACAGGTAATCTAGTGACCTAATCAAAACCTGAAATCCAGATTTTAGACCAAGCCGGCCACAAAACTAGGTTTAAAAACTATTATCTATCCTATAAATCACATATTAATTAAACTATTATATATAATTCAATATAAATTTCAAGAAAAACTAATCTACAATAATAGAAAAGTAACAATGGGCATTGCCGCATGACTTTGCCGGCCCAAATTAAAAATAAGAAGCCATGTAAAATTCCCTCAACCAATCCTAACCGTTCAAAGCATAGCCAAACTAAAACCCTAGATCTCCCTCTTATTAAACCCAAAAGACAGCCACTTCCTTTCATCACTGTCGTCGTCTCTCAGCAGCAGCATCGGCAGCAACCAGGGCGCCTTCTACTTGGTAAACCTCATAAACACTAATGGGTTCTCTTTAAATTCCCTTCTTATTAAATGCCAAGCCTTCTAATCAGAGACTTTACTTGCTATGTATTTGCTTGTTGTGACTATTTTAGCTTCTAGATCATATGGGCTGTTTTTTTATTCTTGTTCATCAACTGCTTTGTCGTTAAAGATTGAATCTTGACATCTGTTTTGTTATATGGCTCCTTTTGTCTCCAAAAGGAAATGGGTTGTTTTTATTTTCTCTTACTTGGCTCTTATTTGAGAGCTTAAAGCTGCTGTCTGGTGTGTACTTTTGTGGTCATCTACTGTGTAGAAACCCTAGATTAGGCTGATTCATAAACCTTGCCATTTGCGTATGTGTGTGCTTAGATTTGATGCAATGTCATCGTTTTGTTTATAAATTGAACGAAGATAAAATGTGAGTGGGCTGTTAGGATGATGAAAAGAGAAGTCGTTTTTCTACAGCGAATGACTTGTATTGATCGAGTTTGGAATTGTGATAAAAAAAGAAGACAAGTTTGGAGTTTGGTCTACCCTTTGTCGTTATACCACTTGATGGATTCATCATTCATGGAAGTTTTGTTCTCCAACTTGTAGTTTATTTATGGAAAAATGTAGAAGGAAACTTTTTGTGGATGTATGACTCGAAATTAGGTCCCATTAGGTAGACAAATCACAAAAGAATGTGCAGATGTCTATTGTGATGAATTTGACTTGACAATTCTTGTTCGTTATTGAATATAATCTCTTGCTGTTACTATTTAGATCTGTGAAGATGTTCACCACAAAGAAGAAGATCCAAAAGGACAAGGATGCTGAACCCACCGAGTTTGAGGAGACAGTTGCCCAGGTTAGATCCTTAGGTTTCTATTCAAGTACTTTGGATTCTTGGATTAACTGAGTTGTCTATGATGTATACTATATGCTTTTCCTCTGCAGGCTTTATTTGATTTGGAAAATAGCAATTCAGACCTGAAAAGTGAGCTAAAAGATCTCTTCATAAATTCTGCAGTGTACGTAAATAATTGTATGCTTGCTTGTTCCTAGTGAAACTTTTCTGTCTTTTTCTTTCAATATTCTATTTTCCTTCTGGTGCCAGTATATTTTCTAATCTAAACTTCGTAAATTTTGCAGTCAAATAGATGTTGCTGGAAATCGTAAAGCTATTGTCATTTATGTTCCCTATAGACTGAGGAAGTCTTATCGCAAGGTTCATCTTCGCCTTGTTAGAGAGCTGGAGAAAAAGTTCAGTGGGAAGGTAACATTATCTTGTACTCTTAGTTTTCTACATCTGTAATGGAGGGGCAGTATAAAGTCTTGAGGGTCCAACCTCAAGGTTGCAGGCTTAAGTCCCTATAGGAAGGTTGCTCAGCATTTATGGTTCCTTATCATGATGAGTATATAAAGTCAATCCCATTTTCAGCTCAATACTTGTTTGAATCTGAATTCCGAGCTATGTTTCAATTGCTCCTCTGATAATCCGGCAGGATGTTGTTCTGCTTGCTACCCGAAGGATTGTGCGTCCACCCAAGAAAGGCTCTGCTGTTCAGCGCCCCCGTTCCCGCACCCTAACTGCCGTGCATGAAGCCATGCTTGAGGATTTAGTGTATCCTGCTGAGATTGTTGGAAAACGCACCAGATACAGGATTGATGGGTCCAAAATTAGCAAGGTAGTCTTGACAATTTAAGTCTAAGGAACTGAAATTTGTAGTTGGTATTGTAATCTCAATAACCATAACCTCTGCCCTTCTCATGAATTCTCTTTTTATATTCTTGTTTGTGTCAGATCTTCTTGGATCCCAAGGAGCGCAACAACACTGAGTACAAGCTGGAGTCATATGCTGGAGTTTACAGGAAGCTTACAGGAAAAGATGTGGTTTTTGATTTCCCCGTAACAGAGGCCTGAAGTTGATGATTATTTGTACTTCTTTTTTATTCAAGAGTTCTATAATTGCAGCAGATAGGAACCTACTTCAAATTTTGACTCTTGAATTTGGTTGAATGTCATTTTGAATAGGATAAAACTTTCTTCGATGTTTCTTTTACTATGCACTTGAATTTGGTTGAATGTCCTATGGATTTATCAAAAAATTCATGCGGATTGTTGGTTGTGGAAAATGTCACTTCCTCGGAAGTTTGGTTGTAGGTGATTTTGCGTGCTGTTCTTGCATCCCATTGCAGTCTGGCTTAACAGCTGTGTAGTGTTTGGGGTATTAATGGATGCATGAGATGCCCCTTTCCTCTTGCATGCATGTCTGTTTTACCGAGGCCTATGGCTAGAGGAATGATCAAGCATGTTGTGATTGTGTTTGGTGGGATTTATGGCATCCTCGTGGAGCCCTCATTAACAAATATGGCAAGAGCGTTGGTTATGACTCTTCCAATTCAATGGGTTTGAATATTGGACCTGGCCTGCTGACAGATCTGGAAGTCTTGTAAATATAAGCGTCTTTGTGGTTCTTCTATCTACCGTAGTACCAAAGCTGCTGATTCTATGGGGTGTGCATCTCGAGAGGCATGTTTTCTATTAAAAGCACCTGGGAGGCTATCAAACTAGTTTGCGGATCCTTTATGATTCCAAGACATAGCTTTATCCCATGGCTTGCAGTATTTGATAGATTGGCTACAAGGCAAAGGCAGCTTAGATGGGGAAGATCGAGTGATGATAAGTGTCTATTTTGTAACAGTTCTTCAGAATGTAGAGATCACTTCTTTTTTCTTGCCCTGTTACGATGAGTGTATGGCAGGGTTTTCTTAATTGTGCAAAGACAGGTGGGAGATTGGCCGATGGAGTTTCAGTGGGCAGAAGTAAGTTTGGAAAAGAAATTCTTCAAGTCTGTATCATTCTTAGGTCGGCATAGTACTCTTATATTTATCATTTATGGGCGGGCCGAAAGACGTAGAAGAATCCACAAAAATTCTTACAGTATAAGCTTATCTTGTTAATCGATTTGCTCAGATGTCAGGAGTGTTATCAGTTCACTCTATGCAGATAAAAGCTTGTACATTTGTGATGGTTGTGGCTTGCAATGGAGATGATTTTGGTTTTGTTTCTTCAACATCTTGATGGCTTGATGCTTTTTAAAGTGCATCAAAGTGCTTTTAAAAAAAAAAAATTAGCATTTAAAATTGTAATAATAATTGTTTTTAAAATAATTTTTATTTAAAAATATATTAAAAAAATATTATTTTTGATATCATCGTATTAAAATAATTATAAAAAAATAACATTTGAAATTATAATAATGATTGTTTTTAAAATAATTTTTATTTAAAAAAATTATTTTTGACATAATTGTATTAAAATAATTAAAAAAATATAAAAATATTAATTTTTAAAAAATTCAAAAATATTTTAAAATATTTTTAACCACATACTTGATAGCCATTTTTCATCCATCGACAATGACACGTAGGCTTATGTGAATCTCCTAGCCAAAAACAATTGTTTATGTTATTTTGTTCACACACATATTGTTAAATTATATTTATGCCACATATTTAAAAAAATGTTTAGATTGAATATATATATATAAGGTTAAGTGAAATGTTTTAGTAATTATTATTTTTACGAGGATCGCCCTCCCAATTCAAAGTTTTTTTTTTTTTCTGGAAGTTGTGAGCTATTATGAATTTAAACTATTAACTATTTTGACTATCTAAACTCTAATAGTATTAAAAACAAGTCAATAGAAAGCATGAAATACTAAAATCTAAAATATATAAAATACTTTTTTTAATTCGTGTATGTGTTGTAAATTTATATTAAAGTCATATATAATAGAAAATGATTATTTAAATTAATAATGATCAATTCATGTCTTAAGTATTATTAAAGTCTAGTTAAAGATCATTTTATATGGTTCAAGAATTAAACAAATTAATTTAATCATAATTATCAAAATTTATATAGAATTATTTAAAAATCAAACATGTTATTTAATAAACATTCAAATTCAGTAATGAATATTTTTCATAGAAGTTATATTTGTATATTTTCAACAGTATTGCACAAACAAAAATAAACATTTGATCTAGGTCTTCTTTCATAAATTACATATTTATTCACGAAATAAATCAAATAAATATGTAGAACTCAATTTAAATTAGAATTAACTCCCTTTACTTGAGAATGTGGGAAGCATAACTATAATTGCCAAAAAAAAAATTATATTTGAAAAATATACTTTTATGTAGTTTGTCGAATTTTAGAATTTAGAGTTTTTTTTTTTAAAAAAAAAACTTTTCATTGATCCTCTATATATATATATATATAACCTCAAATAACAGTATATATGATTATGACTATAACTTATACTATATTTTAGTTGCATTTACACGATAAGTTAGAATACCATGTTATATATAATGCAATACACGAGTAAATATAATCTTGAAAATAAATAGTAGAAGGCATGATAACTGAATCAATCCAAGAACAGAAAGCTGTCGTGTATACGACTCACAAGATTTGAAAGAATCTGCTATTCACTCCAGCCCTATACAGATGCAATTCAGATGGAGTTGATACGCTAATCTCAGTGTTGGCAGGTGCGAAAAGGGCATCTCCTTCCATAACTACATCCTTGGATGATTCTGTGCACATTGTACCCTCCCCAGCCACGACAAGAAAAATGGAAGGGCCTGGAATCGCAGGAAACACTGTTGATGCCCCTCTTGGAAGTATGCAGCGATCAACCTCAAATTCATCGAAAGGTGGAAGGTATCTTGTTATATATGGACTCAATGGAAATCCTTTCAAGATTTCAGGAAAGCCCTGGATCAGAACCGGAATCATCATTAATGATTTTGCAACAAAAAAAAGGCAAATTTAGGAGAAATCTCCTCTGCCTTCAAAAAGCTTGAGAAATCAAACTTCAAATGTCAATTTATGCGCAGTCCATCACAATTTGGTCAAGATTCACGACTCAACAGCCAATGATCTAACCTTCCATCGGCTAATCAACAGTGAGTTCCCACTTGAAAAAGAAGGTCCAGGTTCTATCACAGAGAGGGTGTCAATGGTAGTACTTCACTGTCACTGGTCCAGGTTCTAATCAACCATGGCTAAATCATTTTCCTTTGCCACTAAAAAGAGTATTTCTCCATACTAATCATTGAAATTCATTCCTATGGTATAAAAATGTCCAGGAATTTGAATTCTTATGCCAAGATAATGTGGTCATCCTGCTCTTTTGGCCCCTCCTAATAGATGATTTTTTTTAAAATGCAAGGCATATGGTTTCAGGAGTATTATGCCCTACAGGTGACTGCTTAATTTAAAAAGCCCAACGTGATTATCAAGTTTGAACAAACATTAACACGTACTCATAGAGATTTTTTAACAAATGAACTACATTACATACATGTATGAACTAATTACCTGTTTGTATGTGAGCATGGAACAAAGAGTTTGAATATCCAGGTGCTTGGGTGTAAGACCAGCCCGCACAACATTGTCTGAGGTTGCCATGCATTCAATACACTCGCCATGTAGATATGCGTGGGGTTCATTTGCCCCGAGATACAAAGCTTCACCAGGATTGAGCTTCACATAATTAAGAAAGAAGGCTGATATGACACCAATATCAGCTGGATATTGCTTTTCTAACTGCAAGACCAGCTGTTCCTTTCCAGTCAACTGCCTTGTCTGACAGATAAAAAAGTTCAGGTGTAAAATCAAGGCAAAATCAATAGCATGACAGAAAATCAAGTATGATATTGCTTACGAAGTCATTAAAAAGATAATCTTTGTGCCAATGATATTATTAGATGTCTTACCTATCTTCTTATTCAATCAAGAAATACTTGACATTAACGCTTTTAACCCTACTAGCAAATCTATTACACATGTTAATCACAGCATTCAGATCACCTTACAAAACAGCAGCCTTAATAAAGAAAAGCTCAACTAACCTCGCTTTCCGTATACAATCTGCTTTTTAATTTGGATATTACGTCAGCTGTCATCTCTTTGCTTGCTGACATGAGATGGGTAAAGGCTGATCTCAGAACAGATTTTACTTTTTTCTCATGATCTTGCTCGTTGATTTGCAAGAGTTGGTTTACTTCTGCACTGCCAACCAGTTCTACAATCTCAGGAACATCTCGAAGCACAGCTTTAAGCTCCTGGAAAATATATCAATTCACATCAAGTAAATGAAAATATGGATATGATTTCAAAAGGTTTATCAGTAAAAATTTGTAGATACAATAAGCAAAGTCAAGGTTGTCAGAGGAAAGTTATCATGACCTTGATGGACTGAGAATAAACACCAATACGTAAGAGATTTACCTGCTTTTTCTTTTGATTAAATACATTCCTATGTGACATTGAAAAGTAGTGGGTTTTCAAATATGTCTGCAGTCTGCGGATAACCATTTCCTTTTCAAGGCTTCTTTTAAAAATGTAAGCTTTATAAGAAAGAGGGAGCAGTTCGTTGATGGTTAGCTAATTCTCTCAGAAATTTAAGCAACTCAGAAGTGCATCAATAAAGATAAGGAACTCAAAGTTTCTCATCCTCTTGACAACGCAATCGTAATAAATCATGCTCACATGATATTAAGTTTTTCCAAACTGATAACTATTACAAGTGAAAATCACAGTCCTAGCCAATTAGGAATGTTAATAACAAAATTAACAGGAGATATAGGTTAAGGTATGGTAGAATCACATTCATTTAACTGAATCTTTAGATTTCTCTTGGAATAAAAAAAAAATCAAGGAGACCTATTTGCTTCACAAGCATCTGTATGACCCGAAATGTCCTTCAACTTTTGCCAAGATTCACAAAACTACCAACGAACAACAATCAAATCATAGAATTTGCAAGATGGAGATATGCAAGAAAGATAGAGATCGATAGACCACCTCAAGGCTGATAAAACTACAGAGGGCTTCAAACTCTGTAACAGCCAAAGCCATCTCGGGCTTATGATTGTCATCCTTGTAAAGATTTGGATGCAACTTGTGTAGAACTTTCGCCAATTCCTTGTCTGGATGAGCCTGAATTGACAATGCTTTTGCCACAGAAAGCACCTATCAGAGACCAAACTGTGAAAATCAAACACAACTTCTCAATACTCAAACATCCAAGTTTCTGCAGTCTATGAAATTCAAACACAGCCATCACGAAAAAGTCCTTGAATGTATGATCAAAGAGCAGCCCGCTAGAATTGAGAAAAGAATTGGTGAAAAATCAACTAGCCATACATAATGGTCCAAATCTATATCTTAAACAGTAAAAAACAATAAATATAAATGGGAAAATCACTCATCTCTAGTCAGGGTGCAATAAAAACAACCTCAGAAGAAGAAGAAGCAACCCCAATTGTCTAAGATCTTATCTCCAAGCACCAATACGGCTATTCAAAATCCAGGACATAAAAACTTAGGCTTCATCATGCCGATCCAGGACTCCGCACAAAACCCTTTCTCTTTCAACTAAGCCACAGAATTCAATGCTAACAATAATGCAAACAATAATTCTAAACCAATTCTCCCATTTGTAATTTTGAACAAAAAAATTCTGCCTTTGAAGCCTCATTTGACTCTCTACCCACATCACTGGTCGCCATGAATTCTAATTCAGATTTTGAAAGGATGATATAAAAGGAAAGCGTTAAAAGGAAATGTTATATGCTAATGACAAGTGGAATGGAAGTACCCTTTTTCTTTTCGATAAAAACAAGGCTAGTAAAAATGAAAATTAGCTTTAACTGCCACTAAATAACGACATTTTGCTGAGAAAAAACAAAACTACCATAATAAATCACTACTTTCCAATAAATTAGGACCCTCCAATTCTCAGCAGCTTTAGACTTGATTCCCAGAGCAGCCAATTCTACTACAGAAACATAAATTGCCCAATTCCTAAACATGAAGAAGGATGGGCAACATTCAATCAAAACACACAAAAAGAAGGGGTTTTTTTTTAATCAAACACAAATAAAAAAGTTAATCAGATACACCGACGCAGAAACCATAATTCACAGATGATTAAGCCCGATCATAAAAGAACCAACTACAAAAAATAAAACTCATGACTCAGCCAAAACATAAATTGAGACACATCACAAGCGAAATCATACATTACAACAGAAAAAATGAGGAAAAAGATTGTACCTTGAACAAGAAAGGAAGATCACAACCCCACTTATCCAAAACCTTATCACCAAGCACATTAGGATTCTTACAAATCCATTCTTTCAAACTCAAACTCCCAGACCCATTTGAGTCCCCATTCTCCACACCACCTTCCACCACAAAAGAAGGCCCAGAACCATGTGTACCCACCCAAAACTCAGCAAAAGGCTTCTTCTTTTCAAATGCTATATCATACCCGGAATTCAATTCATAAAGCCTTGCAACCTCGGACCCTTCTGTCCCTTTCTTACCCCAATCATAGTTTTGAACTGAACATCTAAGTCTCTTCAGTCCTCCTCCCTGGTGGTTGTTCTTCAATTCAGTCTCCATTGACTCAAAGACGAGACCTTTACTACACTATATCAAACAAAAACAAGAAGACTTTAGAGATGTGAATATAATAAAGGCCATGAAGAAAAGGGAATGCGTCTATATATATATATATACAACCAAGTATATATAGATACTGCTGGATGTTTGAAAGGGTAATAAGAGAGGGGGAAACAAGATGAGAGAGAAAGAAAAGGAGACTTGAGAAAAAAGATAAAGAGGCAACGAAACTATATGTGGTGGGGTCTGATCTGACTATGAAGTTTTCATTTTCATTTCCAGATTAGTTCTTATCTCCCAATACTTCGTGATTTTCGTCGTTGCTGAGAATAGTTTCTGTTTTGTCATTCCTGTGGGTAGAAACAAAGAAGATAAATTCTTGTGACTTGGTAAATCCTCTGGCACTGCGGCATCCACGTTCATACGGAAGTTTCTTAAAATCTAACTTTAGAAATTATAATAATTTTTTGCAAATCAAATGTAAAATTCTTAGATCGACTTCGTTTTCAATTAAATTTAAGAGGTAATTTAATTTTAATATGCAAAAAAATATAATAATAATAATAATAATAATAATAATACATGGCCTGGTCATAAAAAACAATATATGCTGTGCGGTATATAATTGAGAATTATGGATTCATGAGTGTACGATCTTAAATATATAATGTAGACTGCATTTTTCTATTTCTATATCTTTCTTTTTCAAAAAACAATTTCTGTTGGTTTGATATTTCATGGGTAAACAGCAATGCGAAACCTCAAAGTAGTCAAGGATGATTTTACTTTAATTTAAATTTTGAAGTTAACATTTAAAAAAATATATTCTCATGTAAAGATCTATGTTTAAAATTATAAGAAAAAAAATCATGAGAGAATGTAAGTAAATTGATGAGATTTTAAGTTTGTTTTCTAAAAATTATCGGTTCGAGTTTTACAAATTTCAGGGCCACTGGAGACTTACATGATCGTTAACTTTAGAACCCGTGAGATTAATCGAGGTGCATACAAATTGACCTGAACACCTATATTAATAAAAAAAAATCATCAATAGAAAATAATATCGTCTAAAATACAAATTGATCCTAGTATATGCTTGACTAAAAAAATTGAGATGTGGAAAAATCAAATTTCGATGTCTAAAAATGTGTGATAGATTTTTAGTCAAGATAGCATGCGCTGTCAAATGCGTAAACCTGACGAGGAAGTTTGTTTGAAGATCACCAAAATTTGAAGGTTATACCTTCAAAGTCTCGCCCGAAGTTACCTTAGAAAAGAGGAGAGCAAGAAGGCTTTAATAAGAAATCTGCCTTTACCAGAAGCAAAACTTGTAGTTACCGTCACAATTGGCAGTTTTCGGCACAGTTTCGTGTTTTTGAAGATTTTTAAAAAGAAATTAATTGTAAATTAAACTTTTTTAGTATTTTTTTATCGTTTAAATAAATTTAAAAAAAATAAAAAAACAACATTTATCACATGTCAAACAAGATCTTCTATAAATTAAAACAAAAAAAATAAAACTTTCCCACTTCAAGTATAATCTAAGAAAATACAATTCTTGGGACCGTTTTAATCTTATCATAGAAATTGTAGTTCAGGTAGAACTATAAATACTAACTAGAAAAGATTCTTTACAATAAAAATTAATATCAAGATGTTAACTAATTGGGATGAGAAGTATTTTCTGATAAAATCTAGATTTTTTTATTTTTAAAATAAATTATGAGCACATTTTTTATATAAATCTAAGTAAATTCAAGAAAAATAAATTTATGTTAATGCTAAACTCGGGATAGAACTCACAAATAAAAAAAGAAATCATGATAAACTTTTTTAACCTTCAAATCTCATCCTTAAATTTAGATGATAGATAAAAAATTTTTTTATTTATATGGGTGTTCAGGTTAACTTGTATCTATCTCGACTAATTTTATGAATTCTAAAATTAATAACTATGTAATTTTTTGATAAATATAAAGTTTTATTTTTCATTTTATTGTTCCATGCATTCATAAGCGCAGACTTCAATGGTTTGTCTAAAAGAAGACTACAAAAAAAAAAACAAAGTGAAAAAAAAAACCTCAAAGCATTGGATAACTCACTCGAAGTGCTGGAGAAGGACACACCGCTAGAATTAAGGATTTGTCGGTGAAGATCGTCGGTTTATGTTATGTCGGCTTTTATGGGCACGGGGACACCAAAAGCGACGAGTGAGGTGGACCATGTGGATTGGACACTGCTCCGCCCTCCTACTACTCCTATGATGAGAATATATATATATTTATCTTCCCCAATTTATCTCGTTTTCTTCTTCTTCTTAAATTAATTTTGCAGTTATCCTTTCATGCTTTGGACGTTAATTAATAAACGAATGAGGTTTGAATTATACAGTGTTTTGTGAAAATCTTTTAATTTTTTTATTCTCGTAAGGATCAAATAGGTCCTTCTATTGTGAAATGTTTCACTTTGGTACTATTTCTTTGGTGTGTTCCGTCTAATGACTCCAGGTTGGACAACACGATTCCTACCTCTCTACTTTTCGGTCCATAGTATTGATTTTCATGAGTATTCATAGATAGATTGTCGATTTTTCTTAAATTTTGTTTGTTTATGTGTTTCAAAATTATTTTTAAAAAATAAAAAATTTAGTTTTTCTTTACTTCAAATTAATTTTTTTTAATTTATTTAAACTAAGAGTTTTGAGTTTGTTATTTTCTACTCACAAGAGCAAAAGGGAGAGCATAGTTATTAGTCTGTGTTCAAAAACCAGATTATTGGTTTGCTGTGTCAACTCTAAAACAATTTTGTTTTAATTTTAAAAATAAAATAGCGATGTTTTGAATATAATTTTTATATAAAAAAAAAACAAATGACATCATTTTAGAGAAAAAAAAAACTTTTTGAAGTTTACTTTTATAGTCAAGTCTTGCGCTGAGCATTTAGTTTATGATTATAAGGTGTCCTAAAGTGAAACATTGTACAATAGATGAGGACTTAAATGAATTTAGTCCATTTGAATTATACCGCTTGGGAAAAGTTTTTGTAAATGCGCACGTGAAACTCGGGTGGATGGATTCCAAACACGTCGTGCCACTGATGCCAGCGAAGCTAAGATCGATCCACTTCTGTGTTGTTTACTCCACCTAACGAATAGAAAGAACCCACGAAGTTATAAAAATGCCTCTTTCCTTCCTTTTCTTCTAAAAGTCTGTCCTTCACACCGTTTTATTATTAGCCATGATGGAAGCAGGGAGCATCCGAGACACCAATCTGCAATAAAATAATAAAATTATGTGCAAAAAATCAAGGAGATAACACTTTTGTTGGGCAATTATTATCGAGTTTTATTTATATTGTTAGCTATTTTACCCCCGCACATTGCGGGGGTAATTTATATATATATATAAGAGAGTATATAAGCTATTTTGATGTGTTTATTCAAGGTATAAATTGAAAATTTTTAATTAAATAAATTGATAATTATTTATGTAAATAAATAAAAAAATCATAAAAAAAACTGAAAAAATTGAGAGATGAATGTAGATAAAGATATTTAATCTCGTAAAATGAGACATTTACGTGATTATGTTTATTAAATTTATTTATTAAAATCAATAAAAAAAATAATATAAATAAAAACATACATGAATCTTATTGAATAAAAAAAAACTACGCAAGGCCTTTTGGTGGAATTATTTAAAAAAAACACACAAACATGCTAGAAATATTTTTTATTTTTAAAAATAAAGTTCATCTATACAAAACCAAAAAATACATAGATGAGTCAGAATTATAAGTTTAGAAATTAAACACAAACAAAAAAATATAAAAAAATATTTATTCAAAAAGACCTGTAAAACTCATGACCTACGTCATGAGATCATGATAAACCGATAGAAAAGAAATTGAAGATTATTTAAAAAAAAATGTAGAATGATAAAAATCGTAAGAGAAAATGAGGGGGGGAAGATGTTGAACCACATTAACTTTTCAAAACCATGACCCAAGTTATTAGATTGAAAGCACAAGAAATGAAAAAATCATGAAGCCTCATCTCCAACAAATCAAACGCTAAATGATAAAACCAGGTAAACAAACCAACTACATAAAAGGATCTAAAAATTTTATAATTAAGGGAATGAGGGTGAAAATAAAATAAAAAATAAATCAGAGGGAAACAAAAAATATTCAATTGGAGGGTTAAATTGAAAAGAAAAATAACTTTAACATAAGAAAAAACAAATCAAAAGAATAAGGGTCAAGTTGGAAAAAATAAAACAACATAAACCTTAATTGAATGATGAAATTGAAAACTAATAAAACTCTAATAAAAGAGCCAAGGAACAAAAATTAGAAATCAAAGGAATAAAGACCAAAATGAAAAAAATAATATATGACAAAGTGTAATCGAATGACTAAATTAAAAAAAAAAACTTATTATAAAAGGGTTAAGAATGAAAATATAAAATTAAAAGAATAAAGACTGAAATTGAGAAATCAAAAAATAAAAAGGACAACCATGTACTTTTTTAGGCTTGAGAGAGAAAATAATGGGAAAAAACGACTATTGACAACAAACCACTCATTATCTGCCGTCACGCGCCATACTAGGAGAAAGAAGACACGATGACATTTCGAAAGACACGGTAAAAGATAGGTTTAGTCACTAGGTGGCGTCTCATACGTCGCTCAAATGACACGAACGTCATCCATTTACTGGCGCGTGAGAAACATGCACTAACAACTTTTTAGAATAAAAAAATTAATTATTTAATATAAAAAATACTAAAATACCCTTCATGCCTATAAAAATCCATGGATAAATGAATTCTTTTAGTGTATTCTAATAGGAAAAAAGACAAACATACTATAGTTAATTAACAGTTATAGGTTTTTTTTACCTCTAAGGTAGATAAATAAAATTATGATTTTATTATAACAATTAATGTGTTTCTCGTGATACAATAAAAAACGTACTCTTTGTTAAATTATTCCACCTTATGACGTTACTACTGAAAATATCCCTTTCAATTATTGTTGGCTGTCATCCCATTCTCATTTCAACGTGGAAGCGGTAGGCAGCTGCATTAGTTTTTGGAATCAAATCAAGAGGTTTCATGAGAAAAAATCATATAAAATAAAATAAAAAACTCTCTCGTGAATTAACTATTTGAAAATACTAAATTTATTAGGGAAATAAAACAAATTATTATTTTCCTCTACTCCAATCGACCAGTATTGCATGTATATTTATTTCCAACTATGTGGGAACAACTATATTATATGTTCATCACTTAGGCCTAACCTTAATTCTTTGTCCGATCCAATGATTGCGAGTTCCTGCCTCGTGGGGTTGGTTAGAGCCACAATCTTTCCTTTTGATTCGCTGATCATAATTTATTTTCAACACGAATTATTTTTTCTCTCGTAATATTTTTTAAATAAAAACATGACTGTACAGATCTAGTTTGACTGCACAAAAGTCAGCCTAGTAAAATGAGCGACCGACACTACAAATTCACATGTTTGTTGCAGTGAAAATAAATCAAAATTGAGCTTTGTTTATTTGCTGAAAAGTAGTTTTTTTAAAAAAATTGAATTCTGGAAAAATATTTTTTAATGTTTGGTAGTGTAATGAAAAATAAATTGAAAAACACTTTTTAATATTTGGTTATGTCATGGAAAATAAGATGGAAAATAACTTATTAATATTTTATTTTTCTCAAGTTTATTAAAATAATGAGGAACAAATCTTACAAATTAAAAGGTTGAATGAAAATGAAATTGAAAAAAAATATAATTTCATAAATTATCTTAAATAAAATAAATAATAATCAAAATAATAGAGATCAAATCTAAAAAATTAAAAAAAATGAAAGATGAAGAAATTAAAATAATAATAATTAACATTTCATAAATTATTTCAAATAAAATAAGTAACAATCAAAAGAATGAGGACCAAATTTGATAGATAAAAAATTTCAATAAAAAAATAATAAGGAAAAAGCAGATATCAATTATAAAAATAAGGACCAAAGTTAATATAAAAATTAAATTTTAAGAGATGAAATTGAAAAATAAACATTCAAAGCAAATTATATATAACAATCAAAAGTTTGAGGATCAAATTTGATATAATCAGCAAATAATGACATTTCAAAATTTTTCACAACTTCCGGAAAGTATTTTCAGCTCAAATTTTCCAAGAAAACACTTTCCTGAAAACCAAGCCAAATTTTCCTTTGACTGGAAAGTGTTTTTCGTTGACCAACTTTTCTAATGGCAAACAAACACAGAAAAGTTTGGAAAGTGATTTTCTAGAAACTACTTTCCGGAAAACAAACACAGTCAAAAGGGAAAACACTTTCCTAGAAACCAAACCAAATTTTTCTTTGACTGGAAAGTGTTTTCCGTTGACCAACTTTCCTAATGGCAAACAAACACATGAAAGTTTGGAAAGTGATTTCCCGGAAACTACTTTCCAGAAAACAAATATGCCCTGAAGCTTTCATCTAGTTATACTATGATGTCTCTGCCGTGGACAATCCCTCTCCTTTTCTTTTTCATAGTTTTAGGTTATTTTATACCTTATTTTGTATTTATGATTTTTTTTTAACATGGGTCTCTCATTTTCTTTTTCATAGTTTTAGGTTATTTTATATCTTGTTTTGTATTTATGAATTTATTTTTTATTAATATGGGTGTCCGGACTAGTTTGTGCGCACCTTGACTAATCCCACAAGCCCTGAAGTTAACGATAATGTAAACCTCCAGTGACCATTATATTAGCAACCACATAACTCGAACCTGAGACCACAGGGAGATAAAATCCCTTAGTCCTAAACTCTTATCACTAGGCCACCTGCTAGATGATTTGTATTTATGAATTTTGATATCATATTATGTGGGTTTTTTTTATGTCCATTTATTATTTTTTTAATAAAATATTGATTATTATCATCTTTTTTTTTCGATGGATGAGATTGGATTTATTTGAAATCTTTGAAATCTCGTTAGTGGAATCTAAATGTGTGGGACATTATTCCATTCATTCATGATAATTCAAGTTTATTTATGTGTATGTATTATGTAATGCAATCAGTATCTGAATTTATATTTAGAAAGTTTTTTTTTGTTGTTGTCATCTATATTATTAAAAGGACGACATATTGTTGGCAAGTCTCTCTATTGATGTTTTCAAGTATTTTGTGTGTGTGCGTGTGTGTATATATATATATATAAGAAATAATTATAAGTACACATTAAACAATTAATCCATGCTAATTATATCCTTGAAAAATGATTAGGGTGTACAGATCATCCACACCTTGAAGCTTTCACAATTTTTTTTTACAGCCTACGTTGGAACTTGAATTATGGAAAGTAATTTAAAGGGCTAAATCCTCATAATATGCGAGGCAATACCTCATATAAAAAATAATTTAACTTAAAATTCATAACAAAATCAAATATTGCAAGGCAATTCATTTTAAGTATTTTTTTCCTAAAACTGTTTTTATGAAAATAAAGAGACCTCTCAAATGAAAAAAAATGTTATTGGTTTATTATTTTTTTTAGATAACATTTGATAATTAAGTTTTTGAAATTATAAGATGTGATTGTAGTATTTGAAAATACAGTTCAAATGTCATTTGAAAAAAAATTAATTTTTTTATTAAAATTAATTTTTTTATTTTTAGATTTTTTTAATTTATTGATATTAAAAATAATTTTTAATAAATAAATATTATTTTAATATATATCTAAATAAAAATCTCTTTAAAAATAAACACAGTATCAATTGCTATCTATGGCTATGAATTAGTAATTTTAACAAAGTATAAAAATAAAAAAGAATATTCGAAAATCCAGAATTCAGGGCCGTTTAATAATATCAGAAAAATCCAGGAACCTAATCACAAAACCCCCAAATATTTCCAAAATCCTCAAAATTAGGGTTTCACTTCCATGTGTGGAACTCTCCGAGATGGATCATTAGAAGGAGAGCAAGCACCAGCTCTCACAATCAGAGACACCACAGCTTCGCCTTTTCGTTTCCACGTTCTCTCTCAGCTCTCCTCTTTCATTTTAGCCTCCAAATCCCAGTCCCGGTTCCTATTCAAAACCATGCCGTTTTTGTTCGATTTCATTGTTATTATTAATTTAATTGAGATTAAGTTAATAAATTGGTTGATTGGTTGATGTTGCAGTTGTATTGTGATTGTTGCATTTTTACGGAGCCCGTTCTTTTACGTGGATTTACCGAAGAGACGAGGAATTGATGTAAAATCATCTCATAAATGGTAATTTTGTACACACTCTGTTTGGTTGCTGAGAAAGTAAAGCAAATGGAAAGAAAATTAAGTTTTTTTCTTTTTCCTTTTATTTTTTGGTAAAAATGTGTTGTTATGTGTGATTGTAAGATTTTTGAAGTGATTTATGGGTGGGGACATGGGGGCTGAATTATTGTTGTTGTAGCATTCAGATTTTGGATTGCTATTCGGATCCGCTTGGTTGGAAGGATCAGCTTATGATGTCGGGAAATTTCACGGATGTTTCCTATGAAGCTTCTTTGAGTTTGAGTTGTGTTTGTTGGAATGTGAAGGATTTGGACAAGTTGTACTCTTTGATTCTTGAACTGGGGAAAGGTAATTTCTGTATGAATTTTTTGTTGCTGCTTGGTTTTGTCTGTGAAGGATAGTAATGTAAATATCACAAAATTGCATTCCGATAAGCATTTTCTTTGATGAACTGGTTGTGTTCTATGTGGGGTAATTTTGGTAGTTTTTTGTATTTATGCTTGCAGGATTGGTTGGACAAGGAAACGATTGTTTTTCTGTTGCCATTGATTCGGTAATTCTGCAACCTGCAAGTTTGAATCTCTAATAACTGTATTGGTTGTTATTATGCAAGATTAGGGCTCAGGCTGTCATTGTTAAGTTTAAATGAAGTTCGAGTGATCTTGCCAGTGTGTTGTAATGATATTCTAGTAAATTGATGCTTTAGGTCTGTAGCTAAGTTCCACTTTTTATAGTGTGTTGATGTGAACAACAGGTTGCTTTTCTGAGTGGACACTTCTTGTCAAATACTGACATGAACCAATAAGAAGTATTCTGGATTACAATATCAGATGTCTCTGTTCAAAATATCACTCTATTTTGCATGTGAGATGTGGAAACTTCCTGTGAACTGCCAATGTTTTCCGACGAGGATAGGCTTAGCCAGAGGGAAGACATTATTAGGGATTGTATGTCTAGTGTCCTACTTTAGAAGAATAGGAGGTTATATGCTGAAATGGATGGATTTGATTGCACTTTTTGTATTTTCCAAACTCTGCTGGAAAAAAATTGAAATATCTTTCTTAGGTCAAAAAATGCCAAAAAATACTTGGTGCTTTTTTGTCTCATTTTAGCTTGAGCTGGCATGCTCACATGGATGGAGAGCTGCCATGGACCCTGTATGACCATGTGATGCTGCCTGCTCACATGTTAGTGCCTATGGAAGCCTGGAGAATTTATTGATTGATATCCAAATCATTGTCCTTATTTCTTGAGTCATGTTCTAATGCTGTAGGATGGATCCTAGGACATGGATATGATGTTGGCTATTCTTTTGGAATGTCACCAAGGTTCATTGTTACTGTTCTTTAAAAACCCAATCAATACGGAGCATATTTATGAGATATTGAGCTTGTGAGAGTATGTTATTTTATATAAAATTCTAATAACAGCGTAACGTGTCAGAACACTCAGTTTCAATGCCGAGTAGTCTTTTACATGCAGTTCAAATATTTGCTCCTTTTTTTTTTCCTTTTTCATTCTGATGGGTTCTTCGCAATTTTAACCAGATAAATGAAATGCTGAGACATATCTACATCAACAGTTGCAGGCCTGTTAAGCAACCTTCGTAGCCATGGTATAAGCATTTCTGCTCTTTCCAGACTTTCTCTAATTATAGGCAGTGTTTATTCACCTTTTCCTTTTGATATTTCTGCAATTACTTGGCTGAGAGCAAGCAGCTTTGGTGTTTAAATGCATAAAATTAATGTTTTACCTTTCCTTTTAAATAAATGAATCATTTGGGATATGCAGAAGGGATTCCATGACATTGATGTGGTTTAATATTGGGCATATATTCACTGTTGTTTCATGGTCACAGAACAGATTTCTAGCATCTTTTGGCTGTTACATTCAGACCTTCATGAAGTCAAGGTTACATCTGTTCTTGAATATCTGTCCTCTGTGGTGGTCAGTGTAGAACCACTGCATCAAACTGCTAATGGACAGAGAAGGGATTGGAAAACCTCTCTTTGTTAGAACAGAACTTTCGGAAAGAAAAGCTTCAAGTCCGATTCAAGCGCTGAAATGGGCGTGTTCGTGTGATGGTGAATCTCTCTTTCTCTATCTTTTTTCCCCTTTCTTCTTCTTGTTTTTCTTGGGGTCTGGTGGGAGTTGTTGCCCCTGATTATGAAGCTTCAAACTGTCATAACAAATATTCTTTTTTTAGAGCTAAGGATTTCATATCGATCAGTCAGACATCAATTTTACGTCTGTTTCATCTGAAGATGAACTATTCAATCAAATTACTCAAGGCCTTCTGCCAAAGGTCAGTCAGTGCGGAGTGCTCTCTCTCTCATACACATGTCCACACACCAGTACATGCTTCTCAAGTAAAATACACTGTTATGCATGCACCCATGCACATGCCTACACCCAAGAGCAGATGTACTTTGTGCAACTTCACTTATTTTTGTGTAACTGGTGCTTCTTTCAACAGGTTCAGTTTAATCTAGATCTATCAGAGAAAGAACGCATTGGCAGGGCTAGGGTTGTACTATCTTTTGACCACCAAGGTGTGGAAATATAGATAGATTAATAGATTTAATTCCTTTACTTTTATCAATGAGCATGAGATTTCATTTAATCTTAGAAATTACAAGATCTTTGCTTGTGCTTGCTTTAGGAAATGGTAAACCTATTCAAATCCACGACGGTCGAAGATCTCTTGCTGAGGGCAAAACTGAGGCGACCCTTGGTTCAAGCGGGACTTCACAAAAAGCTGAAGACTATGGTGAAGGAGATATCATATATTTTCGTGATTCAGATGATGAGATGCCAGATTCTGACGAGGACCCAGATGATGATTTGGATGTATAATACGTACACGTTCACTGTTCATGATTTGGATGTAGTATCTCATTTTTTTTGCACATTCCTTAGAACACAAATCTTTTTTTTTTACCATCTCTGCGTGAAAATTATATTCCATCAGAACAACATAGGACAATTAGAATAACGGGTCATTTATCAGAGAAGTGATGCAAAGTTTCTGGTAAGCAGCAGCAATGCGCTCTATAAATGGACCCAGCAGACCTTTGTAACATGCAGGGCATTGATACCTGCAAAATATGACCCATAATATCATGCCCTAGGAGTAAGGTGTTCCAGATAAGTATTTAGCCAATATTCTGTGCCGTGGGAGAGGCCACATAACAAATATTGGCCCGTTCCCCCAACCTCCTTAGAGTTAATACGGAAGCTGGCATGAATGCGCAAATTCATTCTAACGATGGATGATTTTGCTCGTCAAGGGACTTCTTTCAAGAACTATGGTGTTGTGAGGTCGCTTCTTGTGAGGTTTGTGCTTATTCAGTACTCCAATCTTCCAAGGCTTGCAGGTTTTGCATTCCTGCGTTTTGTTTTTCATTGACCTGTCTCTTTTCTTTTGCCTGTTTTCTTTTCTCCTCTTTCTTAATTTTTTTTTTAATTTGCTGGGCTACTTAACTTGTTTGGCCTCTACTGGTCATTACGCTGTGCTAAAGTTTTGCGTTTTTTTTCATAGGACCAATAAATCGTCTTCACAATATAATTAATGATGGAATTGTGGAAAATGGGAATCCAAGAAAAAAGTAAATTTCGAAGATGGGAGGGAGTGTTCTTGTTTGTAATCCTTGGTTTGGAAGCTAGAGTAGCAATCACGACATATTTCTTATATGTCCGTGGCAAATTTAATTGATAATATATTATAATTTTATATTTAAAATAAAATATTGAAATTTTTATATTTTTAAATTATTTTGATATATTAGTATCAAAAATAAATTTTAAAAAATAAAAAATATTTTAAAAAATAACTATTACTCTACCACAAAACCCACTACTATTCACAAAGAGTGAAGTTTTACCGTTTCCATGATCTCAACAATCTGAAAATTGAAATAAAGCACTATACAATTGTCATAGTAAATCAAGAACTAATAGATGATCTCTTTAATTAATCGTACGAACCAAGGATTTTTCTTGTTTAGTGGTACCGTTACTTGGTGCCACTAGTGTTATGTTAAGATTCTTAATTTGCAACTAAAATTCAAAATCATAGAATTATTTTTTGATTAAAAAACACATTTATTTTTTATATTAACTCGTTAAAACCTAGTTGATTCAATTAAATTGATTTTAACTTAGTTGATTAGACGAAATCTAAACTAGACTTAATCAAGTTAATATTGAGGAAAGTTTTTTTAAAATGGAACAAAAATATTTTGGAAAAAATTCATACACCCCACTTAATAAATACTAGTGAATTGATCCAACAAACTAGTAATTATCTAAGCTTTAATTGTTTTCTAAATCAGATCCTAGATTGGATCTTAGCACAAACTAATAGTTAAATGCGAGACTTGAATTCAAGTGTGTCTTTGCTTAGTGGAGAGATTATCATTGAATTACAAAATATATACCCGTTAAAAAAATAAAAAATAAAAAAATACCACATTATTTATAGGTCTAATATTATATTTAATTTATAGAACTGAAAACCCTTATAATATTAATATTCCAATTTTGCTACTGAACTAAAAAAACCTAGCTATAATGGCTAACTTCTTTTCTTTTCAATCTCCAGCATGCTCAGAAGAAATGATTGAAGCCATTATTTTATGACATGACGTTATTGGGGGTGCCCTTTCATGCCCTGGCTAGATTCGATTCTCAAGGTCTAGCAAAGAAGATGAGTGCCTTGTTCTAAAATTGATCAAATTTTTGACAAAATCATTGCAAATTTGGGTTGAAGCCACCGAATGGGAATATGGGTGTGGATGGAATGATTAGTGCTATATGCCATTAACTTGCAGAAATGTCTTCAGATCCTTTGGTATATATGCTGGGGAGGATCCTACAACACCAGATGAGGTAGGGGAGTCCTTGTGTGACGGCTGACGGGTTGTATAGGATAGGTGGTAGTGGTGGGTATGGACTATGGAGGGCATGTTATGAGGGATAGGCGAGGTAGGACTTTTAATATGAATGGAAGAAGATATAGGAAGCAGCTCTTGGTGCAATCGATTTGGAGCCCTGAGTTGAAGGCACGTTCCAGCCCTAATGTTTTGGACTGATAAGGTGCATGGTGGTCTTTTCTAGGACCTTGAAAAATGGGAAAGAAGAGGAAAAAAGAGAGAAGAATAGATTGTGGATTGTTAAGAACATCAGATTCTGTGCTCTTGAATCATGAATTTTCTTATATTTTTATTTTGAGTTCCTGATTTAATGTGGTAAGGAAATTAGATGTATACACAAACGATGAAGCAGGTGGAGATTGGGGAAGGAGGACAAAGAGGTAGAGAAACTTCTTTGCAATTTCCCTATCATTAATCAGAACATTAATGGATTTATGTGAACTTGACATTTCTACATACACCCCACCAAAAAACTAAATTAAAACATTCTTAGAAATAAAGCAAAAGGCATATGCAAGGCTCATGCAATTTGCTAGAAGCCTAGATAGCACCCAATAACATTACACAGCATAATTGTGAAGGGATAGAGACATGGCATGTCGGCCAGCAAAAGAAGAAAAAGATTCACCCTTTAATGGGTGAGATGATCATGTCGAGAAAACCTTGCGTATTTTCGAAGTTGTTTTTTCAAGGTTCCGATGAGCCGAAGATATAGAAGATTGGGTGTAGGCAACCAAAACACTTGGAAAATTATTCTTTTCTGCAAGTTTAGGAAACCATCTAATGCCTGAGGAAATAAGTTATAAAAGGTTGTGGTGTCTGTGTTTTCATAAAGCTAGAGAACAGGCTTTCGAACATGCAGCAGTTGAGAATATCAGCACATCACTTTGTGTGATAATGCTTGCTTATCCAGATGAAAGTAAAGGATTCCTAGGCCCTTCCCTTTTCTTTCCAAGAACACTTTTTGCTGGGCAGAAACTTTGTGCTATCGTTTTGGACTTTGGATATATACCCATCATGGCTTACTTGTAAGGCACTGCCTGTGATATTCCTGCTGACCAGTTCTGCCCCTCTTCTGTTCTTCGCTTTACACCTTCCTCGCAGAGGCCTGCTGTTCCTTCTGGCTGGGCCAAACAAGGGATGGAATCGTGATTATATTTTATCACCCCATGTATTTAAATCCCAATTATTGCATAACCGAAGGAAATAGTTTTTAGTTTTGCATCTTATACGAGGTTAAACACTTGAAGGATAAGTATTAAAAGCGTTTGGATAAATATGAACCTCCTTGAAACTTCTCCTTTTTGCAGAATTCTACCATACATGGATGAAAAGAATATTAAGATCTATTTCTTGTAATTTTTCATCCATTTGATTTCTTACTAAACAAATTCTTGATAGTAATAATACTATTATTTATGAATTTGAAGAATCATGTTAATCTTACAGAAGAACTGGGTTAATTTTTAAAAGCATCTTGTAACATAATTTCAAAAATCAGAGATAAGAGAGATGTTCATAAGAGAAGAAAACAATAATTACAATCTAGCTAAAACCCAAGAAAGTGTAGCCGATAATAATTCAGCCTCTAAAGCAGCTAAGAAATGGTACACCGCAGGTCCACAGGCAGGCCGGCTTCTCATATAGATCCCAAAATCTACAGCTCAACTCATCGGTGTAGCTCGACAATCAGGGCTAGCTCAGATAGCATCAGAGCGTGTAAGATTTGGTTTGGCTACCTTTTCTTGAGCTTCATGGTTGTCAGTCCAAAAGTCCAGACAGAAAGACCAGAAAGGACAGTGACAAAACTACAAGGTGCATGCCGCATGGCCAGTGTCGTGATTTATCGTGGGTACCAGGGCAACAGACCACGTTTGTTTTAGTTAGTGGCCAGAATTTGTGATGTAAGAACTATAAGGAGATTGAAATTATTTATATGGTTTTTTAAATAGTATAAATATGATTTTTTTTATATATATATGTTCCAATAAAAATAATAAATAATTTCTTTTTAAATTATTTTTGACTTCTCTTTTAACTCTCCCATTATAAATGCCCTGAATAGAGTGTTTTCAAAATGTTATGTCACATGCAAGTGGCCATGGACGGAAAGGGTAAAGGAAAATTAAAAAGAAGTTAAGTACAGATGATGGAAAGAGGTTGGAAAGTATTCAATGGGTCCATTATTGGACCATTTATTATTGAAACATCAACTATCAAGTATAGTTGCCCAATCAGTTTATCCCAAAACAAATATATTATTTCAATTTAAAAAAATAAATAAATTTATAATAATATCATTTTTTATAAAAAAAAATTCCTTGAAGTTGACTTGATAGGGTGTTATTTAGGTTTGATTGTTCCACTAGTTTGTAAATTGACATGTTAACTTAAGTTTTATATAACTTAATTTTGAGAGGTGTAGTTTATCTGGTCAGATTTTAAATTTGTTCTCTAAAGGTCACTAGTTCGAGTCTCAGAAATCTCAGGGTCACTGGAGATTTACATTGTCGTTAATTTCAGGGCCCGTGAGATTAGTCAAGATGCACATAAGCTAGTCCGGATACCGACGTTAATAGAAAAAAATAAAAAATTTGACATAAATCCAATCTAGTTTAAATTTTATTATTTTTATTTAGTTTTTTCACTAATAATTTACATTTCACTTTGTTGACAAACCAGCATCCCTGAAAGTATTTTATAATAATTCCTGTTTTTTTTAATATTTTAATATAATTTTGATGCAAATCTAAGCCAGCGGAGTTGTTTGTTTAGGGTGTGTTCAAAAAATTATATATTAAAGTACATTGCGCATCTTAATTTTAGTCAAAATCCAGTGTAGACAGTTAAGGGTGGATCCAGAGATTTAGGGTTTCTACTACTAAATAATGATAAAATAACAAAACCCAGATGAAAGAATGAATCCATATGCTTGAGCTCTGACTCACTTTGTCAGCTAGCCATGGTGGACATAAGATCTATAAAGATGATGAACAGATGAAGCACAGTGCTCTCCTCTCTCTCATATGTGCCTTCATGAGCATGTAATTATTATTATTTAGCCATGGTGGACACTACGATCAGAGCTCTGGCTCTCTTTCTTTCCCCCACCACGTTTTTATTGTACCATGTAATTGTTATTTTTAAAAAATATTATTAGATTAATAAGCATAAATGTTTAGTTTTTAAATATGTAAATATTAATTGTATATGCTCATAGGCATTACTATTGTACAGTTCCTGCCCTCGTACATAATTATATGTTTTCCATTACATTTTAATGTATTTAATAGATGCCCTTGGATGAATGAAGGGGTACTTATTTTCAGTTCGGTTTGGTTTTTATAAAAAAAAAAATAATCAAACCAGTTTTTTTTAAAAAACCAAAACTGAACCAGAACCAGGTTCAAACCGACCGGTTCCGGTTCGGTTATTTTAGAACCAAAACCAGTTTGACTCGGGTTTTTTCTGGTTTGGCTCGGTTTTTTCCAATTTTTTTCAGTTTGGGTTCGGTTTTTTCGGTTTCAGACTTATAAAATCGAACCGGTTGATTTTTTCAAAATTCTAATCGGTTTAATTAGATTTTTTTTACAGTTTGGTTTTTTAATTTTTAATTTTCTTGATTTTCTTGATTTTTCAGTTTTTTACCAATCACAAATCTCTCTTTGCTTATGTTGTAAATATATATCATGTAATTTTATTTTGATATAGCGATAAAATAATAAATCAAGTGCTGATAATTGACATGACAATATAATAATACAAAAACGTTTTTTTCAAGTCAGATTCGGGCTGGATAGACAATTATGGGACTCTAAAAAGTCATTTAGCCATAAAACAAGCACATAAAATAACAAATCCCAAGGTAACATCCCTTTCACTTTTATATTTTAAAAATATTTTTTTTAAAATTAAATATTTTTTATTTTTTTCACTTCAAATTAATATTTTTTTAGTATTTTCAAATCATTTTAATTTACTGATATCAAAAATAATTTTTAAAAAATAAAAAATATTATTTTAATACATTTCTAAATGAAAAATATTTAAAAAAACAATCACAACTATACTTCTAAACATTTCCTTAATATTTTTAAAAAACAAGAAAAGAAAATCCCTAGTCCAATTCTCAATTTTTTGAATACAACCTTAATAATAATAATAATAATAATAATAATTAAAAAAAAAAAGAAGTTACCGTCCATTTCCTATATATACAAAGGACATCATCCTTTTTTTATTATTATTAAAAAGATGCAATTCATTTTCTCAAAAGGCACATCATTTTCGCAGAGAGAGAGAGAGAGAGAGAGAGAGAGGAATTCCATAATTATAATTTGATAGCAAGTGGACCACTTCTGAAGAATCTAGATTTGATCATTATTTGTGGAAGATAGTTCGGAGCTTAAAAATCCTGCGGACTTGCATGATTAATAAATCTTAAATAAACCTCAAGTCACTTTGGTTCTTGTTTGTATTTCACGCTTTTCCAATCCCTCCTATGACCCGAACTATATTGGCCACTTATTCTTCCTTTGTTTCCAGGCGGTGACAGGGTGATTTTGACTTTGGGGCCTCACAGGCAGGCAGACAGACAGGCAGACTCGTTGGGTTTTGGTTGCCTCTATAAATCTATTGCATATATATATATATAAATTTTGTGTTTCTTAATTAATATCATGAATGCTGAAATTAATAAATTTTTAATGATTTTAAAAGAATTTAAATTTATAATTATTAAAAAATAAATTCAAGACTTAATTAATTAATTTTTTTTTAATGGAGGTGGTGGCGGTGGTTGAGTCCTCGACACCATACATGTAGGGCTTCTAAGACATCCTAACCAAGCGGCAAGCAATAATTCTTGGTTCACCCCATTTTTCCTTGTTGGCTCAATCTGACTTCCAAATTTTCTCAGCTATCACAAGACTGATCAATATATATATATATATATAAAAGGATTACAAATTAGTGACCATAATTTTCTAAGTATCTCCCCCCACGTCAAAGGAAACATGCGTACCTGTTCCATGCTTGTAGCAGGCTATTATTTTCTCCAATAAACACCATCAGGTCTGGTTATTAGTGCTAAAATCTCTCTAGATAGACGTCTTCTTGTTATCTCTTCTATCCCTTCAAACAATAGACTCAGCTAAAATCAGTTACTCCATCATTTCTTCTTGGCTTGGTTATTTATGCATTCAGTTTCCATGTCCTTATCTTCACTTCTTTTTGTTGATACCCTCTGTTAGTGCTCACCTGCTAATTCTTAGATACCAAAGTCTTCAATTTTGTGATGACCTTTAAATGTAGCTTTTGTTAGGTTCCAAATTTGAATGCTTCTTTCTTAACAAGAAAAGACCTCAAAGTTTGGGTGGCTGTCTTTTCCTATCAGACCTTTGGTTATATTTATTCTTGATATGGTTGCAGTTATTGCTATTGGGTTTGAATGATTTTCTTGTTTTCTTGGAAGGGTAAATCAAGAAATGGCAATTGAACTCTGTCCAGAAAGTTCCGCTGGTGTTAGTCCAAGAATTTCGTTTTCTCATGATCTTTGCGTACCGGATATTGTTCCTTTTGAACAACGCCTCCCTCTTCGATCAGGTTCATTAGGTAACATTGATTTCGACTTCTGCGCCGTCCGAAAGAGTTTCGACTCATCGTCAGCAGACGAGCTTTTCTCTGATGGAAAAATTCTTCCCACTGAAATCAAGAAAAAGACTGCTTCTGCTAAACAAATGGATTCGTCTGTGCCCTCAAGACAAGTCCTACAAGATGATGTTTCGAGCAATGATAGTCTGAAGAAAGACCGCTTGAAAGAAATGAAGAGTTCGAGTAATTATGAAGCAGAAGATCAAAAGCAAAGTTCAAAATCTTTTTGGAGTTTCAAGAGGAGTAGTAGCTTGAATTGTGCCAGTGGTTATGGAAAAAGTTTGTGTCATTTGCCACTCTTATCGCGAAGCTACTCTGCTGGTTCAACACCAAGAAGTAAGCGAGCACCATTAACGAAAGACACTAACCATAAGCAGAATAAACAAGCATTTTTCAAGTCATCACAATCCTCGTCTACGAAGAATTACCAGAAGCCTCCGTTGAAGAAGAACTATGGACCTTATGGAAATGGTGTTCGTGTCAGTCCAGTTCTGAATGTTCCATCAGGGAATCTATTTGGTTTAGGTTCAATCTTCTTCAATGGAAAAGATAAGAAGAACATGAAGAAGTGACTTACCAAATATGTGCTTTGATTAAAAACTACTTTCAGCCTAAATTTGAATGCTGTTTTATTGGTGGCTTGATGTTTTTCTTTTCTTTACTTAAATATTTTTGTTTACATGACTTACCATTTGAAAAGATTGCCATGAAGACAAAGAGATTGAAAGGTGGAGGGGGTTGAGGGACCGAAAGATGATAAAATTCAAGGCACATGGTTCTGGAGCACAAAATGACAGGTAACCATCGCTTTTGGTATTTGCTCACACATGCTGTAAATAATTTGATTTTTGGTTTCTTCTTTCATTTTATACAAGAAGAGATTATTTAAGTTTGTGGGTTTGTTTCTATGGTGTCTAGTTGTTTTCGGTTGGGGAGAACATGATGAGTTGGTTGTTCTTGTTTGGATTCAAAAATTATTAACAAATAATTGTAATTAATTACTGATTTCAAGATGAATTTCAGTAACATAAATATCCCTTCCCAACTTGCTATTTCGTTTTCTTCTTCCTTTTTGTTAAAAACTATGCATTTTCTCTGATGACTAGCAGCCCCAGATGCAAAAGTGTAGGTTGCTAGCCCACAAGAACGAAGAAAAGGAAAGTCCTTGCTCATTTTGATTCAAACCAGCAACAGCTCGCCAATTCACTTCATAGTGATTTTCCTAAAATTATTACCAATTGATACTTAGGTAGTATTCACTTCAAATGTAAGCATAATTTATAAGCTCGGCTATGATGTAAGAAAATGGTAATTTAATCTTGTTTGAGTCTCTTTAAATGTTTCTTTTCTAGAGGAAATGTTTGCGAACTGGTCCAATGTCTCGGCTTCATCTCTTTTCCTTACAGAAAAGAACAGCAGCAAGTGTCGTTTTTATTTGTTTGTTGTTTTCCTCCTTTTCTTGCCTGCTTGGCAACTAGCTAGTTAGTTGTTAAGAAAGCCTACTGTATGAACTACATCGACAGCATTCAGACCCGAAAGAGATGGAAATATGCATGAGTGGGAGGAGGGGGCCAAGGGAAGAGCTTAATCATGGCACATGCTGTGTGTCATAAACAAAGACATGTACCCTTGGTTCATGCTCGTCCCTTTTTTTTTAATCTCTTGTTCATGGCGTACAAACTTCAATTCTGCTTCCCCTCCTCCAAATGATCATCAGTTTTTGTCATGTCTTGCAATGTTTTAACATGGTATCTTCAGCGTTTGTGTTTCCTTCTCGAGAAAACTAATACACATGCCAATGTTTAGAACAGCCGTGTGGATCCCAGTTCTCAGAACCATCCTGACAGCTACCTTACAGGCAGTATAGTACTGCGTGCAATGAAGATTCCTACCTTATACCTCAACTCTATAAAAAAATAGACCTCAAGAGGGAATCTGTGGTACCTCACTTGACTTCTAGTTTTGCCCAGCATGGGATTTTAAGTCTTGAACGTGGCTACCATAACAATCTTTGATGTAAACATATAAGCTTTTGCGGGAGCAGAATCGAACCCATTACCAAAAGCAGAGCTTGCAAATGCAAAGCCTCTCGCAGCTAGCTGGCAACATTAACTTGTTCAACGATTTACTTTAAAAAAACATTTAACCTTTTTTTTTTTAATGTATAATGTTTCTAGTTTTATGAATCAAGTTTGAGAAGTTAACGAAAATTGATATTTTTTATTTATTTATTTTCCTTTCCAATAATTTTGTGATTTTTTTTAATTTTTTTCTATCAAATTATCCCGATTTTATAATCTAGAATATGAGTTGTTAGGTTAATTTAGACTAATTCATTATTTAATGTTCATATTACATGTTTATGGTGTTGGCTCGGATTGACTAAAAATTAAACAACATCATCTTTCTACTCTTGGATAAAAATTGTTATTCGATGTTATCATGTTGCTATCTTTTATATATATATATATATATATATATATATATAATTCAAATAAAATCAATTTATTTAGTTAATCGAGATTATAACTTGAATTATTGATTAAAAGAACAAAAAGCTTACAACGTCTAGATATTTTACAAAGTAAAAATACAGAGCCGCAGCATATTGCAATCTTTTCATTAGAGAAATCCCTATTAGAGTATTCAATGCAAATTGACACTTGAAAATTTTGTGTACACATCTAATGGTCACTTGAAACCAACGCAGAATTGGTCAATTAGCTGGCTAGATTGCCAGCTTCATGGCCCATGCATGCAGCTGTCCTCAGGGACCGACCAGGCAGTAACATATACGTGGATGATTCAAATTGGCCAATGGCATCTGTGACAAATGTAACATTAATTATTCTTCCTCCACCCGTTTCTGTATAGTTTTGATAATTACTTGAGCCAATCACGAGGCTTTAGTCAATTTACAACATCATTTTACTGATTCCCAATTTGATACCAAATACAAAACGACTAAGAGGGGTGTCTTGTGTTCCTGTCGTACATAACCACTCAAAACAGGACTTCCTAAAAGAAACAAGCAGCTTGCCGTTTCAGCAACTCAGGTTGCCGGACTTGTGACACAATTATAAGACTTGTGTTTTTTCGTATCTCTAGATAATTCCTCTCGTTTGACATGGTACATCTGTTTAGATAGCTCTATTTTCTGCTTTCTTCGACTTGAAAAGTTTTAGTTTCCCTCTTTTGCATATAGAATTCATTTCCAATCTCCCTTTGCACTGTTCTATTTTGTTGCAATTTGATAGGCTTTCATTCTCCTCTAGATAGCTTGCCATCAAAACAGAAATTGTTGTTTTCCTTCAAAAATCTTTCTGTGCTTTCTTGAAGAATTTCAAGTGATGGCTAATGAATTATGCTTTGGATGATTCTTGTGCGAGTCCTAGAATCTCTTTTTCTCATGATTTTTCCGAGAGAGACATTGTGCCGATAGAACAGCGCCCTCCCCAATCAAGTTCATTGAATTCAGATTTTTGCTTTCACAACGACACCATCAATCTAGAATCTCCACTGGCAGACGAACTATTCCTCAATGGGAAGGTCGTCGTCCCTATTGAAATCAAGAAAAGTATCCCCCCCTTGACACATGCACAAGAACAACCTGGATGTCCACCTCCACAGGTATGTCTTGATGCTACCTTGACTGGAAAGGATTCAAGGCATGAGAGCTTGAATGTAATCAGATCAATACAAGCAAAGGAAACAGCATTGATCAAGAATTTTCATCCTTGAGGGAACCTTTCCTTAATCGGGAAATCATTATTCCTCTCAAATTCAAGAAAAAGAAAAACATTCCACCACCATTTTCACCACTAGGTGCATTTCTTGATGCTGATGATGACATTGATGAAGATACTAACAAAGGCTCAAATCGTTGGATGATCAAGACTGCAAGAAATAAACCGGACGGCTACGAGAAACAAAACTTGAAACAATCTTCACGTTTCAAGAGGCGCAGTAGCTTGAGTCGTGCTAGCACATATGTGGAGGGATCGCATGTCCTTTTCCGTTCTTTTGTCGAAACAACTCTGATGTATACGTACCAAATGTGAAGGGAATACCATTGTCATCAAAAAGGTTCTCACAGTCGTAAGATGAATTCACAGAACTGGAATAAGTTGCGGCTTTCTCCTCCATACAGCTGGTAGATCATTTGATGTGATGAATCATTTGAAGAAGAAACGAATTCTCATTTCCACCTTCTTCTATTACTTTATATTTCATTTCATTACAATTTACTATACATGTAACAATCAATATTCATCTTATGGGACTGGTATTCCGTTTAATTATCATGTTACAGTACATTGTCAAGGCTCGATGTGTTTCAATTCTAGAAAATAAGACCAGCGTTTCTGTAAACAAGAGTAGTTCTTCTTCGTTTTTTTTTGGTTGGTGTGCAAAGGTGTCTCCAAACCATCTTTGACGTGTCGTGAGTAAGATAGTGACTGGATAATGATTGGAGTGTGATATCAGTTTATTTTTTAAAACATTTTTATTAAAATATCTTTAATGTGTCGTGAATAAGATAATATTTGAAGTGATAGCAGTTGTTTTTAGTTGTTTTTTAAAGTAACATATTAAAATGATTTTTTTTAAAAAATAATTTTTAATATGAAAACGATAAAAACATTTTAAAAAATTAAATTTAAATAAAAAGATTTAATTTTTACCTTAACCCATTTAAAATGTAAAACCAAGCTAAATCTATCTTTGGTGTGATCAAAGTTTGATTATTATTCATCTGGTTTCATTATTTATTGGATCAATTCTAATTTAAGTAGAGTTTTATTTTGAATTGTTTTGTACATTAATCTAGACAAATTTGTGTAATTCTATAAGTTGATATGTGACAGGATAATTTTAAAAAAAATTGAAAAAAAAAATTGAAACAACATAGTTCTGAATAAAATAATTTACCGAAATGACACAATTACTTCTAAATTAACTTAATTATCTAATAAGTTAGACTCCAAACCGAGTCAAACCGGGCTGGTCCAACAAGATGAAGATTCTTTCACTTCATCGTATTATTTCTTCTCTAATTCAAATATTCACTTGATCTTTTGTTGATGGGCTGCTTTTAGAGAACGAGACCATTAAATACTTAGGCTTCTGGCCCGCTACTATTGGATTAATGTTTATAATGGGCTTGGGGCGTTTTTGTTCCGAACACTTCCTTGTGGACCTGCCTGTTATTATGGACTAATCTTGATTTAGATGTGGTCCAACTTAAGGCTCGTAGTGGAAACGAAGAAAATTGGGTGAATTTGATTTGAATTTGGGTCTCGCTTGGATTGCAATGTCAGGCAATGTAATATGTTTTCAAATTGGATTTGCAAGCCTAAATAGATAAGACAGAAGGATTAAAAAAAAGATAATTTGCTGATTTTGGACCTCACTAAAACATAAAAAAAATTGATCTTTTATGGTCAACAAGTTTATTTTGTTAAGATTTTTATGATAATATTAATAATATTGTAATCGAAGATTTAATGTATCTCTGGTGGTTTTTTTTTTCCTTCCTTTTCTTTTATTTCTTTTTTGCTTTTTTTTTTATGCTATTCATTTCTCTTTATTTTTTTCTGATTGGATCTCCTTTTTGTTTTATGGTAGTTGGATATTCATAAAATTAATTTATGTTTTAGCTAGAGAAACTTTTTGAAAGACTCAGAGGAAAAAAAAAGAAAAGGAATTGTCCAACACTATTATTAATAGTTTCTTGAAGAAGAAAAAACTTTTTTTATTTTGTTATAAAAATATTTTTTTCCTTCATGTATCATTGTGAGCTTTTTATATAAATTAAATAAACTGGCTTGTGTACATATACCAAATTTTTATTTTTAATGCTAAGTTTTAAAATCAATAACACTATTCATTGGCTGAAATAGATGTCTGTAATATAGCATGGTAATTAAACTAGTTCATAATTAAATTATTTTGAATCTAAAATATTGAATTATAATCTAATTTCTTACATTCATTTTCATGGAATAAACACAAGAAACATTCTTCAAGTACAATCTATTAAGTGTATCAAAATTTCTTCTGTTATCATGTTTGGGAGTATGGTTATGATTGATTTTCAAAGTATTTTGTTTTTCAAAGTGCTTTTCATTAAGAAATATATTGAAATAATATATTTTTTAATTTTTTAAAAATTATTTTTGATATCAGCGTATCAAAATAATCTAAAAATACTATAAAAATATTAATTTGAAGTAAAAAAAATTAATTTTTTTCAAAAATATTTTTAAAATACAAAAATAAACAGGACCAAATCATCAACTTTATTGCTAAAATCCAAACTATAATGATTAATATATAGCCTGAATAAAAAAATTGTGATGCAGTCCCAACAAAAAACAGTGTCGTATACGTATGAACATTTTATGCCTTTTTATCCTTCAAAAATGTATGTTGGATAGAAAGCAGCTGCAGAAATAAGAACAAATCATTTTTTTTGACGTTTATATTTTTTTCTTCTTATAAATCAAAATCTTTAAATATCAGAAACAAAGATACTGAAAATACTTAATTTATATTCATTCAAGTCTTCACTTATCAAAAAGCTATTAGAAACACACACACACACACATATATAAACTAGAAAACCCTACTAATACTAAATAAAAAAAATAAATTATAAAAATTATTTCATTCAAATAAAAAAAAACATATAATAATACAAAATAGAGAATGTCTATCTCTTGCATCAATCTCTCCAGGTTAGAAGAAACTTGTTCTCAAGTTCAGACCTTAATAAAAAAATATCATCCACTACGAACATTTTTTTATTATCTAATCCAATATATTGTGGGTTCTTAACATCTTTACGGGGATCACCTCATCATGGATCCTTAACACAACATATTATGTGGATCAAATCATCGTGGATTTCTAACACAACATTTTATATAGGTTGTTCTATCGTAGATTCCTGACACAACACTCTTATGTGGGATGCCTCATCATGAACCTCACAACCGAGATTAATTTTAATAACAACAACCATAATAGATGAAAAATACACACTAGTCAGGGCCCGTGGGATTAGTCGAGGTGCACACAAGCTGACCCGGACACCCACGATAATCTAAAAAAAAAAAATACACACTAGTTTTATGATTTTTTTTTTCAATGGGACCTTCTCATCTCTTTAACATGAACAGGTTTAGTTTTGCGATCTTTTCTAACCAAGATTATTCAACAAAACACAACAACTAACCATCATAAATCATAAGTTATGATACATATTTTTACAATGTCTAACCAAAACCATCAAGAAACGTTGAATTTTATTACCAGCTGATACAGATAAGAGCAAGGAATAACAAAATTTGTTATAATCCAAAGCTTTTAAAGACAAAAACACCATAATTAAAAGAAGATACTGGGGGTAGAATTTCTTGAAACATCCCACAGGGAGCTTGCGTCTAGTCCCGGTTATCTACATTTTAATAATAATTAATTAGTGGATGTCTTGTCGGCCTTAAAATTCACGCCAACTTGTTTTGCAGGAAAGAGATGCCGGGGAGAATGATTGGAGTGGATATATAATGGTTGATTCTAGACAAACTACACATTTTTTTTTCAATAAAAATGTTCGTAATTTTTTTTTTTTATTAGTATGGGGTGTTCGGGTCAGGTTACGCGCATCACGACTATTCCTCACGGTCTACTGGACATCCTGCAAGCCCGGTGAAGGGTAAGGCACCGCGGGGGTGACAGGCGTGCACATAGAGGATCGAACCCGGGACGGGAACGGAACAAGTCACACGATTGACCACAACGACTAGGCCCTCAAGTGCATGAGATAATGGAGCCCGTTTACTAGATTAGATCACAACTCGTCTTTAGATTAAGCTTTGGAGGTAAAAATGGTTTAAGTTTTGTTGGTAAATAAAGAGGACAGATCCATTTTCACTTAACAATTATTTAAAACCTTACCTTGAATTATGAGCTATTTGTGTCAATAAATAATTTAATTCTATTTTCAAAGGGAAAAAAAAAACTTTGTTTACATAATTTATATAAAAAAAAAACAAGTTATGGTCGATCGCTGGTGCTAAAAATGTACATAAATTAATGTTTTTGTTTTAATGCAACAAGATAATGGGCAAGGATGGTTTGACTTGGACTTTGTTCTCAAGAATTAAGAAATTAATTATGATATGATCCAGAAATTTGCTCTTTATAACCCATTTGAATCGCGTGTAAATGAATTATTAAAAAAAATTCAAAAATCAAGCTCGTCTCACCTACTCCTATCCATGTCAGTGGATCCCAGTGATGAAACCCTTGGTTGAAAAATATATTCTTTTTTTTTTTTAATGGAAGCCAAGACCTTCTGCTCTAGTAGCCTGTTTCTGCATTGAATTCAATTATTGATTAAGGAGACTGGTTACAGTTAATTTTTAAATTGTTTTTTATTTAAAAATATATATATAATAATATTTTTTTATTTTTTAAAAATTATTTTTGATATTAACATGTTAAAATGATATAAAAATAATAAAAATATAATAATTTAAAGTAAATAAAAAAAATAAAAAAAAATTAATTTTTTTTAAAGTACAAAAATAAATAACCGTTTACCTTAAACATAAAAGGACTAGCGGAATTCCTCGAAAAATCGAACTTCCCAAAATTCTACCTGGGCATGGGTGTACAACAATATCTCGATTTAATAGCTTAGTAGATAAGATATTATAATATAATTTATATTTTTTAAATAAAAGTTTTTTAAACTTGAATTTTACAAAAATTTATATTATTTTATATTTTATTTTTATCAAATAAATAAAAATAATAAAATTTAAATTTATAACTACTTAATGATTAAAATTTTAATATTATATTAAAGAATCATTTCTTTAAATTATTAAGATGAAAGATACGAAGATATGATGAAGTATATTATTCTCTCGCGATAGTACACTTAAAATCTTTGTCGGCTCTAGCTTTTTCATTAACCACCGTTTCCTCATGACCATTCATCTGTAGTCAAAAGTAAGCAATTTACAGCTCCAAGCCTCCATGTTCATTGTATAACAATATTGTTTACAATACCGTCAATAATCAGTACTAGTAAAGCTCTGGAGATTAGCGTCAAAATGATGCTGCCTGGCATGAGTTCATGGATATTGTGGCCAATCTTCTTGCAAATATATCTACTCGTTTCTTTTTCCTTCCCGATATATGGAGGAAATGAGACCGACAGACTCTCCCTGCTGGCTTTTAAAGCTCAAATAACAGGTGACCCCCTTGGTAAGCTAAGCTCGTGGAATGAATCGTCGTCCTTCTGCCAGTGGTCAGGTGTTACTTGTGGACGCCGCCATCAAAGGGTTGTGGAGCTTGACCTACACTCTTACCAGCTAGTGGGCAGCCTATCTCCCCACATGGGCAACTTGAGTTTCCTCAGGATATTAAACTTGGCAAATAATAGCTTAAGCCTTTATATCCCTCAAGAGTTAGGTCGTTTATTTCGTCTGGAGGAGTTGGTCCTCAGGAACAACACGTTCGATGGTGGAATCCCTGCCAACATCTCGCGTTGTGCAAACCTCCGAATCCTTGATTTCAGTAGAGGCAATTTGACAGGCAAACTTCCTGCCGAACTTGGGTTATTATCAAAGTTGCAGGTACTGACTTTCGAACTCAATAATTTTGTTGGCGAGATACCGTATTCTTTTGGAAATCTGTCAGCTATCAATACAATTTATGGGTCCATAAATAATTTGGAAGGAAGTATTCCGAATGTTTTTGGACAATTGAAACGATTAAATATACTCTCGCTTGGTGCAAATAATCTGTCTGGCATGATTCCTCCTTCTATATTCAATCTCTCTTCTCTTACTCTACTATCTTTCCCAGTTAACCAGCTTTATGGGAGTCTTCCTCATACCTTAGGCCTAACTCTTCCAAACCTTCAAGTGTTTAATATCCACACTAACCAATTCGATGGACTAATTCCGGCAACTTTCTCTAATGCCTCAAATCTCCTTTCTTTTCAAATTGGAAATAACAACTTCAATGGAAAAGTTCCACCACTGTCAAGCTCACATGATTTGCAAGTTTTGGGTGTTGGTAATAATAATCTGGGAAAAGCTGAAAATAATGACTTGAATTGGGTCTATCCTTTAGCAAATAACATGACTAGTTTGGAGGCTTTGGATACAAGTGATAACAATTTTGGAGGGGTGCTTCCTGAAATAGTAAGCAACTTCTCCACAAAGCTAAGAAAGATGACATTTGCGAGGAATCAAATCCGTGGGAGCATTCCAACCCAAATTGGAAACCTCATCAACTTGGAGGCTTTAGGGTTGGAAACAAATCAATTGACTGGCATGATACCAAGTTCTATGGGGAAACTACAGAAGCTGAGTGATCTATTTCTTAATGGAAACAAAATCTCTGGGATGATCCCATCTTCAATGGGGAACATGACTTCTTTAGGGAGAGTTAACATGAGACTCAATAATTTAGAGGGAAGCATTCCACCAAGTCTGGGAAATTGGCAGAAGTTATTGTCCTTGGCTCTCTCGCAAAATAATTTGGGTGGTCCCATTCCAAAAGAACTAGTTAGTATTCCATCCTTATCAATGTACTTAGTACTATCGGAAAATGAGCTGACAGGGTCTCTTCCGATAGAAATGGAAAAGTTGGTGAATCTTGGATATCTGGACGTTTCTAAAAACAGGTTTTCTGGAGAAATTCCTAAAAGTCTTGGTAGTTGTGTGAGTTTGGAAAGTTTGCATTTGGAGGAAAACTTTTTGCAAGGGCCAATCCCTAACACTTTGAGTTCTTTGAGAGCAATTCAAGAACTTAATCTCTCCTGCAACAACCTGACAGGCCAAATTCCTGAGTTCTTGAAGGACTTTAAGTTATTGGAGAGTCTGGATCTGTCTTTTAATGACTTTGAAGGTGAGGTGCTAGTCCAAGGAGCCTTTCAGAATACAAGTGCAATTTCTATTTTCGGAAACAAGAAGCTTTGTGGAGGAATACCCCAGTTAAATCTGACCAGATGCCCATCCAGTGAGCCAACGAGTTCGAAATCTCCCACCAAGTTGATATGGATAATCGGAAGTGTTTGTGGCTTTCTGGGAGTGATCTTGATCATCTCTTTCTTGCTTTTCTATTGCTTCAGAAAGAAGAAAGATAAGCCTGCTGCTTCTCAACCTTCATTGGAGACCTCATTTCCTAGAGTAGCCTATGAAGATCTCCTCGGGACAACTGATGGGTTCTCTTCAGCAAATTTAATTGGTGAAGGTAGTTTTGGGTCTGTCTTCAAAGGAATTCTCGGACCAGATAAAATAGTCGTTGCAGTGAAAGTTCTCAACCTTCTCCGTAAAGGAGCCTCCAAAAGTTTTATGGCAGAATGTGAAGCTTTGAAGAACATCAGGCATCGGAATCTTGTCAAGTTATTGACTACATGTTCTAGCATTGATTTCCAAGGTAATGATTTTAAAGCTCTAGTTTACGAGTTCATGGTCAATGGAAATCTAGAAGAGTGGTTGCATCCAGTTCAAACATCAGACGAGGCAAACGAGCCAAAAGCTTTGGATCTCATGCGCAGGTTAAACATTGCAATTCATGTGGCTAGCGCACTGAACTATTTGCATCACGATTGTCAAATGCCTATCATTCATTGCGATTTGAAGCCGAGCAATATTCTTCTAGACACTAACATGACTGCTCATGTTGGAGACTTTGGATTAGCGAGGTTCCATTCAGAAGCTTCAAATCAAACAAACTCTGTTGGTTTGAAAGGCACAATCGGCTACGCAGCCCCAGGTAACATTCATAGTTTTTCATTATTTACTGGTTGTGAAATTTCTTTCCGTCGTGACGGATTTAGGATGTTAAGAAATGCCCCATGTTTTGAATCTTAGTACTAGTCTTCAAGGTCATAAATAACTTTGTACACAACCATGTATATAAATCGCAGAATATGGTATCGGAGGCAAGGTGTCCACTTACGGTGATGTGTACAGCTATGGCATCCTATTGTTGGAGATGTTTACAGGAAAGAGGCCTGTAGATGGCATGTTCAAAGATGGGCTGAACCTTCACACCTATGCTAAAATGGCACTGCCAGACCGCATTGTCGAAGTCGTGGATCCGTTACTTGTGAGAGAAATCAGAAGCGTCGATTCCTCTGATGAAATGGACCTGTACCATGTTGGATCTCACGAAATCTTTGCATGTTTGATGACAATTATCAAGATGGGAGTTGCTTGTTCAGTAGAACTTCCAAGAGAGAGGATGGACATTGGCGATGTTGTGACTGAACTGAATCGAATCAAAGACACTCTTCTTGGAACTAGGATGCGCGCATAGACAACATGAAATCATTTTCTTAACAAAAGGTAGAGAGCTCAGCCATTATATTAATACTCAGGCCAGGATTATACATGGCAATAAAGATCGATCAATTAATTGTATTCCATGCGAACTAATCATCTCTTGGGTGCTGCAGGTGCCTGTGGTGATCAAAATGGAAATGAAAATCAGTCCAAGAGGGCGTGAAGATGTTTATATCAATCCTTGCGGAAGTGGAAAACTAGTCCCAGAGGAGTTTCATAAGTGTAACAGAAGTTAAATTTTTCTTAATAAAATGGTATGCAGTTAGCATTCTCATTCCCTCAAAATTTCTTGCTACCAATTTTTAGGAAAAGAAAATTTTCTTTTGATAACCTGAGGGAGGAAAAAGCATATGCAGAAAAAAGGTTGTTCGTCAATAATACTTAGATTGGATCGAGCTAGATGGATAATTTTTTGTTGTTCTATTTTTTTATATATAGGATAAGCTATCATTTAGTCATCAAACGAATGAGTAGGTTGTAATAATCATTTACACGAAAAAAAGGTTTAATCATTTATGAAACTAATCTTCACTTTGGATGGACCTTATTCCAGTTTACTATGATATTTGAATCTAGGCACTCTTGCTCTCTCAAATTTAGCCTCGAATCTTTTCTTCAAAAAACAAAAAATACTTAATTTGTCCTTGAATCTGTTTGAAGACAAATGATGGATACATTTGTAAGTTAGCCAGAGCCCATGATTACAAAATGGCTCCCAACAGCTAGAAAGCAATGGACATGCAAAGAGCAAGTTCAGTCTTTCAAAGGTATAGTAAGCTTGATATTTTAATTTTAGGTTACAAAAGGAGCCTAAGGCCCCATCACAACAGCCAGAAAGCAATGGACATGCAATGCGCAAATTCAGTCTTTCGAAAGTATAGTAAGCTTGATATTTTAATTTAGAGTTACAGAAGGAGCCTAGGCCCCAGAAAAACAAGAGGAGCACCTACGGAAAGGCTCAAGATCCATGCAATCCCAACGCAGAAGCATTTCTTTGCAATATCTTTCAAGTGTATATTTAGTATTGCAGTAGCTATTATGGTTGTAGTTTGAAAAAAATTATTTTATTAAAGGTATTTTTAGTTAAGATTGATTTGAAAAAATAGATATTTGATTAAAACTATGGTTGAAATTGAAGTTGAAGAAAAAGTAGTTTAATGTATTTTGTTAATAATGCTTTTAAAATTGAGGTTATAAAATAATTTTAAAAAATATATATTAATATTGATGATTTTTAATTTAAATATTGTGGATTTAACTATTGCTATTATAAAATAATTTAAAAATATATATATTAATATTGATGATTTTTAATATAAATATTGTGGATTTAACTATTGATATTACATCATGAAATAAATCATACTTTATATAAAATATTTTTTATTATTCCATAAAACCATCTACAATTCCATTACGTATGAAATACATTCGACAAGAACTACAATTTTCATAATCTTTTTAGCGTGTAATAAAATTAGATAAAATATTATCAAGTATAAAATTCACTCTAAACTAGTTTTTTTAAAAAAAATATTTAAAAAATTAACACACTAAAAAAAAATTCACACAATGCATGTGAACAGTGCAAGAGAATTGCACTGTTCACTATTTTTTAAGTGAACAGTGCAATCCTCTTGCACTGTTCACCTAAACAGTGTATCATTGTATATTGTTCATGTTAATTGTATTGTTCATTGAACAGTGCAATTAACATGATCAATACAAGAAAAGCAAGTGTTTTGCGTTTCCAATGCAAAAACTAGGGGGAATCCATGAATCATATATAACATTTTTTTAACCAAACAACGGCAAACTACATTTTAATTAAAACATAGCCGTAGCTACATAGTCAAATAAGCTATTTTCTTCTCTAGAACTCACGACCTTGTAAACTTCTCAGAGTCTTTGACCTGTTCAGTGCAGAATTGCAGATTAAGGATTGACAAGTGTTTTACTTTCTCACAATCTTGATAGTTATGAGAAAGTATTCATGTGAGGACTAGAGGATTCGAACGAAAGATACCAACTCTGCTACTTAAGGAACGTAACTCTTGATGGTCATGCTAACCCTTCTGCGTTTGACAATGGAAACATTATATATATATATATATATTCTCCTTCGATCCATGGCGAGCACTCTTTGGAATCAAATCGGGTCGTTGCTTTCGGTGGGAAAATCGAAAGCAGGAATAAAATTATGTGAATCTTAATTAAATTTTGGGCAAGGTAATGTGTTGTGAAATTGGACTTACAAGAACAAATAGCAAAGGACAGAAAACTTGGAGAAAAGAAGAGATGAGATTGGACTACGGCCTTAGAATTGTTGGTCCACGATCAGGGATGGCCTAGAAGATCTAGAGAGTTCATTGTCTAATGAATTATAATACAGAAGGTGCTCATGGAAAGGATAAGCTTGCACGTTACATTTTAATTACAATTACAAATACAGATACAAATAAACATAGGATTACTCTACAACCCTTTCACAAAACTCTATAGATTTTAATAGTGTTTTGCGTTTTTTATGTCCTTTAATGTGTTTTTCTAAATTGATAGAATGTCATCATGTTTTTTTGAATTTTATATCAACAAAAAAAACAAAATCGAGGTTGACAATGGTTTTTTTCTATTTTATATTTTTAAATCAATTTAGCAGTGTTTAGGATAAGATATTAGTTTATTAAGATTCTAAAGATACTTTTTAGTTAAAATAGATTTAACAATGATTTGTAAAATCCAAAAAATATCAATTCAATTTTTCTATTATATTTCTAATGATCAAAATCTGTATGTGCAAACAGTGCTTTGTCAGCTCTAATTTTTTTAAAAAAACCACAATAAAAAGCAAATGATATATAGTTCACTCTTGATGAAAGAAATAAAAAATAAAAAGTCTAAGTATGTGGCCCCTATACACATGATCTTTTTTTTTTTGTTGAACCAGGCGCATAGGCCCCGTCACTTTGGCCCAAATACCTAGCCTTTTCTATGAGTTTTTTTTTCTTTGAAATACACTATAAAAAAACATGTTGAAATGATGTTTAAATTATTTTTCAATTTTATCATAGTTGTTATATAATATTATAGATTTTTTAATGAGAATGTTAACAATTTCTTTTTCAATTATTATGCACCTTATATACAAAAATGAAAAAAAAAGTTGCTCATGAATATTAATGAAAATAATCTTTTTGTTCTTTAATTTTCTTGATTGATTTATAACATGATTTGATCATATTTATTAATTTTTCCCTTCAATCACATACAAAAATGTTGAGACATTATTTTATAATTTTTTAAAACTTTTTTTTGACATCATTGGGTTTTTATTTAAAAAACAATATTGCTTACAATAAAAAAAACATTTTTTCATTATAAAAATTGAGAGATACATCAAAAAGAAAATAAACTTTAGATTGAAAACATATATTTCTCCTAAATAATTTTGTTCATTGTCTTTTATACAAATATTTTTTTATAATCGTTTAATTGGATAAAAAAATAGATTTGAAAAGGTAATGATATGCAAAGGTGCCTCCGAATCATCTTTGACATGTCGTGAGTAAGATGGTGTTTGGAGTGTGATAACAGTTAATTTTTAAAATATTTTATACTTAATAATATATTAAAATATCTTTGACGTGTCGTGAGTAAGATAGTGTTTAGAGTATGATAACAATTGTTTTTCAAAGTATTTACCGCTCGGTAATGTATTAAAATATTTTTAAAAAAATAATTTTAATACCAACACTTGAAAACAATAGGAACACTTAAAAAAATTAAATTTTAATAAAAAAATTTAATTTTTATTTAAACCCCGTTACTACCAAGCTAAATCTATCTTTTGTGCGATCAAAGTTTGATTATCATTCATCTGATTTCATTATTTATCGGATCAATTCTAATTTAAGTAGAGTTTCATTTTGAATTGTTTTGTACATTAATCTAGACAAATTTGTGTAATTCTATAAGTTGATATGTGACAAGATAATTTAAAAAAAATTAAAAAATTTAAACAACATAGTTTTGAATAAAATAATTTACTGAAATGACACAATTACTTCTAAATTAACTTAATTATCAAATAAGTTAGATTTCACACCAAGTCAAACCGGACTGATCCAACAAGATGAAGATTCTTTCACTTCATCGTATTATTTCTTCTCTAATTCAAATATTCACTTGATCTCTTGTTGATGGGCTGCTTTTAGAGAAGGAGACCATTAAATACTTAGGCTTCTGGCCCGCTAATATTGGATTAATGTTTATAATGGGCTTGGGGCGTTTTTGTTCCTAACACTTCCTTGTGGACCTGCCTGTTATTATGGACTAATCTTGATTTAGATGTGGTCCCACTTAAGGCTCGTAGTGGAAACGAAGAAAATTGGGTGAATTTGATTTGAATTTGGGTCTCGCTTGGATTGCAATGTGAGGCAATGTAATATGTTTTCAAATTGGACTTGCAAGCCCAGATAGATAAAAGAGAAGGATAAAAAATAAAGCCCCATAAAAGAACGGGAAAAAGAACCACTTTTGTGAACTAAAACAGTAAAAAATAAAAAAATTACTTTCATTAAAGTTGAAGTGAGCACAATAATACATAAGCACGGATTGAAAGGATGAAGTTGTAAACGTTGGCTATGGTGAACTTATCAACGAGTTCTTTATTTTTGTTTTTTTTTTTTAATGGATTAAGGGATAAAGTTTAGAGTAATCTTTCCAGATTCATATTCTCCTATACTAATTATGGAACATGCGAGCTAGACTTGGAAAAAATTGACAGTGGTAGTCATAGCTAGGACTTGTTAATGAGTGTTTTTCATAATGATAACAATTTTTTTATATAAAATATCATGCCTGGATATAATTTAATCTAGTTTCTTTATAAAGTAGAGTTGTTTCTATGAACCGGTGTATATAATATAGTTATATGTTATACTTCTTATTGATAGAATAAAATAGTACAAAGTTATTTTTGTATAACTAAAATATTATCGTGAACACTTGTACTTAACGGGAGAGTTTTTGGAGATTTTGAAGAAGCTAACAAAAAAGTGGTTATTATCCTATGTTATTAGTTTTCATCGGCCATAAAAAGAATTTTGATAAGAAATAAAATAGAAATCAATTAGCTTTTTTATTATTTATTTAAGTTTTTCATAAACGATATCTCTAATAAAATCTTAAAAAATCTCAAACTAAATATAGGCTTTTTAAGACTATATTTTGCTTGGTGATTGGTCATGAATGTAGTTGCGAGCTTCATCTTTTTAAGCCTAAACACCTAGAATTTTACCTTTTTAAGCCCAAACGTCTAGGCTTGACTTCGCTAGCTTGTCTTTTTTTTTTTGTATATAGTTTTAATATTCTAGATTAAAATATTTTTCAAATAAAATAATTACAATAATATTTTAAAAATCATATAATGATACTATACTTTTCAAATAGGATTGGAGGTTTGTTGTGATAATGTTAACAATTATTTTATGAATGATTATATATGAGATTAATATCTATAATTTAGATAAATTTATCTATCCAATAAGATTAAAATATGTATTTTTTATTGTGAAGTATATATACAGTTTTCTCAAATTAATCATTCCTTTATTTTCACAATAGTATAAAAAATATTAAAGTATTTTTTTTATTTGAATTTGATTTTCATCATGATAAGTCTTTATTAGAAAAAAAAACTCATGCTATTAATAAAAAAAATAGATGTTTTAAATATAAAAAAAATACAAGAATAAATTTTAGGTAGAGAAACTTTTTGAAAGATTCATAGGAAAAAAAAAAGAGAATTTTCCCAACACTATTATTGATAATTTCTTGAAGGAAAAAAACTTTTTTATGTCAAAGAAGTGTTGTTTTTTTATAAAAATAATTTTTCCGAGCTTTTTATATAAATTAAATAAACTGGCTTATTTGCATATACCAGATTTTTTATTTTTAATGAAAAGTTTTAAAATGAATAACAGTATTCGTTGGCTGAAATAGAAATTTGCAATATAGCATGGTAATTAAATTAATTCATAATTAAATTATTTTCAATCTAAAATCTTGAATTATCATCTAATTTCTTACATTCATCCTCGTAGAATAAACACAAGAAAAATTCCTCAAGTACAATCTATTACGTGTATCAAAATTTATCTTGGACTTTGTTCCGAAGAATTAAGAAATTAATTAAGATATGGTCCAGAAATTTGCATTGACTACAACGTCAAGAGAGCCATGAGGAGCACGCAATTTTTTTCCTTTTTATAACCCATTTGAAACGCATGTAAATGAATTATTAAAAAATTTCAAAAATCAAGCTCGTCTCATCTACTCCTATCCATGTCAGTGGATCCCAGTGATGAAACCCTTGGTTGAAAAATATAGAGTGTTTTTTCTTTTAATGGAAGGCAAGACCTTATCTTCTAGGGCAGTGCCAGAAAAGGACTGGTGGAATTCCTTGCAAAATTGGACATCCCAAATGTCTACCCCCATTTGCTGGCATCTTAACATCTTTGTCGGCTCTATCTTTTTCATTAACTACCGTGTCCTCAAGACCATGCATCTGAAGTCAAGAGTAAGCAATTTACAGCTCCAAGCCTCCATGTTCATCATATAACAGTATTGTTTATAATCAGTACTAGTAAATCTCTGGAGATTAGCGTCAAAATGATGCCGCCTGGCATGAGTTCATGGATATTGTGGCCAATCTTCTTGCAAATATATCTACTCGTTTCTTTTTCCTTCCCGATATATGGAGGAAATGAGACCGACAGACTCTCCCTGCTGGCTTTTAAAGCTCAAATAACAGGTGACCCCCTTGGTAAGCTAAGCTCGTGGAATGAATCGTCACACTTCTGCCAGTGGTCAGGTGTTACTTGTGGACGCCGCCATCAAAGGGTTGTGGAGCTTGACCTACACTCTTACCAGCTAGTGGGCAGCCTATCTCCCCACATAGGCAACTTGAGTTTCCTCAGGATTTTAAACTTGGCAGATAATAGCTTAAGCCTTTATATCCCTCAAGAGTTAGGTCGTTTGTTTCGTCTGGAGGAGTTGGTCCTCAGGAACAACACGTTCGATGGTGGAATCCCTGTCAACATCTCGCGCTGTGCAAACCTCCGAATCCTCGAGTTAACTAGAGGCAATTTGACAGGCAAACTTCCTGCCGAACTTGGGTTATTATCAAAGTTGCAGGTACTGACTTTTGATCTCAATAATTTTGTTGGCGAGATACCATATTCTTTTGCAAATCTGTCAGCTATCAATGAAATTTATGGGTCCATAAATAATTTGGAAGGAAGTATTCCAAATGTTTTGGGACAATTGAAACGATTAAAAATACTCTCGCTTGGTGCAAATAATCTGTCTGGCATGATTCCTCCTTCTATATTCAATCTCTCTTCTCTTACTCTACTATCTTTCCCAGTTAACCAGCTTTATGGGAGTCTTCCTCATACCTTAGGCCTAACTCTTCCAAACCTTCAAGTGTTTAATATCCACACTAACCAATTCGATGGACTAATTCCGGCAACTTTCTCTAATGCCTCAAATCTCCTTTCTTTTCAAATTGGAAATAACAACTTCAATGGAAAAGTTCCACCACTGTCAAGCTCACATGATTTGCAAGTTTTGGGTGTTGGTAATAATACTCTGGGAAAAGGTGAAAATAATGACTTGAATTTTGTCTATCCTTTAGCAAATAACATGACTAGTTTGGAGCATTTGGATACAAGTGATAACAATTTTGGAGGGGTGCTTCCTGAAATAGTAAGCAACTTCTCCACAAAGCTCATGACGATGACATTTGCGAGGAATCAAATCCGTGGGAGCATTCCAACCCAAATTGGAAACCTCATCAACTTGGTGGCTTTAGGGTTGGAAACAAATCAATTGACTGGCATGATACCAAGTTCTATGGGGAAACTACAGAAGCTGGGTGCTCTATTTCTTAATGGAAACAAAATCTCTGGGATGATCCCATCTTCAATGGGGAATATGACTTCTTTAGAGAGTGTTAACATGAGACTCAATAATTTAGAGGGAAGCATTCCACCAAGTCTGGGAAATTGGCAGAAGTTATTGTCCTTGGCTCTCTCGCAAAATAATTTGAGTGGCCCCATTCCAAAAGAACTAGTTAGTATCCCATCCTTATCGATTTACTTAGTACTATCGGAGAATGAGCTGACAGGATCTCTTCCGATAGAAATGGAGAAGTTGGTGAATCTTGGATATCTGGACGTTTCTAAAAATAGGTTTTCTGGAGAAATTCCTAAAAGTCTTGGTAGTTGTGTGAGTTTGGAAAGTTTGCATTTGGAGGAAAACTTTTTGCAAGGGCCAATCCCTAACACTTTGAGTTCCTTGAGAGCAATTCAAGAACTTAATCTCTACTGCAACAATCTGACAGGCCAAATTCCTGAGTTCTTGGAGGACTTTAAGTTATTGGAGAGTCTGGATCTGTCTTTTAATGACTTTGAAGGTGAGGTGCCAGTCCAAGGAGCCTTTCAGAATACAAGTGCAATTTCTATTTTCGGAAACAAGAAGCTTTGTGGAGGAATACTCCAGTTAAATCTGACCAGATGCCCATCCAGTGAGCCAACGAATTCGAAATCTCCCACCAAGTTGATATGGATAATCGGAAGTGTTTGTGGCTTTCTGGGAGTGATCTTGATCATCTCTTTCTTGCTTTTCTATTGCTTCAGAAAGAAGAAAGATAAGCCTCCTGCTTCTCAACCTTCATTGGAGACCTCATTTCCTAGAGTAGCCTATGAAGATCTCCTCGGGGCAACTGATGGGTTCTCTTCAGCAAATTTAATTGGTGAAGGTAGTTTTGGGTCTGTCTTCAAAGGAATTCTTGGACCAGATAACATTGTCGTTGCAGTGAAAGTTCTCAACCTTCTACGTAAAGGAGCCTCCAAAAGTTTTATGGCAGAATGTGAATCTTTGAAGAACATCAGGCATCGGAATCTTGTCAGGTTATTGACTACATGTTCTAGCATTGATTTCCAAGGTAATGATTTTAAAGCTCTAGTTTACGAGTTCATGGTCAATGGAAGTCTAGAAGAGTGGTTGCATCCAGTTCAAACATCAGACGAGGCAAACGAGCCAAAAGCTTTGGATCTCATGCGCAGGTTAAACATTGCAATTCATGTGGCTAGCGCACTGAACTATTTGCATCACGATTGTCAAATGCCTATCATTCATTGCGATTTGAAGCCGAGCAATATTCTTCTAGACACTAACATGACTGCTCATGTTGGAGACTTTGGATTAGCAAGGTTCCATTCAGAAGCTTCAAATCAAACTAGCTCTGTTGGTTTGAAAGGCACCATCGGCTACGCAGCCCCAGGTAACATTCATGGTTTTTCATTATTTACTGGTTGTGAAATTTCTTTCCGTCGTGATGGATTTAGGATGTTAAGAAATGCCCCGTGTTTTGAATCTTTGTTCTAGTCTTCAAGGTCATAAATAACTTTGTACACAACCATGTATATAAATCGCAGAATATGGTATCGGAGGCAAGGTGTCCACTTACGGTGATGTGTACAGCTATGGCATCGTATTGTTGGAGATGTTTACAGGAAAGAGGCCTGTAGATGGCATGTTCAAAGATGGGCTGAACCTTCACAGCTATGCTAAAATGGCACTGCCAGACCGCATTGTCGAAGTCGTGGATCCGTTACTTGTGAGAGAAATCAGAAGTATCGATTCCTCTGATGAAATGGGCATGTACCATATTGGACCTCACGAAATATTTGCATGTTTGATGACAATTATCAAGATGGGAGTTGCTTGTTCAGTAGAACTTCCAAGAGAGAGGATGGACATTGGCGATGTTGTGACTGAACTGAATCGAATCAAAGACACTCTTCTTGGAACTAGGATGCATAGACAAACATGAAAGCATTTTCTTAACAGAAGGTAGAGAGCTCAGCCATTATATTAATTACTCAGGCCAGGATTATACATGGCAATAAAGATCGATCAATTAATTGTATTCCATGCGAACTAATCATCTCTTGTGTGCTGCAGGTGCCTGTGGTGATCAAAATGGAAATGAAAATCAGCCCAAGAGGGCGTGAAGATGTTTATATCAATCCTTGCGAAAGTAGAAAACTAGTCCCAGAGGACTTTCATAAGTGTAACTACAGAAGTTAAATTTTTCTTAATAAAATGGTATGCAGTAAGCATTCTCATTCCCTCAAAATTTCTTGCTACCAATTTTTAGGAAAAGAAAATTTTCTTTTGCTAACCTGAGGGAGGAAAAAGCATATGCAGAAAAAAGGTTGTTCGTCAATAATAATTAGATTGGATCGAGCTAGATGGATATATAAATTTTTGTTGTTCTATAATATTTTTTTCAAGTGGTTATTTTTCTTCTTTTTTTATAGAAAAAGCTATCATTTAGTCATCAAACGAATGAGTAGGTTGTAATAATCATTTACAAAAAAAAAAGGTTTAATCATTTATGAAACTAATCTTCACTTTGGATGGACCTTGTTCCAGTTTTTACTATGATATTTGAATCTAGGCACTCTTGCTCTCTCAACTTTCTCCTCGAATCTTTTCTTCAAAAAACAAAAAAAACTGTGTCCTTGAATCTGTTTGAAGACTTCTCAGAGTCTCCGATCTGTTCGGTGCAGAATTGCAGATTAAGGATTGACAAGTGTTTTACTTTCTTACAATCTTGATAGTTATGAGAAAGTATTAATTCATGTGAGGACTAGAGGATTCGAACGTAAGATACCAACTCTGCTGCTTAAGGAACGTAACTCTTGATGGTCGTGCTAACCCTTCTACGCAAGGTTGTTAAAATCGCGTTTTGACTCGTAAAATCGTACGATTTTACGAGTCAAAACATGCATTACGGGTTGAATCGCTTGAAAAAATTGAAAATGGGTAAAATCGGGTTGAAATCGAGTGAAATCGCAAAAATCGGATGAAATCGCGCAAAATCGTGATTTCGGGACCAATTTTACGATTTTGATAAAATGAGGCCCTGAAACAAAATCTCCCCCTCTTGGACAGCTGTCAGATGCTTTGGTAAGAGCAAAAGCTTCGCGGGCACGATTTGCTTTCCCTAGGATTTGGTTTAAGAAAAATACGGAAAGCCGTTCACGTTTTGGTTCCTTCTGTGCATATTGTACAACATACAATTATTAAAAAAAATATCTAAAGGTGTTTTTACTGTATACTAGGAGGTATTAAGAGGAGAAACAACAATGTTTTTTTTTTCCCGTCCTTTAAATTTTTTTTTCCGTCCTTTAAATTTTTTCTACTATGTTTATTGATTTATTTTTCATTTTTGTTATTCTACGTAATGTTCACAAGGAATTAAGCTTAAAACTTTATTTTACTTTTTTTCTAAGTAGTTATCTTAATGTCAAAAAAGATTATATCATTGGGTTAATGCTCAATTTTAAACAAAACAATTTAGTTTCATTGCTTGAAAAACAATTTAAAATTCAAGGACCAAAATTTATCAGGAGGCAAATATTACTTTTAATATTATGATAGATTGTTGTTTATAAAATCGTGTTTGCAATTTAAAAAAAAATATTTTCATTAAAATGATTAAGAGATGCATTAATAAGAAAATAAAGTTTAGATTAAAGAAATATATTTTATCTACATATTTCAAATGCCTTGAATTTAAAAAAAATCTTTATTTTTATTTAAATCATGAATTTTTTTATATATATATTTTAAAATTCCTTACAATTTTACGATTCATTTATACAATCCGAGTTTGTGAACGGCTTTCCGTGCCGTGTTAAAATCGCGATTTTAACAACCTTGCTTCTACGTTTGACAATGGTAACATAATAATTCCTTCGATCCATGGCGAGCACTCTTTGGAATCAAATCAGGTCGTTGCTTTCGGTGGGAAAATCGAAAGCAAGAATAAATTATGCGAATCTTAATTAAATTTTGGGCAAGGTAATGTGTTGTGAAATTGGACTTACAAGAACAAATAGCGAAGGACAGAAAACTTAGGAGAAAAGAAAAGATGAGATTGGACTATGGCCTTAGAATTGTTGGTTCATGATCAGAGATGGCCTAGAAAAGAGAGTTCATTGTCTAATGAATTATAAGCTTGCACGTTACATTATAATTACAATTACAAATACAGATACAAATAAACATAGTATTACTCTATAACCCTTTCACAAAACTCTATAGATTTTATTACTATTTTGCATTTTTTGTGTCCTTTAATGTGTTTTTCTAAATTAGTAGAATGTCATCGAGGTGTTTTTAAATTCCTATATCATCAAAAAAACTAGATCTAGGTTTATAATTGTTTATATATATATATAAACTAATTTAGGAGTGTTGTAGGATAAGATATTAGTCCATTAAGATTCTAAGAGTAATTTTTAGTTAAAATAGATTAAACAATGATTTCTAAAATCCAAAAAACATCAATTCAATTTTTCTATCACATTTCTAATGATCAAAATCTGGATTTGCAAATAGTGCATTGTCTACTCTAATTTTTTTTAAAAAACCACAATAAAAAAACAAATGATATGTCATTCACTGTTAATCAAACAAATAAAAAATAAAAAGTTTAAGCGTGCGGCCCCTACACACATGATCTTTCTTTTTGTTGAACCGAGAGCATAGGCCCTATCACTTTGGCCCAGATACCTAGCCTTTTCTATGGGGGTTTTTTCCAAGATTTTGTTTTTCTTTGAAATACACTATAAAAAAATATGTTTAAATGATGTTTAAATTATTTTTCAATTTTATCATAGTTCTTATATAATATTATAGATTTTTTAGTAGAATGTTAACAATTTCTTTTTCAATTATTATGCACCTTATATATAAAAATGAAAAAAAAAATTGCTCATGAATATTTAAAGAAAATAATTTTTTTGTTGTTTAATTTTCTTGATTGATTTATAACATGATTTGATCATATTTATTAATTTTTCCCTTCAATCACATACAAAAATACTGACATTATTTTATAATTTTTTTAAAAAAAAATTTACATCATTGGGTTTTTATTTAAAAAACATTGCTTACAATAAGAAAAGAACATTTTTTCATTATAGCAAAAAGAGATACATCAAAAAGAAAATAAAGTTTAGATTGAAAACATATATTTCTCCTTAATAATTTTGTTATTGTCTTTTATACAAATGTTTCTTTTTATAATGTTTAATTAGATAAAATAATGGATTTGAAAAGGTAATGTTATCAAACCCGGTAAGAGTCATGACCTAGATCACAGGTTGAGTGAATTTACCCGCTTTGACCAATGTCTATCCAAAACAACATCATTCCAATGCTTTTTATAAAGAAAACATTAAATTAGCATAATTTTTATTTTTCTAATTTTTTAAAAAGATAAATCAGGTTTTGATCGAGTTGACTTGGCAACGAGTACACCCGCTAGGCTGGCTGGGCCACACTAGTCAACTCCTACCCATTTTGCTTTGAAACTCAACCTTGTCCATGAAGAAGGTCGACAGGGTGAACCAATGGGTGTGGCTGAGTTCAACAATAAGAAAAATAGAGTTGAAATTAATACTTAAAAAACAGTTTTATGGCCTCATAATTAAATATAAAAAGATTAATAACACATGATGTGATGTGATCAAATATCTTTAAGATGTAATATTCACTCAACTTACATACTCAGTCTAATGTAGCAAGCCAATGTATGAATCTCATGATCGCATTTAATGTAGCAAACCTTTTGTGAAGTGTAATACACAACCTTTTCTAGCCCAGGACTTCAGGCTTAAAAGTATCTCGGAATATATTTATTGAAAATACAAAAAAAAATACAGGCTTAAAAGTATTTTCCAAATTATCATAATAAAAAAAATTAAAAAATAGCATAGCTTGAGAAATCATGCTACTTCTAACAACGCAATGCATTATTTGTGCTTATTTTAGTAGCTATCAATTGAATTATAGTATTAAAAAGAGCATGACCTATTAAGTTGTGTTATTGTTTGGAAACGTGGTTGTCGTTGTGGTTTTTTTTAAAATGTATTTTACTTAAAAATACATTAAAATAATACTTTATTTATTTTTTAAAAATTATTTTTATTATTAGCTCATCAAAATGATTTGAAAATAAAAAAAATTAATTTAAAATAAATTATTCTTTTAGGTATGCTATTTTATTAATTATTTTTATTAATTGTGCTATTTAAAAAAAAATCCATTAACAATCAATTGAAGCATGGCTCTTCCAAAAGAAACAAATAATTTTGTATGTCATTTCGGTCAAAATATGCTTTTTAATTTTTTAATTTTTTTAATTTTAAATTAATTATTTTTATGTTTTGAATTGTTATAATGTAATAATATAAAAATAAATTTTTAAATAAAAATTACTTTTAAAAAACAGAATATACTGTCTGGATTAGTGGAACCTAACACCTGACATGATTAAACATGAAGCTACTTTTAAGTTCTGACCAACACAGGGAGAGAGCTTGATTAATAACTGATCAAATCAAACAGTGATCTATCTCACTTTGCCGACAAGACACAACATCTAGCACGAACCAGAGGATATGATGATATTATCTGTCTTTTTCCACCGTGTATACAACATGAAAGGCCCTTTTGGTCATTTACTCGTATCCAGATGGACTATACCAAATAGGTGTACCAAACTTGGGACCAAATTATTTTTTATGTCCCATGCCTCTGGGAATGGCATTGACAATTGCTCACCAGATCCCCCATGGTTGGTGGGTTAGCTCCATCCCAAAGAGGGAGCTCTCTTTCGTGCACAGGAGTTGTTTTTTTTTTTTTAATTGTCACTATCCAGATTAATTTACGCATATCTTAATTAATTCCCCGAGATCTTAAAATTAACAATTATATAAATTTCTAGTGACCCTAAAGTTTGTGACACTCAAACTGGTAATCTCTAGGAAACAAACTTAGAACATGATCAATTGAGCTATACCCCTCAAGATTTATATATAAGAGTTGTTTTTTTTTCAATGCCAGTGGCCAAATGGGTGATGAATTACTTCAACTTTATTTTTTAAAGAATTTTTTTTTATGATTTTAATGTAATAATATAAAAATGTATATATTTTTAAATAAAAATATTTTAAAAAATTATTATTATCCCAATACCAAATATACTATCAATCATTTATGACAATTATAGTTGATGAAAATGGCAATTATAGTAGGTTGAGACATTTCAAGAATCAAGGGACCTTTTGTTCTCATAGATTTTTGGTCGAATTATGAGATTGGTTGGTCAAATGTCTCCTGGGCTCTTATATTTTTATCATAAAAGAAAAAAATAAGTGAAGGTGGATGCCTTGAGTGCTCAAACTAAAAATAATTTTTATATATATATATAAAAAAATCCTAGAAAATCAAGATAATTTTCAAAACCTGTAACATGTGAAATCTTAAATACAGGCTATGAAGATCAAATTCAAACCAATAAAATGTTAAAAAAAAATGAGAATTAAATCTACTTGGCAAAAACTGAAGGGAGGTGGAGTCATAAAAAAAATACAATTTTTAAAATTTATCCCAGCCTAGAAAAATAATAATTAAAAGATCAATCATCAAATTTGACAAAACAATTGCCATCCACGGTGCATTGTCTCTGTGTGCAGTGTTTTTCCAGTTTTTTGTTTAACGTGACAGCCATGGCCTCCAAAGTTTCCTCACCAAAAACAAATATTTAGAACATTTATTTTAGTAAATAAGATAATAAAGAAGAAAACGTTAACTTGTCATCACCACACACATTTCCCTCGGCCTTATCAATAAAGACGACACTCATCTTACCTTCTCCCATGGAAACGCACGTTAAGACATCTATTTTGCTTTATGTTTACGATTTCTCACTTTGACCAAGTATTCTTACCTCTATCTAAGATTGTAATTATGATTTAAAATATTTTTTATTTAAAAATATATTAAAATAATAATTTTTTAATTTTTAAAAATTATTTTCAAAATTAATCGTATCGAAATAATTTAAAAATATAAAAAAATAATTTTTAATATAAAAAATTTAAAATTTAAAGAAATGCAATTTTAACCACTTTTCCAAACATACGGTAAATAATTTCCAGCTCCAAACCATACATATAAAATCATAGTTGAAATCTGCTGCTCAATCTGATGATTTATCGGCAACTAGCTTCGATTGATTTTCGTTTTAAATATTTTTTTTATTAAAATTATGTAGTTTTGATTGAAAAATACAAAATTATTTTATTTAAAAAATAAACCCATGAATTGATATGCTACCCGACAACTTCGATATTATTATAACTATGCATAAAATACCATCATCGTATGACAAGCAGACTGTTTTTATAGCATACATAAACACATAAACAAATGATTTCATGAGCGTGGTTATATAAAGTTAAAATTTCAAATATTCTCAAAGAATGAAATCATAAAATATAGAGTACCATAATTTAAATTCAAACTCTCTAAAAAAAAGTAAACAAATATGCTATAAATGGACCGGCATGGAAAAATGAAGAAAAAAGTTACATATGCTTTTATAGCAAAACGTTATAAAAAAGATGAAGTTCATTTCAATATTTTATTTTCCATCTTATTTTTTAATATTTAATTTATTATAGATTAGATTAGATTTCATAATTTATTTTAATTTATTTTCTATAGATTATCTCAGCCTCATGAATCGAGTTAAGGGGTTGGTAGGTTAACCCGGGTCATTTTTTTCAATTTCATCATTCAACATTGAGTTGATTGAAAATTGTGTTTCATAATTTATTTTCTACTAAGTTATCATAATCTCATGACTCAAGTTGTAAGTTTGTCATGTTAGTCTTTATTTACTTAGATTATTTTTTAAGTTTATTTTCTATAAGGTTATCTCAGTTTTATGATCGAAGTCTTTAGCTGACTTTAGTTTTTTTTTAATTTATTTTTCTCTTCATTTTTATCTTTCTCAACATTGTGTTGATTTGAAATTATAATTTATAATTTGTTTCAATTTATTTCTTATGCGGTTATTATTATAGTTTGTGGCTCACATACAGATGTTGGAGTGGAGTGTACCAAGCGAAGTGAAATTGAACAATAACATCTATCTTTTTGGGATTTATTTATTGTTTTGTTGCCATAGACAATTAATAGGTTGGGGGTGCAGGGGCAACACTTTCGTGGTGCGGTAAATTAGTATTATAGAAAAATTATTAATATTCCTTGAACGGCTAGGATTTCTTAGGCGTTTTAGGGTCTCCTATAGATACCTATAATGTAATCTTATTTTGATATAGCAAAAATAAAAGTTCATTGCTTCTTTGGATGTAAATATATCATCGAACCACGTTAAATCTTGCAGTTCTTTCTAATTTCTATTTTATTACAATATTCATCTATAATTGCTGCAAGTTTTTCACAGCAGTTATCATGGTCTGAAAACCAGGGTTGTTGATTTTGTAAGTTAACATTAGTTGACACGAGTTAATCCAATATGTTCTCAACTTATTTTTTTAAAAAAATATTATCTTAAATTTTTTTGAGTTAAACTATGTTTTTATTAGCCATTTAAGTTGTACTTGAGCCCATCAAATTAATCGGGTTACATGAATCAATTTTAACGGGATTTAATTTTTTTCTAATAGAATTTTTTATTTAGCAATGCTTGGATATGTTTTTTTAATGTTTTTAAAAGTTGATTAAATCCACAACATAATGCAGGCATCTAACTTTGAAGCTGTAGTTGTGGGGGAGTGTCACGAGGTGGTTTGTTATTGCGAGTGGGTTAGTAATTTTTTTTATTAGTGCTTAAAAAGTAACCAGTAATGTTCGGATAGTTATTTCTTGGAACGTACTTTAAAAAAATAGAAAGATACAATTAGAAGATAAAACCTATATGAATATATTTTTATTATTTTTGATAGGTTATATATTTTTTTATTTTATTTTTAAAAAAATCTAAAAAATAAATAATATAACACCATAAAATTTTCAAAGGTTGAGAGGCTTTGCAATTTGATTCGACATCTATACTACGAAAACTTGAAGGATTATATTGACACGATCCTTGCCTATAGCCTGCGAGAGGGTACTCTGTCGCCGTAAGTAGGAACAAGTACAACTGCTAGTAGGAGACAGGCGTAGACTCCAAGATATCGAAGACAAGCAAAATAACCAGAAAAGATAAGATAGATGCGATTAATTTAATTACTATTTCTCTGGACACCTTTTTAACAGCCGTGGACGGTGTTTCGGACTAGTTCTTTTGAGCTTGATTGTAATTATTTTTTAAATTGTTTATTTATTTAAAATTATATTTTTTATTTTAAAATAAATATTTTTGATATTAATATATTAAAAAAATTAAATATATATAAAAATTAATTTTAAATAATTTTTTATATAAATTTTAATAAAAAAACACTGATTGTAACGCAATTGCAAGCTGAAAATTTAATTTATTAGTGGCTGATTATATAAATCTGCACCATTGAATTTCTTAGAAATCTGTGCTAAAACTAAAAGGATTTTTCTTAAAAAATATCTTTGAGTGGATAAACATGAAAACTATACTACTTTGCGACGTTACATGTTTATTACTGTTTTTGGATTGTGATTATTTTTTAAAATATTTTTAAAATTAAAATATATTATAATAATATTTTTTTATTTTTTTAAAATTATTTTTATAATTATCATTTTAAAACGATTCTAAATATATATAAAAAATAATTTTTAATAAAAGAAAATTAAAATTTTTATGGAAACGATGCCTTAAACCGATCTAAGCCTTTATTTGTCCATCATTATCTAATAGTTTGCTTCCTTGTTTTTTTCTGATTTTTATTTATTTTTTAAATCAAAGCATTAAAAAAATAATTGGTAAAGATTTTAAGTTCCAGATGCTTTGTAAAATATGATATTTATAATTAAAAAAACATAGAAAAAGGACAAATGCATGGCCAAGTATCCAGGGCGAGCTATCTTGGTAGAAAACAGTGATTATTTTCAGTTTGATTTGCCATTAAACCAATTTTTTTTTAAAAAAATAAGATTAAAACCGGTTCCATTCGGTTCGGTTATTTTATGGTAAAAACCTAAAAAAAGAAAAGAAGAAAAAAACGAAGCACTGTTCATCCATCCTCTCTACAGTGCAGGCCACAACAGCCATTCTTCCAAAACCCATTGTCCAGCAGCCACACAAGCCAACCTTATCTCCACCAAATCCTCACCGTCCCTAGCCTTCCTCTCCTTTTTTTTCCATCGCAATTATCAACCATGCCCATAGCCAACTTCATCACCCAGACCCTCTTCATCGTCCTCCTACCAAGAAAAATTGTAAACCCACACCACTATCTTCCTCATCTCTTCCACATCATCCATACCGTAGCTCACCCGGTTAAAGCATCCACCTCATTTTCTTTTAAGAGTAGAGACAACCTCCCTTCATATTCAGATTGAAGAATGAGGATTGAAAGGTTGGGTGTGGCGTGGGGGAGCTTGGGGGACGGCTGATGGTTTGCTATATCTGGAGGATGGAGATGAAGATTGAAGAATAATTGAAACCTTGAAAGGTTGGGCGTGGCGTGTGGAAGCTTGGGAGTCGGAGGGGGCGGCTATAATATTAGGGACGGGACGTAGGGTTTAGAATGCAGATTTTTTTATATAGCACCCCCTATTTTTTTCTCTCTGAATCGGTTCGGTTTGGGTATTCCGGTTTTAACCTTATAAAATGAAACCGAACCAAACCGAAATTTTTAAATTTTTTCTAATCAGTTTAATTATTTTTTTCACTGTTCAGTTTTTTTTATATATTTTCAGTATAATCAATTTGTCAGTTTTTTTCTCAGGCCTGATATAAAAAAGAAGGTACAGTGCACGTGGATATGCAAGCCTAGGTTCGCATACCTGGTCTAAACCATTATTTTGCAAAGAGGCTAGCAACACCTAAGATATATTGTCTGCTCTTTTATTTATTTATTTTTAAAAGTAAAATAAACAACAAATCACCCGAAAGCTCATATTCCGACCACAAAGGTGATTGTAAAAAATAAAATGGTATTTTTTGGATTTAAAAATTTATTTGTTAATTTATTTTTATTTAAAAATACATAATAACCATTATTAAAATCTCAATAACTATTTTCTCAACTTAGAACATCTCTAAATTAGTTTAAAACATTAAATTAAATAAAAAATTATTTCTCAATCCCAATTTATTTTTTTAGTAATATAAAACTGAAAACAACTTAATAACATTCCTATCAACAAGAAAAATACATTATCAACAAATTTTGATTTTTTGTTTAGTGGATATGAACAACCAATCATTTTCTCCTCCTCCTTTGTTTGCTTTTTTTTCCTCTTAAATCTAAAGTAAAAATAAATAAAACAAAATTCAAAATGAATTGGATTAAACAAATAAAATTCAAAATGAAGGGCAAAATTGAAGTTGGAAAAATCCTACAAGCAATTGTTTCTTTTAAAAAAAGCACGGGATGAAGAGTACCACAAAGGAAAAACCTATTCTCTTCCCTAATTGTTAATAATGCTACTTGAATCTTCAAAATTTCTCAGACGATAAAACCAGTTTTTCTTTATAAAAAATTGATCATCAATTCAATATCAAGATAATTTTCTTTGATACCATAATAATTTTGTATAAACTAAATTAAAATAAATTATCAAGTTCAATTGATATCAATACAACATGAAAGAATTAAATAAAAAAGTTTGATGGTAAAAAAAATAAAGGAAAAAAGAAAAATAATTATTCCAGATTAATAAAAAAAACTTAAAAAGGCATGAGAGTTTCATTATAGTTCTACACAGTTTATTGTTAATTGCTATAGTGAAATTATTTTTTTATCATTTAGTAGGTGGGTGATGTCCGTGCCATTCAGGTGGCGCGCATGACGTCATTTAGTGGCTAAATCTGGTTATTCGTCGTCTCATTTGATGTGCAACCATCTCCTCTTTCACATGGTGTGGTGCGTATAGGCGTGTGGTGGTCAAATTGTCGCTGATGATCATTTGTTTTTGTTTTTTTTTTTCTCTTTTCTATTTCTCCTGACAACTAAAATACATCATTATCCTTTTTGTTATTTGATTTTCAATTTCAGTCATCATTCTTTTAATTTTTTATTTCGTTCTTATTCGTTCTATAGATTTTTTTTTTCAATTTAGCCATTCAATTACAATTTCTTATGTGTTTTATTTTTCATTTTAGTCATTATTCTTTTAATTTTTCATTTAATTTTTATTCATTTTATAGTCCTAGTCCTCGTTCTTTTAATTTATTATTTTATTTTATTTTTCAATTTATTCCTTCAATTATGGTTTGTATATATGATGTTTTTCAATTCGGTCATTCTGCTTTTGATTTCTTATTTTTTCCTTGGCTCTTTTGTCAAATGTTTTGTAGTTTTTAATTTTATCATTCAAATCAAATTTATGAATTTTTTCAATAGTAATAATATTTATTTCAGTTTGGTTCCTTTTATTTTGATTTTTCTTATTTGTTTCATTTGCTCTTTTGTCAAAGTTTTTATGATTTTTAATTTTATCATTCAAATCAAGTTTGTGATTTTTTTATTTTAATTATAAAAAATAAAAAAATAACAATAATGGTGGTGATGATAATAATAGTTGTTGTAGTAGTAGTGATAACATTGAAAGTAGTAGTAGTGCTGATAATAATAACAACAACAACAACAACAACAACAACAACAATAAAGGTGGTTATAACAGTGATAATAATAACGACAATAGTGATAAAAATAAAATTAAGAGTAATATTAGTTGTGGTGGCGGTGATAATAATTATAACAATAGTATTAACAATAATAATACTAATAATTATAATAATAAGGTTAACAATGGTAATGATAGTGATCACAATAATAACATTAATAATAATCATGATGATGTTACTTAATGATAATAGTAGTGATAATGATAGCTAGTAACAGTAACAGTAGTGACGACAATAATAATAATGATGAGAATAATAATAGTTATAATAATAACAATGATGATTCATCATTCAATGTTAGATTTATTGAGAATTAAATTTTATCGTTTTTTTATATATGATATTTCTGATCTAATATCCCGGATTACTCATTTGAAAAGTTTACATGGCTTGATATCTTTATTAATTTTTTTTTAAAATTTTATTGTTTAACATTAATTTTTTTAAAAGAAAAGACAATCATCCAAATTTCTCTTATACATATTTTATTAGAGACTCACATCAGGTAAAAATCCAAGATAAAAGATTTAAAAATTTCTCTTTTTACTCTAGTCGATAACATTACAAAAAAAAATTCTCATGCTCTTAATAATTTTTTTTATATATTTTAAAAAAATAAACACCAACAAAGCAACCAATAGTGACTTTATCATCGTGGACGATGATTTCCCTTTTTTATTTTTAGCTATTTGTCAATACGTCATTAATAATAATTCTTATTTAAATATTTCTAATAATAATAATATAGCATAACAGTTGATGTGATTAATCTCAATGTGGCATGGTAATCTCTATACATCAAAGCCGATTCAACAGTGAGAAAATATCTTAATAGCAACATCATTCTTCCCTTCTATAATTTACCAAAAACAAATAATGGTAACCAGCTAGCTGTCTTGCCAAAAATCTACAAGAAACTGTGTGACATGGAAGAGAGCATTGGTCCCTTAGACACAGACACAGCAGTATCTATAGCCTATGCCGCTCTCTCACGTTTGACCACCTCCGTGAATCACTAGACTGCGCGTGCGTCATCTCCTTCTCCCTCCCTCTCCCCAGAGACGAATGACCAGCCCTTTTCATAGCTCAGAAGCAACAGAACAGAACAACCTTTTCTTATAATTTTTTCACTCTTTCTCTGATACGAAACATTGTCAGTCCCTCTCTCACTCCCTCGAGCTTCATTTTCTTGGTCTCTGCGCACAATCCAATCTCTCACATGATTCTCTCTTTCTTTCACGTCTTTTCATTTTTTATTCTCCGTCATCAACATCTTTCATTCACTGATCTTTCCCTTTCTTTGTTCAAGAGAATCACCTGTTGTTTACTTTAAGACATGTAGATAATATAATACTATTACTACTATTGAGTAACGGAATAGTACAGGTAGGCCAAACTACTTTTTTTCTCTTCTCTTTCTAGTTCTACAGTCTACAGGGTTTTCTTGGTTGTCTTCTCTTGCTTTCTCCTGTCCTTTTCACTCCTTCCCATTACATCATTGTAGGGCGTTTTGGTTTTTTGCTCACTTGGTGTTCTATTGCTGTTTTGGGGTAACCTAACTTGGTTAGCTACATTGCATTGTTTTGTTGGAAAGAAGGGGTTTTTTCACATGGGTTTGCCAGATAGATGGTATTTGAGATTTGGGTGTGTTTGGTTTTGAAAGAGAGCGATTTTTGGTTTCTTGGAGAGATGAATGAAACAGCAGGGACATGTTTAGCGATAACAGAGAAAAAGGCTCATAGGCCTGGTGGCTGTGTTGGTATTTTCTTTCAGTTATTTGATTGGAATAGGAGGTTTGCTAAGAAAAAGCTCTTCTCCAGGAAATTGCTCCCAGCAGGTCAGTCCATTTATCTCAAAACCAAAAATACCCATTTGACCAAGAATCCTTAAAATTTGATTGCTCTGGTTGTTTAATGCCTGTGTTGTTGCTGCTGCCCAGCTCGTGCAAAACAGCCATCAAAGAAGTTTGGAGGGGATGAGAAGAGGCCCAAAACAAAGCTCCACCTGGTACGCATTTTGGTTTCCAAAGTTGGATCTTGATTTTCATAGATGTTTTTGAGGGACATTTACTTTTATCTAACTAAAGAAAGATTTAACTTTGTGACTGAGCTTAAGTTGTTTATTCTGTAGTTTATTGAGGGTTCTTGTCTGTGCTTTAAATGTAGATTGCTGATGAGAATAAAGGGGGTTTTCCAAATGTAAAGAAAAATGAAAATTGTAATGGTGATATGGTAGTGCAAAAGCATGAAATGAGAGCTCCTGGTTTGGTTGCTAGGCTGATGGGCCTTGATTCTTTGCCAGCTGCTCATCGAGATAAGCACAAGAAAGTTTCAAATTCTGTTGATTGTGATGTTACAGAAGAGAAATTTGTTAACAAATGCCACAGTGGATCTGATAGGGATGGTTTGAATACGGTGAAAGGGAGCGAAAAGGTTGAATCTAGGCCTCAAAAGCTTCAAAAGACAGGACAGTTTGAGAGACGAGCAGTGACTAGGTTTGGAGCTGAGGCCTTGCAAATGAAGGGTGTTTTGTCAAGGTCTAGAAAGCATCATCATCCAAAGCTTGCACCACCAGTTAAGAGTCCGAGGATTTCCTCTTCCAAGAATGCATCTAGGACGTCTAGGTTGATTGATGCTGCTACTAGAATTTTGGAACCTGGGTTGCAAGCTACCAATAGGGCAAAAAGTGCTCTTACTTATTCAAGTTCTGTGAATTATTGTCCCAGGGATGAAGTGTTGGCAGAGGGGATTGGAATTATGTTACCAAACATTGTGAAACAACAAGATATTGAAGATTGTAACGAGGGTGCAGGTAAATCTTTTATAGGGCAAACTTCTTACAAAAATTGTGGTAATTTGTTTGACGAAGTGGATTCTAGACCCAATTTGAAGGAGCAGCAGTTTGTTTGTCCATCCACTGGTTCAAATTATTTGTCCTCCCATGAATCAGAAATGAACAAGCCTCGGTTACCCACATCCACTCCTGATCAAGAAAGAAATGTAATTTATCAGAGACATTGGGGGGACCAACAGTCCATCGCTGTGAAAAAACAGGATAACACTCGTGTACCAAGTCAAACTATCACAGTTATCAAACCACTGTCTCAAGAAGGTCAATCACAGCGGCAATCGAGAAGCCAGCAGTGCAGACCTCAACAGCAAGAGTCATCTTTTATTTCATTTAAGCAGAGGATCCAGACTCAAAATGAGATATTTGTAAGCAGAAATAGAACTCCACCAAGGGCCAAAATAAATAATCCGCGAAGCAAGGGAGCTTCATCATCTGCAAATGCTATTAGTGGGGCTACAGATTTTGTTGCTTTGAACAGAAGAATAATCAGTCGTGGCAGGCCAAGGGCATCTACCTTAGCTGATAATTCTATAATTGACGAAGACAGAAAAGTTTGCAGCAGACGAGATGATTCCATGTCACAGCTTAGGAGCCCAGTGCGCAAGAGGAGGACAGTCAGTGTCAATGCTCAAGTTGAAAGTACTGGATTTGCTAATCCAATGTCTACAAGACAAAGGAACACCAAGTCTGATAGTGTGAGTAGAAAAGAGGTTGCATCCAGCTCTCGCACCATGGACTGTGCATGTATAAAAAATGGATCACTTAATGGAGAATGTAATAAAAATAATTGCTGTAGGGAGGATGATGTATCTTTTACATTTAATTCTCCATTGAGGCACAAAAATTTTGTTTCCTTGGGTCTGAAAGAGAGGAGTCACCAAATTGATAAGAACGCTTCTTACCAAAGAAGAAGGCTGGTGTTGGATGAGAATGATGGCAAAACATCTTTGCAGAATAAATTGCCATTGAAAGGAGATGCGCTTAGCACTATTTTAGAGCAAAAACTGAAGGAGTTAGCTTCTCAAGAAGAGGATGAATTGATAAGTGGAGGCAGTCACCTGAAGAAATCCACTGCAATGATTCTTCAGGAGCTAATATTTGCTTTAACTGCAGATCAGCCTATGTCTCCACATGCTCATGTTTTTAATGCAGACAAAACTTGCGAGGTTGGTTTTCTATCTTTTGGCATCGTGATGTCTTTTTTATTAAGCTGTTTATGGTCCAGACATTGTGGTCTTATTTACTTTTGGTTTTTGACTTAACTAAGCATCAATGCTTAAAACCAAAACTACGGCAATGTCTTTCCCCCTCTGATATTGGTGCCTACCTTAGCTCTACATATTTGATATTACACTATTTTGAACTGTTTTAGCCTGTACGCCTGCGTGGAGAAAACTGATTCTGGGGCTTCCTTCTATTGGCTGAAATTCTTATACAATTGGCAAAATCAAGACAAACAAAACTGAGAAATTAGTGAAATTGTTTAATGATTGCCTTTTCATTCGAGGGGTTCTCAATGGATAACATCCCATTGCTTGCTGTCTTTGTTTTATAGTTAGAGTTAGGAAGCTTGCCAAATTTGACTTTGCCGAATAGTAGAGTTGCTGTTTGAAATTTGTATACCATACAGCGCATCTTGTTGATAGTAGTTGTCAATGGTTAGATGTAGGGCTTTTGAAGTTGAAACTCTTTTGGTTTTGTCCTCATTTTTCATTTTTCTATTTTCTATTAAACAAAATAAGTCCCTGTATCTATTTGGTTCAATGAAAATGTTGGCCTTTCCTTTCTCCCTCCCTCTCAATTGATTTCAATGAAAATATTGGTTTATAATAGAGATTAGGTTCAAAAAGTGCAGTCCAACTCTCTAGAATCTACATTTTCATAGCCAATGTCATGATAACTGAAGTCCAGCAACTTTTTGATTGTTGAATATCAAGTATCAAATTCCATTTAGTAAAAAATATATAGGTTTTCCTATTTAGTGTAGGTTTCATTATTGAGAGGGATTTCTTGTTTAGTATGGATTCCTTGTGCAACAAGCAGTAGGGTTTCTATAACCTCTACAAATAGAGGTTAGTAATATAAGAAGTTTTTGGCCCTAAGATTATTAGAAGACACTTGTATGAAGAATTGAAGATTTTGTTGCATGGCATTTAAAGCATCTATTTGAGTGGGTTTTATTGAAGGGTTTTCTTAGGAGGATTAATTGAAGGGTTTAATTTATCGAGAAGTTTATTTTCTTGGAAGGGTTTCTTAGAAGTTGTACTGTTATTTTAATAATGGTGGAAGTTTTTGGATGTAGGAAAATTAGCCGAACCATGTTAAATTTGTTTATGTGCTTGTTTATCTATTCATTTTCTGGGTTTTGCACAACAATGATTAAATATGGGAAACAGGCAGCGGACTGGTGTGGAGAATGTAAGATAAAGAGGGCATTTTTAACTAAGATAGAGTGGGTTGAGCTGGTGATTGAGAGTTGGGTATAAATTAAAATGTACAGAATATGAATTGAATTGTAGGTGCTCATTCCTAACATATGTTACTATTGGATGTGGTGAAGATGGTACATCGTAGGACAAAGCTAATAGAAATGGAGTGAAAGCATTTGTGGGAATTTAATAAGCTTATAGGTAGCACCCAATTGATGTCAGATGGCAAAACATGCTTTGATTGAAAGTTTGCAAGGCAAAGGGATGTCTTAAATGGTGTTTTCTATGGTTCACTGAAGTGATCGCCTCAGCAAGCAAATCTTCAAATTAACATAATGCATTATTTGATGGTCGCAGTTCAAAATAATATGACTACACTGAGACATTTGAATTTTAGTTATTGGCTGCAATGATAAGCTGCCTTTTTAAGTATTTTGAGGCAACTGGGAAGGTTCGCATTGTCAAAGAAGGTAGAGATCTTGTTGGAGTTGAAATGCATAGACAGAACAGAATACTAGGATTCATGGAACTAATCCTAGGATTTCAAGGTCATATTGAGGCTAAGAACCCTAAACCTGTATGCTATAATTATAAATGGAATTCATGTGGTGGAACTGGTGAAATTGTTGAAGTAGTTGCAATGTATGCCAATGTTACCAAATTCTATATTGAACTTCATATTTGGCTTAAGGTTGGCATTATCATGAAATTAACATTTGGCGTTATATGAAGCTAGATTTTCCTTGATGGTGTTCTATGTTCTGGGTTTGTGATTTTTAAAATTAATTTCTGGTTCATCCCTTACATTTATGCAATGTTTTGTGTTTAATGGACCTTGGCAATTTCTGGACCTTACAAATCTAGCTTGTGTTATTACTCTGCTCAGAAGGAAGGAAAAATCAGGAGGAATTCAGTTGGAATATCACTTGATGGCGATCATCTTAGTCCTGGATCTGTGCTTGAAGCGTCTTTCTCAAATGACAGTTGCTTTTCAAGCAGTCTGGATGATAGTTCAGGTAAGAAAGTTGAATTTTATGATAATGCAGAATGAGGAAACTCATGAGCATTCTTTTATGGATCAACTTGGAACCTTGAGTATGAATTTTCTGAAATAGATAAAAAAAAGTTATGTTTTCATTCACCACTATTTAATCTAATCTTATATCAAATATTTTGAACTCTTTACATATAAAACTTTGGCCTGTGATTCTAGGATGCAGGATGCTGCTAGACTCCATGGATTACTCCTATGATCAACCACAACCAGTAGTCACTCATGCTGATCTTCTGGATTGTGCAACCTCTTTGATACCAGGGAGAACAGGTAGCAGGATAGCTACTGATCTTCTCAACCATGTTTCTAGGATATTACAGAGCATCAATCTTGCTGGTGGAGGGTTAACTGGAAATCAGCTCAGTCATGCAAAGGAGGTTATCTTGAATACTGAACTCTTGTTTGGTAATGCAACTCTATGTAATTCAGATAGAATGAAGAGATTTCTCATCGGTTCCCTTCTGCTTGATGGACATGAAGCTCTTGCTGGTGCCATGTGGAAAAATCTTAATTGCCTTCTTGGTTTTGAAGACAGCAAAGATGGTATTCAACTCAGACGGTTTCTTCTTGATTGTGAGATTGAATGCTTGGATTCAAAATACAGCCGGTACTGTTACTCTGGATTCAAAGCATGGAAAAGAGTACCTTCATGCATGAATGTAGAGATGTTGATTCAAGAGATAGGTGAGGAGGTAAGAAGGTGGTCAGACTTTGCTGGGATGATACCTGATGAGATAATAGATTGGGAGATGAGTCATTCCTTGGGAAAATGGACAGATTTTGAAATTGAAGGATTTGAAACTGGTGCAGAAATCGATTGGGACATCCTTCAGACTTTGGTTGAGGAAATTGCTGTTGACCTTTGGGAGTGGTGCAGGGTGGATTCCTTTTGAGGTGTGGCTAACGTACTGGAATTTGTAGGTGGACTTTGTTCTATTATGATGCCACTACTTAACCTGTGTGTACCATGAGTGGCATTTTTTTTTTGTCCAAAACGACGGGTGGTGTTAATTTAATAGGGCTCTTAGATGTTGTAGATGAGCAAGTATTTTTCAAATGGAAAAGCAGCTTCAAATGTTGTAGATGAGCAAGTATTTTTCAAATGGAAAAGCAGCTTCAAATGGTCTTCTGCGTAATTTTTCTTAGTAGTTGCTATCCTGTAAGATTTGATCACTTTGAGAAACCCATGAAAAAAAAGCACTGTTGTTTATAATTAGGTTTCACACAAAACAACCACTTCTCCAGCGTTCTTCTCAAGATCAATTACAGAACGTTATTTTCCCTATACAAGGCATACCGAGACCAAGTTGCTTCATGGTAAAGTCACAGGCATGCCATTTACACCTTCACAATGCATCTGTTAGAAATTCTCTCTTTTGGATTCAAACCTGAAATGGTATTGGTAGCAGACCTGCTTGTTTTTCATGCAATTGTGTGCTTCCATATTCATCAATTGCTAGGTATAAGCAGCAATCATTAGAAAACATACAGGACATCGAGGCAAAGTTTGGAAACTGAAATCAAGGTTCCATTTTATGCAGTGAACTCTCTCTTAGGATGCTTGTTGGCCGTTCCATTAAAGAGTGTCTTCTTCCCCATGGCTTTACAGCCAGAAAGGGAAGGAAGAAAGAAAACAAAAGAAGAAACCCAGTTGTTGTGCAAATAATAACAAGCAATTTTATCGTAGAAAGACAAAGTATCTCCAGTATTACTTATTATAATCATATGTAAAACATGATTATATCCAGAGCTTTACAATCACAGATCCCTAATCAACAACCAATCAAAGAATACAACTTACAGAAATAGCAGCAGTGATAAAAACTTCATCAAATCAAATCCAACTAGGAAAAGAAAAGAACGAAACCCAATTTAGAGATCAACAAGTCTCACAAGAATTAAGAAACTGCAATGAGATTGATCAAACTCAAAACTGTCTATACCCCAAAACAGTCTTGCCAGTACCAATACCTCTACCTCCTCTGTTTCCTCTGTTTTCACCATTAATAGCATTTGCTGCAGCCAAAGACAATCCTTTCAGCTCTTCAACACTTGCATAACTCTTCCTTGCCATCAACAACCCACCATTCCTTTTCTCTCCTGCATTAGCAGACTTACTCCCTCTCGAGTTCGATAAAAGCCCATTATTCATTTTCAGCACATTCTTAGAAGGAGGTGTCAATTCCTGCCGTGGCTTCCGGTTTTCTTTCCTTAAAGTAGCAGAGAAATCAGGCACAGATTGAGCCAAAACAGAGAGCCCTTTTCTTGAATTCCCCAAGTTTTCTTGAAATTTCACTTGTTTCTTTGGTGGGGTTCGTTTAAAATCATTCTCTTCACATTGTTGTTGCCTCAAATTTTCTAGAAACTTCACTTGTTTCTTCGGTGGGGTCTGTCTAATATCGTTCTCTTCGTATTCTTGTTGCCTTAACATCTTCATTCTTAGCTTTGTCTCTCTTAAATCGGCATATGCTCCGTATCTTGGCCCTCTTTCCATGATATAACTCTCTGTAGTCAGCCTTAAAGGCACCGGATGATCAGAATCTGCAGAATTTTGAGAGAGAATTAGAGAGATAGGATCAAGGGCTTGAAAGAGAGATTGCATACTAGGGTTTTGTTGATAGGTTTGATTCAGAGAACCGTTAGTATCTGCCATTGTTGATGGGTTTGGTTCTCTGTTTTTTTCTGTTCTTTAATTCTTGTTGGTAGTTTCAAGGTTTTGAGTTGCTTAAAGAATTTGATTTTGCAACGGTCAAAAAAACAGAGAGACAAAGGAAAACCCTTTTAGGTTTTTGTTATAATAGTTTACTACTACAACGTTATTGTTGAGGTGGGTCCCTTCTGAAAAGGGATTAAAGTTGTTGAATCACATTGGATTCTAGATCTACCGTTTGATTCTAGACGATGGTTTTGACTGGTGTTTTGTGGTGGATCAAGAGCCATCCATTTGTGGGATCGAAAACAGGATCATGGGAAAGGTTCATTGAGTTGAAGATGATGTTATCATTTGATTTTGGGTACAGAATTTTTTTTTATTTTTTTTATCCATTTGCAAGAAAAAAGCAAAAGGGTTTTCTTTTTTCCATTATTTTTCTGATTTTTGTTTTAATAAAAAAAGATGTCATCACCAATGGAAAGAGGCTATTGCAAGACTTTACACATGGCAGGCAGCCTGCTGCATTGGATCCTGCCGACATATTGGATTACAAATCCACCGGTAATTTAAACAGATGATCCGCTACAAACCATGATTACAAGAATCAATTTAGATTAACTCAGTTTGAAGTTCGAGTTGATTAAATGAGTGAGCTTCAATCTATTTTTTTAAAAAAAAAACTTTTAAACTGATGTTTCAAATTTAAACTGATGTTTCAAAGCCTTAAGAAAAAAAATTAAAGATATTATTTTAAAAAAATAATACATTTTTATTTTTCTGACATCATGTTAGTTATTAAGGGTTTATTTGAGATTTTAGTAGTAGTTGTGATTCAAAGCATTTTTTATTTAGAAATATATTAAAATAATTTTTTTTATTTTTAAAATAGTATCTCAAAATGATTTAAAAACATTAATTTTTTAAAAAATCTATCTTGATTTTTTTAAAAAAAATATAATAAAATTGCATGTCTATGGGATATGAGAAAAGAGATTAAAAATCTAAGGGGTACAAGAATCTTTTATAGAAGCATCCACTATTAATATATATTAAAAGTCCTTCACATTTAAATGTAGCAATGAACAGGTTTATTGCTTTGATCTTCAACGATGATTTTTTTTTTTCAAACTTCAAACTTATTTTTTTTAATCTTTTAATATTATATTTATTGAATATTAAATTTTATAATTTATTTTAATTTACTTTTTATATAGTTATTTTTATCTCATTATTCGAGTCGTGAGTTTTGTATATTAACCATGTCGACTCAAGTTTTTTTTGTCATTTTTTAATTAGTTTTTTTTCTCAATTTGATCTTTTAACATTTGGTTGATAAGGAATTGAATTTTAAATTTTTTTTTATAAAGTTATCATATCTCATAACTCGAATTGTGATTTTTACGGGTTAATTAGATTAAATCGGGTTTTTTTTTAATCTTTTTAATTGATTTTTTTTTTAATTTTATCATTCAATATTGAATTGATTGAGAATTAAATTTAATAATTTTTTTTTCTTTCTATAGATGTTATCAAGGTCTCATTGTCTAGTTAACAGATTAGACAAGTTAAATCAAGTTGATCTAATATGTTGTCATTTTAATTTTTTTAAAATATCTTTATTTTTTTAAGTAAAATTATATTTTTAATCGGTCGTCCGAGTTATTTTTAGACCTACTAAGTCAACTAGATCACATTAGGTTAATCCCCTTATATTTCAATTATTTTCCTACTAAAAAAACACATCAACAACACTTGTATATTTTTTCTTACATCCAAGAAAATTTTGATTGACCCATGACATATTTAGCATGTTAACCCGAGTTGACTCGACTTATTTTTTAGTTGAATTTTGTTTTTAATTCATCATTTAACATCAAATTAATTGAGAATTGAATTTAATATTTTTTTTATTTGATTTCTGTAAGATTATCAGGGTCTCATGATCTAAGTATAAGATTTGACAGGTTAACCCGAATTATTCCAAGCTGCTTTAATTTATTGTCATTTTAATATTTTAAAAAAAAATATCTTGATTTTTTTTAAAAAAATCAAACTATATTTTTATTGGCTGTCCAAATTATTTTTAAACATGTCAAAGTAAACCATATCACATTAGTTAAATTCTCATATAATTGTTTTTCTACTTAAAAAAAAAATATATTAACAGCATCTTATTTTTTTTATTTTTGGGTACTTTCAAAGAGATTTCTATCCGACCCACAGCCAGGCAATGATCTAAGTACATGCTACACCATTTCGTCGTTTTCCATATGCTTGCAGTGACGTAATCCTTCACTGCATTATCCAAATACTTTCTCCAATGGCAATTTGACCTCGATGAAGGATTCTTATCCAATCAGCTTGAAAAGGACCCAATCTTTAGGCTGACGGAGAACGAGACAAAGGCAGATTTTTTTGTCCTCAGCCGTATCAGCCCGGCCGTCCATGATTCAATCATATTAATCTTGCATAGAAATTCTTAAAACTGTATATGTTTTATTCACGTGAGAATTTGCTGAAGAGTTCAATTCAATCATAACAATAAACCATCTAATTAATGAGCTCTTTAAATTATAAAGTATGAACTGCCAACAGGCAAGAACCAAGGGGAATAATGGCCATAAACATCATAACAATCAGAGAATCTTGTGAGCTAAGTAACTACAATTCCTGCTACTTAAGCACTAAAAAAGACTTGAACTTTTCACAAACTAAAGTTCCAAAAAGAAAACCCATTTCCATTAATCTCTGAGCTGACAAACACAATACAGAGAGAGAGAGAGAGAGAGAGAGTTAAAACATGGTAAGTTCAAAACGAGAGAGAAAGAGATAAGGCATTCCATATTTGAAACTCAAAAAGTGAAGCTTGGTAAAGAAGAAATGAACTAACCCTTTATGTGTTTTGGATACTTTGGATACAGAGATAAACTTAAGTTGCTTGGAGGAAGAGAGAGAGCCAATAAATCAAAGAGCTCAGCTTTGAAGCATAAACGTTGAGTACTAGCTGCTGGCTTGTAGAAGCTGTAGCCGGCAAGTACAGGCTTGTTGGTTTTAAAAATCTCTAAATAGCCACTCTTGAATTATTATGTAATAAGAGGTTTTTAACAATAATAAGTGGTTCTTCATGTGATTTAATATGGATTTTTACCTATTCTTTTCATTTAATATATATTTAAGTTTTTTATATGAGTGGAAAAGCATAATTAAATTATTTATGTTTTTATTTTATATTATATGTACTAAGGTTTTTAGCTTTTAGTGATTCGTTCGTGATGATCGATAACGAACCATTGTTTAATTTACTGGTGCCACTTGAATATGGTATAAACGGTTAAGGAGTCTTAAAATGAAATTATCATCCATCAAACATTAATTAAGTGCATGAAGTGGACACGTGACTTTCTCAATCCCCAGTAGCAATCAACCATGTATTTCATCTATATAAAGGGGTGTTTAGTATTATAATAGTTTTTACTATTATAATTTAAAAAATAATAGGTTTAAGTATGTGTGGTGTTGTAGTTTTTGTGATTATATTTTAAAAAATAAATTTAAAAGAAATATTTTTAGATACAATTTAAAAAAAAGTAAGTTTTTAAAAAATAAATTTTTAGTTAAAATTATTGTGAGATGGATTTTCGTATGTAAAATAAATAAAAAGCAGGTCTGTATAAATAAAAAATAAATTATTTTAGTCTTTATAAAATTAGAATTTGAAACGTAATTATGTGAAGGGATCCAGTGCAAAAAGCAGAACTATTTTGCTAACCAAAGAATTTTTTCTTTGTGATTGAATAAAAAATAAAAGCTATCACAATATTAAATGAGTTTTAATATAAAAAAATGATATGTTTAATTAAAAGTATTATAAAATGAATTTTTTCAATCAAAACAAATAAAAAACAAATTTTTATCAATAAAATTTGGGAAGCTACTGAGTTAATGAAACAGTTTTTTCCTTTTGGGTTGATAAAAAACATAAATTATCACAGTATCAAAGGGAAAAGCGTGGCTCCGACCACTCCATGTGTATGTAATCATTATATACATATAAAAAAAGAAGAAAAAAAAGAAAGAAAGAATAAAAGAAATGATCACACAAAGAAACAGAAAAGTTAGCCTAGTTGCTGTGTATCTCATAAGTTTACAAATCCCAGTAAATACAGGTTGTTTGATTAGAACAAGGTGATGAGAGGAGGATTAACTCTATTATACAGTCCAAAGAAAGAATCACCCAGGGTTCTTACAAGCACAGATCAACAGTGAGAACTCAGGCCTCTCTTGTCCCTTGTGCTCCAGATTCTTGTCCTCCTCCTCCAGCCATAGCCGGCTATCCAACCCGCTTCTAATCCTGAACATGAAAACAGCACACCCAGATTCTTCCTTAAAGAACCATTCATGCAAATCCCACATCACATCCACCAGTAAACCATCCAAGAATATTATCTGATTCCCTCGAAAATTCCACCTTAATCTCTTCACTTGGAAAATCTTCTTATCATCAATCCACACTGACAATACTGGGTTCTTTGATCCATCTTCTTGATCTCCACCACACTTTATCAAGATGTCATGAGCCTTTCCTGTATCACAGAATTGTGCCTTGGTTGAATACATTGTCTTGCCTGAGAAATGCTCACTTCGAGAAACCAATGAGGGCCTCGGTGGTGGCAGTCTTGTCTTCGAATAGTTTGTGCTGACTTCTTCATTATGATTGATATCTCCAAGGACTAGACCCAATTCTGAGTCCACCAAAACAACAACATAAAACCCTCTGATCGGCTCAGGGCCTGCATCAAAATAAGCAGTGGACAGATCCCAAAAGACTTCAATCTTTGAATTGCGAGATTGGAATGCGCTGGTGCCTTTAATTTCTTGAAGCTTGTGGCCGGAATCAGCACCTTTTCTTGAAGGAGAAGAGACGTTATCACTGCTAATATTGATGTTGAGGCCTTGGAATATGAATTTGTTGCACCAAGTGAGGGTGATCAGGAGGTGCTTTTGAGGGGAGAGTTTCACTTTGTATGTACAGGAAACTGTATCTGGGATCGAAGATGTAATGTTTGGGGAGACATAGGCCTGGTTTGAAGGACCTGAGCAATATGAATCGGAAACTTTGATGGCATGTTCACTGTAGCAGGTCGCTATACTCCTCATTGATGATAGGTTGAAGATACTTTCCTTTCTTTTCGTGTGGCTTGTGCCTATATGGCTGGGGGTGGTGTGTGGGGGAGGGGAAGGTACCCTTCCTTGCCTATGATGTAAGAAACTGGAAAGTTTAACGTGGCTACACAAACCACGTTGGGTATGGCAATGAAGAGAAGAGGAAGATTGAAGGTGACAAAAGAAGGGCACTCTTCTATGTGTTTCCCATGTTAACCATCCTTTATATTTCCTACCATATTTGAAGAAGACAACCCAACGAAATTAGAAGCCAAAGCACTTGCCAGGATACTAAACGTAAAGCATCTAGCATTTAATACCATCTTAAATCTGCATTGATAAAAATCGAAAGGGAAGACCAAAAACTTATTTCTCCGATTCAAATGACAGTTCATCAGTGCCCATCAAGAGAATTAATGGAGTAATTATTCAGAGGCTGTTAAGAGTTGACCTCGCTAATAAAATAAGAATCGAACATGTTAACCTTTCCCTTTTCATTTTGGTACCTCCAATACGATCGTCAAATATAATAAAGGATAAGGAAGAGGTATAGAGCTAGCCAGTGTAGATTTTGCTTGTCATCTCAATTATTTTTTATTCTCTCCACCATTAACAACATAAAAAAACTAGATTAATGGATTCAATGCAATGAACTAGCTCAAGATGTGTAAAGCCAACACAATGAGGATGTTGACAGACAACGAGACTTGGGGATAAATTGTCAATTAGATAACATGGATGGAGGTGTGATGAAAGCGATGATGATGAATTGATGACAGTGATTGTTGGACCCACGGATTAAAGATAGGCTTTTCGATTCACCTACTACAAACCGAAGACAGCCATGAGTACTTGGGTTCCATGTTACTGTAACCTCTTGTGTTCTTGGCATAATTAATTGGTTATTGCTGCCTTGTTTCAGTGGCAAATACACCCTTACTTTTCGTTTTTTAAAAGGGTACAAAGTACGAACTACAAAAGACAATTGAGCTTCTCAAATCTCTGTTCCATGAAATAAATCTATCTTCTTGTGGTGTTCAAGACGACAGAACAGGGAGATGCCACTTGTAAGTCAGCTTGTGTTTTGGGTTAGGGAAGCACGCGTTATGGATATTTTGTGTTTTTTTTTTTGGATTAGCACCGTTATCCAGGCCGAGGCCCAACTGTTCCTGCGATGAACAGACTCTCGGCAAGGAGTTTCCTGCAAATACATCACAATTAATTCATAGACTTTACCAAGTTCAATGGCCTCATGAAAATATTGTTTGCACTCGGCAAGAGTTGAACCTGGAATCTTGAACAGAAACACATTGTTAAGTCCCAGTTCTTCTTCGCTAGGCCAACTTTACGGAGTCGCATTATTATAAAGAAACCAAAATTTAGTTTGAATTATTATGCCCATGATAGAAGAAAAAAATATTAACGTTATGGGATTGTTTATTACAATTTCTGTTTATAAACAAGAGTATTACTTTTTTTTTTTATTTTAAAAAACTTAAAAACCCAACGGTGTTAGGTTTTGCTTTAAAAAAAAAAACAAATTTTATATTTTTGTTTTCAAATTTTTTTAAACAAAAGCAAAATTTGATTTAAACAGGCATATGATACCAAATAACTCGTACATTTATCATTTTGTTTTTTTACAATATTCATCAATTATATATTATTCATCATTATGCTACTTTAGTTTGATAGAATGAAATCAAAATATACAATAAGCTATTAAAAAGAAGTGTAAATCTTTTAAATGGTGAAAGCAACTCAACATGTGTCTAGAAGTATCGCGACAAGTTTCAAATCAAAGGTCATGTTTGTTTCTTGGAAAGTAGTTTCAAATTTTTCTGTGTTTGTTTGTCATTAGAAAAGTTGGTCAATGAAAAACACTTTTCGGTCAAAGAAAAATTTGGTTTGGTTTCCAGGAAAGTGTTTTCCCTTTTGACTGTGTTTGTTTTCCGGAAAGTGGTTTCCGGGAAATCACTTTCCAAATTTCCTGTGTTTGTTTGCCATTAGAAAAGTTGGTCAACGGAAAACACTTTCCAGTCAAAGGAAAATTTGGCTTGGTTTTCGGGGAAAGTGTTTTCCTGGAAAATTTGGACGGAAAACACTTTCCGGAAGTTGTGAAAAATTTAGAAATGTTATTATTTGCTGATTATATCAAATTTGATCCTCAAACTTTTGATTGCTATATATAATTTGTTTTGAATATTTATTTTTAAATTTCATCTCTTAAAATTTAATTTTCATATTAACTTTGGCCTTTATTTTTATAATTGCTATTTGCTTTTTCCTTATCATTTTTTTATTGAAATTTTTTATCTATCAAATTTGGTCTTCATTCTTTTAATTGTTACTTATTTTATTTGAAATAATTTATGAAATGTTAATTATTATTATTTTAATTTCTTTATCTTTTATTTTTTTTTAATTTTTTAGATTTGATCTCTATTATTTTAATTATTATTTATTTTATTTGAGATAATTTATGAAATTATATTTTTTTTCAATTTCATTCTCATTCAACCTTTTAATTTGTAAGATTTGTTTCTTATTATTTTAATAAACTTGAGAAAAATAAAACATTAATAAGTTATTTTCCAGTTCATTTTTCATGACATAAGCAAACACTGGAAAATATTTTCCAATTTATTTTTCATTACACTACCAAACATCGGAAAATACTTTTCCGGAATTCACTTTCCAAAAAAAAACTACTTTTCAGCAAACAAATGGGGCCAAAGTCTGACACCAGATTCGAGGTATGATTTGGATTACAAATCTAGCGAATAATTCAGTTAATAAAAAATTTTATTTCAAAAAAAATCCAAAATAATATCGGATTTTTATTAAGAAATGTTAATAATTTTTTATTAGAAAATGGGTTGAGTTGCTATGTCATTTAGGCTAAATCAAATGAATTCCAAGTTGATTTTTTTAAAACTCATTTTTAATTAAAAAAGTTAATCAGCGCTGAGTTTTTTTATCAAAAAATTGTGTTATGTCATATTTAATAACATGTAAAATAAAAAAATATATGTTTTGGTGGTTGCATGAAATTTTAAAATTTTAAAATGCATCCTAGGATTTATTTTGATCATAATGTAAGATATATGTTTTGGACCATCATACTCAAACCCAAGTCAAGCCCGAGCCTAAGAACTCAACCTAACCTATTTATTTAAAAAGAATTTTGTTAGAGAAATTATTTTTCCCTTCTTCTCTTTTCCTTTTTTTCTCCCAATATAACAAAGAATTAAACTATATATAAACTTAAGCTTTTGATTTTCAAGAAGGGTATGAAGAAAAAAAGTAAATATCATGACTCCCTCTTGGATTGTTTTTTAATGGCAGTTAAACATCATATCTTTAGTAGCTCTTGAATGAGTGAATAATCAGTATATGGATGGCATAACACGCGGGTTAAAGGCTTAAATATAGTTTATATATACCAAAAATCCTCTTTTCTCTCCATGTCTGCTTTGAATGAAGATTTGATAACTATACTTTAGCTTTTATCAAATTCTTGATTGATTTATTTATTTATTCGAAACAAGTGGTATGGTCAGCAATTAATTGTTTGTAGGTCGCATTAGGGACCAAACTGACCACCACAGAGAGTCGAGGGACTACATTACCATCTTGAAATACGAGGTCTTAGCGTAGGACAAGAAAATTCAAGACTAGGACCCTTAGATGGCCAAGTGGCCAAGTGGGAGTCCTACCAATCCACGAGTAAGTTCTAACCATCTAGACTTTGTCTAGCTATAGTAAAAGTCAACCTTGAGGGATCGTGCCTAGCGCGCCTGCCCTAACCACTAAGCCCCACCGGCACTCCAGCCCTATAATCGTGCGTAGGTGATCGGATCCATCCCTTCGATTTTGCCATCATTTCAAGAAATTCTTCCTGCTCAACCGTCCTGGCTGCCACCAGTCTTGGCCCCTAGGAGAGATTGCTTGCTGGGAAAATCAAAGGTTCGATGAAATGGAGACACAGGTACACTCAGGACCCGTGGAGTAGATTCCTTTCCACAGAAACTGGTACATCTGGATATTATTTATCGAGTTCGATCGGAGGAGTCTCTTTGTTCTTTTTATGCAGATGGGACTTCAATTCAGGCCCCAGTTCTTAAAGGATACATCCAAATATTTGTAAATTAGAAAAAAACAAGACCAGGTAATTGATGGCTATTTTTTGTTTTTAGCGCATTTTTTTAAAAGTACAGTTATAAAAAATGTGATTTTTATAATTTGCTGGAATTAGAAAAGGATAAACAACAAAAAAAAAATTTTAATGAGCAAAAAAAAAAAAAAAATTTCAAAAACACACCGAAACTTTAATTATGCTAATATTAATATTTTTAAAAGGATCTCGACAGAACAAATGCAATGACACAAAAAAAATATATCAACAATGACCCGAGTGGGTCATACTTGCCGCCAAAAATAAATGAGTCATCATCTATCTTTGGATGACAAGTCTGACCCACTCAAGTCACTTTTGGTAATTTTTTTTGATCTCATTGAATTTGTCTCTTTCTGATTGTACTGATAGTATTATAATTAGAGTTTCAATGTATCTTTGTCATCTTTTTTTTTTCTTCCTCTCTCCCTATCCTCTGTTATTTCTTCTATCCATTTAATATTTTTTTATTGGAAGTCGCTATTCTAAATAGCATTAAGCTATAAAAGTCATGTTTTCCCGTTCAGACATATACAAATTATGCTATCTTGCCAATTTTTTTTTGTTGTGCTATTCTGTTAATATTTTTAATTAATTGTGTTATTTTTAAAGAAAATATACTAAATACCTATGTTTGTTGTAGATAGAATTTTAAATTAATTTTTAACACAAGAAAAGAACATGAATATGTTTTGTTTGCATCATGAAAAGCTTTAGTTAAAAATAAAAAATGTGTGTGGGTTTAATGAAATAAAATGAAAATTATGTAAATAAAAAAATTATAAAAAAATTATTAAAGTTAAAACGAGAAGTTAAAAGATAAACAAACACACACATATATATATATATATGTTTCATCTTATGATACGTGACACTCATTGAATTTTTATTTTATTAACTTATATGGAAATAAAAAATGGATTTTCATTAAAATCATAATAACATGTATTATGTAGAAAAATGTAGTTGTTAACATAAATTCTCTCTTTTTTATTAATTTATTTTTTAACTAGAAATATATCTATCTTTAGCCATGCTGTTTATTACATATAAATTGTAAGCAATTAAAATCAATACCCAAAAACTCTTAACAATTTGATATAAGTATAAAAAAGTTGTCCCTTTAAATTGTAAAAGAAAATTAATATTGAGGACCAATAGTGTAGATTTACGCGCCTCGTGAAGCATGGAAAAGAGTTTGTCGTGTTTTGTTAAAGTCCATTTTGGTCATCGTTATTTTTATTTTTATTTTTACAGCCATAAAAAATCCTTCACCAAAAAGTTGATATGCCTTGCAAACCCGAAACAATCCTCAACACCCCTGGCACGTGATATCTTGAAATTTAAAGAGAATAAAAAAATCCAACTGATATTCGAAACTCTAGAGATTCATTGATAAATATATGAGATTAAAACTCTGGAGATCTCCTTCTTATTTCATAAAATACCAAATATTTATCCATTAATTGTTATTTGTTCTTCCTTTAATTTCTTTTAATAGTTTTACTTTTATAATGCTGAGACTTGAGCTTGATTTCTATTAAAACTTTCACTTTCCTTATCGTTCCTAAACGCCAAATACAAAGGATGTCCGTTTAATGGCTACCAATATATGAAAGCATACACGACCAAAAGAAAAATTTGAAGATGAACTATATATAGTAATTCTGGAAGTTGGAAAGTGTACCGCCTGCAACTTCTAGGCTTTCCTTCTTCATGTTTTTGAGGAAACCACAGCACGGATTCATTACAAGAGAGGCTAAAAATAGATGCATATCTGGTCCAAGACCACTATAGATGCAAATCCAAGCCTAATCCCTTATGACGGTGATGAGGCTCAACATCTTCTCTAGCAAATCCACTCACAGGAAAAGCTCTAGCACGAAGCCCAGCCTCGCTGCAAACCAAGTTGCTCTTTCCATCCAGACACCTTCCGGGAATAGAAGCAGGCCCGTTAAGGTATCGGCCGTCACGCGACATGCGGCCCAGGTAGGACTTGTAAAACCATGGAGGAGAGTGGGCGTGTTGTTGCCTCGCTGCTTCCACCGGAACCACAGCCGGATCAAGGAGGTGCGGTGGCGATGGAATAAACGTCGAGAACATGGAATTTGGTATGGTAACATACGAAGCTAAAGCCAGGCGGCGGGTGGCTTGCATTTGTGCACGTTTTAAAAGCTGCCTTTCTTTCTTGTGAGCGTTTTGATGACCGCCCAAGGCTTGAGAGTTTGCAAACTCACGGTAACAATATTGACACTCATATTTCCTCCCTTTGGAGGATTGGAAACTACTCTCTGGTTCTTGTGACCCAGATGGAGATTTGCTTGAATCTAAAGGTACGGTAGGGGTGTTCTCTGAAATGTTGAAGCCAAATAGTTTTAGGGTTGTGCTGTTGCTAGTGATGGTACTAGATTTTGTGAGACAGCCAATACTATCCATGAGAGAAAAAGAGAGAGCCTGCCTGCAAAAGAGTTCGAATTATGACGATCAGTGAGCTAGGGGGTGATCGCATATGTGTGCGAGTGCTTATAAAGGATATATAAAAAGGTTAAAACAGTAGTATACGTCTAATCTTTGGAAAAAGAATTTGATAGAGAAGCTGAGACATGAAAAGAAAGGGAGCTTTAGTTGGTTGTGAAAATCGCAAGGACAAGAGGAGGAGAAGGCAAGGACTATTCAAGAAAATCACCACAGCAAGAAAACTAGAACCTAAACCTATATATAGATTATTATATAGCTTGCCCTGAAGGGGCACCATTTGCTCCTTGTACGTATACAATAATAGAGAAGCCAGGCTCTGCGACGATTGACTAGCCAGCTATCATGTAATATATACACTTAGAATAATGAGGGTATTTCCTTTAGATTTTATAGATCTAAATATATTTTTAAAATAATTTATAATTAGATTTTATATAAAATAAATAAAAACATCAAAATATACCTCCTAACATTGATAAAAAACAATCACATTTTCTTTTAAGATTTTGATACTCTTAAAATTTAATGGTGTATTTCTGTAGATAAAAATCTATATTTTTAATGTGTTCACTCGAATAATAAGAGTCTATATATGATGTCGATATATTTACTTCGAACAAAAACTTCTATTACAATGCATATAATTTCCTAGGTATTTCTATATATGACAACCTTATCTAACGGATAAATTCTATGTTTATTTTTAGTCTTATATAAATGAATTTTCTCAAATAAAATAAGGTATATTTAGATATAATTTTTAACTTTTATTTGACTTGTTAATTTGATTTTTATTAATGCAATCCACACAAATCAAGAGTACTAAGTATCTCAATATTATTTACTAATCTTTTAATTAATTCTCTCTGTGATGATATGCTTTAATTTTTGTTAATAACACATATTTTAATGTCAGTGTGAACATGCATTGAATTATAAATGATATTGTTTTATAAATTAATGTAATAACGACTATCAGATAAAATATCATTTCCAACTCAACCAGATTTATAAAATAAACTAAAAATTCCTGAAAACTTAATGGAATATCCGAAAAGTATAAATTTCTTAAACTAAAATCAAGTTTTTTAAAAAACTTGGAACATAAAAATTCCTTTTCAACTCCAAAACGAAACCATTACTTGAAGTTAAAACTTAAAAGCATGTTCTTATAGCCTCCAATGTGAACATGTTACCGAGAAAATTGAATCCCACACTAGCAAAGATCAGCACAACATGACTTGAACACACCATGTTTTTCAAGAGTATTTTGCTAATTGTTCATAGTATCTATAACCGTAGATTTGATGCGTGCTTAAATTAATAAGTAGTTCGAGACATCAAAGTTCAAACACTTCACCTCAAATAAAGGGGTTAGATTAGAAAAATGAAACCTAACCTGATTTGTTGAGGAGAAATTAGTTCTCATCCTTCAGGGTGGAAGGATTGTCAAACAGGAAGAAAGATGGAGAGAAAGAACGGTTCCCGTAATTGTTCGAGAGTGCACGAGGGACCACCGGGACAATTTATGCATGCCATAAATCCTGGATGTTTGCGTGATTGACGTTGAAATCTAGCCTTTATTTATTCAGAGAAGATCTCCTCGTATCTTACTAGCTACCACTATTTCTTTTATATATTATTATTATTATTATTATTATTGAAGCTAATATGGCTGATAATGGGAGATTATTGCTTAATTCCGAATGATTATGTTAGAGGAGCACGAATGCATGTCGACAATTTGTGTAACATTGTGAGATTAAGAGATTGGTTATTAAATTTGTTCCAGCTGTATAGATTAGTCTGATAGCTTGTAAATTCAGAATTTATTTCATGTTGAGTTTTATTTTATTTAATTCGTTTTAGAAATTTTAGCTCTATTTATTTTTGTGTTATAAAAATATTCATGAAAAAATTTAAAATTTTTTATTTTTATTTGCTTCAATTTAAAATTTTTTTTAGTATTTTCAAATAATTTTGATGCGCTGATATAAAAAATAATTTTTAAAAAATAAAAAAATATTATTTTAAACACGCTTGATATTATTTTAAGATTGATTTAGTAAACTCATAGTTTAAATCTTAGATTGAATTAGATCCGAGGTCACATCTTGTTACTATAATATACTTGAATTAACGATAATATACGTGAATTAACGAGCAATATCTCTCTCCTCTCCTTTTGTTTTGACACGCTTGAACAGGAATTTGGCAATAATGTTACTTCATCAACTAGGAGTACTCTCGTGACTATTCACCGAAAACAAATAAACATTGGCTAAATCCAACATATATCATGTAAGTCTTCATTTTATTTCTTTAATGGGTGTCCAAATAGTGAAACTATCCAGGTCCCCAACTTTTTAGTTTGTACTAGATTAATGTTTCACGCTACTTTGCAGGACGATTTATTTTTTTATCAATATAAAAAAAACTATTCATGTTATATCAATATTTTAAAATGAGTTAAGAAAATATAAAATTTTGGTAACTGAAACAGATTGTGTGTATTATCATGGGCAATGATATGGAAAACAAATAAAAATAAAAAAATCATAAATGAAGCATAAAAGAGTCGAGAAAAAAATAAAAGATTATAAAAATAAGGATTGAATCTAAAACATAATAACATAATAAAAAAAACCCAACATGCAAAATTTTACGTGTTTTTTTTATATAGATGTAAATCAAAAAATTTAAGCATGTATCAGCAGACAATGTATTGTCTGAGAATCCCTAGAATCCGGTTACTGTTGTTGTCGGAAAAACAGGGGTCCTATATTTCTTTTCAAATAAATTCATTTTCAACTTATTTTTTTACCTAAAACATCTAGAAAACATCATATGAACTTTGTTAAATTAATCCATGGCCTTTAAAAACACAAAATCCAAAATTAATCCATAGCCTTCAAAAACACAAAATCCAAAATTAATCCGAAACTCAAAATCTTTCCAAGCTCATCTTTGTTTTTTAAGACACTTTCAAGGTCAAAAATTGCCTCATCTTAACTCCCCTCATCATAAGGAATCATTTGACACAAAAATCTATCATTTCGGTAGCTGTAATCGTCACCAACAATCATTTTCTCTTTCTACGCTGGAATCCAGCAACTTCTTCTCTCTTCTCCCACTAAAAAATGAGTAAAATAAAATTTGGTATCAAAATTGATCTTTTGAAAATTAAAGCACCGGTTACCTAATAGCTAAAAACTATAGGGGACTAAAATGAGCCTTTATAACAAATTTCAAACTTGCCACCTATTCTATCTGTCTTTTTCACTTCAATCATTTGTTTTTTAATTCAACCTTTCCTCCTAAAAAAATATGCAATTGAATGTTAATTTAGATTAAAAAGGGTTAAATTAAACAAAAAAGTTGAAGAACCAAAGAGAAAACTAAAAAAAAAAACAATATTTCAATCCACAATGTTACTTGAGAAGGTGAATAATGATGCCAAAAACTAATATCTTTTAGTATACTATATAATATACTAGTTTCCTAGCCGCGTTGTATTGTATATAATATCAAATTTTTTGAATGTAAAATTTTTTATTAGACATGAAAGAGCTATTTAATATTTTTGTTAAACCTAACCCTGTGAGTCAATTTTGGAACCTCCTATCCTAACTTCTCGTTTAACCCGTGTTTAAAATTAATCCGTGTAAGAGTAGCCTTAAAATGACCAAATCAACTTTGTAAATCCAAAGACAACTCGAACAACCGGTAAAAAACTTGATTTGAAAAAAAAATCAAAATGATTTTTTTTTAATATTGAGACGACAACATATTGAATTGACTCGGGTTTAACGACTTAACCTGCAACTCAGATCATGGATTCGATCCATTGTGTTTAACAACTTTATTTTTTAAAATTATTTCTCACATAATGATATGATAATAAAAATTATTCAACACTCGTAAAATTAAACACTAACAAATATCAATATGTTTGTTTGAAACTAAAATAATCTCATATAAAACATATCAGAATAAATTATAAAAAATAATTTAAAATCAACTATATATTGAATGATGAAATTAAAAAAAAAAAATTGGATTGAAAGAAAAAAAAGAATATATATATATATATATATATATCATGACAATATAATTTTCTTCTGGTTATATACCTAAAAATATTTATACGAACATTTATGATATCTATATTGAAATAAAAGTTCAAAAATATTATACAAGTAGGGATAATGGGACATTGATTTATCACATTAAAAGACAAAATAATAAGTGGAAGAAGCTACAAGTTTGTTAAACAATTAGAAGCACTTTCTATCTTAGAAGTATCCAATGTTCTTCTGTCTCCAGGAAAAAAAGAGAGTTGTGTGACGTTTTATAGACTTATTACGCTTCATTGAAACTTCGTTTTCACTGTAGAACAAGCATCAATGTGATGTTTTTCAACGACGAAATGTGGTTTGAACTGTTTAGCTAGTCTAGTTGGATTAATGAGTTCTCTGATTTCAATGTTCATATATTGCTTTTAATTATATTGAAAAGGTGGATTTAGTCTTGTGACACGAGAACTAATTAATCTAAGATTGTTCTTCAATTTTTTTTTATATAAAAAAAACACAATAATACTAATTAGGTACCATGAAATTACGAAAATCCAGATTTATATATAATAAAACTCCTCTTTTATCTTTAAAATATATTTAATGTTTGGAAATTCTCCTTATGGTTTTAAGAATACGACGGAAAATCTTGGTTATAAAAAATAATTTTTAAATTTTCAAACTCTTACGTTATATATATATATATATATATATATATATATATATATATATATAATGTTTTTAAACCATACACTTGAATTAACGAGTTCATTGTGATTAAGAAAGATATTTGGTATATGTCAGTGTTGATAAAAATGAATAGAGAATGACATCGATCATAATCTTGGTTATAAGAAATAATTTTTAAATTCTCAAATTCTTATGTTTTATATAATGTTTTTAATTAATATGAGTGTCTGAGATAGTTTGCGTGTATTTTGACTAATCTCATGAATTCTAAAATTAATGATCATGTAAACCTCTAGTAATCATTATATTAACAACTATATAATTTAAATATAAAATCACAAGATAAAAAAAAATAATTTAATTTCAAACTCTTACACCACATGATTTAATCTATACACTTGAATTAACGAGTTTATTGTGATTAAGAAAGATATTTGGTATATGTCAGTGTTGATAAAAATGAAAAGAGAATGGCATCGATCATGCATATCACCTTATAAATAAAGAAATTAATTAATTAATTAATTAAACCTGCCAAAAGTCATCATAGAACGTCAAATTAATGTCTCATCATGTCTCTTCCTTGTAGCTACAATAATGGTACGGCTGGGTTCTGATAAACTTCCCCATTTGTTGCTTTCCTTAATTAAAAACCACATGACATTTGTCTGATGTGCCTAGTACTGCCTATCTAGCTGGATGGACCTAGTTTAAAGATAAATAAAGAAATTAATTAATTAATTAATTGACCAAGTGTTCTTTACAACCAACAAGCAGTCATCACGACGAGAAGAGAGTTGTGGTGTTGAAGAAGAATTAGCCGATAATGCTTACTTTTCAGTAAGTAAACTTTGTTTTGGTCAATTTGGAGATTAATATCCTCAAAATCAGTTCCCAAAATCCTGAGAACGTACATCCTTTTGATCCAGTCATCTATGCAGAAGTTGGAGAATTTTCAATGCATTACTCACAACCCTATCTTTAATAAATCCTACTTTAATATGCTCATACACAATTCAGGGCATCGTTCATAAACCTTATTCAGCAGGTTATCACGGGTAAGCGTGACCTAGATCACGCTCATGAATTTTTTAATTTTTTAAATAAAAATATTTTAAAAAATAATTGTTATTATATTTTAAAACACCTTTTATGTGTTAAAATAAATTAAAAACTGACATGGTTAAATCCGGTCAATCCAACAAGTCAATCTATAATTCAATTAAAATTAGGGTAAAATTAATCATAAGAGGTGTAACTCAACTAATCAGGTCCTAAGTTTGCTTCGTAGAGGTCACCGGTTCGAGTCCCACAAATCTCAGGACCACTAGAAGCTTACATGGTTGTTAATTTCAGGGCTCGTGGGATTAGTCGAGGTACGCGCAAGTTAGCCTGGAGGTTTACATGGTCGTTAATTTCAGAGCTCGTGGGATTAGTCGAGGTGCGCGTAAGCTGGCCCGGACACTCACGTTACTAAGAAAAATAAATAAATAAATTAGAGTAAAATTTGATTTGATTATTTTTTTGAAATGATCTTATTTTTTTTATAAAAAAAATCTTGAATAGACACTGTGTGAGCTAATCGAAATCTTAGGACAGATCGGGTTTTATAACAGTGGTTCAGTTACCATGTAATGTTGTCCTATTAGAGATACATAATCGATAAGACTGGATGGCCAACCATACAAATTAATTATACGTTATAGTTGCCTTGTCAATGAACTTGTATACATCAATTAGGGTTTTGCATCACACGCAAGTCAGGTATGGGATCGTGATCCAACAACAGTCTCTTGATTCAGTACTGTCATACATCAAGATCAACAAAGATTTAAATCATCATGGTAACTATGTAGGGGTCGGCAAGATAATCCGTTGTGTTTAATTGAAAATGTGGACTGCATAATTATCACCAATCACTTCATACAAATCATGATATAACACTTGGCTGTTCATGGAGATTCACGATATTTCATCTTGGTTTAGTTTTCCTCTGGGTTTTTTTTTTAATTAATTGGTGCAGTAATTAAGGAGTGATTAAGAAGTTGGATTGGATGCTCGAAGCACCCAATTAACATAGAAACTTTTTGATGTAAGTCTCAACTGTTGCTCGAAAAGGTCTTTGGTTTTTCTGGTAAAGTCGTGTGATAACATATGCCTCCCACCTAATCAGTAAACTACTCTTTTAGAAGTCATTATTTGACATTTCTTGTAGTATTAATTTGATGTTGAACTGATAGTGCAGACATTAACATAGGAAGATTGCCCAAGTCACCGAAATTGTCCCACCTCCAAGTTATTATTGGCTCTCACAGTACAAATCCAATTCGTTTTCCATGGAATGTAGCATGTACATTGTATACAAATCACAAATGTTTTCTAATAATAAGTGTAGTCATGACTTTTCGTACTGCGGTGCAATTTTGTTTTTTTTAATCTTTAAATTTCCTTTTAAAATTTCTTAAGTTAATTTTTTTAGCTTTTTTTATTATTTTTCGTAATAATAATAATATTATTATTATTTTAAAAATCTCGCGACTTAATTTATAGTTCAATTAAAATTTGAATTAACTATTTTATTTTATTTTTGAAAAACTTAATTGATCCGTGACTCATAACTCGGGTCTTGTGCCGGGTTAACTTCGGAAATGGTTTTAATAACTATACCTATATCTGACGAGAGGAGGAATGACATATACTAAAACACATATTAACGCAAGGTTCTCCACGATATTATTATGAACCAATATCCTCTATATATCTCAATTAACGAAGCTTGTTGGTACTTGTGTGTACAAGTGTACATACTTACTAGGTACAGTACTCTGTTGCTTTATGTAGAGCTCGGGAAGATAAATTAAGGATCCGAGATCAGGGTTCTAGAACCCTAAAGGTAGATGTCGTTGTGCCGACATGTTAGCAGGTTCAGATAAAGGAAAATTGTGCTTGTTTATTTCTACAGAGAAGCTTTGAAATCTGGAAGGAGAACTTGTCTTCAAAGAATTTGTAAGCAGATGCAATGGTTGTGACAATGCTTAGTATTAGTTGTTAGGGCTGGAGGAACTATACGTTAACAAGCTAGCTTTGAAGTGTGTGTCATCGCACCATAACTTTCCAAGGACTTGGATCGATTTGATTTCTTCGCCTTAATTTCCCTCTGGTTTTCCACTTAACCAAAAGAAAAGGCAGTTCAATGGTCCTAAGAAAAAAAAAAAAAAAACTGCAAATACACTTTAAAAATGGTTGAAAACATGGCTGGATTGGATTTAGGCTTCTCACCACTATATTTTAGGCTTTGGTGGTTGAGTTTGGTTGTTTCATGCTCTTTTGTGAAAAGAAGTTTCGAATCTAATGTTTAATAACAACAGTGTGATTGTTCATATGATAGCCACTGTAGATTTATATGGTCATTAACTTCAGGGCTCGTGGGATTAGTTGAGGTGCGTGCAAGCTGATCTGGACACCCACGTTAAACTAAAAAAAACAAAAGTTAATAACAGCAGGGAAAGAAAAATATAACATCAAGAAAGTAGGAGTGTACGTTGTGATAGTTATGTGTTTTAATGTGGACTTGTGTTCTGTGATCTTGTTGTGATTGTTTTGTTACGTGATGACTCTGTGTATTTATACATCTCGATCACATGAGTTTACTTTGTAGAGCATGAAGTTGCAAACACCATGTGGAGTAATGATGGAGAACAAGTATATAGGTGTTGTAGTAGAGGGAGGGCTAGGTGGTGTGACCATTGGTGAGAAAGATAGGCGTCCATTAAGGAGACAGGTTGGTGAGGGATAACCATGGTGCCCCACTAGAAATTTGTCAATTCATAAGTGTAGGAGATTGAGATGCTTTATTGATTTCTTGGAGATCGTAGCAATTCAATATGATGTATGCTAATGTTAGGCTTCATAGGAGTTTGCGTGAGATTGAGATTTTATCCTGAAAACTTGATTGAGATATAAATCGAGATAACTCGAATTATTTTTAAGATTAGTTAAAAAATTTATAGAAAGCAAAAGCAAAACTACAAAATTCAATCTTTAAATAAATTAAATCTTGAATGATGAAATTGAAAAAACATGAGTTAAAAAAAACAAATATTGAGCAGTAAATTTAACTAAATAAAAAAAAAATTCTTTAAAAAGAAGTTAAATTTAACAAACAACAACAAATTAAATGACCAGAAATAATCCGAGTAATTTTAAAAATCAATGAAAAATTCATAATCTGAGTAATTTAAAAAATCAATGAAAAATTCTATATAAGTCAAAAGCATAAATAAATTACGGAGCCTAATATTCAATCAAATCAAATATTAATTGATGAAATTAAAAAACACAAGTTTTTTGCTTTAAAAAAAGAACTCTATGCAAACTAAGAAAAAAAGAGAACAAAAGGAAAATAAGAAGAATAAAGCCACCAGCCACCAAACTAGAGGTAATTTAGGCACATGTGCCGTCCAAAAAGATATCTTCATCGTGATGGATCGGAAAACACCAAAAAAACTCGTTTCTCGTTTTCACGAGCCACCTCATGTATTGTTTAAAGACAACGAATGGCTCACTTGTTAGCGTATTCCACGAACATATCAATAACTTTTTATATTATTATTAATTAAGTTATTGAATCGCTATTCAAACCATGTGATTATTATAAAAAAAAAACCATTATAAAATGATAATATGCCCCTAAAGTTATGCATAAGATTTTTTTGGTTAAAGAACAGTAGAATAATTACAAAGTGCGTGGAAAAAGAAAATGTCTCAAAAGCCTCTAGGCCGAAATTAATTTCTTTTTTGCCTTCTAGGGTAACCAAGTAATTTACCAGCGTAAAAAATTACAAAAAGATCGAATAATCCTAAACAATTCTAAAATAACAAATAGACCCCTAAAATTCTTTAACCCTTCAGGACTAGTTCATTGGCTTTCTCCCACGCCAATCAGGTTCTGCTAATATATTTATATTTCCAGCTCAACAACCGAATCTTGACATCCTTACATGACGTGGCAAGAGCGAACAGAAACTGCCAAAGGACCAGAGGGAACAGAAAACGCAAACACCTGCCTTTCGTCACATGCGGATCCATCCTCCTGCCACCCCTCCAGCGCAGATCTCCTCCTCCTCCGCATTTTATCCACTGTAGGACACTGCTACTATTGTCAAAAAAAAAAAAAATTAATTAATTATTTGATTATTTAAATACCAACGAAATTAATTATTCACGGAGGAAATGATTACGAAAGGAAAGAGAGTTGAAATCTCCACCAACTCTGTTCATTCTCTTGTTTTTTCTGGTAAGCTCTCAGTAAGCAGACAGCAACTGTTTCCCAGTCTCCACTCTCAACGGAATTCCCAAAGCCTCCCTCCCTCCCTCTCTGATCCAAACATTTTACGCTAGAACAAAGAAAAGCAACTTCAGGGGTGTTCACTCATCAGTGGTCCTATCATCCCTTTCTCTCTGAGTCACTCGGTAACTCAACCTCCGCCATGACTACTTCGATTCGATCATCTCATTTTTTACGCCTTAAATGTTTCTCTCTGCATTGGCTTTAGCTTTTTCTCTGCTCTCTTTAATTTGAGTGTTTTTATTTATTTATTTATTTATTGACTTTTGTGTGCTTGAATCTTTAAGTAAAATGCAAGCAGTAGTAATGTATGGGGGAGGCGGAGGCGGATGCGGAGGAGTCAAAGGCAGCATTAACACCAAAAGCCTAGCAGTAGGCTTTAGAGCTCTAAAAAGTCAAAAGCAGCACTACACCTCCTCCCTTGATTTCAGCAATAGAAACTCTCAACTATCTTCGTCTTCTTCGTCTTCTTTTGGATTGCGTCTCAATTCACTCTCCTCCTCCTCCATGGCAACCGAACTCACTCGCTCCTCTCTCTTCCACTCCCGCCCTGTCCTCAAAGCTCTCGCTTCCGGTCCGTCCGTTTTGATTGTTGTTATTTTATTTTATTTTATTTGTGAAGTTACGTTTTTTATTTGGATTTAATTTTTTTTTAGATGGAGGAGATGCGGAAGAAGTTAGGCCAATAAAATCTGAGGATGATGTTACTTACGCTGTGCCTGTGCCGCAGCAGCAAGGAAAAGCTTCGGTTTTGCCGTTTGTTGGAGTTGCTTGTTTAGGAGCTATTTTGTTTGGTTATCATTTAGGGTAATTAATTAATTAATTTGCATTTTCCATGATTATTAGTCATATTTTCAATTGTTTTTATTGGTTTTGGATGATGATGTTGATTCAGGGTGGTGAATGGTGCTCTGGAGTATCTTGCTAAGGATCTTGGCATTGTTGAAAATACTGTCTTACAAGGCAAGGAACTGCTGTTTATTCATTCATTCATTCATAAATGGGATTTTGTTTGTTGTTTCTTTAAGAGCTCCGTGCTTTGCTGGTAGATTGCTTGAGTTTAATTCAAGGAAACAGAGAATGCCATTTGCCAAACTAGTAAAACAGAGATGTTTTGGTTTGTTAGACATGGCTGCGGTTCTTTGTCTGTTTTTTTGTTTATTTAATTGGCCGTTACCGGGTTGCTTATAATTCTTGGCATTCTAATGATTGAGTAGGATGGATTGTTAGCACGCTGCTTGCTGGTGCTACTGTTGGTTCATTTACTGGGGGAGCATTGGCTGATAAGTTTGGGAGAACAAGGACTTTTCAGCTGGATGCAATTCCGCTAACAATTGGTGCTGTGCTCTGGTTTGCTCTTTATCTTTATATTTTGGGCTAATGATTTTCAATACTGTTGCAAAAGCTATGTTTCATGCGGTCCTATAAAATTTTTCAGTGCTACGGCCCAGAGTGTACAGACTATGATAATTGGGCGTCTACTTGCTGGTATAGGAATTGGTATTTCTTCTGCTATCGTGCCACTTTACATATCTGAGGTTGTAACTTATTTCATTTTCATAAGGTCACTGTGAGTGTTTGTAGTTTGTCAAGAGCTAATCTAGTAGTACTTACTGTTTTGGTCAGATCTCGCCAACTGAAATCCGTGGTGCGCTGGGGTCCGTAAACCAACTTTTTATATGCATTGGGATTCTTTTGGCATTGGTAGCGGGATTGCCATTGGCAGGAAATCCTATATGGTATGTTTTATTTGCATTCTTTAGTGGTTGCATATTTGATTTTGCTATGTTTAATCAACCTGAAGAAAGAAATAAGCTTTTTTAGTAAGCCATAGGTTTATATACCTCACCATATAAACAACAAAGCTTTTGGCATTCCTGCTTCAAGAATGATTTCTTCCTTGTGCACAAGAAAGTTTTTGGATTGTATGAGTAGAAGCTATTGATGATAGACTTCAAAGATGGAGCAATGGAAATTTTAGCTGCTTAGATATGTCATACTGGTGCTAAATTGAAGCAGCAAATAATTATCTACTGTGTTTTTTGGTTTCTTTGTTTAGAGGTACTCATTGATTGTCTAATTTTTAGGAATTCTTATACTTGTGGTTGCCAAGTTGAATATGATTTAGATAAGGAAAGGAGAGATAATGAATCAATTTTGAATTTGACCTTTCAAATTCTCAAATTAGCATGACATGTGGCCTGAATAGAACCTGTCTGCTAGTCTGGAATTTGGAGAGTGGCAATCATTTTGCATTAGGAAAGTTTAAAAATAGTTGAGCAGTCAATACATTTTATCCTTGCTTCTCCTCATTATCTAAATGTCTCAAAAGGCAAGTTGTTGATATGTTTAAAAACTGATTGATCTTCTGAATCTTAACCAAATCCAAGTGCCAGCAAGAAGATGGGTTTCAACATGCTTTGAAAACAGGAGAACAGAACTAGTATACGAGGTTGTGTAAAATTAATGAGGTCAGCCCTCATGTCAGACAAAATTTTAATGTGATTGTTGACATAAGCTCTTCTGGAATACAACAAGGCAAAATGACAAGGTTGTGTATAATCTTTGGATCTATGTTATGAAGAGTTGTAATATAATGAACCTTCTAGCCAGTTCAGGTGGGCAGGGATGGCAAGGTCCTGGAAAGTGTTATTACTAATGCTGTACATATGAAACGAGCGATGGAAGAATGTTAAGTTCATGAGCTTTCCATCCATGACTTCATTTCTTAAGCCTTTCTTTTTCCCTTTTAGCTCCTTTCTTGATTTTTTTTTTCTCATCAGTGTTGTTTTAGATAGTTGTTCAGTGAGTTGAGGTTGGAATATCCTTTGCACCCCCCCCTTGTATTTGTTATTAATATCTTTTATAAAACTTTGATCTAGGTGAACAAGATTAGGTAACTGCATCAATTGTTGGAGATAAACTAATCGCATTTTGTCTGAGTGTGCCTTTTAAGTAATACCAATTTGTTTACTTTTTGTCATTGGGTGAAATTAATTGAAATGGAAAGGAATAGATGTTGCAAAAAGATGTGGTAAAGGAGGCATTTTCCCTAATGAAGATAACCTAAACTGAGCATGTCTTTTCTAGGAGTAGAGAATAAACACTAAAGAGTTCAAGACATGCATTCAGCAACAACATAATACCCTCATGATTGGCATTGAAAATTCTTTGATCTTGGAAATTTAACTTTGTGAAGATTTAAAGTGAACTCATTCAAAGGTTATGATATCTCCTAGTTTCAGAGTACAATGTCGTCTTAGTTTACTTTAACTAACTATTCTAGCAATGCCCAATTGCATGCACATTGAGTTCTTTGCTCAGATTCTTTCTAGGTGCGTTTTGTGTGTGCACAAGTTTTGGATGGAACCTTAATAGAAAGAGTCTTAAACCTGGCTTTAGTTTTGTGTAGCATTGAAGAATATAACAGAAGGAATTGAAATTAATGCTCCTGTGTCATTGACTTATTGATAAAAAATGTAACTATAAGCTGTTGTCTTGTTAGCATTCCAGATAGAAGTTCAGATCATCCATTCAATACGTGTTTGGCAAAATTAAAGTTGTCATGTCAAAAGAACGGATGTTTTATGCACAATTTATCAATAAGACTAAAATGAGTGGCACCAAGTTGAAGTTTTGATGCTGATTATTTCTTGAATGGCTATTAAAGTGCTCTTTACTAGAAATCGTCTTTCATTAACAACCTTTTCTTTCATCTAATTAATGACTATCTATTTACTTGAGTCTATTTATATGCCTCCTTCAGGTGGAGGACAATGTTTGGCATTTCAGCTGCTCCTGCTGTTCTATTGGCACTGGGAATGGCATTTTCTCCAGAAAGTCCTCGGTGGCTTTTTCAGGTTTTGTTGTAGTATTTAATTTCATGTCAATGAGCCTTTGTATATTTGATAAGAGTTTGGATTTAATTGCACATGTTTTTATCTAAACTAATAATTCATTTAGAGGTCATTGACAAACTTCTTTATCTTGAAGCAAGGAAAATTTTCTGAAGCTGAAAAATCCATAAAGACGCTTTATGGAAAAGAAAGCATTGCTGATGTCATGACCGATTTAAATGTGGCTAGTCAAGGTTCTGCTGAGCAAGAAGCTGGATGGTTTGACCTATTTAGCAGCCGCTATTGGAAAGGTACTCATAAGTCTCGGGTTCAAACAAAAATGTAGATCTTGGGTTATTGAACTTCTAAACAATAATCTGGATCAAATGATAAAATCTTTGTCTGATTTGAAGCATTATTTGCCACTTGAAAAGATTTCTAATGTTCCTAAATTTTCTGAACATACTCATGACTGCACCTCTGTGTTTTAGTTAGTTGTTGATGCCTCCATTAAATCCACTACTTCAGGCTTGACTGCATAAAGGTTTGATGGACTCTCTGAAAATCAAAGATTGTACTTCCCCGCAACCCTCCAAGCCAATATTGCCAAAACAATGAATGGGGATAAAATTTCACGGCTTTCACCCTGCATATCTGTATTAAAAGCATGTTTAGTGATTATGGCTATTTGGAAAATAATGTTTTCACAAGTAAAATAATGTCCAAAGTAATCTTCTATAGCTTACTGTCGCTGCAACTTGTTATTATATTACTTGTACAACTAGTAAGTTTGATTTGTCAGGGTAAATGAGTTACTTTTTATTTTTATGCAGTTGTGAGCGTTGGTGTAGCACTTTTCTTTTTCCAACAAATGGCTGGGATAAATGCTGTGGTGTATTATTCAACTGCTGTGTTCCGTCGTGCTGGCATTGAATCAGATGTTGCTGCCAGTGCTCTTGTTGGGGCATCAAACGTCTTTGGTAAAAAAATTGTTATCTTTCCCCATGAAATTAGGTGCATGTATAACTTTGCAATTTGCAAATGTTTTAATTTGAATGGCTTTTTCCAGGTACAACTATTGCATCTTCCTTAATGGACAGGCAAGGAAGGAAGAGTCTTCTGATCACTAGCTTTTTTGGAATGGTAGGTTATTTGGTAGTTTCAAACCATTCACTCTTCTTAATCAAATAAACATAATTTTCTGTCGCATTTTTATGATCATCAAGAACAGAGCTGACACCCTTTTTAACTACCTTCTGCATCTGATTTCGGTTACACATTATCCTTTTCTCTCTCTCAGCCCACACTGATGAACTTGATTTTCTATAATCAAGTACTTCTACTAAGAATTGTTATAAAACTGACTTTCAATCCTATTGGTCCAATACCTAGTCGGGAATTATTGAGTTAAGAGAACACAGAAAAAGTAAAAGAAACAGTGGCCAATCTACATTAAGAAGTTATCTTGACAAGGGTTTAGTGGTCTGGTCTGTTCATACTAGTCACCTTTATATGCTGAAAGTAAGATGTGCATCAGTGGTTTCCAATCATAAAGTCTTATTTTGTGACCTGAATGGATTCTTGAGTCATGAACTCTCCTTTCTTCTCTGTCTTTGGTGACTGATAGATGGCATTATAAAACATATTGATGAGCTGATGGTTGCTTAGGCATTATCGATGCACTATTTTAGATAATATTAGTATTTCTAGTCTGTCTACCTTTTCTTCTTCCAGCACACATGGCATAGAATTTGGTTACATAATTTCAACCCTCTATAACTAGAAGCCCTCCACATGTCCAAGTTCCAAGTACATCGTTTGTGCATCTTTCTTTACAAACATTTTATTCCCAGGGGAAAATGTTTTGAATGTCTAGGATAATATTGTATCTAATACACTTCCATTTCTGTGTCTTTGGTTATGAAGGCTGCCTCAATGCTGCTGCTTTCCTTGTCCTTCACTTGGAAGGCCCTAGCACCATATTCTGGAACCCTTGCTGTTCTAGGGACAGTTTGGTAAGTCAATTATTTTGTGAGATCAGTCAAGCTCATTTCTTTCCTCTTGTTTATGAGTGTCTGGGGAGAAGGGGGTGGAGAGGGGTTAAAATGAGATTTAATTGAGCTTCTCCTTTTTCTGGTGTGTGTTATTTTTGTCCACTTGGACGTTGAAATCTAAATGTGACTTCTCATCTCTTAATTCAGCTATGTGCTGTCGTTTTCACTTGGTGCTGGTCCTGTGCCTGCTCTTCTTCTCCCAGAGATATTTGCCTCCAGAATTAGAGCAAAAGCAGTCGCCTTATCCTTGGGCATGCACTGGGTAAGTCATGAAGAAGAACATTTGTAAACTATGGTTTTCCAACTACAGAGAATTAGCAGTGTGCTAGTGTGGAATGATTTGCAATTTTGCCTCTAGTTTCCACCTTCAAAAACTGCTATGCAATAAGAGCAAAACACAACCTGAACATATAGATATGCAATTGGCTGGAATTAAGATGGTGACCGCAAAACAAGTCATCATTTCATTTGCCAATGACTTCGAATAGTTCATTTTGTATAAATATGAATGCACATGCATTTCTGTAGGGGAGCCCATGGTTGATTTAGAGATAATACCAACAGAATGCCTCTGTTCTGTGGAGTTTTCTGGGCATATTTGTAGTCATGTATTTGTGTGTATTCTTTACTTGTCTTCGAGTGGGTACATGCCAATGGAACTTATGTTTAATCTACTTGATTTCTTTTTTGTTTTTTGAGAATGTTTGATTGGTTGACATTACATGCTAATAATGACTTGCTTTGCTGTGGTAACAGGCTGCAAATTTTGTCATCGGCCTGTATTTCTTGAGCTTTGTGAACAAGTTTGGGATCAGCTCTGTATATTTAGGATTTTCAGGCATCTGTCTTCTTGGTGTCTTGTACATAGCAGCTAATGTTGTGGAAACGAAGGGACGTTCATTAGAAGAAATAGAACGAGCTCTTGACCCTGCAATTTAACCAGAATACTTGTCGAAAGTGCACTTGATAATAATGTCATCCCGGGTCGTCGACATGGTGCTTTTTACCCCTGGAGGGTTCATCATTTTGCAGGAACTGTCACTGGGTTTTGCTATAGTCCCACATGTTCGTAGTTAAGTCCCTAGTGTAACCAGCTTAGTGAACTGGCTGTTTTTTGTATGTAATATCAGAACTGCGGCACCAATAATCAGTTGTTTCATCAAAGCTGAATGTCAAATATTACAAATAAATTCTTTTCCATATGATTCTTGGATGAAACTTTACATAGCCGTTCCGCAGACTGATTAGCACATTGTCCAGTTAAGCTTCCAAGCCTTGGTAAATGATACACATGCCTATATACCTCCGAGTTGAGAAATTAAACAGCTAACATAATCTGAAAGGAACAGGTAGCGGGACTTGGCTTGTTATGTTGCTTTATCGTCCATATCGTTAGAGAGACTCTGACATCATAGCATTTAGAGAGGCATCCGCCAAGGGAACACGAAAACTGAGAAGAAAAAAATGATACTAGAGAGGTGGCTTGTGGTCGCATCACAACAATGTCACAGTTGTATTCCTGAATGCTGTTTGACCGAACATTTTCTGAAAGGCAATAAACTTTCATAATCATGCTCATGTAACTTGGCTAATCAAGATTAAAAGGGAAAATTATCCCTAGCATTTTATAGTTTGATTGAAATTATATTTGCTCTCGGTATTTTGGTTGTTTAACCCCCCGAGCCAGGTATTATAACTATGGCAAAAAATAATTGCTATGGATGATGCTGCTCGTGTAGAATCATTTACATTCAAACCAAACACTTTCTATTCCATCTTTTCCAAGTCACCTAGTCCTTATTTGCCAGCCCTTCTAAATACATTCCTCGTTACATCATTAAGAGCTTGTGTACGATGATGCTTGTCGAAACATGTAAATGAAATCCAATATAGGAACGGAACTTCAGGCGCCTTTTGCAAATATTTTGAGAGGCGAACTTCAGATCAAGTGCGCTGCGTCTCAAACAACCAGTGACGTCTACATATTGGCTTTTCTCTCCCATCTTTCCTTTGTATCAAGCCTGCAAACAAAGTAACACATAGGACACCATTAAGAGCAGGATACAAGGTGGGGGGAAGAAACATGGCAACGCTAAGCCACCCACATTGATGTGGAAAAAAAAGGGTCACGTCAGAACAGAAGGTGTGACATCCATATTTTCATGCAGTCACATTAACTAATGTATGTATAAGCATGCATACTCTCTCACACACTTGTAATATAGCCTCGTTATTGCATAACTCACCATTTAGCACTCCACAAGTGGGTTCTGTTTCATACCAAGGAGTTATAATGGACGTCAAATTAGAATAGCTAGAGACCTTTGAAATAAAACACCCGTGAAACATCTCATTTTTCATGTGTGAGCTGCTACATTTACCCACTTGAACGTGTCCTACAAGCATAGTTAAGAATTACACCCAGGACTAATAGCAGAACATACCCCCAGTGTAATTTCTGGCGTTTCTTTTCTGAATGATGTGCTGACACATTGTCTTGTGGAGTAGAGAAACTGGCATTGTCATCAAGGGGTTTCAAGTCAGGAGCACCTGAGTCTTCAATGTTTGTGCCCGCATCTTTGCTTTTGAGGTCTTTTCCATGAGATTTGCCAGTACCATCTGAAATCCATAAAAGGTTATTAGATAAGAACAGCATAAAAATTCCGTATGAAAAACTTCATAGTAGGTAATATGAAAAATGATACCTTTTGATTTCTTATGAATCTTTGATTTTATTTGTAAGCGCCTTTTGTGTAGCTCCTATATCACAGAAGTCAAAATTTCAGGTGTCACAAAAGGATTTGGAAAGAGTTGATTTCAACTAAGCATTCTCTTTTGAGTTTTAAGGACGTTAACTTGATGATCTTAGTCAAGGCTCTAGCATTCTCAACCTTTAGTTTCTCACTTCATGCTATTCCTTTGATTTTAGGATATCCAAAAGGGAATGTTAGACTAACAAAGCCCAAAAGAGCACTCTCTTTTCCACAGTGTGTACTCCACACATAACCAAAACTCCATCATGAGATTCCATCAAGAAAAAGGGTTCGCCTTTAATAATGGATAATAAATAAGAAACCAAATGCAGGCCATAGTCAGCGAGTGAATGCATGTCTTTCACAACAATCCCTTCAGCTATGCCCTTGCATTTTTTACTAGATAAGTCCACCACTTCATGGGAAAACAACTCATAACTGCATGCTAGTCGAACAAGAAGCCGATGCAAAATCCTACATCATGATGGTAGCTTAGAAATGCATGTTACATATATCGAAAAGCTCATGACTTGGAAAAATCGCTTCAAGCTAACAAAAATAACCGATTCGAAATATGGATTCACGAATTGACAATGTCTTACTCCCAATTTGTAATACCTCCTAGAAAAAAACTGTTTAGGAACTCACAAAATGCACTAAAAAATCCATGACATTGAACTTCTTTAAGAACCCAGAAATTCTATACGTTACATCACACACCCCCAATCTGATACACACAAATCTCAAGACTTTGCTACATTAAAGCATTCTAATAAGAAACCAATCACAACCCAATCAACTTTCACTTCCACACACCTTATTCGACCATCTTTACACAAAAGAGAAATCACCCACTCAGAAAAATACATTATAGATCAGAGATTTAGTCCTTAAACTATCAAAAGATTTCAAATTGGCACATGCATATCGTTACATACAGGTATCTATAATAAAAGGAGAGATAACGATCATACATACTTGTAGCTTGGAAAGCTGGTCTTGAGTGACACGTTTGGGCTTGAAATTCGGCTGCAAAGATGGGTTGGATGCTATAGCTTCTTCTCTTTTCTCGTCTTCTTCCTCTCCTTTCTGACGCATTGTCACCTATCCTTCTCCTCCTCTCTTTTGGAGGTGTCTTCTGGCGTTCTTCCCTGTAAGATCAAAGAGTTAAACGGTGCGTTTCAAAAAGCCTTTTCTTTTGGATAGGCCAAAACGGTGAGAAAACATGCGTTTTTAGCTCTTTAGCTAATATGATACCCCTCACAAAGAATGAAGCATTTCAATGTTAGAACTTGAGAGCTTATATTATAAAACAATTATAAACAATAATTTTTAATTAGAACCTATACCTATTCTTAAAAAATATTATAAATTCACATGGTAATGCAGACTCAATTAAAATGTAAAGCAGATCAATTCCAAAAGAAATATAATAAATATTATGATTGATTTTTATTGGTTAAGGGAATAATGTTTGAATATATGTTAGTAAGGGGATATTGGACATTAGAAAAAAGAAATAATTGCAATTGTTTAGATGATTACTGTGAAATGCAATCATTAAATAAATTATTTGCATGAAATATGTGAAAATTAGGTTGAGTTAGTGTGTTTTATGTACTGGAGAATTAATGGTAGTTTTTATTTTTAGATATTTTTAGATATTTTTTTTTGTTAAAATTTAATACGGTTTGTATGTTTTGGATCGTTTTGATGTATTTATATCAAAAATGATTTTTAAAAAATAAAATAACATTATTGGCATGCATTTCAACACGAAAAGTTATTTGAAAAGCAACCACTAATATACTACCAAACACTCTCGTAATCTACAAAGAACTAGTTGAAGGATACTACTATCATAAGACAAAAGGCCAAAGATACTCTTTTCATACATGGAACATGATGGAGTCAGAGAAAAACTCCCATGAGTTCCTGGGCTTTTTTCATGAATGTTCATAGATTGGTGTTACCTCCAAGACAAATTCGCGAATGCTTCAGTTAGTTTTTGAATGTGGTTGCTTGAACAGGTAAAAAAATCAAGAGAAAGAGATGTGTTATGTTTTTTTAGAGATGAGTGTTCTGTCCAGAACCATCAGATCCTCTTTGCATGAAAAATACTACCTTACCTACCGAAAGGTTAGCCTGTTAGCTTGCCTGGTGGGGTCGCATGCCGAGGGAGGCGCAGCCCATTATAATTGCTGGTAAAATTTTTTGATGAAAAATCTCATATTCGGTGGTCGGAGACAATCGTGAGAATTTTTTCATGAATGACTGTTTGATAATTAACTATTAACTAAAAACCTAATATGCGTGGGGGATTCATCGTTCAAAATGCATATGTGGATGGATTGTTTATAATTCTTTTTTTTATTATTTTTTTTAATTTGGCCCTTATTAGACCAAATTATAAGTTAATTTGTTGGGGGAGATGAAATTGAAAAACATGGGAACAAAAAAAAACATGTAGGGAATAGATGGTTTTAAAAAGTTTAGATAAAATATTTATTGTGGTTCCTAAACTTTACAAATTATAGATATTATGTCCATTTGGTTTCCAAAATCAAAGGGAAAAATCAATTTTGATTTAAAACTTTATTTTTTTTATTTTTTTTGGCCCCTAATATGAGAAAGGTGAGAGAAAGTCACTGGAATCCGGTGTTAGAAAGAGAAAAATTAGTTTGGCACCTATTTCACCCTCTAAAACAGTTGAAAATTGTGTCAAATTGTTTTTTTTTTATGAGGAAAGCTCGTATTAGGGTTTTTTTACCTTGAAATTGCCAAGAAAAACATATCTGATCTTGATAAGATTTTTTATTTCAAGTTGATTTCAGGTTTTGAGATGGTTTTTTTAAGGTCATGAATGAGTTTATCATGTTGCCTATGATATTTTTGGTAAAAAAAAAATAGGTTGGAAATCTGGTTTTTTGGACAAAAAACTATCAGCCCTGTTTTTCCAACCACCATAGTGATCGGGAACCAAGCAATATAGACGACGCGTTGTCTAAATCTTTTTTTACAAAAACAATTAGGGTGGATGACATGCTACAAAAACATAAAAAAAAAAAAGGCCTAGTCTCGTGAGCCCTGGTGAAATGAGTTAGGCCCAACAATGTCTAGCCCTTTTTTTTAATTATTTTTTTCTTTTTTTAAATTAATGCTTTTTTATATGTTTTTTTCTTTTCTTTTTTCTCATTTGTTAACGCATATAGTTATCGATTTATTTGATTACATGTATACATAAAATTTTTTATTTTTGCTTAAAGTTTTTTAACTATAAAAACATGTTGAAAAAACATGTATATATAATTTTAAAAAAAATTATTTGACTTGCAACGAAGCACAGGTGAAGTATCTAGTATTACACTATAATGCTCAACCTATAACTTGAAAAGACTAGATCAATCAGCCTCATGTTTTCACAATATTATGATATGAATACAAGATATTCTTTTTACCTAAGAAAGCTAAATGGTGTAGGGATTTCACTGTAACTCTAGACACAGATTACTGTGGATTGCAACAGTAAAACTTACATTGGTATGTTGTGTAATTAAGAGAACCATGAGCGTTTTTTTATTTTTTTAATCAAAAAGTTGTTGACGCATGTTCTACACGTCCCGACAAGTAAGAGATGCCCGCACCATTAAGGAGACGTGTCAGACGCTTCCTGATGTCCAAATCTAGCTATTTGTTGTATAACTAGATGCGCAAATATGATCTCTTCCACATGGTGTGGCGCATGTAGACATATCATGGTTGTGTTGTCACTCGGTGATCAATTGATTGTGTTTTTTCTTTCTTTTCTCTCCACTGACAACTAAAATGCACAATTGTTCTCTATGTTGTTTGTTGTTTGGTTGGGTCTGACATAAGTGGCCAGACCTAAGCACCTTGGATATGGCAAACACGTGAGGTTTAGGTCTGACAATCATGTTTAGTGCTAGACCCGAGCGCGAGTCTGACATAATTACCAGACCCAGGCTTCGTGGGGCTGGCAACACTGTACAAGTGCACTGTGGACTAAGACACAATACACTATAGACTTTCATCGTGATTGTTTCAAGCTCTGAAGGCTTGGAATGAGGTTAATGTTGTCTTTTCATATAAAGTTAAATTATCATTTTGCCTTTTAGTTGAAAAAATTGAAGACCTGGTTGTGGAGGTATTTCAGTATTTTTCATAAGCTCATTAGTATTAAATGTTTTAGCGGGGGTATGGTAGTCTTTTGATGATTATTTGTATAGTAAAAATATTATTCTATCCCTAAGGTTAACAAAATTAAGATCTGTTGCCCAAGGGTTTTTTGATCTTTCACAAACAGTTAAATAGTTAAAATACATCATTAGCCTTAAAAAAGATAAAAAATAAGCTTTGCATATGGGGGTATTTTTTCATATTTTTTTGTGTAATTTCTATAATCATGGGGGATATTTTGATATTGTTTTATTATTTTTAAATTCAAAAAGTTGCACTGGATCCACGTTTACTTGGGTCTGACAAACAAGCAAGACCCAAATTAGTAATGTGGGTTTGCATGACTCTCAGACCTAAGACGCTTGTGTCTGGCATGACTGTCATATCCAAAACGCTTGGGTCGAGCATGTCTATTAGCTGTCAGACCTAGAGCTCTTGAGTTTGACCCTGACTTAAGACGTTTAAAACAATTTTTTATACACTTAATATTTTTTTTATATTTTTTAAAAATTAATATGTTAATATACTAGTATTCTTTTTAAAATGAATGACATAAAATAACCAGTAATACAATAAAATTTCTCGGCGAAGCGAACGGTCAAAGTCCGGACTCTACTGTGAATGACTCTTGTCGACAAACTCACACACAGTTCAGAGGGTACGGTTCTCTCTATTTACGTGTACTTGTTGTCCGAGAGGCCAAGACATTCTTTCTGTCTTCCTTCTTTGCTCTTGCTTATGACATATCTAATATTATATTATAATGCTCAACCTATCAACCGTAGGCTTGGGGCTGTGGGGCAGTCTGTGTAAAGTAACATTGCTTGATTGTGTAGATTAATTAGTTCTCATGTGCCATTGCAGATAATTTGTTCACAAAAGTGCTTGTACTGCTTTCAAAATAGAAAAAAAATCAGGCGTATGCATAGGAAAGAGTCCGTTTGGAAAATTGTTTTCAACCGTGTTTTTTTTAAATTTAATTTTTTATTAAAATTATTTTATATATATTTTAAAATTATTTTAATATGCTGATGTTAAAAATAATTTTTAAAAATAAAAAAATATTATTTTAATATATTTTCAAATAAAATATATTGAAAAAATAACAGCTAATATCCTCACAAACACGCTTACATTATAAAGTTGGGGTAAGCAAAAAAATCAAAAAACTGATTAAACTAAGAAAACCGGAAAAAAAATAACTGAAAAAACCGAATAAAAAAAACCGATTAAAATTTTAAAAAACCGGCCGGTCTGGTTCGGTTTTGGTTTTATAAGCAAAAAACTGAAAAAACCGAACCGAACTGAAACCGAAAAAACCGGAAAAAACCAAGCCAAACTGGAAAAATCGAGCCAAAACCAAGCCAAACCGAAAAAACCAAGCCAAACCAAAAAAAAGGAGCCAAAACCGGAAAAAACAGAGCCAAAACCGAGAAAACCGAGCCAAAATCAAGCCAAACCAAAAAACCAAGCCAAACCGAAAAAAAAAAAAAAAAAACAAGCCAAAACCGGACAAAACCGAGACAAAACCGGAAAAACCAAGCCAAACCAATTTGAACCGGTTTTTATCCTAAAAAACCAAACCGAAACTGGTCAGTTTGACCCGGTTTCGGTTCAGTTTTTTTTTTAATTTTGGTTTAGTTATTTATTTTGATAAAAAGCGAACCGAATCGAAAATGATCATCCCCTAATATAATGATCACCCCTTTTTTATCAAATATATTATATTTTTATAATATATCCAAACATTAAAAAATATTTTTTAATTTATTTTTAATGATATTATCAAATATTAAAAATAAATTTTTTTTTTAAAAAATTATTTTTCATTAAATAAACGACCCTATCAAATAAAAGAAAAAAGTGAGGCTGTGGCAAGGATGTGGTTCAAGTGTTCAACACTACGTCACACAACATGTATACAAAATAGTCTCACAGCGCAGTGCAGTACGGGAAAAAAAACAAAAACCCTCTTCAACTCCAAACTCCTACTTCCTGGTAGTTTCACTAGAACAGCGCACACGCACGTTTTAGTTCCCTGTTTCATCAGACATCTATATCACACTTCTCTCTCTCTCTCTCTCTCTCTCTCTCTCTCAATCTTATATCGCCGGCGGCGTGTCGTCGGGAATCTAAAAGACCATAAACATGGAGGGAGACAAGTACTGGCAGCAGTTCTTGGACGAGACAACAATGTTCAACAACATTGTTTTGCGTCATTTGTTACCCTCCAGTTGGTGGGTCACGCTACCTCATTTCTTGCAGACTTGGCTTCGTAACTTCGTTGCTGGAACTCTTCTTTACTTCATCTCTGGACTTCTCTGGTGCTTCTATATTTATTACTTGAAACGCAACGTTTATGTTCCTAAAGGTAATGGGCACATTTCTTTTTCTTGTTTGATGTTTTTCTTGATGTGAGATGGGTTTTGCTCACTTGTTGAATTCATGAATCTGGGTTTTGCTTATTTATTTTTTTCGTCGTTCACTGTTTGACTTTGGGTCCAATTTTTTGTCTTTCTTTCTGGAGTATGAATTTTTTATTTTTATTTTAATTCTGTCCAGATGTTTCTTCGGAATAACTGGCTTAGTTTTTCTAGTTAATTAATAGATATGGTTTGATTTTTTTTTTTTGGTTTTAAAAGTTCTTCTTTTGTGATGTTTATGAATTATGATTGATAAGTAATTGGTCGATCCAGTTGTTGATTTTGAATCTGGATTTTTGTTTTGTTATGCTTTTTCATGGTTGACAATTGATGTTACTGGTATCATGCTGTTTTCCTTTTTCCTCCCTGGATTCTTAATTTTGTTACTGTTGAAGCTTTGCAATTAGACTGTGAGATGATACATTTGTGGTTGGAAGATTTGATGAGTTGGTATTGCTCGAACTCGAATCATTTGAACTGTTACTGTTGCTTTTCTCAACAGAGAGTGGATGGCTAGTTGTAAAGTTTGGGTCGTTGTTTATAGTCCACTGATGACCTTATTATTGGCTGCTTTTGCATAGGTGCTTATTTATAGTATCTGCTTTGCTGTCAAGTTTGATTGTTGTATCATCTATTCTTATTCTAAACTTTTCAAGAATTTTTTTCACTTGGATTTTGAATGTCTCAATTGTGAATTAATGTTTATGTCTGAGTTGTTTAATGCCTGTGTTCTTTCTAATGATCTATTTACTGTATTATATTGGGTTTTCTTCCTTTTTTTTCCCACCTCCAGATCTGCAATGAAAATTTTAAGTTGATTGATGCAGTGCGAATACCTGCCTCCTCTATTTAAACTTTCAAGTGTCCGATCTAGATATCAAATGTTTCTAATTTTTTTGAGGGTATATGTTCCTGAATGTGAATCTGAGTTTCTTTATTTATTAGTTTTCGATCTTTATGTCAACCTTCTAATTGTTTTCCCCCATGAGATGCATATTTTGTCAATTTAAAGGCCATCCCATGCCTTTGTTTTCTCAGCTACATTGCTTGCCGACACGACCAAAAGATTAATGTCTTCTCCCAAGTGTAGGAGTGTCGAAGTAATAAATAACCTGACAAGACCGGGGTCGAACCACATGGAGGTTAACTGTATAAACTACAAATAAAGAAATAGATAATAACATAAAAGGAGCTGAAGAGAGCTTTGAGATGTGATATTGATGTAAGGATTAAACAAGGATAAAATAATTGTCAATGTTAGAGGATCCACTAATGATATTTCAAACAAGTATAATATAAATTCCTTTTATTACTCAATCAGAAACCACACACAAAGGAGGTTCCAGTCGGATTATAAATCATTAACATGATTACATTAGTTATCTTATTCGAATAATGCTAATACTTGTAAATGTTGTCAGGTATTCATGATTATAACTTATGTTAACAATAAATCAAGTTCCTTTCATAGCACAGGTGTCGGTTTTACCATACGGTTGGGCTATGAAAGTGCCAAGTATTTGTTGTACCAAGGGTTATACAACATAAATCTAGATTAACCATTTAACAAGCAAAGTATTAAGAGTGAATAAGATAACAAATACAAAACATGTTAGTATCAAATATTAAGGTCCATGTTGAGTTTATACTATACTTATTCTTACACCATCAGTGTAACCTTTTCACCTTGACATAATAAACTTAACTAAATATAAAAAGAGAGAAACATAAATAAACAAGATAAGAACATAAATAAGTTATAAGTTAACTAAGTAAAGGAAATGAAATGAAAGGCATAAACAAGAGATTAATGAAAGCAAAACTTAAGCATTAACAAAATATAAAGAGAGAGAGCAAGAACATGATCTTGATATGAAAATCAAGATGTCTAAATGCATGACAAATGCCTCCTTTTATAGGCCAAAATTTGGAATTATTGATTTGATGACTAATTGTTGAGTGGGTGGCCACATCTTGACTTGGTGACAATCCTTATCTTCTTGTCTGAACAAAACATCATTGCTAAAATCAGAATTTGAACAGATAGTCTTCATGAAAGTTCTAGGAAATTGTCTCAGCTTTCCAACAAAAAAAGAATCGGTGCATTTGGACTTGTAGAACTTGATATATGAGCTGAACACTGAACAGTGTCTGGACTGTAAGACAGATTCCGACTTCTCCGTTGTTGCTACAATTTGAACTTGAAAACGGTCTTTTTGAATCTTGGACTCTTCATGAAAGTTTTAGGTCTATGTCTTAGCTTTACATCCATATAGACCAGACCCAAATCCAAGTTTTACAGCTCCAGTTATAATCTATTAACCGAATGGTGTTCCAGTTTGGAATGAACCAACATCTCTTTTCTAAGTTTAGCCCTCTTTTTGTCTTCTCAATTTCAGTAGTTAAACTCATCAATCAATCCTTTGATTTATGTGATAGACCTACATTTAAGATGAACATTTACCATAAATTAAAGGTATCTTATATTTTTAGACATATTATTATAAAACATGCTATAGTTAAGGAGTTATTGATGCTTCAAGTGCAAAATGATAATATAAAACCATGATAAAAAAAATACTTTTAAGTAATAATTGTTAGAGAATAATATAAATCATATTTTGGGACCTCACCTAACAGCTTAAGCTATTAGGTTGAAATGGTTCTTTGACATGGTATCAAAGCCTTGATGACCAAACGATCATGAGTTCGAATCTCACCATCCTCATTTATTTGATAAAAATTAAGCACAATGTAATGTGGATCTGTGCAAGTTTCAAGTTTAAAGGGCTTTCACTTGAGGGGGTGTGTTAGAGAATAATATAAATCATATCTTGGGACCTCACCTAACAACTTAAGCTATTAGGTTGAAATGGTTCTTTGACAATAATCACTTGCTTTCCCTACTTTGCTTTTAAATATAACTACATATTATACCATATTCTTGTCCCCATGCTTACCTATTTTAACTTTCTTGGAAATATGTAATATTTTTTACCTCTTTTTCTGCAAGTTATATTCACTGCAATTGCTCCCTTTTTCTTTGTGAGTTTCACATAGCCATTTAGTTAGCATGATGTGCTGAAGCCCGAATGCCACAAAAAATAACATTACTTCATTACATGATTATGACAACAGGAGTTACGATGTGTATAGAAGTTACTGCTTTTCATGTTTTTCCGCCATCTGTCCCTATTTGCAGGGAAATTACTACTTTTTATTTCTTATGTTAAATTTTTTTCCTGTTCCTATTTGCCCATAGCATGTGCGTATCTCTTTAATAAGGTTGCTCTGCTATTTCAACCAATAAGCTTGACTTTTAAAAGTTGTTGATTGATTTATTGGTAGAGTTTTCTTATGTAAGATGGTCATACTAGGTTTTCATATGTAAGGTATTATTTGGGTTTCATTTGGAATCTTGTATCATTCACTTTGGGAAGATGTTGTGCAAGTTTCCTTGTCAGGCTCAAGATTACTCCTTTTTTTGATCTCTTGCGTATTCCCATTGCAGATGCCATCCCTTCAAATAGAGCCATGCTCTTACAAATATATGTTGCTATGAAGGCGATGCCATGGTACACTCTGCTTCCAACTGTTTCTGAATACATGATTGAAAATGGCTGGACAAAGTGTTTCTTTAGCATATCTGAAGTTGGCTGGTTTGCCTACATCACGTATTTGGCTATGTATCTTGTTATTGTGGAGTTTGGGGTTTACTGGATGCATAGAGAATTACATGATATAAAACCTTTGTACAAGCATCTTCATGCAACCCATCACGTCTACAACAAACAGAACACTCTTTCTCCATTTGCTGGTATGTTCTTAATCCAGTCTATGTAGTTCCACTGTTTATGAAACAAATTCTACAATACCCTAAAAACTCCTTATCCAAATCTAGCTCCCCCATGCTATTTCTCATCTCATTTTGCAAGAGGTTCAATGCCAGTTTGCAAGTGTTACCAAACATGGCCATAGCCAGTAACACCTTGACTGGATATGAGGTTTGTGCTGGATATTTTTTTTGTAACAGTGGAAATTTGGCACTGACAAAAACAATAATTCCATCCCTTGAAAAGTATAGTTACGATACTTTGTTACAATTAAAGAAAATGTGACTATTAGAGAACTGCCTTCTTTGTTGCTGAATTTCAACAATAAGCAATCCATATCTGGCCTGAAGGTGACCTGATATGGTACATCGGTACCAACTATGTAGTGTAAAAATTGCAGAATTTAGTGAAAAAAATTGTGGATGAAGTGTGATGTTTTTGGAAAAGGCCTACAGGGAAGGCATTGCAGAATTTGCTGCTACACGAATGTTGTAGCTTATTGGCTGAAAGCTTTTATTATAAGGTGTGCTTTGCTTGATTTGCTCTCATATTTGCGTACAAATTCAAAACTTTCACTATTTACTAAGATAACTGGATTAGGTTATAATACAAGCTTATTCTTCTGCTAATGTTGACTACTTACCTTTTTTCTTTTGCTCTATTAGCATGACCTTCGAAATGCACTTAATTTGCTGCAAATTGTGTTCTTTGACCAACTTTTCATTGAATTTCACAAAAACACCGCACTGAATTCCCGACTTTGGTAATGATACAACTGAAACAACCCACGTTGTGTGATCAAGTCACTGAACGTGCTAGACAAAAATTCCACATTGTATGATTCAGTTAATGAATCTGTGGGATCAAAGTTCCAAAAAGTTAGTTTAAAATGTAGAAGCTGCCCTCTATTAGAAGAGTGTAAAAGTAAATCATTGATGAATTGGTAGAAACTTTGTTGATAATTGCATCAACATCAGGTGGCTTCTATACAGGGGAAAACACTATGTTTTTGGGACTTTCTTCTCATACATTCGACGACATGTTGAAATTTTGTTCCATACGTTTGGTGATGTGGTCAAGGAATATGGGATTTATTTAGTCACTATACCACTGAATTTCAGAATTCAGCGTGGTGGTTGTGAGGGATTTAGTGAAAGATTTCCCTTGAGGGGAAGGTATTGTTGACTTCACATTAAGCAATTGCTTTTATTTGAATCAAGTCATATTTTAGCATTGTTAACTACTTGGAATTACTTTTATTTTAGTGAGATATCCCTGTTAGTGTACCATTGTAATCAGAATTTTTAATCTGGATCACTAAGTAGAAGTAATTGTCTATTTCAGGTCTGGCATTTCACCCACTGGATGGGATTCTACAAGCTGTACCACATGTTATAGCTCTCTTTCTTGTGCCAATCCATTTTAGGTCACACGTAGCCCTCTTATTCATCGAGGCTGTATGGACAGCCAACATTCACGATTGCATCCATGCCAACCTATGGCCCATAATGGGTGCTGGGTACCACACAATTCATCATACTACATACAAGCATAACTATGGCCATTATACCATATGGATGGATTGGATGCTGGGAACCCTTCGTGATCCTGAGGATGATTCATGCCAGAAAGCGCAGAAGGTGCAGTAGGCATGCATGTAGTATTTGGATACCAATAATTTCAATAAATAAACTGAGCCACAGAAGTGTTATTTTTTCCCCATCTTCTCTATGTTTATGTTTGTATTCAAATGGGGAGACTAGTGCAGCAGCTGTGAAGTGATAAGGAGGTTGGTTTTATGCTGTCAAATTTGTTTTACAAGCTGTAGCTCAATTTGACATTAGTTTCCTCTTCGTTCCCAATGTATATGAAATTCGAACCTTTTCTTTCCTTCGAGACCAAAAAAAGAAAGAAAGGGGGATTTGTAGTTGGCTAATTTGTTCTAGATTGAAACCAAACCAAGGAGCTAAGGAGCTAAGGGATCATTCCCAACACAGACACACACGGGAGAAAAAAAGGAAAGGGAAAGAGTTGAGGGTTCGTCGAGTCACAGTGCTTGGTAACTTTTCTGTCCATTATACATATGCATTATGCCATTCAGGAATTATTAGTGCTATTAAGAAATAATAACACTAATAATCATTTATGTTTGATGGGATGTGTATCATGTTATTAACAATATTTAAAAGTTAAAACCATCTAATGCAAGTTGTAAGCTAAAGATGGGTTATGTACTGAGATTACAAAGTGTTCAGGGAGTTGCTGGTTGAAGGACTGGAAATAAAAATGAGACAGCGAAGATAGAAATGTATTTGATTATTGGAAAATAAGAATAAAAATAAATGTTTTGGAATGAATTTTTATGTTTTGAGATATTTTTTTAGAGATAATATAAATTGTTTTTTTATTTCTAAAATATTATTTTGTAATGATTCTAGATTATTATTTCTTATGATGAAAATTGAAAAGCAAGAATTGGTGGGATATCTATATTGAATCTGAAATGAAACTGTAACAATTGAAATAGAAATTACCGAGTTTAAAAGAATAGAATTTGAAAGAATAAATTTTTTGAAAGAAACAGACCACAATTATCAATACCCTGCTGGACACTACATATTTTTAAAACTTTTAATTTTAAAATTTTTTAATAAATAAAAATAATAATTATTATAATTTTAAAATTTAATTTGAAAGTGAATCTAAAATAAGGTTCACACCATGGATAGAGATGATTAACATAATAATAAGAATAATTTTTATTATAATTTAAAAATTCGATTCGTGAGTTGATATAAGTTGGGAGAATCAATGTAAGAATAAAAATAATTATTATTTTATTTTTAAAATTTAATTTGAAAGTTGATATGGGTTGATTTAATTATTTTTTTAAAAATTAAAATAACTTTGATTTGATTAAATTTTTTATTTAAAATAAATTAATTTTTTATTTATTTTTATATTAAAAAACAGGTTTTTAACCGTTATTTCTGGATATTAGAGAAATATTTGGACTAGGATTGCATCTCTGAAATGTAGCTATATTTTATGCTAATTGGAGGAGAGATCCCTCAACGTTTAATTTCCTGATTTTGATCCATCAAATCATCAGGTCAAGGCAATAGGGTTCCTTAGGCTTCCATCCATTAACCCCATTAATTATCATGTGATTTGAACGTCTATGACTATTACCTCTCAATTTTCATGCAAAAAACCTTAAGGACCCAAAAGAAGGCATTGTACTGCCTTGACTTGATAGTTTAAGGGATTAAAATCAGAAAATTAATAGTTCAGGGGCGTAGTTGGATTTGGCCAAGTGTCTCAGGGGTCTCTCGACTGATTAGCCAATGATTTAATGACGAATCTTTTTAGCAGCGTTTTTACTGTAGAAAACGGCATCCTCTCATTATTGAAAAAAATCCATTCTCGCTCGCTCACTCACAAGTGAATCAACCACTCATGGCTTCATCAGCTCTGTGTCTCAAATTTTTCTCTTCTTACACTCCCATCACATCCTCCTTAAACCCAACAACAAAAAAGCATGGTAATACTACCTTAAACAATGCCCAGATAACAACCCCTTCATTTATGTTTGCAAACAACAACAACAAAGAACTTGCGGTGTTAACAAACCCCATTTCGCAATCCAATGCCACCACCAATGTTACAGTGCCAACACCTCCATGGATAAAGGGTCCTCTCATTCTCCAACCCCACGAACTCCTTAACCTCACAAACCCCAAAAACAAGAAGCCAATAAAGAATGACAAGATTGAAAAAGATGACAAGGCTTTGACTGCTAAAGAAAGTGGGGTTAGAGGCAATAAAGCAATGATACAGATTGTTAAAAGTGTTGAAAGACTGCAAAGAGATGAAAACTTGAAGGACACCCAAGAGATTTCTGAGAGTGGAGAGAGTTTAAAGCAGCTCGGAAAAGAAAGGATTTTAAGTGTTTTCGGTGATAAAAGGATTGTAAGAAGTATTGAAAAACTCCAAAAAGATCAAAACTTGAAGGAAACCCCAGTGAATTCTGGGGGTTTTGAGATTGGAGAGGGTTTAAAACAGCTTAACGGAGATGGGGTTTCGGGGTTTAGGGAAAAAAAGCTGCCATGGGTGAGAGAAGAGAGAGTTGGGAATTGGAGAATGAAAAAAGAGAAGGTGGTTAGCAAGGCCGAGTTGAGTCTTGATAAGGAGTTACTTGAGAGATTGAGAGGAGAGGCTGCAAAGATGAGGACTTGGGTAAAGGTGAAGAAAGCTGGGGTGACTCAGAGTGTAGTTGATGAGATAAGATTGACTTGGAGAACGAGTGAGCTGGCTATGATTAAATTCTATATGCCTTTGTGTAGAAATATGAATAGAGCAAGAGATATTGTTGAGGTTAGTTGGTTTACTTTTTTTGTACTCATTTTTTGCTGGTTTATTGATTCTTGTAATTTTTTTTTTTTGGAAGTTACTTTGGAGATAAGTGTTCGTAATTCATGGAAAGACATGCTTTCTGTTCAGAAGCTTGATTTCCACCCTGATTAAGAACTTGTGTTTAAAAGACCGTATTTTCATAAGAAAAAGAAGATCAAATTTTAAACTTATTTTCCTACGAAAAGAAGATCAATTTCTAAACTATGCAGTAATAATTCTTTTCAGATTGCTCATCTTGCTGCTTTTAGCACATTTTCTATGCAAAGCTTCATTGACCCTTTTTTGGGCCGATGTAAGAATTCTGCCTGGAAAAGGGTTATTTGTGATTGATCTGTGTAAACTGTACTGCTTAGTATATGGGTGAATGGTTTGTTGCTCATATTGTAGAGATTGGCATACTATCTCGGCATACTATCTCGGATGTTCTTGTTTGTATTTGTTGCAACTTTAAAATGAGGCTACTTGTTTATGGGTTGTCTTTTCTTTTTTAAAATTTGCTGGTACACCTGGAGCAATCAAAATGCAACAACTGCATTCTTTTCATTCCTTTGTAAACAGATGAAGACAGGAGGCTTGGTTGTTTGGACCAGAAAAGATATTCATGTTGTTTATAGAGGATGCAATTATCAGGGGAAGAAAAACTTCAATGCGGCTACAATCGAGGAAAGTTTTCCCAGAAATGGTGGAGAAGAAGAGTCTATATCAGCTGGCATCTTAATGGAAGCAGAATTGAATACACAACCAATTAATGGATCACTGTTTGAGAGAGAAACTGATAGATTATTAGATGGCTTAGGACCTCGTTTTGTTGACTGGTGGATGCGAAAGCCATTGCCAGTAGATGCAGATTTGCTTCCAGAAGTAGTTAAAGGATTCAGGTCTCCATCAAGGCTTTGTCCTCCACGTATGAGATCAAAGTTGAAAGATGATGAACTGACATACTTGAGAAAGCTTGCTCAATCTCTACCCACACATTTTGTCCTTGGTATTTTCTTACTGTATAAAGCTTTCGATTGCGTTTTTTCCCTATGAACAAAAGCAGACACACTCATACAAATACACAGAGTATAGACAGACAACGAACACATCACATGCATAAGATAACTGAAACAAGGAGAAAAGAGAAATATGCTATCATATTAAGAAACAACATTCTTAAATAGTGCTTGAGAATTGATTGAGAAAAAATGGGCCTGACAGGCATGAACAGTTATTTGGTTGAAATGTTGCATGACATTATATGTATTGGGCTATGCTAGAGGCTTGTGTGCATGTAGGAATGTTTGCATCTTGAAGACTTTTAAAGTTTTGCTTATTTTCTGTAGGGAGGAACAGAAGACTTCAAGGCCTAGCTGCTGCTATCTTAAAGTTGTGGGAAAAGACTATTATAGCTAAAATTGCTGTGAAGTGGGGAGTTCCAAATACCAACAATGAGCAAATGGCAGATGAGCTTAAGGCAAGTTTGATACCGAGAAGCAACATATATAATACTTACTGATTTGCTGAATTATTATTTGTTTATGTTATGTCTGTATGGAAGCTGTCCTATTTTTATTCTATGTGCTTTGGTAGCCTGGATTTTTGAGCAAGGTGGACCATTTCTGATTGTATTCAGTTGAAATTCATTCTGATTTAAGCACCACATCTTCTGGTATCATTTGTTGCCAGGACACTGATGTAGTGATCTGAGTAAAGTGGATCACCCATATTATTTGAATCATTAATTCAAAAGCTTGATGTCCGAGGAGTTGCATATTGACCCGTGCCCAACGGGGCACACTTACTAGTGTTGCCTTGAACATGCACTTGGCACACTTATCTATAAATGACATCTCAGAGATAGATTTTTCTAATGTTGATGTTGTATACGCAGAGTCTCACTGGAGGAGTTCTGCTGCTTCGGAATAAGTTCTTTATAATACTTTATAGAGGCAAAGACTTTCTTCCTGGCCAAGTTGCAAATGTAATAGTGGACAGAGAAATTGCACTTAGAAAATGCCAAACCAACGAAGAAGGTGCAAGAATGAAAGCAATTGAAACTTCTTATATGCCTGGCGGACCAACCAACACAAGCAGAAGTGGAACTTTATATGAATTTCAGGAATTCCAAATCAAATTTCAGAAGACGGCAAAAGGGGACTCTGAAATTCAATTAGAAGCTTATAAGGAAAAACTAGAGAGGGAATTGAGGAATCAAGAATACAGGCTTCGCATTGTAAGATTCAATTCATTTTCTTATCAGGATCACTGTAATGCTGGTTTGGAAAATAATCCTCATGGATTTTGCAGCTTAAAAGTAAGATAGAGAAGCCAGCGAGGGACTTGTCAAAGTTGAATTCTGCATGGGTACCTAGTCCACGGGATGCAGACCAAGGAATAATGACAGAAGAAGAAAGAGAATGCTTCCGGAAGATAGGACAGAAGCTACGTGGTAGCTTAGTGCTTGGTAAAGAAAAGCTTATCATTATGAACCCTGTTTGAAATATTGTTTCTTTTTTTTATCATGCCATATTTTTTCTGCATAGTTGTCTCTCAGTTTTAGGTATTCAAACATCTGAGTCATTGGTTACGACTATTTTCATTTGTTCCTTTTGGTTGATCTGCATGCTAGATGAGTTGCTTGGTTTCCCCTTTCTCCCTTTAATTTACCTTGGTCCCATTAAAAGTGTTTTGTGTGAAGAAGCTCATTTTTGAGAAATCACAGTGAGAGCATTGACTTTCATACGCTGAAACAGATTTTCCTCAAGTTTTGTTGCATAAGAATGAAGGAGGGCTTTCATTGGTCCAGAAAAGGAGAAATTATTACATGAGCCTGGCTCACCTTGAATGCACACTCACGAAGTGGTGGGTCTCACAGTCATTTTATGGTAGGTTGCACATCATTTATGTCAGAACCGGGCTCATGCAATAATTTCTCCCAGAAAAGGGAAGGGGTTAGTGTTGGTTAATCATGTTTGGATTGAACTACAACGCTTTCATCCACGAATAACATTTATTTTTCTGCTTAGTCTACCCTTCCCTTCTGTATCTGTGTGCGGGTGTGGTTCAGATTTTTTTGTTTTGATGGTGGGTTCAGGGAGGCGTGGGGTCTTTGAGGGTGTTATGGAAGGTCTGCATCAGCACTGGAAGCACAGAGAAGTGGTGAAGGTGATTACAATGCAGAGAGTGTTTTCCCAGGTCATTCACACTGCAACATTGCTTGAAGCAGAAAGTGATGGGATCCTAGTTTCAGTGGACAAGCTAAAAGAAGGTCATGCCATAATTATTTACCGTGGAAAAAATTACAAACGCCCTCTAAGGCTTCTAAAGAAGAATCTTTTAACCAAAAGAGAAGCATTCAAGAGATCTCTTCTAATTCAGAGAGTTGGGGTAAGTAAAACTCTTCTCATCTTGCTAATATGTCACTTGCATTTGTTTTTCCGTTAGCTTTGCACCAACCTGCACCGTCATTTCTTACTAGATGAATTTGAGCTTGACTCTGTTCTTTCCTCTCCTTGTTCTTCTCTCTCTCTTTTATGGGTGCATTCGTGGTGGCTCCCAGTCGTTGAAGTTTTTTGCAAATCAGAGAGAGCGTGTGATCTCAGATTTGAAACTCAAACTGGTATATTTTTATCCTTCCTCTTCCTACGAATATTTCTTCAATCATTCTAGTGGATCAGCTTAAAATGGTTTGTCAGGAGCTTGGTCTTATCTTCAACGAAGACAGATCCTTAAAAAATATGAAACAGAGGTAGAATGAAATGGCCTCATATTTTGACCGAACCAATTGTCTACTGATGAATTTTGCAGGCAGAGCTTCATAGATCCAAGGAAAAACATCTTAAAAGTGATACACTATGAGCTAATAGTGGATCACATAGTGATTCCTCATGATATAAGGGAGTGCAGTGAAGATTTTCGATAGGGAGGACTTCTCCACTTCTTCAATATCATACTAGAAAAATCCTGGTAAACTTTCTTGGCATCCTGGAAGTTTGTTAATGAAGTCTATAAACTTAAATTTTCTGCTCAATTGTGATGGTCAATGCCCTAATATTTACACGTATGCATCACCATTTGACTTGTAGCTTAGTCAGATCTTATAGACAAGTTAGGTCGATTTGCTTGTTAACTCATGTAATGCTTTACGATACTCTTGTTTAAGAGATCTGGGTACAATCTCCTGAACTGATGGCTTGTTTCATTAACAAATTGATATGGAACAATGAAAGGGTAAGCTAGATTGTTTGAAGTTGAGGCCAAAATATGTGATGTGCATTCATTGATGGCATCATCTGTTAAGAAAACTTGCCTTTCATTGCAGCCTATGCCATATCGTCAGTAAATGCGAAGAGTCAATTTAGACAACTCTGAAGGCAGGGTGCCAGAGAGGTTTATTGAGGATTCTTTACCAGAGGTATCACATTGCACACCAATCCAGTTGGTGCAGAAGCCTTTGGAGGACACATTGGACCAGCCTGATGGCAAGGGGTTCAGGGAATTAGCTAGTTTCAGCATGACAGCAACATCATTGGCCGTGACAGATGAGAGAATGAGAAGGAAACTGAGATGATGACTCATTGAGGGAATTGGATAGATAAAGCGATAGAAATGAACAATCTAGACTCTCTAAGGTTTATTTGGTTTTGAAGAGGATGGGATTTTCATTTCATCTTTTCTTTTTTCTTGTCAGCTAAGAGGTTACAGCCAATGCTAGGATTTCAAGAAGATAAATCAGTCCCTTGATTATTTTTGGATGCCGTTAACACATCTTAACTAGTTAAAAAAACTAAATTACACATTATGTACTAACAGGAACGCAGGCTAAGGAGAGTTGAAGAACTTGGCTAGAAAAATATTCTTAGCAAAGGCAGCTTTCAGGTTTGACTCTGCTAGTTGCTTCAGAATCAAAATTTTCATTTTTGAGTATTTTTGCTTATTGTTTGATGTAGGCAGGTTTGAAGGATCTGATGGTTATGAACAGTCATTGCAACAGTTAAGCTGTGAATCTGCCGCAACTAAGCAACCACACTGCCAAACACGTTATAAATCATGTAGGAAGCCCGATAGACTCGTTTATGGACTAATGAGATAAAACTAAGCTTGAATGAGGCTAGATCTTGTGAAACGACTAGCTCTCAAATTTGGTCAGGAGGCTCTACATGTTCTACAAGGGTTGGTTTAATATATGTTCTTTGAACTAATTTTGTTATTTTTTATTTTATTTTGGATTTCTAGTTTAATTTTATGCTGTTTTTCTTTTTTGATTTTGAATTATGATTTTCCTATTTTATAGAGGTTGGTTTAAGGTTTTTTCAAGAGGTTGTAATCCCTGTAAATTACTAGAAAATAATTATTCAGTAATAAAACTTTGAATTAAAGTTTTTAGTGATCCTTCTTTCGAAAATTCCATCATTCTTGTTCTTTGATTCTTATTCTTTAATGTGGCCGCGTCATTATTTAGTTTGGTCCTTTTGGAGAAACATGCATAAATGTTTCATAAAGTTCTGGTTGTTTTGTTATGTCTCAGTATGTTAATTACGCCATGTTGCAATCTGTTTTGTATCTCTGCATTATTGGAATTTCATTTTGTATTCATCAACAAAAAAGAAAGAAAAATAAATAAATTATACATGAACAAGTTAAGATGGATCAAGCCCTTCTTAGATTAAATAAACTGTGCGGCAAATTCTACCAAAGAAATGTATTGTGTAAGGATATGGTAAGTGAGCAACAACATTCTTGTACGTGGAATACTAGAAAGGACATGGTCATCTCCAAAGGTTGTACTACTTTCCCTTGATGATCTTTGTAACGACTCCAGAAGAAAAAAAAGCAAGCCAACAGAGTCACTTGGCTTTTTGCACTTGGTTTCCATGATCCAAAAAAGTTTTAAGTAAATTCAAAATCATTAAGGTTATAAAGGACATGGCCATCTCCAAGCTGCTATTTACTGAAAACCAAGTGCAAAAAGCCAACAGAGTCAATTCAGGCTTCAACGGATCAGGGATCTGAATTTGCAAAGTCAAGAATCAGTAGGAAAAAGATGATGAAGAAAATAAACTTGAATTTGAATTTCCTGTGAACTCGCTGACCACTTGAGTAGCATCAGGTAATTAACAGCAAAATACATGTAAATGTTATAAACTCTCAATTTGATACACTGAGTGGCATAAGATTATACATCACAAGTACATCAAAAAAGCTTTACAATGACAAAAAATATAACCGAAGTATGTTGAAGGATTCTGGAAAATGTTTTTTGCAGAAAAAATTAAAATCTGTTTTCTTTTCTATGTGGACCAGTGTTGACCAGTAAAGTGACAGATCAAGCCCACACTTCCAGCATATTAAATTTTAAGCAAGAGTCAATAATGATTGACTTAATCATTGGAAATCAAGTGATGGTTTACAACATGATTAGGGTACCTGTTATGAAGCTTCTTTAACTAATGGCAGCCATGCCACTTTCCTTTTGTGACAATGCACATGCTCTTGAGGTTGATGCGGTGAGGTTCGTTTCCAGTGATGTTGTCGGAGAATACAGGAAAGGCTTAGGTGGAGTTTGCAAGAATTGAAGACTGCCTTCTAACATCTCCACCACCTTTGTCATTGATGGTCTATCTAATGGATTGGTTTGAACACACCACAAACCCACCGTAACCATCTTTTTTATCGTCTCTTCTGTTTCATCTGTTATAACACCATGGAGACTAGACACCTCTTCTGATTCATACATACAATTTGGAAGGAATATTTCACTACTTTGAGATTCTCCGATATCAATGTTTCTTTTTCCTCCAACCATTTCAAGAACCATCATCCCGTAACTATACACATCAGACTTGTAAGAAACTCCTCCAAAGTTTTTGCAGAATACTTCTGGAGCTATATACCCTGCAGTCCCTCTTGCACCTGTCATTGAAACCATACTTTCTTCTCTCTTGCATAGCTTTGCCAGACCAAAATCAGATATTTTTGGACAGAAATCTGTGTCTAAGAGAATGTTGTGAGGTTTTATGTCAAAATGAACAATCCTAGTGTTACAACCTCTATGCAAGTACTCAAGACCTCTACCAATGCCGACAGCAATTTCATATAATTTTTCCCATTGTAAATTATGGTTTCCATGAAGAGAGGTCTGACGATATATAAACTTGTCTAGAGATCCATTCGGCATGTATTCATAGATCAAAGCTCTTTTAGTCCTTTCAAAGCAAAACCCCAAAAGGGTAACTATGTTTACGTGAGAAGTTCTACTAATACTCACAACTTCATTAACAAACTCTTCTCCATCACCTTTGGAATTCTTCAGGACTTTTACTGCCACAGGACGGCCATCCGGTAACTCTCCTTTGTATACACCTCCAAATCCGCCTTGACCTAGTTTATCCACGAATGAGTTGGTCATTTTCTTAATTTCTGAATATGTATAGCGTTTTGGAGTAAGAGAATGCGAGTTCATAATGATCGTTTCAATATTTAGATTATGTTGAGCATTCTGCCTCCAAAAGCTAGTCATCCGGCCTCTAGATAATCCTCTTCTAGAGCATAGCACAATGATAGTGACTGCTATCATCGTGTACATAGCTAACGTTACAACTGAAATAAGAGAATCACAGTTGATTCATGTGAGTTGTATGTTATGTGCTAACAAGAAGCATAGATATTCACAGCATGTCATAACTAAATATTCATGCAATGATTGGAGAAAAGAAGGGTATTTGATGGTTTTCTTACCTTTAATAAGCTTATATTCCCATCTATAAGACTCTGCAAGACAAACAGCAAATAACTCAGTTTCCTGACATAGTAAGCATGAAATTACCCATGATTTATATTTGAAGTGTCTAGTTATCTTTTTCTATCTATGACAAGATATCAAATCATATCAACACTCAGTAGCCCCAAGAAGACAGAATTAAATACATTTACTTTCCCAAGCCAAATTACAGTCACGCACGACAGAGCAGAAGTATCTTGTTACTGCTACAGCAGTACGTTAAAACATGGAAAATTCAGCTTCTTGAAATCAAATTTCAGGTGCCAAGTAGAATATTAACGGGGTCATCTAGTCTTTGTCAATTTATTAAGGACCCCTCTTATCCAAAATGTTAGGTGAACAAGAGACCTCTTTTGGTTGCAAAATCCAACCATTGACCAAAACAAGAACAAATTGATTAATTTCTTAACTCAAAAGGTTTTTGTCAAGTACTCTTTCCCTGGAAATGAAAATTTAAAACAAAGAAAATTCTTACATATTAATTATCTTCGTTAAAAATAGGAAACTTGCAAGGGAAAGCAACCTTATTTTAAGTACAGACTTGTTCTATATTTTACATGCAATCACATATCATATAAGGTCATCTTAATTAATAAAGAATAAGGAAATTGTTATGAATTTTCTTTCCAGCAAAATAGAGGAAATGAAAATAGTGCATTATCACTTCTCAATTTTGCGATAATGGAAAGAAATCCAACAAATCTTGCTTGGGCCAATTTTTGTCTACATCAGGACAGTTAATCTTCTTTCACAAAAATAAAAGGTTACACGACATACCTTTCTTGCAAGTAGTTGCATAAGGCTGGTCTTGACAATAGCAAGTGAATTTACTAGAATCGTTATTGTATCCACACTGCCCACCAGAAAATTTGCATTTGTTACACAAGGAATCATTTGCAGTCCACTGCAACCAAAAACCCCGATGAAGAGCATTTGTCAAATTTGCAGCAGTTGGATGGCTCTCTATTGATCGAACAGCGGATTCATATGCTGGAATGAGAACGCTGTGATTACATGACTCCAGGTAACTGCTTATGTTAGCAGCAAAGCTACCAGTGGCTGACATGCTCAGGTTCCTTGTCAGATAGTAACCTACCATATCAGTTCTGCTTATGTTGCAACTGAACTGATAGGATAGCCCTAAAGTTGGTAAAAATTGACTTGGAATCGTTGGACATCCATAGTACAGCATTATATTCTTAGTATTTGAAGCATAACTGAAACGGTCGGAATCAAAAGTGGAGTTGACAGGGGGGATAGAACAAATGTTGTCTGTGTACTCTGTTGAAATGAGATGAACTCGAGACATGCTTTTGATCTCTAGGACTTGGTAGGCCACTTCCGATATTTTAATCACTGGGGCGTCACCACTGCAATCAAGATGAAATCCTGGGTAGCCACAGTACTGAGGACGATTCACTCCCCAGAAAGGATAGGTTATATTCTGAATGTTTCCACACTCAAATGACTTGCTGCAGCTTAGATATCGCTTATCAGGTTCACATAGAGAAATTGGAATTGCAATAATGATGATGGTAATTACTGTGAGAGGTAAAGAGATGGTTTGAAGGAGATGTGGATGCATTTCTGGAGATTACGGGTGAGGGGAAGGGGCTGCAGGTATAGAACTCTCGAATCATGAGAGAGCAGATGGAGCTAACCAGGTTTTATTTCTCATAAACATAAGATAATCAGATGTCTTGACTCTTGACTCTTGACTCACTAATATGACTTAGTCTGCAACAAGAAGTTTCCTGTTCATTCACTGGAGTTCTAATGCGAATGACACAAGACTCGCATTTTCTTTAATATACTTTCAGATTTCTTTTTGCATTGAAACATGCCAAATTCAATTATCTATGATTTACTTGTCTATCAAGACAAGAAAATTCAGCAAGAATGCATAGCTTTGTGAAAACACTCTTTCTTGAGTCTAGTTTGAAAAAAAATGTTCTGTCTAAATATTCCTCAACTTCCTCGTCCACACTGGTTAAATTTTCCAGCAAGAAAAAAGAAGAAAATGTTACATTATAGGAAATAATTTACTCAAATTACTATATAGTAATGCCAATGGCATAAACAGTGTTATATTTAGTTATCTTAATCATGTTCTGAGTTGACAAAAAGCCATATATATATATATAAAAAAAAGCCAGTCCTTTTCCAGTGCCATCTTAGAAAATGACAAGGAAACATAGAAAACTTATGTTATTTATGCATATAGGCAACCACAAGAATTCTTTTCTCCACATGACTAATCAAATGATGCTGATTTGAAGCTTATTATAACGATAAAAACCTTATGTGTTGCGTACTGCTTCTGCTGAATATATTAACTCTGGTGTTCTTCTATTTCTACGCTGCCACTATTAATCTCTCTGGCCGTGCCACCCCAACTATCCTCTATTGTTTCTAGATGCTCTACTTTACAAATTCTATTCCGCGAGCTCCAATTTTACAGGTGCTGGATCATAGTAAGAATTTATTATATTTTCGAGTTCTGTAATATTCTTAAATACTGTAAAGCTTAAGCTCTCTTGTCTTCTTATCTATGAATTAAAACTAGAAAAGCAAGGACATTAAAATGGCAGTCCTAGATCACAATTTATGGAGATTGAACTTTAAGAATAGGAACAACAATTGGTACACAAATTCATGGGAAATCAAGCAGATAGTTACAGTTTAAACATGTATCTATTACGAAGATCCTTTATCTACTTATGAAAATGTGCGGTGTGTTGAAAATGTTGAGTAAAGTTCCATTTGAGGTGATCTTGTAGGAGAATATAGGAAAGGCTTTTTATGGACAGCTCATCCAATACTTTATTCTCATTCACAGATTGTTAGGAAATGAAATATTCTCGTGTACAGTGTACAGAATAGCAGAGTTGTATAAAATAGAAGATATGTATTTATTCACTTTTCATTGTAATGCCTAATATGTCGCTACTGAAGCTACAATGCAGCAACTGATTCCTGACTTGTAGGAATCAGTTGCAGCCTCCCTGTATAAGTATATGATTCAGTATCAATAACAATTACGCTGGTAAATTCAATCTTTCTCTTCATTCTTTTCATGGTATCAGAACCTTGATGACCAAGCAGTCACGAGTTCGAATCTCACCATCCCCATTTATTTGATAAAAATTAAGCACAAGGTAATATGGGCCTGTGCAAGTTTCAAGCCCAAAGGACTTTCACTTGAGGAGGTGTGTTAGAGAATAATATAAATCATATCTTAGGACCTCACCTAACATGAAAAGAATGAAGAGAAAGATTGAATTTACCAGCGTAATTGTTATTGATACTGAATCATATACTTATACAGGGAGGCTGCAACTAATTCCTACAAGTCAGGAACCGTTCTTTGCATTGTAGTTTTAGTAGCGACATATTAGGCATTACAATGGAAAGTGAATAAATACATATCTTCTATTTTATACAACTCTGCTATTCTATACATGGGAATATTTCATTTCCTAACACTCCCCCTCAAGTTGGAGAGTGGATATCCTGCACTCCTAATTTGCTAACCATAGGAACAAAGATCTCTTTTCCCAGGGGCTTAGTCAAGACATCTGCTAGTTGATGTGCAGAGTCGACATGTTTTGTAGTAATGGAACCATCTTGAATCTTGTCTCGGATGTAGTGACAGTCCATTTCAATGTGCCTAGTTCTCTCATGAAACACTGGATTGGCTGCAATGTGTAACGCAACTTTATTGTCACAATATAGTAAGGCAGATTCACGATGTGAAATTCCCAAGTCCTTCAGTAGACATCGCAACCATGTTAACTCACAAAGGGCTCTGTCATTGCTTGGTATTCTGCTTCAGCAGAAGAAAGCGATATGTTTTTCCGCCGCTTCGACCTCCGGGATATCGGTGAAGGTCCAAGAAAAACATAATAGCCTGTTGTAGATCTCCTAGTGAGTGGACAGCTCGCCCTAATCGAGTCACAATAAGCTCTCAACTTTAAGTCACTCTTGGAAGAGAAAAATAAGCTTCGGCCGAGTGCACCTTTTAGCTATCGAACAACTCGAAAGAGTTTGCCTCCATATGAAGTTTTCGGTTGCTTGCATAAATCTACTCAAGACATGTACAGCATACGTTATGTCGGCCTTAATACTGATCAAATAAATTAACCGACCCACCAATCTTCTATATCGATTTGTATCCTTGAGCAGGGTGCTCTTGTCTGATAATTTCAAGCCTCGTTCCATAGGAGTATTAATAGGAGCAGCACCTGACAAACCTGCATCCTCAATGACTTCCAGTGCATATTTACGTTGTGAAATGAAAATTCCATTCTTTGAAGTAGACACCTTAATTCCAAGAAAGTATTTTAAATCACCAAGATCTTTGATATGAAAATGTTTATGCAGGAATTGTTTAGTTGCAACAATGTTAACCGGATCATTTCCAGTGATCAAGATATCATCAACGTATATCAAGAGAACAATAAAAGACATACCCTGCTTCCTGGAGAATAGAGAATAATCTGCTCTTGATTGTATAAAACTAGTAGAATGCATAGCTTCAGAAAATTTAGCAAACCACTGGCGGGATGCCTGTTTTAAACCGTAAAGGGATTTGTGGAGGCGACAAACTAGATGATCCTCCCCCTGGCACCGAAGACCTGGTGGTAGAGACATATATATCTCCTCAGCTAAGTCTCCATGAAGAAAAGCATTGTGGACGTCCATCTGGTGCAGGGACCAGCCATGAGCTGCTGTTAAGGCAAGTAAACAACGGATATAGATTATTTTGGCAGTAGGAGAAAATGTATTATGGTAGTCGACTCCTTCCATTTGAGTGAAACCTTGGGCGACTAAATGAGCTTTGTACCGCTCGACAGAACCATCTGAATGGTCTTTAATTTTATAGACCTATCTGTAGCCAATCGGTGTCTTGCCTGATGGCGGTGAGGTGAGAGACCAAGTGCCATTGGCTTGGAGAGCATGCGAGTCGGAGCGCATGGCCTTCGCCATTCAGGATGAACAACAGCCTCTGCATAAGATTTAGGCTCTGGGATGATGCTGAGCAGAGCAACAAATGCGTGATATGCAGGAGTATAACGATGATATGAAACAAAGTTGGCCATGAGATATTGCGTACCTTTGATTGGACCTGGTAGTAAGGTGGCTGATTGGTGGGAGGAAACATTGGAGTAGACAAAGTCGTTGAGCTTGGCTGGCGAAGCAGTATGGAAACTGGAGTGACAAAGTGGGGTGGGTTCGGGTGGTGGTGGATTTTCAGCTGGGGAATTGGGTCAGAAGGCCTAGGGCGACGTGTATAGGTGCGGAGGATGGGTGGAGGCTGGGGTGATGAGGGGTGTGGATTTAAGGAGGCAGGTGGCGATGAACATGAAGGTGCAGGTACTGTAACAGGAGGAGAAGTTTGTGGACTGGAATAAAGAGAAGTCGTGGCATGAGTTAGAAGAGGAATATGACCAAATTCAATGGGTGAAGGATGTTGAACAAAACCGGGTTTGACAGATGCATAAGGAAAAATATGTTCATGAAAGCGCACATCGTGACTAGTGAAATTTTTTTTGGAAGATAAATCAAATAATTTATATGCCTTTTGACCGGTAGGATAACCAATAAAAATTGAGGGCATTGAGTGAAAGTCAAATTTATGAGAATGATGTACATTGGTAGCATAAGCTAAGCAACCAAAAACCCGGATATGAGAAAAAGAAAGCAGTTTTGAGTAGAGAAGTTCAAATGGAGTTTTGAAGGAGAGCACTGAGGAAGGGAGTCGATTGATGATGTGAACAATAGTAAGAGCACACTCTCCCCAAAATTGGGTTGGGAGTTGAGCTTGAAATTTCAAAGCTCGAGTTACTTGTAAGATGTGACGATGTTTGCGTTCCACAACCCCATTTTGTTGAGGCGTGTAAACACAGGAATGCTGAAAAATGACACCATTATCTTGAAGAAAGGAACAAAGTGATATAAATTCGCCACCATTATCACTTCGGAAAATTTTAATGGGAGATTCAAATTGTGTGAGAACATAACTGAAAAAGTGTTTTATAAGAGATTGAGCTTCAGTTTTGTGTCGCATCAAAAATATCCATGTGAAATGTGTATAATCATCAACGATAGTAAGAAAATAATAAGCACCAGAAATGGAAGGATGTCGATAACGACCCCAAATGTCACAATGAATTATTTCAAAAGGTTTTATAGAGGAAATGACACTAGAATTGAAAGGCAAGCGACTTTGCTTAGCCAAAGGACAAATAGGACAAACATGATTGGATTGAATAGAAAAATTTAAAAATGGCTGGGCAATGAAACTTAAACGATGAGGTGAGATATGGCCTAAGCGTTTATGCTAGAGATCGGTGGATGAGATGGTGAGGTTGCAGGCTGGTTGATGTAATGGTGGGGTAGGTTGTACCATAAATTTCTTCGTCGCTATTGTCACCAAGTAGTATAATTCGTCACGTTGTTATGAGCTTCATTGGTATCCAGCAGGGCACCCCAAGGTAAAGCACAATTCAGCCAAATTCTTCAACCACAAGGCAAAACTGCAGCAAACCATGTGTCAGAGAGTTTTGCTAAAGAAAACGACAAGTCTGCTGTTGGAATTTCAGAGACCCAATTGAAGCAACTCTTATCTCTTCTTAATGACAAAGGTGCCAAATCCAGTTCTCAAGCACATGCTGTAACCAAACCATGTTTGCCTTGGGGTGCCTTGTGGATACCCATGAAGCTATGCATTCTGCTGGTTTTATACAATCAAGAGCAGATTATTCTCTATTCACCAGGAAGCAGGGTATGTCTTTTACTATTCTCTTGATATACGTTGATGATATCTTGATCACTGGAAATGATCCGGTTAACATTGCTGCAGCTAAACAATTCCTGCATAAACATTTTCATATCAAAGATCTTGGTGATTTAAAATACTTTCTTGGAATTGAGGTGTCTACTTCAAAGAATGGAATTTTCATTTCACAACGTAAATATGCACTGGAAGTCATTGAGGATGTAGGTTTGTCAGGTGTTGCTCCTATTAATACTTTTATGGAACGAGGCTTGAAATTATCAGACAAGAGCACCCTACTTAAGGATACAAATCGGTATAGAAGATTGGTGGGTCGGTTAATTTATTTGACTGTATTAAGGCCAGACATAACGTATGCTGTACATGTCTTGAGTAGATTTATGCAGCAGCCCCGAAAACTTCATATGGAGGCAGCTCTTCGAGTTGTTCGATATCTAAAAGGTGCACTGGCCGAGGCTTATTTTTCTCTTCCAAGAGTGACTTAAAGTTGAGAGCTTATTGTGTCTCAGATTGGGCAGGCTGTCCACTCACTAGGAGATCTACAACAGGCTATTGTGTTTTTCTTGGACCTTCAGCGATATCCCGGAGGTCAAAGCGGCGAAAAACAATATCGCTTTCTTCCTGCGACGAGAATACCGAGCAATGACGGGAGCCTGCTTGTGAGTTAACATGGTTGTGATGTCTCTCGAAAGACTTGGGAATTTCACACCGTGAATCTGCCTTACTATATTGTGACAATAAAGCTGCGTTACACATTGCGGCCAATCCAGTGTTTCATGAGAGAACTAGGCACATTGAAATGGATTGTCACTACATCCGAAACAAGATTCAAGATGGTTCCATTACTACAAAACATGTCGACTCTGCACATCAACTAGCAGATGTCTTGACTAAGCCCCTGGGAAAAGAGATCTTTGTTCCTATGGTTAGCAAGTTAGGAGTGCAGGATATCTACTCTCCAACTTGAGGGGGAGTGTTAGGAAATGAAATATTCACGTGTATAGAATAGCAGAGTTGTATAAAATAGAAGATATGTATTTATTCACTTTCCATTGTAATGCCTAACATGTCGCTACTCGAAGCTACAATGCAAGAATCGATTCGACTTGTAGGAATTAGTTGCAGCCTCCCTGTATAAGTATATGATTCAGTATCAATAACAATTACGCTGGTAAATTCAATCTTTCTCTTCACACAAGTTCAAAGTTGTTAGAGTATCCATAGAACAAACCAAAATCAACAATACCTTTGATATACTAAAGGATTCGCTTCAATGCTTTGAAATGTGTTATAATTGATGTCTTAATAAATTTGCTCACAAATCCTACTCCAAAGAAAATATCTGGACGGGTGCATGTCAAGTATCTCAAACTCCCAACTAAGCTCTTGAATATTGTAGAGTTTATCTTCTCTCATTCATTATTCTTTGACATCTTCACTCCATATTCAATTAAAGTATTCATTTTTGCACAATCCTCCATTTTGAATTTTTTAATAATCTCTTTTGCAAACTTTTTTTGATTCATAAAGATTCCATTTTCTCCTTACTTGATCTCAATCTTTAAGTAGTATGTTATAAGATCAACATCTGTCATCTCAAGCTTCTTGATCATTGCTTGCTTGAAGTCTCCAAACATCTTTGGATTATTTCCTGTAAAGATCATGTTATCCATATACAAACATACAATAAAAATATCGCCACTCTCTTTTATCTTTATATAGATAGTATATTTATGTGGACATTTTACAAATCTATTCTTTCAGAAATAACTATCAATTCCAAGCTTATTTATAGGTCTTAAGTTCTAGACAAACAAAGAATTAAACTACTCAAAAGAAGTTATAATCTGCACAGTAAACGTAGTTCTACCGACTTAACCGGTCGATCATTTTTTGAACCGGTCGACCAAATTATTTAATTTAACCGGTTGCTCTATTCCAACCGGTCGACCGAATTCCAAGTGTAAAGAAAAATGTTCTTTTCATTCAATCTGACAACTCAGATTCCTGTCTTGCCATTCCTATCCTAGAACTTGGCTCACCAAATTACCGGGAAGGAAAAATCACTCTTCTTTTGTTGACTACAAGCGTAGCAGATAGTTTATGATGGAATTCGTGGTAAAACGATAAAGACGAATCAAACAATAAAAATCTCCACAATTCACTTAAAAAACACATTTTAATATGAGAGCTCATACATTGGCGTTGTGTGCAAGCAATGGATTCAAACCAGCCACCTGATCAGAATTCAGGTCAACAATCCTTAAATATTCAGTCAAAAGAAAACAAGAAAATGTTAGTTTTTATGTAAGAATTGACTTGATTAAAGTACAATTCTGCTAATGGCATGGATGATGCTATCAGAGCCACTTGGTATTGCTCCTGGTGGAAAAAAGAAAAGTCTCTTTCTGGTGTCATCTTATCAAATGACACGAAACACGGAAAACTTAATGATTTGGTTCTCCAAATTTACCTGACACATGAAGCAGTTACTTAAGAACCTGTTATTGCTGCAACTAGGTCGGCTTGCTTGATTCTTCACTGTTTACGTTTTTGCTGTATTTCCTTTCTCACTGATGCTACTCTGTGCTGCTTTTTTTTTTTTTTATCTTGGGTTTTACTCATCTTAAATGATATTACTGCTAAAAACACGCAGATTACTCTCTTTTCTAATGCTGCTGAGCCTGACAGCGAACGTTTTTTATTTGTTCTTGGTACTACTTGTGTTTCTTTCATTTATCCAAACGTCATCCATGGAATCCTGACAAAGTTTTTATTTTTAATGGAAAGAATTCATTACATATTAGTTCTCGACAGGTCTAATACACAATTTCAACCACGTTAAGGAAGTTATTTGATTTAAAAAAAAATAGCAAAAAAGGTTATAGTTTCATAAATTACAAGACCTGGATTATTGCAGAAGAGAATTGCGAACTTGCATAAAAACAGCCTTGAGATAACAGAATGGCAGATATGCAGTGACGGATTAACTGTAGAAATGCAGCATTTACAGTAGAGGCAGAAAAAAAGTGAGGATTCGCACAGATGCAGCAGAACAGAATATCAGATCTATGACAGGAATTAAACTATGTGAAAACTAAATTATCCTCGCTGATATATGCATTGATCATGAGTGATAATAAAGCTTAAACTCCATGTCTTCTTGTCTAAATTAATTTGAAGCTATAAACAGTGACGGGTAAGAGATGAACAAAGACAAAGGTTATTGTTATGATTATGATGAACAAAGACATGGCTGGAAAGAGCTGGGATTGCATTTTCACAGATAAAGAGAGAATACGGGGACAATTTGCAGGTGTTAGAGCAAATTGACCTTTTTTTTTTCATAACCAAGTAGACATTAAAAGGCCACTCATCACATAGTATTATAAAATGGTTACCAAATACGTAGTGTGACTTGTTCTAGGGTGAGAAGCTCCATAGTGGTCAAGCTACTAGTTGAAGAAAACCTAGAGCATCCCATATTCATTTCATGACCAGCTTGGTAACCTAAAGGTCTCTGTAGTTTTCTTAGGAGGAAAATTAGAAGCCTTCCATTTCCGACCATTCTTCCACCTGCTGTCACAGGCTGCTATGAGATGCTGGCTCATTGTGAAAGCTCGAACTGCCTTCATCATGAACGACCCCTTCTGAACCCTATAGACACAGCAGAAAGATCTTCACAAGCCTTTGAAGACCTTCCCTCTATGCTCCCTACCAACATACACAGGTACCGGTTCTTCACAGGAATGACTACGGGAAACTTATTGATGAAGAGTAGAAGATTTATGTTCAGTTTCCTGAAGTTTTCTGGTAAAGTTTCGAAGTTAGACGATTCCATTTTAATTCAGCTGCTCAAGCAAAATAAGAATACGAGTAAGAAATACATAAAATGCAATGAAGCTTTGATGACATTAACCACAAGTAATAATAAGCACAACCTCTGAGTCTTGTCTACCCTTTGAAATTGTAAACAATGACAAGCATCAACAGATCAATTCTACACTTCCCACATATTGAACATCAAGTACATACTAGAATTTGTTAACATCATGGACAAAAAAAAAAAAAAAAAATGAAGGTGAGAGGATAGTGTCTCTTAGCGCTGAGAGAGTTTCCTCCTGTACATGAGCTATATCATAGAAAAATTAATTCATCCAAGAGCAGCACTTAGATGAAGAACAAATACAGGTTTGTTTTTTTATCTTTATCAGGCCAAATAAAATTTGCAATTTCCAGTTACAAGTCACTTTCATCTGCAAACAATGTCTTTACCCCACCCCCCTGGGACGACACGCAAGGCAGTAATGATACAGTGGAAGAGTGATATTCTTGAGCGGACCTTCTAGGAGAGGAAAGGGAAGGTCTCGGTGGAATTTGCAAAGATTGAAGACTGCCTTCAAACATCTCTACAACCTTTGTCATTGATGGTCTATGTGATGGAATGGTTTGGATGCACCACAAACCCACTAAAATCATCTTTTTAACAATCTCTTTTTCCTCCTCCGTTGTACCTCCATGAAATATTGAAATCTCTCCTGGATCAAGATACATATAAAACCAATCCGGGAAATACAACTCGTTGGTTTCCACCGATCCCATATCAAAATCTTTACTTTGTCCGACCATTTCAAGAACCATCATTCCATAACTATACACATCAGACTTGTAAGTTACTCCTCCAAAAGATCTGCAGAATACTTCAGGCGCTATGTAACCAACAGTTCCTCTGGCACCTATCATCGAAATCTTACTTACTTTGCTCTTACATAGCTTCGCGAGACCAAAATCTGAGATCTTTGGACAAAAGTCTTCATCAAGAAGAATGTTGTGAGGCTTTATGTCAAAATGCACAATCCGAGTGTTACACCCTCTATGCAAGTACTCCAGACCTCTAGCAATACCAACTGCAATTTCATATAATTTTTTCCATTCTAAACGACAGTTTGTATGTGGGGATCCTTTATTGGATAGGAAGCTATCTAAAGATCCATTGGGCATGAATTCATAAATCAAAGCTCTTTTATTCCTCTCATAGCAGAAGCCCAAAAGGGTAACTACATTCACGTGGGAAGTTCCACTGATGCTTGCAACTTCATTCATGAACTCTTCTCCATCACCTTTGGACTCTTTTAGGACTTTTACAGCTACAAGACGACCGTCGTCTGGTAACTTTCCTCTGTATACATTACCAAATCCTCCCTCACCTAGTGTATTGACGAATGAGTTGGTCATTTTCTTGATGTCTGAATACGAATAACGCTTTGGAGTAAGAGAATGGTAGTTCATCATAAATGTTTCAACCCTGCCAACATGCTGCGGTTTCTTCAGCCTGAAGGTCATTGCTATGACAGCACTAAAGGAACCTTCTCTTCTAGTGATATATAGTGTAATTACGGATAAAGTTAATATCGCTGCCGCAGCTGCTGATGTGCCTGTCATTTAAGATGCATCGTCATCATCAAAAGAGAATATTGGATTTCTTATAATTATATAATTTATATTATTACCTGCAGCAATTTGTAGTCGCCTACCACTCATAGAAGATCCTGTAACATGACATCAAATAATGTTAGGGAGTTGTCCAAGTTAGGACTACACTGAAAAGAACTTGTATACAAAGATGGTTACCGTCTCTAACCCAAACAAATAGACTAATATTTTATGGTTACAGACTCATTTTTCTCATTATCTACAGTTCTACTCTAGCTATAGATAAAAGACTGCTATGAGTGTTAACATTTGCAAAGACTATGAAATACTTGTTACTTAAAGATTTAAAATTATAGTATTTTATACTTTTCAATTTTTAATAATAAAAAAATTACATCAAGCCTCTTTGATCGTTTTTGCACACCATCCCCGTTTTTTAAAGAATTACACTTTACATCATCAACTTTCACTCAAAAAAATATCAACAAAAAAAAAAAATTATTACCAAATTTGTTATTATATTTTATTTAATGATTAAAAAGCTGTTAAAATTATAAAATTATATATATGAATAAAGTTGCAATACCTCAGCTTTAGGGAATATTGACATGGGATTTTGTTTTTTTAATCTTTTGGCATAATCATTTTTACTGCAATATTTATTAATTTTTGAAATTTACAAGGATTTGTTTAGTTTAGAAATTTTAATGTGCTAATTTGATTCTTTAGTCATGCAACTTTCAATTTCAATAAATATAGATGCTCATATATATACCCTCTATAGGAGATTTAAGGAGGAGCATATGACGGAGTTACTCCATATTTGTCATGCATAACCTAATAATCGTTGCACAAATTAGTACTAACAATAAAAAAATAATGAAGTACACCAGTTTTTAAATAAAAATCTCAAACCCCACACATATATTTATATGAAAAAAAATTGAAGTAATTGGAAATATAAAACTTTGAATGATGCAAATATATCCCTAAATTTATATAATTACAAAAGTAAACTTATGAAAGTTGAATATAATTTTTCAAGCGTACAAAATTGTTAGGCATTCAAACATGAAAAAATTGATCTTTAACACAACTTTTGGAACCAATTTTGTGACAGAAATGATTTCAATTTTGTTCTCTCAGCTTAAACAAGATTTACTTAACATCTCATGAACAAGAAGTGGATCGTTGAATCCACCTTATGACCCCATTGACCTTAAATTAAGGGGCAGAGTGAACACAAGACTTTGAGCAAAAAAGCCTAATTAATTTGAACATTGAACCTCATAACAAATAACCAGGAATGCTATAATTGATTAATTACTAATAATAAATAAAAATTAATGGTTTTGAGAGCCTTTTCAAGCATCAATTCTTGAAATCAGTGAAGCATTATATAATTTGATAAGAACCTCCTCTCATCAATTTCCCCAATAAGGTTCACCAAACAAACTCATGAAAACTAAAGATTTTTGCTTACCAGGACAGAGGTGATCATTACAAATGCAAATAGGTTTACCCAACTGTGTATCAAATCCACAATACCCACCAGGGTGCTTCTCTGTACAACTAGCATTGTAACTGACATCAAACCCTTCTTTCAAAACCTCACCAACTAATGACCCGTTCTCAAGAAGCTGTTGTACCCGAGTCTCAGGAATTGGCACTCGAATATTAGTTTGACACTCAAACGTATTGGGAAAAGTTTCAGTACCGTAAGGGTAAACAATCGAGAAAAACCCTTCTTCTGTAACTCCATCATTGTCACAAGAGAACCTAGAGATTTTTAGCAGCGGAGCTGATCCCATGTAAGAGTCGTTAATCTTCTTGCGTCCATAAAACAAAGAAAGTTCATGGTTGGAACTAAGACTGGAGATTTTGTTATCCAGAATGGTGCTAGTGAATTGGCGGGTGCATGGACTGTCGTCGTCGAGGTCTGAACGTGAGAGTCTTAAGGTTTGGCTGGTCTGGTCAAGATGAGTGACTCGGTAACTCAGTGAGTTAGCTTTTAGGATGGTGACTGATTCATCCTCACATGTGAGGCCGAACTCCGGTGGGCCGCAGTGGGATGGACGTAGGCCACCAGTGAAAGGGTAGGTGACGTTTGTGAGGTTACCACAGGAGAAGTTTTGATTACAGTTTGAAAGATTACTAATGTCATTGGAAGGAAGCGATGTCGTTAAGTGGAGGGAGAAAAGGAGGGTGAGAAGGAAAGAGGAGGTGGTGGTGAGGGGGTGCATTGGTGGAGGAATCAGAATTATTATTTTTTTCTTTTCTATTTTGATGGGAAAAGAGGGTTATTTATCCAGAATTGTCTAATATATTTGAATTTATAATTTGTTTCTTCACTGGATTCCATGAACGAGCTACGATCTTTCCAAAAGACAGAAGTCACGAGGAAATATCTTTGTATGATGACACTAAAAAGCTGTTTAAGTCAATTGGAAGGTTACTAGGATCTTTCCTTGAGAATTTTGATTTGCTTGGCTAGCCAGGGGAGACTTGTATAGATAGAATGGGTGGTTTAACAAGTTCAAAGATCCTTCAACCTTTATAATTTTCTTAATGTCGTCCCTATCAATTGATCTTTTTTAGCGTGGCCCTTCTCCTTACCATTCATTACTCAAAGAAGTCTTTCTGTCCAAATCAAGATGTTAATGCTGAGGTGGACTGATAAATGACACCCACCGTCATTTTTCCCTTGTAATCCAGGATTAATAAAGAATCCATAAACAAGAAATCAATTCAAAACCGTCTCAAAAGAATCTGGAATTGAAAGCAGCAATCTAGTCGTTAATGTAGAAGTGAAGCCAAGGAAACTCCATCCATGTTTTAAGCTCCAAAAAGATCTTTCACTACGGAGAGAAAGAGTGATCCAAATCCTATATTAAGTACTGTAGGAAAGAGATAGTATGTATATGACTTAAAATTTTGTTTGTTCGACAAAGAAGCTATTCACGAAAAGGAGATTGATGGGTGACTTTGGTTTTTGTTGGGTCATATGGTAATGGAAAAGAAAGGTTACTATGCATAAAAAAGAAGAAGAAAGGAAGAGATGTTGTTATGTAATGGAAAAAGATGATATTTTAATTATTTTTAGATTTTAAATTGAGTTTTTTTTTTGTTGATACAGTTTTTTTAATTAAAAATATATTATTAAATTTTAATTTTTATATTTTTGAATTTTCTCAAATAATTTTTTTTTAGTTATTTTTTTGGTGCTCCAGCGTATTCTTCTCCTATTATTTTTTGATTTTCTTCTAATTATATATATTTTTTATTTTTTTATATAGAAATCTAAAAATAGATAACAACAATAATTATTAATTTATTTGTTAAAACAGCTGCTGAATTATTTTTTTAACACACTGTCGCTGGATATTCTGCTGGGTTTAGAACTACTGCTGCTATTTCGTCTGTTTCTATTATTTTTGCTGCTGGAAATTTTCTACTGCTACGTTGAAAAACTGTTGCTGTTTAAGCTGCTGCTCCTTCTACATTAACTCTTATATTTATAAGGAAATTAATCCTTTAACTATCCTAATCTATCTAGTAATCTAACTATCTAATTAAACAACAAAGATTGTGATAAACAAATTTAACACAAATCTTTTTAATCAAGGATTCCGACCTCCACTAGTATTGTAACTAATATCTAACAATTTTCCCAAAAAATAATAACAGGGAAGAGGACATACTTGGGGATTGATCATTAGCTGGAGAATCTTGGCAAGAAAATTAATTGTCCAGGTTGATCCTTGCAATAACAAGTGTAGTAGTCTGGTTGTCTCCACACTGACCACTAGAAAGTTACCATGTGCTTCCACTCCAACCCAAAACCTTGATTTAGAGCTCCCTTCATTTGGCTATTACAGCCTCCCTTCCTTTTGTTTTCGTTTTCCCTGAAGCCTTGTAAGCAGGGTTTGTTTCCTGCCATTTCATCTTCGATAAATGAAATCACTCATTCGCGGAAAAAAAAAAAAAGAACAGAACCATAAAAACATGATGATTGTAATGTTTTGAATTAAAGGGATAGGAAAAGGCTAGAAAGCTGTTGAAGGCTTAAGATGTAGGAATAAAATAAATGAAGGGTATTGTAGTAATTGTATAAAGAGATGATATATATAAATAGAAAAAAGAAAAAAAAAAAAAGAGATCTGAAATTTAGAGAGAACCGCAGGAGTGAAGTGAGAAAGAAGAAGAAGAGAAAAGAGGGGAAAATAAGGGAAAAAGGAAAGGAGTTAGAGGAAATAAGTAAAAAGGGGTAAGATTATGCTTTAATGTATATAATATGTTTTCTTTAGCTTTAATTTCGGTTTTGATAAATGTTAGGGTTATGAAATTTGTGTTTTGAGTTTAATTGATGAATTAAATTGAATGTTAGGGGTTAATTGTTGTGGTTAATTGATGATTTAGTTGATTATGGAAGATTGTGATGATTTTGAGTTATAGTTTTGTTTGAATGGTGAATTTTGAGTTAAAAATCAGGGGAGAACAGTAGGTTTCTGTTAAAATTCTGGGTTGGAGGTTGAAGATGACAAAATTTCGGTTTGGTCCCTCAATTTTGGAAAATTACAGTTTAGTCCCTAAACTTTGGAAAATTTGCAGATTGGTCCCTGGAGCCTATTCCGAGAATCTGAACAGAATAACATATGAATTATGGACAGAATTATTGTATAGATAAGAGAATTTAACACTTTCAATTTGGTCCTCCAATTTGACAAAAATTACAATTTGACCCTAAAAATTTGGTAAAATTACAGAATGGTCCTTGGAGTATAATGAGATGATCTGGACAGAAATGAGGACTAATTATGGTCAGAATTTCAGTATAGTCATGGATTTATGACAATTTTAGTTTGGTCCTCCAGTTTGATAAAAGTTGCAATTTGACCCTTAAAAATATGATAAATTACAGATTAGTCCCTAGCTGTAATATTACCTTTTTCAGATTGGTTTGATGAATAATTAAGGGTTATTTAGTGAATTATTATCAAGTTTTATTATTTGCTTTATTATGCATTAGATTTCGGGAAAACCGTTAATTTTGGGTTTTTGAGAAAATAACTAGTTTAGTCTAAAAACATTTAGGGTTATGGAATATACCCTTAGATAAGTGTATTAAATAGGTTATATGTTCTTTTGAGTCATTCTTGAATATGTCTCATTTATATTCAGATAATCCTAATATTCTACCGGCGGGACGTTAGTAGAATTTCCTTCGATATCAGCTTTGAGTTTTGTTGCTTTCGAGTCAGGTGAGTGGATAATTTTCCATATGTATGAGAAATATTATAAATATTTGATTTGTTAATATGAATTGGATCATGCTTCTTGATAATATATATGTTGATTATTATCCTTGTTTTGATAAAGCATGATCAATTGTTGAATCTGAATTATTGATATGAACCAGTATATATATTCTGAATTGACTTCTGAATTGATAGCTCCTCATTTGATTGATGTCATGAGTTGAGCCTTGAGATATGAATATGTCTGTTTGATTATGATTATGAACCTATGGTATACCAGTCAGAATACCAATGCTAACAGGGTAGTGTTAGTCTTTGTGCACATCGTATCTGAACCCTAGTTGGTCGGGGGAGTCACCAACCTGTGTGGACTGATCATCCCACAGTACGGAGCCTCATGCTCATTGCATTTTGATTTTCTGACGAGTTTTACCATATGACATTCTTGTTATGGCCAATTTGAGAAACATTTCCATAAGAACCTAAAGCCATACTTGTATATATATTTCTCATTGTTTTATTACCTCGTGTGTGTGTATTGAATGTTATCTACTCACTGAGTTGTTGAACTCACCATCTCATTATTATTCTTTTCAGGCTTATAGCTTGATAGCAGGTCATTTTTGTTGGACCTTCAGAACTGCTCTTTTGGTTGTACTTTGTACCTTTCCTTTATGTTTAGTTAGTGCTCCAAAACTCTGAATTTATATAAACTCTTGTATTAAGACAATTCAATTATATTATGAAGTTGATTTTGTTGTTAATGCTGCGTTGAACTCTGATTGAGTTAGGATAAGTTTGTGTGTAAGTTTGGGTTCGCATAGGTATGGAACCTTGGAGGGAAACTTTGCCTATGTGTCGGTCATGGACCCGGATTCGGGTCGTGACAATGATGATTTTTGGCAAAGTTTGATATCATGTTGGGCACAGTAAACCTTGATTAAACACTTAGATCACATCTGCTTCAGTAGTGTTGCTGCCCATACGCAGAGCAGCTGGTTGAAATGCCGGGAAAATAACACTAGTTCTACACATCCCAAGAAGCTGCTTAGATTGGCATTAATGTTACCAAGGGAAGATTGGTTGGTTGTTACACGTTCTGAAAGCTCAAATTGACTTCATCGTGGAACGACTACTTCTGACCCCAATAGGCACAGCAGAAAGATCTTCACAAGCCTTTGAAGACCTCCCCTCTGTGCTCCCTACAAACATACACTGGTATCGGTTCTTCACAAGAATGACTACAGGAAACTTATTGATGAAGAGTAGAAGATTTACGTTCACTTTCCTGAAGTTTTGTGGTATAGTTTTGAACCTAGACGATTCCATTTTAATTCAGCTGCTCAAGCAAAATACGAATACCAGTAAGAAATATATTGAACATCTGCGTAACGAAGCATTGATGACATTAACCATTAGTAATAATAAGCTCAACCTCGGAGTCTTATCTAAACTTTGAAATTGCAATGAAGCCTCGATGAAATTAACCATAAGTAATAATAAGCTCAACCTGAGTCTTGTCTAAACTTTGAAATTGTAAACAATGACAAGCAAGCAGGAACAGATCAATTCTGCACCTCCCACATATCGAACATGAAGTGCAAACTAGAATTGGTTTACATCATTGAGCGCTGAATTAGTTCAGCCTAGAGCAGCTCTTAGATGAAGAACAAATACCGATTTTATTAATTTTATCAGGCAACATTAAGTTTTCAGTTTCCGGTTACAAGTCACTTTCATCAGCAGGGAATCTGTTTACCTCATCAGCTCCCTGCGATGACACGCAAGGCAGTGATGATACAATGGAAGAGTGCTCTTGAGCGGATCTTCTAGAAGAAGAAAAGGAAGGTCTCGGTGGAATTTGCAAAGACTGAAGACTGCCTTCAAACATCTCTACCACCTTTGTCATTGATGGTCTATGTGATGGAATGGTTTGGATGCACCACAAACCCACTAAGATCATCTTTTCAACAATCTCTTCTTCCTCTTCCGTTGTACCTCCATGAAGTGTTGAAATCTTTCCTGGTTCAAGATACATATAAAACCAATCCGGGAAATACATCTCGTTGGTTTCCAACGATCCCACATCAAAGTCTTTCCTTTGTCCGACCATTTCAAGAACCATCATTCCATAACTATACACATCAGACTTGTAAGTTACTCCTCCAAAAGATCTGCAGAATACTTCAGGTGCTATGTAACCAACAGTCCCTCGTGCACCTATCATCGAAATCTTACTTACTTTGCTCTGGCATAGCATCGCGAGACCAAAATCTGAGATCTTTGGACAAAATTCGTCATCAAGAAGAATGTTGTGAGGCTTTATGTCAAAATGCACAATCCGAGTGTTACAACCTTTATGCAAGTACTTCAGACCTCTAGCAATACCAACTGCAATTTCATATAATTTTTTCCATTCTAAACGACAGTTTGTAAGTGGGGTTCCTTTATCAGATATAAAGCTATCTAAAGATCCATTGGGCATGAATTCATAAATCAAAGCTCTTTTATTCCTCTCGTAGCAGAAACCCAAAAGGGTAACTACATTCACGTGGGAAGTTCTACTGATGCTTGCAACTTCATTCATGAACTCTTCTCCATCACCTTTGGACTCTTTTAGAACTTTTACAGCCACGAGACGACCGTCTGATAACTTTCCTCTGTATACATAATCAAACCCCCCCTGACCTAGTATATTGACGAATGAGCTGGTCATTTTCTTGATATCTGAATATGAATAACGCTTTGGAGTAAGAGAATGGTAGTCCATCATAAATGTTTCAACACTGTCAACATGCTGCGAATTCTTCGGCTTGAATATCATTGCTATGACGGCACTAAATGAACCTTTTCTTCTAGTGAGACATATTGTAATTACGGAAAAAGTTATTATCGCTGCCACAGCTGCTGATATGCCTATAATTTAAGATGCATCATCATCAATACCATAATCATCAAACGAGAAGACTGGATTTCTTATGATAATATTTACCTACAGCAATATGTAGTCGCCTACGACTCCAAGAAGATCCTGTAACAGGACATCAAATAATGTTAGGGAGTTGTTCGCGTGGGGACTGCGTTTATTGTTGGAATGAAGATTGTGAAGATTATGTATTTATAGGAAATGTAATTATTAGATTTATTTATATGGCATATATATGACACAATATATTCATTTAGAAGTTGAATTATTAATATGTAACCTTGTACATTCAAACTAAAACTACATTAAAGTTGACGATATTATATTTTGATGTCAAAATATATACTTCTCCGCCCCTCACTTCATTTATAATCGAATTACATCCTTGAAAAATAAAAAGCTCATTGTTTTTTATAAAGCATAAAGTTTAAATATTAACATGAGATTGCAAGATTTAATTTACATACAAAATAAGACGTAAAGCTAAAAAATGAACATATGCTACATGGATTTCATTACTACTAGTTTATCCACCCACACTTTCATTACGGGCTAAACACAAATTTTTTGAAATAATAAAAACCATATTTGGATTGTTCAAAACTTTGTGGTATTGTTATTCAACTCGTCATAATAATTTAAACTTGAAAATTTTCTTATCCAATTCTTTTATTAATATTTAGTCCGTTTGTTAACTCTGTGAGCTGAGTAATGAACTCTATTGGATCGAATTAATATTTATTTTATTAATTATATAATAAAAAATATCAAAATTAATTTATCATTAACTCAATATCGAATAATAAAGTTCAATAAAAACCCCTACATTAAATAATATAATTAGCAAAAAAAAAACCAAAAGATTTTTATATAAAAAAAGTGCTAAAAACCCTCAACCTGACTCTTTTATTAATATTTAGTCAACATGTTAAATTCGTGATTAAGATTATTTTATTTTTTTAAGATGAAAACTAGAAAAAATAATTTGTCATTAACCTAATAATAAAGAATAAAATTGTTTAAAAATTTCATTTTAATTAATGAAGTTGAAAAATATAAATAAAAACATAGCAAGAAAAAAAGGCGAATCGATGTGGCTTGAGTTTTTTTTATATATTCAAAAACATTTTTATCCTATCCAAAGAAACTAGTTAATAACTATTACAAGCCCTCCAACTATCAAACTTGTTTTTATATTTTTGTCCGGTACTTTGCCGGTCCAGCGTCAAGGAATATGCATTTCTCCAGAAAGCAACAATCACATGCATGTTAAAAATGGGGAATTTCATAGTTATAATATCCGGGTTTTTTTTTGAAAAAAAAAAACTTGGATTGACCAAGTTCAATCTATTTAACCCCCACGACTTAGATCCTGAGAGGATCGACCTGGTAAATTTATTTTAATTCAAAAGGTGATATTGGGAAAAAAAATTTGGTGACAACTCAACAATCCATTAACAAACACTTAGGAATAACGTGGAAATGAAAACATAGGGATATAATATTGTCTTCTTTTTTTAATCAGAAGGACTAACTAATTATTTTTCTAATAAAACGAGGACTGAATAATAATTTAGGCAATTCTTAAAGCAGACAAGTTAAATTCTTAGCTATGATCAATTAGTTGACAAAAATCACATATAATTTTCTCTGCAAGTTAAAAAATTCTGCAGAACATGCCATCAAGATTTCCTACGACTAGTTGTATGATAAGACACCATGGGCATCAATTTAACTATGGTGTGACCGTTTCCTAACCAGAAAGCTGTCCCTTATTCCCATGGTCTAGTTCTGCAGTTTGAGCCTCCTTCAAGTGGTTCTAAGAGATCACCATCGTCATATTGATAAAACATGATAAAGATTTCTTTTATTCTGTCCAAGACTCCAAGTATACTTAAAATAAAATTAAAGGAACAAAACAGGGAATTAAGGAACCATGGTGTGTGAAGCATCAAGCAGTGACTGGAGTACTTCATGAACTGATTTGAGGAGAAGTTGAGGCACATACCTGGAGCTGGAATAGCAGGAGCAGCATTTGGTGTCGAACCAGGAAGAGCACATGTTCTTGATCCACTTGATTGATTCAGACAGTAACAAGTTGTTTGATTAGTGACAGAGTCAATACCACAAACCCCTGAAGAGCTGTTGCATTCCCTGCAAGCCTCACCATCGAGCTTCCATCTTACCTCAAATCCTTCTTTCAAGCTTTGTTCCAAATCTGGCATAATAACGACTGGTGACAAATCTGTAATAGAAATTGGCACAAAGACACTACCATAACAGTCGCCAGGACCGGTATCTCCTGCTTGGATATAACCACTTTGATTATTTACCGCGTTTATTTTGCAAGTGAATAGTCCAGGAACAGGCATGGCTGTAGGAGCAGCCACGCAACCATAAATAAATGTAAGATTTGTGTAACCCTCAACAGACTCGAAAACCTTCGGATTGAACGTGCTGTTCACGAATTGAGGCGGACACAATCCAACCAAGTAGTCCTCTCTTGCAATCCTGAGAATTCCATCATCCTGATTGATGTCCAGAACACGATATGCAACCTGATTAATATTCATCTTGGCGATATTATCCTCACACTTGAGCTCCAATTCAGGAATGCCACAGGCAGGTGGTCTGCCAGTTCCCCAGAAAGGAAAATCCGCGGAAATATTCCCACACACAAACTTATTACTACATTCATTGAACAGGGCACTGTTGCTGACAGATGAAGGAACCTGAACGAAGAGCAACAACACAATAACAAAAACTGAAGGGGAAGGAGATAGCGAAAAAACTGGGTAGTTCATTTTGGCAAAGAGGAAGCAGTATAGGAGAAATTGAGTTGTGTAATTAGTAAAGTGAGCTTGGTTGTTTCCGGGAAAGTTTGGAGGATAAAGAAATGAGTAGCGACATGATAGCCATCAAAATTAGGAAAATAAATAAATACATCAGGAGGCGATCGATATAGCTAGATGCACTACTTACAATAATGAATGCTTAGTTGACTTGAAAAGTCTTCTATATATATATATATATATTTCAAAGGTCATGCACATTAATCTCCACCACGCTTTTATCTGCAAAACGAAGTCTATGTACTGTACATCACTCATGAAACATACAGAACAGAGTTGGTCTAGGAGACTTGTATATCTGCATATATTCTACCATGGTTGAGAAAGTCATATGGCATGATGGTAATAACATGAAATTGAAAGTTGCTGAAATCTGACATAAGACAGATTGAGCACGAGAGACGGCTGCTCAATTGTCAAGAACAAGGCCCATTGAACTTTCCAATAAAAAGAAAATAAGGAACTCAACTATGGCCAGCAGATCATACTTGTCTTTCACGGGCCTAATAATTTTTTTTCAAAATAAAAAAAAAACATGAAAACAATTACAACACCTTTTTTTTATATAAATAATATCAAATGAAAATTAAAAAATTTATACACATATCTAATTAAATAAATTAAAAATTATTTATATTAATAAATAAATAGAAATAGTCATTAACAATAACTAATATGTATATGAAAAAGTCGAGAAATAGATGTAAATCAGTATATTTGATTTTATAACACAGTTTATTCACTTGATAATTTTTAATAACTCTGTTTATTAAAATTATTTTTTTATTTAATCAAATGATAGTAAAAATAAATACACACATAAAATTGAATGAATAAAATTAAAGGGAAAAAAAATATCTTGTAAGGTTGTACTTATTAGAAATACTATCCAATTAAATATTTTTCATCTTTAAAAATAAATTTTAATTATATAAAACATAAAAAAAATTATAGATGAATTAGAATAATCTATTCAAAAATTAAGTACATAAAAAAAATTAAATAAACAACCACTATTTAAAAAAGACTAAATACAAAAAATAAAAAAATCAAAGATAAAGGGAATTAATTTTAAAATTATTTAAAAAACACATTTAAAAAAATCATGATTTTTTAAAAAAGAAAAATTAGAAGGAAAAAAAAAGAAAAAAAGAAAAAAAAAGAGAGAGATCATGCCAGCACCTAGCACATTTAAAAAGCCCTGTGCGAGGGCCTGATTTAAAAAACAAAAATCAATTGAACGGTAAATATATCATCCACCCCATATTATACCTCGTTACCGAGGCTATTTGTGTGTTATTGCCAGAGGCAAAATCATTTATAATTCACAGTGCCACTAATTCTAGAGCAATTATAAAAATTACTACAGGAAAACCTCTACCTCTTTTAACATATTTTAATTTTTTATTTCAGTTATTGATTTTTTTTTTTTTGACAATCTCATCATACCAACTTAATTAGCATGCTTTTATGTGTCAAGATTTCTTTCACTTTACTTGCTTTGTCATATATGAAGTGTCGAGCTATATTCCAACTATAAATTAAAAATTGATTTTGTAAAATAGAATTTTAGATTGTAATTAAAAAATTTAAAGAACAAAGAATATTGAACTTAACATATAAAAGAACAAAGAAAATTAAAAATTTATTTCGTTTAATTATCTAAAATTTAGAGTGATTATGTATTTGCTTAGTTGACTTGAAGAGTCTTCTGTATATTTTATTTGCACATTATTCTCCACTATGAAAGCGCAAAGTCACCAGTCCCGCTAAGAATCGGGTTATCATGGAAGGTATGTATTATCTTTAGCCTTCGAGCCTGAAGCTAGACAAAAAACAGAAGAGAATGACAGTTATTTGGTTCCAGAAGATCCAAATGCCTCCGCTTTTATTTGCAAAACGAAGTCTATGTGCTGTATATCACTCTCAGGAAACATACAGAACACAGTTGGTGAAGGAGACCATAGGTATGATTGTTTTTAGGTTCAAAAAGCGTTTTAATTTTTTCAAGTTTTTTTTTTATGGTTTTGGATAGTTGTGATGTGATTATATTAAAAATAAATTTTAAAAAATAAAAATAAAAAATATTTAAAAAAACAATCATTTAAAAAATACTTTGAAATAATAGTTGAAAAACAACCATTAATTCTAGAATCTCAAACACTACATATAAGGATAGACAAAGACTGCTTATGTTCTAGCATGGTTGAGAAAGTCATATGGCATGATGGTAATAACATGAAATTGAAAGTCATGTAACACATTTAATATTATAATAGCGGTTGTTTTCTAGAATGTATTTTATTTTGAAATACATTACAATAATATTTTTTTATTTTTAAAATTTATTTTTAATATTAGTATATCAAAATGATGTGAAAATATAATAAAAAATTAATTTAAGGTAAAGAAAAAAATTATTACAAAATAAGACGTAAACCTAAAAAATGAACATATGCTACATCGATTTGGTTACTACTAGTTTATCCACCCACACTTTCTTAGCGGGTTAAACACAAATTTTTTGAAACATTAAAAATTATATTTAGATTGTTCAAAACTTTGTGGTATTGTCATTAAACTCGGCATAATGATTTAAACTTGAAAAAATTCTTCTTCAATTTTTTTATTGATATTTAGTCAGCTTGTCAACCCTGTGACCTAGGTCATAAACTCCTTTAGGTAGAATTAATTTTTATTTTATTATAAGATAGAAAATACCAAGATTAATTTATCATTAACTCAACACTAAATGAGAATTTTCAATAAAAATCCCACATTAAATAATAGAATTGGCAAAAGAAAAAATCAAAAGATATATAAATATAAAAAGTGTCAAAAAAACCCCAACTCCAGCCCTTTTATTAATATTTAATCAACATGTCAAACTTGTGAATAAGATTATGAACTCAACTTGATTAATTTATTATTTTATTTTATTTTATTTTATTATAAAAACTACAAAAAAATGATTTGCCATTGACCTAATAATAAAGAATAAAATTGAATAAAATTTGTATTTTAACTGATGAAAATAAATAATAAAATTAAAAACATAATAAAAAAAATTAACTAAGAAAAAAAATACCCAACCGCAGTAATAACAATGTAACTTCGATGTGGCTTGAGATTATCATTTTTTTTCTATATTCAAAAACATTTTGATCCGATACAAAGAAACTAGTTAATAACTATTACAAGCCCCCCTCCAGCTATCAAACTTGTATTAATTGTATCTCTTTTTATAAAATATTATTTTTATAAAGTCTTTGTCAGTTAATCGAAGTCTTTGTTTCCTTGATATACTGGAATTAAATGGTCGAGGAAGGTGTTCTCTTCAGGATCATGGAGCTTTGAACAATTCCTAATAGCTAGCTAGGTTCCTCCCTCTACTCAAAGGAACGACTCAAACCTGTTTCTTTTACCAGAGGTCCTCCTACATCACCTAGCCTGGAGGACATATCTTAGATTTCAGCTATCTCTATCTATCCAATCATGGCATCAAGAAAGAAAAGAGGACATACTTGTTGACTGACTAGGTGCCTGTGGTGATGATGAGCATTCAAAATCTTGAGGTTGATCCGCACAGTAACAAGTGAATGTTGGATCATTAATCCAACGTTGGGCTTATATGAGAATAATTATGTGTTTGTGGACTGTCAAATAAGGTGAAGCCTAATTAAAAAAATGATCTGCTAAGTATTTTTAGGCAATTGGGTTTTGGTGTATCTAATAGGGTGTGGACCTTTAATGTGTAGAGATTAAGGGGTTATTCCTAATTTTAGTGATGGGTTAAAATAGGAATACTAGAGGGTGGGAATGCCAAAAGGCATGAATACCAAAAGGCACTTGGTTGCCTATATATATGGTCATGGTCCCCAGATTACATGTTTTTTTTCTGATTAATTCTCATACTGACATCCCATTATCAGAGAGAAAAACAAAGAAGAGAAAAGAAAAGGTTAAGGCAAAAGAGAGAATCAAAGGGCTCTCTAAGGTGAACGTGTTAATCTGGAAGGCCATCCGTACGACTCTAGATAGCGACTTCTGGATATGGATTCAGGTACGCTTCCGCTTTATGGTTTATGCAATTTATGCGTTCTTGATAATTCGACATGAACATCAATTTCTATATGCTATGAAATACTAGATCTAACAAGTGGTATCAGAGCCATTTCATGTTGAGTTATTGGGAAATCAATTAGAAAACTAAAGTAAATAGCACTGGATTTACTTTGAAGAAATAGACTGTGTATTTGAAATATTTGTTTATATATATATATATATATATATATATGATGATACTGGCAGCCCGTAGGCTGCCAGCAAAGGGGAACCAACGCTGGCTTTGCAAGCCAGTGCAGTGATGAAAACCTAGCGAAGCACGTAGTAAAGGCTGCCAGTGAAGGTGAAATATAAAGAGTTATGTGTATGCGATTTATGTTCTTATTGATCGGCCCAAAGGAAGGTCAATATTTAAAGTAAATGCATGCGCACATGTAGTAATCAACATGTGATGATTATTTGGTTTTACATGTGACTAATTAATTGACCCAAAGGCCAATTTATTTTTCGACATGTTCTTATTATTAATGTTTGATTACTACATTAAGATATCACTTACAAATTAATCTTTTATCCAAAGATAAAATATTAATGGAGTGCCCGATATCTTAAGATGAGTTTTACCTTTATTTGAATTAATTTTTGCTCTTAAGATAAGTTTTGTTTGTGAGCTTGTTTCAATTGTTGTTGTTCTCTTTTCAGCGATTAATCCTGCTAATATAACTGCCAGTATCAACTCAATTCCAATGCTTAATGGCTCTAACTTCAAATCTTGGAAAGACAATCTTTTGATTGTTCTTGGAGTTATGGATCTCGACCTTGCGTTAAGGACTGATTCTCCCCCACCTCTTAAGGATGAGAGTACCTCTGATGAAAAGAGGGATATTGAAAGGTGGGAGAAATCAAATCGCATGTGTATGATGATCATGAAAAGAGCCATTCCAGAAGCATTTAGGGGCACAATGTCTGATCAAATCACTACAGCTAAGGAATTCCTTGCCAATATTGAAAAGAGATTTGTCAAAAATGAAAAGGCTGAAATTGGTACGCTCTTGACAAGTCTTATTTCAATGAAGTATAAAGGCAAATGCAATGTAAGGGAGTACATTTTAGAGATGTCTCATCTTGCTTCCAAGCTCAAAGCACTTCAGCTTGAACTCTCTGAGGACTTGCTAGTGCATCTGGTTTTAATATCCCTTCCTACACAATTTAACCATTTTAAGGTGAGCTGCAATTGTTAGAAAGAGACTTGGTCTCTGAATGAGCTCATCTCACACTGTGTTCAGGAAGAGGAAAGGCTTAAGCAAGATAGGACAGAGAGTGCTCACTTAGCCACTGCCTTTAAAGACAAGGGAAGGAAAAGAAAGAACTTTAAGGATCTTTGCAGGTACGGTACCTCAATAGAAACAATTAACGAAATCACATGATTCCGTTCGTAGTAGTTGTTTCTTTTGTGGTGCTGAAGGGCATAAAAAGAAGCAATGCACCAACTATCACGCTTGGCATGCTAAGAAAGGTATGCTTCTTGCTTTGGTTTGTTCTGAAGTTAATTTAACTTCGGTACCTAGACACACGTGGTGGTTAGATTCTGGTGCAACAACTCACATCAGTGTGTCTATGCAGGGTTGCCTGAGTTGCCGAAAGCCAAATGATGTTGAAAGATACATTTATGTGAGCGATGGCAAGACGGTTGAAGTTGAGGCAATTGGAAAATTTAGATTATTGTTAAAGACCGGACTTTATTTGGATCTTAACGAAACTTTTATTGTACCGTCTTTTAGACGGAATTTGATTTCTATTTCTGCTTTGGACAAATCTGGTTATTCTTGTTCATTCGGAAATGGAAAATTTAGTTTGTTTTATGATTCCAAATTATCTGGTTCCGGTTCTTTATCTGGTTATGATAATCTTTATTTGATTGATACAATTGCTTCATTTAATGAATCCCTGCAATTAAGTACACGAGGTACCAAGAGAAAATTAACTACTGAGAATTCAGGTGTATTATGGCACAAACGATTAGGTCATATCTCTAAAAACAGAATAGAGAGACTTGTGTCAGATGAAATTCTCGATCCCTTAGATTTTACAAATTTTGACATTTGTGTTAATTGTATTAAGGGTAAACAAACCAATACAAGGAGATTTGTAGCCAACAAGACTATGGACATCGTAGAACTAATACATACGGATATTTGTGGGCCATTTCCTACGGTCGCTTGGAATGGTCAACAATATTTCATAACATTCATAGATGATTTTTCCAGATATGGCTATGTATATCTCATAAGTGAAAAATCACAGTCACTGGATGTGTTCAGAAGTTATAAAGCTGAAGTTGAAAATCAACTCAGTAAAAAGATTAAAAGCGTCAGATCTGACCGTGGTGGTGAGTACTATGGTAGATATGACGGTTCAGGAGAACAACGTCCAGGACCATTTGCTAAATTCCTAGATGAATGCGGTATCGTCCCACAGTACACTATGCCGGGTTCGCCCACTATGAATGGTGTTCTTTGAAAGACGAAACAGAACGCTTAAGGACATGGTAAGGAGTATGATTAGTCATTCTACCTTACCAGAATCACTCTGGGGAGAAGCACTTAAGACTGCAACATATATCCTTAATCGAGTACCCACTAAAGCCACTACCAAAACCCCTTATGAACTTTGGACAGGTAAGAAACCTAGTCTAAAACACTTACATGTTTGGGGATGTCCAGCTGAGGCAAGGCCTTATAGGCCTAATGAAAAGAAAGCTGGACTCTAAGACGGTAAGTTGCTATTTTATTGGATACTCGGAAAGATCCAGGGGGTATAAATTTTATGATCCCACAACTAGGTCAATTTTCGAGACGGGAAATGCCCGATTCTTTGAGAATGTCAAGTTTGCGGGTGGTGATAAAGATAAAGACTTTGTCTTTGAAGAGGAATATATTGATATTCCCACGAGGTGTTATTAGCATTGGTCAAGATTCTATTTTTGACCATGTTGAAAACACAACAAATCAAGACAATGTCGAAGCACCTCCTATTCAAGAAATTGTTCCAGAAGAACAACCTCGAGCACCTCTAGAATCTATGCCATTAAGAAGATCCACTAGAGAGAAGAGAAGTGCAATATCGAGATGATTATATTGTATTTCTCCAAGAACATGAGATAGATATTGGTGTGATGGAAGATGATCCTATCAGCTTCCATCAAGCCATTGAAAGTTCTAACTCTCAAAAGTGGATTTATGCTATGAATGAGGAGATTAAGTCAATGAAAGACAACAACGTGTGGGATCTTGTTCCATTACCTAAAGGTGTGAAACCCATTGGTTGCAAATGGATATTTAAGACCAAAAGGGATTCGAAAGGTGATGTGGAGAAGTACAAGGCACGTCTTGTTGCAAAGGGCTTTACACGAAAGAAGGTATCGATTATAAAGAGACTTTCTCTCCGGTATCTTCGAAAGACTCTTTCGGAATTATAATGGCATTGGTGGCACATTTCAATCTTGAGTTACATCAGATGGATGTAAAGACGGCGTTTCTCAATGGTAACATTGATGAGACGATCTATATGTTGCAACCAGAAAACTTTGTGTCTGGAGACCCAAAGAATATGGTTTGCAAACTTAAGAAATCCATCTATGGACTCAAACAAGCATCTCGACAATGGTATTTCAAGTTTCATCAAGTGATCATCTCGTTTGGTTTTGAGATGAATTTGGTTGATGATTGTATATACCATAAGTTATGTGGGAGTAAATATATTTTCCTGGTTTTGTATGTCGATGACATCTTGCTTGCCAGTAGCGATATGGGCTTATTGCACGAAACCAAGAAATTTCTAGCTAAGAATTTTGAGATGAAAGATCTTGGTGAAGCCTCTTTTGTATTAGGTATTCAGATACATCGAGATCGCTCTCGAGGTATTCTTGGATTATCACAAAAGAGCTATATCGAAAAGGTCCTTAAAAGATATGGCATGCAAGACTGTAAACCAGGAGATACCCCTGTGGCTAAGGGAGACAAATTTAGTCTCAATCAGTGCCCTAAGAATGATTTTGAGAAAAGGGAAATACAGAAGATTCCTTATGCTTCAGTAGTAGGGAGTCTAATGTATGCTCAAGTTTGTACGCGTCCGGATATTGCGTACATTTGCGGGATACTAGGCAGATATTTAAGCAATCCAGGAATAGACCATTGGAAAGCAGCTAAACGAGTCTTACGGTACTTACAGAGAACAAAAGACTACATGCTCACATATCGGAGTTTGGCTAATCTGGAGATCATTGGGTATAGCGACTCCGATTTTGCTGGATGCCAAGATAGTATGAAATCTACATCAGGCTATATTTACATGCTAGCTGGAGGTGTTGTCTCCTGGAAGAGTGCTAAACAGTCACTTATAGCCTCTTCCACGATGGCAGCTGAATTCATAGCATGTTATGAGGCATCCAATCATGGGGTATGGCTGCGGAATTTTGTCACTGGGGTGCGTATAGTGGATGATATTGAAAGACCACTAAAATTATTTTGTGACAATAAATCGGCAGTTTTATATTCCAATAATAATAGGAGCTCGTCGAAGTCGAAGCACATCGACATCAAGTTCCTAGTTGTTAAAGAAAGAGTTCGAGTGGACAGTTGTCTATAGAGCATATCGGTACAAACTCCATGGTTGCGGATCCGCTTACTAAGGGATTGCCACCCAAAATGTTTCATGAGCATACTTGCTCGTATGGGTGTTTTGGCAATTGATAGTATTCAGTTTTAAAGGGAGTTTGTAATTTCGGATGCTTTTATAATATAGACAATTTTTCAATTTATGGATATTTATGAGGTTATTTTCTGCAGAAATAAAGTCTTTGGTTTAATTTACACTCGATTTTAGTATGGTTTGATCTCACTAAGGTTTAAGGGTGGACCAGTTGGAAATAGGCATGTTAAGATCATATTGCATGAAATTTCCATGCTACATATCCACATCATGATCCATGTCATTTAATTGTATTGGCATACGTGACCTTTGATAGGTTGAGTTACGATAATTGTAACGAAAAAATTGCTTAGATCCTATGTTGGTATGATTACTGGACCGGATTGGTTATAGATACATTTGTTAATGACAGCAAAGATTGAGCTCATTTAGTTATTTTTGCAAAACATAATTATAAGGTTATACATATAGCCCAAGTGGGAGATTGTTGGATCATTAATCCAACGTTGGGCTTATATGAGAATAATTATGTGTTTGTGGACTGTCAAATAAGGTGAAGCCTAATTAAAAAAATGATCTGCTAAGTATTTTTAGGCAATTGGGTTTTGGTGTATCTAATAGGGTGTGGACCTTTAATGTGTAGAGATTAAGGGGTTATTCCTAATTTTAGTGATGGGTTAAAATAGGAATACTAAAGGGTGGGAATGCCAAAAGGCATGAATACCAAAAGGCACTTGGTTGCCTATATATATGGTCATGGTCCCCAGATTACATGTTCTTTTTCGATTAATTCTCATACCGACATCCCATTATCGAGAGAAAAACAAAGAAGAGAAAAGAAAAGGTTAAGGCAAAAGAGAGAATCAAAGGGCTCTCTAAGGTGAACGTGTTAATCTGGAAGGCCATCCGTACGACTCTAGATAGCGACTTCCGGATATGGATTCAGGTATGCTTCCGCTTTATGGTTTATGCAATTTATGCGTTCTTGATAATTCCACATGAACATCAATTTCTATATGCTATGAAATACTAGATCTAACAGTGAATGCTGTAGTGGTCTGGTTGTACCCACACTGACCACCAGAAGATTCACATGTATCACATAATGAATCATTTGCACTCCACTCCAACTCAAAACCTTGATTAATAGCTTCAAGAAACTGTGATACATTTGAACTGACTAGAATTGGCACAATAGCTGATTGATGGGCATGAAATTTAACACTATTGTTGCATGTTGTCAGGTAGCTGATTAAGCTGGGATCAGTAATACTAATGACAGAGTAGTTGACTGTTATAAAGTTTCTCACCATAACAGTGTCGTTAATGTTGCAAGTAAACTGAGATGATAACGCTGGTGGGCTTGGACTAGGGCAACCATAGTATAGTGTTACCTCAGCATGATCTGAAGTGGAACTCAAGAGATTTGGATTCAAAGAGGTGTTGGAAAGGAGAGTAGGACAGAGATTTTGTGTGTAATCTGTTCTAGAAACATTGAGAGTCCGCGACTGGCTATTGATGCCAAGGAGTTTGTAACTCAATTGCATGATTGTGATCTCCGGATCTTGGTTGCTGCAACCGAGCTCAAACCCGGGATAGCCACAGTAATCAGGCCTATCGGATCCCGAGAAAGGATAACCAACACCCTTAATATTTCCGCAATCAAATGACTTCATGCAGTTCAGATATCGCTCATCATCATCAGCAAACACAGGTGCTGAACCACAGACCAAGGCTATGGTTAGGAGTAGGATAAGCCAAGACATGGCCTGAAGGAGTAGCGGTCGTGTTTTTGCAGAGGGATTGACAGGAAACTTTGTTCAAGTATTGAGTTAAGAGGAAAAAACACAAAGGTGGGAGTTATTTACTCGATCAATACAATAGAATTGGTAGTACTTATTTGACCAATGGGGATTTTGTCAAAGAGAAGCTTCCATTAGAATGGTGAGAGTGGCATCAACGTAAATTCAGGTGGCCGAACAAGCAGGCAGGTCATTTTGTCAGAAAGATAATGTGTATTTTGAATCCTGGTAGTCAAATTCTGTGTTTTTGTTAAAATTTTCAAGTTTCATGTCTTAAATGTATGGCTTTATACTTATTGTGCTACGGCCAACGTAAACATTGGTATCTGAATACTAGAAAGGTACATTTGGGATTGCGGTACAAAAAGTTCGTTAAAATTTATTTATTTTTATTTAAAATTAATTTTTCAAATTATTTTAAATATTTTCAAATAAAAAAACACTTTAAAAAACAATATTTATTATATTTTCAAACATCCTTACAAAAATTTGTCCTGACAAGTATTAATGATGTTGAACTTTTGATAGAATAAATAACCTGTTCTAAGTTTTTTATTTTTAAATTTTTTTTAAATATTTAAAAAAACACTTTTAAAAAAATATTTATTATATTTCCAAACATCCTTACAAAAATTTGTCCTAGCAAGTATTAATGATGTTGAACTTTTGATAGAATAAATAACCTGTTATAAGTTTTTTATTTTTAAATTTTTTTTAAATATTTAAAAAAATATGTTAAAAAAATATTTATTATATTTTCAAACATCCTAAAAAATTTTTTTCCTGAGAAGTATTAATGATGTTGAATTTTTGATAGAATAAATAACTTGTTCTAAGTTTTTTATTTTTAAATTTTTTTTAAATATTTAAAAAAACATTTTAAAAAAATATTTATTATATTTTCAAACATCCTTAAAAAAAAAAGTCCTAACAAGTATTAATGATGTTGAAATTTTAATAGAATAAATAACCTGTTCTAAGTTTTTTATTGTTAAATAATAATATAAATTATAATCTAAAATTTTACTTTGAGATTGAAATAATTTTTTAATATATAATATTAGAATAATGATGATGAGTTTATGAGCTGGCTAGAAAATCGTGTTAACGGAACTCACAAAATACCGAAAACAGGCTTCGTCAAGAATTTTAAGAGCTGACTATTGAGTTTGGCTTAAATTGGAAGGTGATGTGGCCACTAGACACCAAATCATCTCTTACTTTAACAAAGAAGACATGTCTATTCCTGTTTTCATGGCAGCTACAAGCCTTTATATGTCTATATATTATTTTATTATTTTAATTTCATGATATATCTTTAGATTATTTAGTTTTTAAGATCTTAATTGTTGCTCCAAGTGTGAATTTATTAAATGAAAATCTATAAATAAATAAAAGTCATAAAAACATCACTACTTTCACATTATAAAAATATAAAATATAAAATATAAAAATTAAATATAATTTATTGTAAATACGAGTTTGTAACTACTGTAACCTTATTTTGATATCCTTTTGGCTGATTAAATTTATATGGCATAATGACGAATCAAGGAAAAATTTATATAATTTATATGTATGTTTAAATTCCTGGAGTAAACGTGTGAATTATTTAAATTTATATAATTTACCCCCCCCCCATATTTTAATTATCAAATGTTCCCTGTAATTTCTATTATGTTGATTAGATTTGCTAATTCCAATCGAATAATTAATTATTTCTTCGGGGTTTAGGATGTTTGTCAGATGAGATCCTTCCTAAATCACCATCTCATCTCCCCTGAATATCCATGCAAGCTAAGGTGCAAATATGCCAGAGAGTCTCGGGCCACCACTCCCCGAAACCTCCCTACTGGTGCAAGAATTTACAAATCCTTCGTTATTGCATGTTTTTGTTTGGTACTTTGCCGGTCCAGCCGTCAAGGAATATGAACAGCTCCCAGAGGCAACAATCACATGCATGTTAAAAATGGAAAAATTCATAGTTATAATTTTTGCTCGGCCGTCAATTTTATAATCGCTGACTTGAGGCTAAACCTAGACCAAGTTAATAGCAGAAATCAGTTTTTTTTTTTAAACAATGTTATTTTTTAAAAAAAACTAAAAACCCCAAACAATTTCCTTTGAAGGTTTTTTTTTTAAAAAAAAAAACTTAAATTGGCATGAGGCAAGTCATTATCCGCGATCTAGATCTTAAAAAGATCAACCTCAAATTGAGTCTTATAAATTTATTTTAATTTAAAAGGGGATATTATGTAAAAAAAAAAATTAAATTGGTGACAACTCAACTCTTAATTAACAAACACTTAGTGAAGTGATTAAAATATGATGGAAATGAAACATAGGGATATAATATTGTTTTTTTTTAATCAGATGGACTAACTAATTATTTTTCTAATAAAACGAGGACTGAATAAATAATTTAGGCAACTCTTAAAGCAGGCAAGTTAAATTCTTAGCTATGATCAATTAGTTGACAAAAATCACATATAATTTTCTCTGTCAGTTCAAAAAATCTGCAGAACATGCCATCAAGATTTCCTACGACTAGTTGTATATTCGATAAGACACCATGGGCATCAATTTAACTATGGTGTGACCGTTTCCTAACCAGAAAGCTGTCCCTTATTCCCATGGTCTAGTTCTGCAGTTCGAGCCTCCCTAATAGACTATTCAAGTGGTTCTAAGAGATCATCATCATCATCATATTGATGTTTACTTCTGTCCAAGTCTATTTAAAATAAAATTAAAATAACAAAACAGGAACGGAACTAAGGTGTGTGAAGCATCAACAAGTGACTGGAGTTCATCATAAACTGATTCGAGGAGAAGTTGAGGTACATACCTCGAGCTGGTATAGCAGGAGGAGGACATGTTTTTGATCCACTTGATTGATTTGGACAGTAACAAGTTGTTTGATTTACTTTGTCAATACCACAAGCTCCGGAAGAGTTGATGCATTCCAAACACGCCTTCCAATCGACCTTCAATCTTACCTCAAATCCTTTTTTCAGGTATTCTTCCCAAGCTTGCATATTCCCGATTTGTGGCGGTGGCCAATTTGTTGTAGAAACTGGCACTAAGACACTACGATTGTGTTGGGAAAACTAGGGACAACTAACCGGATCAATTTAGCGGAATACAATTCACAATTCACAAGTCCCAATCCTTTTTCCCTCTTTGTGCAGTAAAAAACAGAATCAAACAATGAACAAATATAATGCAACAATCACACAAATCAACACCAAGATTTTTACGTGGAAAACCCGATGCGGGAAAAACCACGGGACCGGAGTCCACCTAAAAACTTCCACTATCACAAATAATGGGTTCACAATAGTTCTTCCTCAGATTCAACTAAGGGCTACAACATATATATCATCAAAAACAACTTATTCTCGGATTACAACAAGATTAAAGAGAGTAATGTTAGAGAAAAGCTCACAACACTGACAGCCCCGTTTTCTGTCCAAACGGCCAGCTTCCACACCACCAATCTTCGATCCAACCGTCCAGAATGAAGAGGAACGTGTCTAGAAGCTGCTGTAAAAATCTCAGCCCGATCCAACGGTGAACGAACTGGAAATCGAAGAAAGAACACAGACTGCTCTGCTGCCTCCTCTTCTTTCTTTCTCTCGGTTTTCTCCTCTGTTTTTGCTTTCTTTTAATTCTGTTCTCCCTCTCTCTCGTCTGCCTTCTACAGTAACCATTTCATTTAATTTAAACCAAAGAGGCAGCCAGCTGCCTCCTTAATTAATGTGGTGGTCCCCCCATCACATGGTGCGGGACCACACACAACAGATTGCATTCCCGAGGACCAGTATCTCCTACTTGGATATAACCACTTTGATCATTAACCTCATTTATTTTGCAAGTGAAAGGTATTGTACCAGGTATGGTTGTAGGAGCATCCTTGCAACCATAGAAGAATGTAAGATTTTTGTAACCTTCAACATACTCGAAAACCTTAGGATTGAACGTGCTGTTCATAAATTGAGGTGAACACAATCCAACAAAGTAGTCCTGATCTCTTGCAATCCTGAGAGTTCCATTATCCTGATAGATTTCCAAAACACGATATGCAACCTCACTGATATTCATCTTGGCGATATTATCCTCACACCTGAGCTCCAATTCAGGAACGCCACAGGCACGTGGTCTGTCATTTCCCCAGAATGGAAAATCCGCGGAGATATCCCCACAAACAAACTTTTTACGACAGTCAGTGAACAGGTCATCGTTGCCTGAGGATGAAGGGACATGAATGAAGAGCAACAAAACAAGAACAAAATCTGAAAGAAAAGAAAAGGCCGAGGAATTCATTCTGGCAAGAGGAAGAAGCATATAGGAGAAATGGAATTGTGTGGTAGCAAAATGGTGGGCTTGGTTGTTTGAGGGATAGTTTCGAGCATAAAGAGATGAGTCTTGACGTGCTAATTATCAATTTCAGGTAAATAAATACATCAGAAAGGGATAGATGGGAACGCAATACTTGGATTTAAATGCTTGGATTTAAATGCTTGGTGGACTCAAAGTTTTTAAGTTTTGTTTTTTCTTGGGAAAGGGCTCCCACATTAATTTCTTTCTACGAGCCTCTATTTGCAAAATGAAATCTTGTATGCTATGATGCATCACTGTCTTGGGGACTAAAAGAAGAGAACAGAATCGGTCAAATATATTAAAAGGACACGCAAAAAAATCCTCGGAAAATTATGTGGTTGATGATACTAACATGAAATCATAGTCACAAATCGACAAATATTCTCATCTTTGATTAATATTTAATTTTATAAATATTTATTTTTATTATCATATAAAAACATTAAAAAAAATAAAATTGTTAAACTTAATAGAATTTATGATTTAAATCACAAGTTTCACAAGTCAAAGGATGGATAAAGAAATGAGTAACAAAAATAAATGCATTATTTAAAATATTTAATATATGCTCAGGTGACTTGCAAGGACAAACAAAGATTGCTTATATTCTAGCATGGTTGGAAAAGTCAAATGGCATGATGGTAATAACATGAAATTGAAAGCTGGGTGTAAGACGTGATGGATATAGATAAGCTAATATTGGGCTCTTCAATGATTAATTTTGAAATGTGGTTTTTTATTATAACTATTGATGAATGTATGGGATAATAAATTTATTAAGAAAACTGATATTTATCAAACATCTTTTTTCATCAAAACATACTTGAAAATAATTGAAGTTCAGAAGAGAAACAAAGCTTTTCATCAAATTAAATTCAGGACTGCATTTTCTTAAATAGATTGTTATTCATCAAGGTATGCTTTCTATTTTATTTGTTCGAATTCTTTAGAAGACATAAACTTAGATAGTGTTTGGTATCTTGAACAATAATTAATAAACAAAAAAAATTATTTTGTAAAGTTGTTTGGTATATCTTTAGACAGTACAAAAAATAAATTTTGTCATGTCCAAGATTGTTCTAATAGAGAAATTTTAGTCCCGCTAAAAGGAGGAGGACAATTTTTGTCCTGTCTAAAGGTTGTTCCAGTAAAGAAATTTTGTCCTGCTAAAAGAGATAGGACAAGTTTGTTTAATTCTCTGCACAAGAGTTAATCTAGTTGATTCAAATTAACGTAAAAATAAAAATGGTTATAGTATAGCTTTAAAACTCAACCAAGGGTCGGGTCGGGTTGATCATTGGCATGGGTCAACTTAAGGATAAGAAAAATTATTATCATAATTTTAAAACTTGACTCAAGGTCAAACCGAGACTAAAAGTAATTATTATAGTTTTAAAACTCGACTCGGGACTAAGTCCGGATTGCGGGTCGGGACAATTAACCCGACTTGAGGGTCGACTCAGAGCTAGGCCCAGGTCACAGGACGGGATCATTAACCTGAGTTAACGTAAGGATAAAAGTAGTTATTGTTATAGTTTTAAAACCCGACTTGAGGGTCAACTTAAGGCCATGTCCAGGTCACAATTGGGTTGGTCATTGACTCGGGTCAACATAAAAATAAGAATGGTTATTATTATAGTTTTAAAACTCAACTTGGGAGTTGACCTGAGGCTAGACTCAGGTCACGAGTTGGGCTGACCATTAACTCGAGTCAATGTAAGGATAAAAGTGGTTATTATCATAATTTTAGAATTCGACTTGAGGGTCAGCTAGGGACTGGGTTTAGGTCACAGGTCGGGTTGACCATTGACTTTAGTCAACATAAAAATAAAAATGATTATTATTATTATTATTATTATTATTATAGTTTTAAAACTCAACTTAGGGGTTAACCTAGGATTAGGTCCAGGTCACGAGCCGACGACCTTTGACTCGGGTCAATATAAGGATAAAAATAATTATTATTATAATTTTAAAACCCGACTCAAGAGTTGACCCAAGACTAGGCTCGGTCACGGGTCGAGTTGACAATTGACCTGGGTCAATGTAAAGATAAAAATGGTTATCATCATAGTTTCAAAACCCTACCCGGGGGTCAACCCGAGACTAGACTTGAGTCATGGGCTGGGTTGACCATTGACCCGAGTCAACGTAAGAACAAATATGATCATTATTATAATTTTAAAACTCAATTAAGAAGTTGACCAAGAGTAAGGCCCAAGCTAATGGTTGGGATGGTCAACCCGGATTGACTCAAAGCAACGTAAGAATAAAAATTGTTATCATTATAGTTTTAAATCCTAACACTAGGATCGATCAGAGGTAAGGCCCGAGTACTCATGTCTTGGTAGGATCAATCTGAGTTGATTCAAATTAAAAAAAAAAACAATCTTTGTTTTGACAAAAACATATATATATATAAAAAGAATTAATGAATTTTTTAAGCTGTTTTATATTATTGAACATGCCAAACAGTATCTCATCGAGAGATCCACGGGCATGTACTCATAGATTAAGGCTCTTTCAGTACTCTCATGTCAAAAACTCAAAAGATTAACTGTGTTTATATGGGAAGTTCTACTAATGCTTGCACCTTCATTAATAAATTCTTCTCCATCAGTTTCTAACTTAGTGAGGACTTTTACTGCCACAAGACGACCACCTAGCAACTTCCCTTACTATACACCATAAAATCCCCATTTATCTAATCTGTTGTTAAATGAGTTGTTCATTTTCTTAATATGCCTCATCTTTTCATTGTGCTTTGTATTCTTCCGCCAGAGGATCATTGTCTTGCCACTAAATAATCCTTCTCTTTTAGTAAAACATACAAAATGATAAAGACTGCTAATAACAGCACCACAGGAGCTGATATGGCTTAAAAGAAGAAAACGTGAGAACCATGAAATAGTTACCACCACTGGTTATTGAAAAAGGTAGAGGAAGATATAAATTTGATTACTGTACTACCTTCTGTAATGACAAGTCGCCGGTGTCTCTTCAAAAGTCCTGTAGCAGAAATCAAAACATGAAGATATAAATTTGACTAGTTAGATGGCATACTGAATTATATTCTACTACCAGCAGGTTTCTTAACTCTTTCTTTCTCTGTCAAGTACAGGTGAAAAGGAACATCTATTTGTAATGTGCTATCACAGCCTCCCTTCCTTTTGTTTTCGTCTTCCCTAGAGCCTAGTAAGCAGGGATTGGTTCCTGCTATTTCATCTTCGATAAATAAATTCATTATATAATTTATATGCCTCCTATGTTGGCCGTTCGGCTGGTTCATAGTCGTTATAATGACAATTGAAGTTTGCTATGAAAATTGCAATGAAGCTTTGATGACATTAACTATAAGCAATAATAAAGCTCGGCCTCTTAGTCTTGTCTAAACTTTGAAATTATAAACAATGACAAGCAAGCAGGAACAAAACAATTCTACACTTCCCACATATTGAACATCAAGTACATACTAGGATTTTTTAACATCATGAAAAAAAAAATGAAGGTAAGAGGATAGTGTCTCTTACCAGCACTATGAGAGTTTCCTCCCGTGCATGAGCTATATCATAGAAAAATTAATTCAACCAAGAGAAGCACTTAGATGAAGAACAAATACAGGTTTGTTTTTTATTTTTATCAGGCCAAATAAAATTTGCAATTTCCAGTTATAAGTCACTTTCATCTGCAGACAATGTGTTTACCCCACCCCCCTGGGACGACACGCAAGGCAGTGATGATGCATTGAAAGAGTGATCTTGAGCGGACCTTCTAGGAGAGGAAAGGGAAGGTCTCGGTGGAATTTGCAAAGACTGAAGACTGCCTTCAAACATCTCTACAACCTTTGTCATTGATGGTCTATGTGACGGCATGCTTTGGATGCACCACAAACCCACTAAAATCATCTTTTTAACAATCTCTTTTTCCTCCTCCGTTATACCTCCATGAAATGTTGAAATCTCTCCTGGATCAAGATACATATAAAACCAATCCGGGAAATACAACTCGTTGGTTTCCACCGATCCCATATCAAAATCTTTACTTTGTCCGACCATTTCAAGAACCATCATCCCATAACTATACACATCAGACTTGTAAGTTACTCCTCCAAAATTTCTGCAGAATACTTCAGGCGCTATGTAACCAACAGTTCCTCTGGCACCTATCATCGAAATCTTGCTTACTTTGCTCTGGCATAGCTTCGCGAGACCAAAATCAGAGATCTTTGGACAAAAGTCTTCATCAAGAAGAATGTTGTGAGGCTTTATGTCAAAATGCACAATCCGAGTGTTACACCCTCTATGCAAGTACTCCAGACCTCTAGCAATACCAACTGCAATTTCATATAATTTTTTCCATTCTAAACGATAGTTTGTATGTGGGGATCCTTTATCAGATAGGAAGCTATCTAAAGATCCATTGGGCATGAATTCATAAATCAAAGCTCTTTTATTCCTCTCGTAGCAGAAGCCCAAAAGGTTAACTACATTCACGTGGGAAGTTCTACTGATGCTTGCAACTTCATTCATGAACTCTTCTCCATCACCTTTGGACTCTTTTAGGACTTTTACAGCTACAAGACGACCGTCATCTGGTAACTTTCCTCTGTATACATTACCAAATCCTCCCTGGCCTAGTGTATAGACGAATGAGTTGGTCATTTTCTTGATCTCTGAATACGAATAACGCTTTGGAATAAGAGAATGATAGTCCATCATAAATGTTTTAACCCTACCAACATGCTGCGATTTCTTCAGCCTGAAGGTCATTGCTATGACAGCACCAAAAGAACCTTCTCTTCTAGTGAGATATATTGTAATTATGGAAAAAGTCATCATCGCTGCCACAGCTGCTGATGTGCCTGTAATTTAAGATGCTTCATCATCGATATCATCGTTAAAAAAGAATATCAGCTTTCTTATGATTATATTTACTTACCTAAAGCAATCCATAGTCGCCTACTCCGAGTAGATCCTGTAACAGGACATCAAATAATGTTAGGGAGTTGTTCGCGTTGGGACTGTGGTCACGAGATGAACACCACCTCCAACCTACAAGAATAATAGACTAATGTTCTGTGTCCATCTTTTATAAAAGTAACTCATTTTTCTTATATAGAGCCTCATTTTCTCATTAACTGTACTAGATAAAGGATTGTTACGGGTGTTAACATTTGCGAAGATTATACTATCCTTGTTACTTTAACATTTAAAATTATGGTATTTTATACATTTCAATTTTATTTTTATTTTTATTTTTTCATTCTTCTGTGTAAAAATTATCAAGGCTTGATTTTTTATTTTTTGCAATTGAAATTTTCTTTTCAGGTGATGATGAGTTTTTATTTAAAAAATCATATTTCTAAAAAAAGGTTTTAATCAGAAAAAAAAATAAGAAAAGGGGATTTTGGCAAAAAAATACATTTTTTTCTTCTTAAATTTAAAATCATTTGAGTTCTTATATTTATTTATTTTAATTGCATTGAGGTTTCATTCAAATAATTATGCTCTTGGTAAAAAAAAAATTCTTTTGTCGAAGAGAGAGAAAGAAATGCATTGTTAAGAAAATAGAATTTTGAGTGAAGAAATACATTTTTTTTCTCTAATTTAAATTATTTTAACTTTTATAAATATTCATTTTAATTAACATAGAATTAAATAAAAACAGGTTTTGAAAATAGCTACAAAGCGGCTGGAGGGCATATTACTATTAATAACTAGAAAAATAAAAATAAATTTTGTAATTAATTATTATTCCCGTAACTATATTGTATTGATAAAATTAAAAAAAAAATGTGTGATTGTTAATATAGCCCTAATATGAGTTTGTTTATTTAGTTTCTAAACTTAATTGGTGTGATATTTGGTAGGGAAATTAAAATTAATTAAAATAAAATACAAATATATTAGGAAAAATATTTAAATTATTTTTTGCAATTTATATGAGTTCTAAAATTATTAAATATTTTTTAATGTACCATTAGTATTGATATTTAAAAAACAATTTCTATAAAATAATTAACAAATTTTCCAATATTTGATAAGTAATTTGAAAGTTTGGAGTTGGTAACAATGGATGATGGTGGTGAGATAATTATCGGTGTTTAAAAATAATGGTGGTTGAGAGGTGATTGTTGGTGAAGTGGGAGTTGAGATTTGAATAATAATATAAAAACTGGTGGAATATAGTATTGTTAAAGATTTATGTATATGTCATACGACAAAAAACAATATTTTTTTATTTAGAGGTTGAGTTATCAGTATGTGACCTTACGCATTCAAACTAAAACTACATTGAAGTTGATATTATGAATTACAATATTTTAATGTCAAAATATATTCTTCTCCTCCCATCTCTTCAATTATAATCTGATATATTCTTCTCCTCCCATCTCTTCAATTATAATCTAATGAAATTCTTAAAAAATAACTAAGCTCATTTTTTGTATAAAGCATAAAGTATATACTATACTGATTTGGTAAATTATGTTTTTGATGGTAAAAATACGACGACAAAGAACAAAAACAAAGAAAAAAACAACAAACAAAACTCAAAACATGTATAGAAACTATTTTCAAGGATATTTTCTTTACAAAAAGCTATTTCTAAGGATTCAGGAGGCCTAAAAAATAAGGGACATAGAAACAATAAGATAAAAAGTGAAAGGAAATACCCAACAAATTTTTTAAAATGCAATAAAATATTTAGGTTCTTGTATTTTTCATATTCAAAAAGTGCATTGTATATATAAGATTTAGTTGCCAGGAAGAATTAAAATAAATTAGAGAATTAAATAGTTGAAATTGTTATAAGAATTTTAAAAATAAAAAAGTTGTTAGAAATAGTTGTTATATGATTGTTAGAAAATTAAAAAGTGCATGTTATATATAGACGGTTAGTTATGAAGAAAATAAATTAGATAATTAAAGATAATTTTAAAATAAAAGAGCTATTAGAAAAATATAGTTATTATGTGAATGTTGAAAAATTAATTTTAAGCGTTGCAAAAGGGGCAATCAGAGGTTTTTATCTTACTCAATTCAACCCTACGTATGAAAGTCTGCCAATTTTTTGTTATTGGTTATTATCCCATGTTAAGGTTTACTAAATAAATATTAAAAGAAGGTCTTATTTTTTTAATATGAAATTCGACGGCCATTAGTATATATTCTATATTCACAAGAAAGAAAAATTATGTTTTTTTAACGTATGATAAAAAAAAAAATTTGTTTAAATATTAAAATTTTAAAAAAATAGTATCTTTTCAACGTAAGATATAAAATTTTTAAAATAATCTCTCAAACATTATTATCTACAACAATTTTATACTATACCAATTTGGTTTAGTAGATCTTTGTAAAAAAGGATGGATTTTTTTTTTTACACTTGTCACTATAAAAACATTTTACATGTCCTTAAGAAACCATTGATAGCTAACTTCTAAACTAAATAACATAAGTATATATAACCAGAAATATTTTTACAATGGCATCCAAGTCGATATAGTGCATGGATATTTTCGTGGTGAAAATTAATTAAATGGTGAAAAACTATCGTTACAACTCTAACAAAATCATCATTATGAAAATAAATCAGTTGTGAAAATCAAACATAACCCTTATATGATTTTAATTACAACAACTTTTAATTATTTTATATTTGTTTGGAGACAAAAAGTTATATTATGCACATTATAGTTCTAAAAAAAGAATGATAATTTGATGGAGTTAAGAAGCATGTAATCGATCAAGGAGGCAACTTCTAGCGATTAAGTTGATAAATATTATCTCTAACAATAAGAGTACTATTTAGGTTGTGGGTGGGGATATATATATATATATATATATATATATATATATGACTTCCCCAGGCCCATAGGAAATGAAACTACGTTTTTGGCATATTAAATTTCTTAACGTTGTATAATTATGATTAAACAAATTATATGACAACAAATTGGTCAACAAAATGATAAATAGATAATTATAATGACAACAAATTGGTCGACAAAGATAAATTTTTTTATTAATTCCCATGTTGCCAAGTCTTTGTGAGTTACTTAAAGTCCTTGCTTCCTTGTTACACAAGGAAGTAATAGGTCAAGGAAGATGTTTTCTTCAGGATCATGGAACTTTGAATAATTCCTAATGGCTGCCCAGGCTCATTACTTAAACCAAAGGAATGGTGATTCGCACCTATTCCTGGGGTGATTGGATGAAATAATATCGCATCCTCTTCATGGTTTCCTTGACTGATAACAGGTCAGTTTTCTATTAGCAAAGATCCTACCTCTACCATTACCTAATTTGGAGGAGGACATATCTTGGGTTCTGGAAAGGGCAGAATCCAAGTATAAGTTGTCTGTTTTCCTATTTACTCCTAGTGTGACATCAGCGGAAAAAAAATAATAACAGGCAAGGGGACATACTTGAGGATTGATCATTAGTTGGGGATTGAGCGTCAGTTGGAGATTGTTGGCAAGAAAATTGTTGAGGTTGATCCTTGCAATAACAAGTAAATGCTGTAGTACTCTGGTTGTACCCACACTTACCGCCAGAAGATTGGCATGTATCACAGAAGTTATTAGATGCATGCCACTTCAAACCAAAACCTTGATTTAGACCTCCCAGCAGCTGTGCTGCAGTTGGAGCACTTAAAATTTGCTGAAAAGCTGATTCACGTACTGGAACTTTAATGCTATCTTTGCACGATGCCAGGTAACTGGTCAAGTTAGAAGCAGAGCTTCCAAGATCCGACAAGTTGGCAAATGCTGTAAAGTAGCCCGTCATCTCAGTGGCGTTTATGTTGCAGGAAAACTGAGGTAAAGCTGTTGAAGTTGGTGCACCTTGAGTGGGGCAACCATAGTAGATTGTTATGTTCTGATCATCGGATGTGTAGTTCAATAGATTGGGTATCCAAGTGGTGTTGAGAATGAGTGTCGGACAGATGTTTTCTGCATAATCTTTTCGAGCAACTCTGAGAGTCCGTGTCTGGATATCGATGTCAAGAACTTTGTAAGTCAATTTCTCGATTGTGATCTCCGGATCTTGGTCACTGCAGTCGAGCTTCAACTCCGGATAGCCACAGTAATCAGGCCCATTGGATCCCCAGAAAGGATAACCAACACCCTTAATATCTCCACAATCAAACGAGTTGCTGCAGCTTACATATCGCTCATCATCATTGGCAAAGGCAGATGATGGAGCATGGACAAAGGTTATTGTTAGGAACACGATGAACCAAGACTTGGTAGGAAAGAGATGGTGTTGCATTTCCAGAGATGGAGAGAAACTGCAGGGAAATTCTGTAGAGGTTGGAGAAAACTAAACCTGATTTTTTTTCATTATGATACCGTACTGAATTCCATTCTTGAACAGCACTGTTGAAAAGTAAAATGTTGACTGAACATGCAGTATGACTAGGTCCAGAGCAAGAAGCGTCGTGCTGATAGCGGTAGGAGAGTGTATTTTAATCACAAGGAAAGACTATTTCTTTAATTTCATTTTAGCCATAATTATATAGCTATTGATCATTTATTTATTTTTAAACGGAAACATTAACAACTAACTGTGCTGTAGTGGTCTGGTTGTACCCACACTGACCACCGGAAGATTTGCATGTATCACATAATGAATCATTTGCACTGCACTCCAACTCAAAACCTTGATTAATAGCTTCAAGCAACTGTGCTACAGTTGGATTGGGTAGAATTGGCATAATAGCTGATAGATGGGCAGGAACTTTAACACTATTGTTGCATGCTGTCAGGTAGCTGATTAAGCTGGGAGCAGTCATACTGAGGACAGAGAGGTTGACTGTTATAAAGTATCCCATCATACCAGTGTCGTTAACGTTGCAAGTAAACTGAGCTGAAAAACCTGCTGGGCTTGGACTAGGGCAACCATAGTACAGTGTTACCTCAGCATGATCTGAAGTGGAACTCAAGAGATTTGGATTCAAAAGAGGTGTTGGAAAGGAGAGTAGGGCAAAGATTTTCTGTGTAATCTGTTCTAGAAACATTGAGAGTCCGCGACTGGTTATTGATGCCAAGGAGCTTGTAACTCAATTGCATGATTGTGATCTCCGGATCTTGGTTGCTGCAACCGAGCTCAAACCCGGGATAGCCACAGTAATCAGGCCTATCGGATCCCGAGAAAGGATAACCAACACCCTTAATATTTCCGCAATCAAATGACTTCACGCAGCTCAGATATCGCTCATCATCATCCGAAAAAGCAGATGATGGAGCATGGACACAGATTATTATTAGGAATATGATGAACCAAGAATTGGTAGGAAAGAGATGGCATTGCATTTCGGAGATGGAGAGAGGTTATAGGGACAATCTGTAGATATTTGAGGAAATTGGACCTGAATTCTTTCTTTTTCACGCCGTACTGAATTCCACTCATGAATAATAGAATTCCACACGTGAATCCGTTGAAAAGTAAAATACTGAGTGAACATGTAGCATGACTAGGTCTAAAGTAAGAAGCTTCAAGCCGATAGCGGGAGGACTCTACTCTGCTATGCTGCATGGCACTTTATGATTTTGAAATCTCTTAATGCCTTCATCACTCAAGAAGAACCCTAGCAGGAAGAGCTGCTCGTGCCTTTGGAGAGAATCAAGGCTCTGCATTTAGCTAAGAGCTAAGATCAAGATGAACACGGTTGCATCTTTCTGTGCCCTCAACATAGTACCACTATGCATGGGTAGCAATTGTCTACGGAATTGAGTACGAGAGACTTTTTGATTGAAGCCTCTAGAGTTTTTATTTCAGTTGCCTGAACATCTCCAGTTATTTTTACAAACCATAGAAGCACTTCTGTCTCCCTCATTTGTCAATATGCAAATTGTTCCGCGGACTGGTGACCAGAGCAGCTAGTGTTAGCGAGGCGCATTGTTCTTTTGATTGGGTGGTCAATAATCCCTCCCTTAATGGACATGTAACCTTTATACCACCGTAGGTGTTAATTGCAGTTCAAAAAGAAAAATAAATTAATTCATTACTTCACAAAAACACAAGCTGCCAAGAAATGAAGAGTATGGCTACCAGTAAAGAATAGGTTTGACCGCTTGAATGTTCAGTGGAAACTTGGAGGACAGTATAAAACTTCTGTTCAAAGCGAAATGCGAAATGGAGAAAGGGGACACATAGTTCGACATGGTGAAAGTAGTTTAACGCACTGTTGATAAACATATTCTTTGACTCTGCTTTGCAGAGCAACGATGTCACTGTCCTTGAAACATATCCCAAAGAAGAAGAAAAACAGGAAATCTTTCGATTCTTTCCTGGATGTACTAAATGCCCTGATATCAAAATCACTCAGGATGTCCAGCAACATGCAGAACGTTTCACAAATCTGAGTTGAAGAATCCAAAAAACAAAAACATAAACGTTTCTAGTTTGTTGATGTAAATCATGACCAAGAAAGAAAATGGTCAGCACCAGATATTCATATTTTACTTCAGCTCACAACTAGCACATAAAACTTTCTCAAATCTACAGAGAAGGAAAAACGAAAAATGGCTACACGTGATAGTTGCGAATACATGATTTTATCTTCAAATGAACAGCTCAGAGTTAAAATACAAGATTTCGCTTAATTTGACTCACATTCTAAGCATTCGTACAGATACAACATTTATATGGAAAATTACACTCAATCTAATAATTTGTACTAGACTCAATGCACATTACAAAAGCAGGAGTGAAATTAAATTACCTTCTCAAGTCAACCAATGCATGTATTTTATTTATGAAGCTCTTGGCATAAATAATCACCAGACCAAGCCTTTTCTTCTTCTAAATCTATCAACACGGTCAGTGCTCATCCGAGACTTTTCAGGCTTATTTGGCTTCTTAGACTTCTCAAGCCTACTATCTAAGCTATTTCTAGAGATTTCAGGAAGGTCACCCAGTTCAAAAGTGTCTGAACTTGCACTCTCAGATGGTTTGTTCTGATTTTCAGACTCTGCTGTTGTTTTAGGACCATTTGTAGCTGTTTTTGATTTGCCTATGGTCAAAACAAACTTCTTCAGATGTTTGATAAATTCTGGGTAAAGCTCAAGATTGCAATGCCCACCTCCATTAATCCACAATGGTTCATATTTCTCTTTGCAAAGCTCCCAAAGTTGTTTCCCGTGAGAGTAGTCAACCACTTCATCTGATGTTCCCTGAAGTTAAAAAAAAAAATATTAAAATCCCTTATATCTAATGTGATTTTATCTCTAATTTCCATAAACGATATTTTAAGAGTGATGAGCCATAAATCTCTGACTATTAACTATGATTGTACATACAGATAACTGCAAATTGAACAATATAACAAAAAACTTTAGCAATCAAATGGAGGATCAACAAATATTAACATTTTGTTTTATCCTTCTGATTTATAGAAACAAAAATAAAATATAAATTGAACTTGTCTGTGCAAAACTATCCAGGTTAAGCAAGTACATGATTACCCAAATGTCAAAGCAGTTTATTGCAAACTACATATCCAAGGAAGTCAATCAGGCCACCTTTACGTCCTTAGCAAATGAATAATTAAAAAATAAGGTTTAAAGAGACCTTTTTTTTTTGTAATTTTACTCCATCTTGGGCTTTTTATTAATTAAATCATATTATCAATGGCATAGGAAAAGCTCATTTGTTAACAACCAAATTGATTAGGTTGACACTGAATACAGGCTAGCAGTTGCTATTAAGACTCTTTTCCTCGTATTATTTGCTTGGTTTATGAGTTATGACTGCAACCATAGTTACATCCTGCTGAAAGCTTCCAGTGAAACTGTGATGCTAAGGAATTTCCTGTATTCATATCTCTAGAGGTTACACAGCTATTAATTTTTCAATGATAGTCTGAAAATTTGTATTCTAGCACAAGAAAAATATCAAAACCATAAGACCTGCATCTTTCACTTTAGCCAACAACTCATGCAATGCATAAAATAATGTCCCAAAGAGAGACTATGAACAGCTCAAAAGAAATTGAAGACAGGGGAAATAATACTTACATGAATTATGAGAACACGACAGTTCACCATACCAATTTTGTCAATGTTCTGAAAGGAGAAAGTAACTTAAGTGCTCGCACAGAGAATTAAACAGGCATATTTAATAGGATCAACACCACAAAAAAATACCTTGTAAATGTCAAACCAGTAAGTCCTTTTGACTGGGTACAATACCCTCATCCCAGACAATATTGGGCTATGCAGAACCACACCTCTCAAGTTTGGTAAACGCGAAGCGAGATCAACTGTGGGACCACTACCAACAGACTGACCATACAATATTAGTTGATCATCTTTAACCCCATACTGCTCCTTGAGGCATTTATATGCCGCGTCTATGTCCGCATATGTGTTACATTCAGTTGGCTGTTTCAAAAGAAAGGTGGCATATGTTGAGAGCAATGCCATATATTACAAGCAAACAACACTAACCATTTGAGAAACTACACATAATGCCAAGTAGGTCCTTGATTAATAGACAATTTTGAAGATGTAAAATAGAATGAACAAGGAAACAATTAACATATAATTCTTGCTTTATGGATGAAGAGGGAAAAATATGCAAATCAAAAGCATAAGGGGAACTTCTGCATGTTTCATGTTTGAATTTGAATATCTAAGTTCTGAAACAAGGATATCTAAGCATGCATGAGAAAAAGACATCCACAAGGAAATGTGAAATTGTTAAAGCTCGAGCAGAGCCTAAAACTTTCTTTTGATCATTAGCAACCAGGAATAGGAAAGCTGGTATAAACCTTTCCGCTTGATTGCCCATAGCCAGAGTAATCATATCTGGAAAAAACAAAAACATAAATTCAATATTAAAAACTAACCTGAAAATAAACAACAGTAATATAAAATTGAAAAAGAAATGAAAAGAACATGATTTACAAAGAATATGAATACTTTTTTTTCTTCTGTTCTTTGCATCACTTCTGATTTTTTAAGAGATTATGAGGTTATTATTCGCCTATATTTCTCCATTATATTACAACAGGAACAAGTACACTAGTTATCATGTAGCGTAGCCAAGTAAATACCATAACTTCTACATTGCTTCTGTAAGGCGTATCCTGAAACATAAAAACCATTCCAATGGTGATTTTGAAACTAAACCATGTCAAGTTAAAACCTAAAATCTACCTTTAAAGACCATTCATACGGCCATGAACATCATTCTATTTCAGATATGCCAGTGAGAGCAGTGATTCTGTATCATCGGATTCAAGAGAAGACAGAAAAAAGGCATATCTACATTAAAGACTGACCCAATTCACTTCAGGGTTTGCAACTGCCCTAACGATAACTTGGCTTCCATCCTTGCTAAACCTAGTATTTAATTTTCAACAAACTCTCCCAAATCCCAACAAATGGGTAACACTCAAAATGGAAATTGCAGACTTGTAGCCAAAAAAACCCACACCTAAACCTCTCTTTCCACCATTAGAGTTCCCAAACTCACTTTCAATATCAGTTGAGTAAACGTTACCCTCACCACAGTCATACGTTACTTCCTTGTCGCAACCACAAAGTTCACTACTAAAGAGCCAACCCTCAAACTTAACAATAAACATTAAAAACAAGACCTTTTCTCCATCAAACTCCAAAACTATACATGGAAAGCCTCTCCCATACGCTTAATCAATAAATTACACTAGAGCAATAAGTCCAATAAATATGCACCAGCCCACCAAATCAACCAAACCAACACTCATAAAGTTCCATACTTTCAATTAGTAGAACTAAAAAAACTAAACCAAACCAAACAATAATATTTAAAAAAAAATACTTCAAAAGGTAAAGAGTTAAGGATCTAACCCCATAAGATTAATGCGAAGGCGATTACTCAATTCAACAAAAAGCTCAAACATTTGACCCAAATCAGCAGCATTTCCATGAGAATACAACAAAGTAGCTGAAGCTCTTGGATGTTTAATATGAACAGCCACGATTTCATTTCCACGCCGAGTCCTCAACTTCAGAACATCCACGTCATCCTTCCTCGGCACCTCGGGTATATACAGCCTGGTGGTGGAGCCGCCAGACACGGCGGAGGAAGAGTCATCAGTTACCACCGTATAAGAAGCCGGGTTTGGTGGGAAGAAAGCGAACTTCGCGGCAATTGTTGAAGTGACTCCGCCCATGTTGTTGTTATTATCTTCCCTATCATCAGATGCTTTGGATTCATAAAAAGGGAACCCTTGTTCAGATCTTATCAGATTAGAGAAGTGGTGGAGGCGCGTGGGTTGGGGAGAGTGGCGCGTGGGTTGGGGAGAAGGAATCCAAGGTACTATGGAAACGTTTGAAGTTATAGCTTTCAGCTCAGTTAGGAAGAAAGGGGTTGGAAATTGTCGCCCGACGGCGACTTGTTATCAAGAGGAAGGGGGGTGAGAAAGGGAAGGGGAGCTCTTTCCTTTTACTTTGGACAGGAAAGCAAGCAAAATCTATAGTTTAAACTACTGCACATGGACACTGCTTCAAGACAACTATAGTAAGGGGAAGTTGGGGGGTACCTTGTGCCTTTGTGGTTCATTGGGTTTTGGTTGTGTGAGGGACTCTCCAAGCACCATGTCATGCACCTTCCATCCATTTGGTTCCAAATGGTGTAGTTGTAGTTATATTGTTTTGGCGTAGGGCTTAGGTGTAGTTGGGAGTATAGTTATTAAAAATAATTTGATTTAAGTTTGAGAAAGTATTTGAAATGATGTTTTTAAAAATTTGAATTTTTTTATTTAAAATTAATATTTTTAGATTATTTGATTATTTGATATATATCAAAATAACTTTTAAAAAATAAAAATATATATATTATTTTAATATATTTTTAAATAAAAAACATTTTAAAAAAATTATCACGACAGTAGAAATACATTCTAACTCAAAACAAAATCTATAATTTAAAATTAACGTTGACTTGAATATTAATATAATAAAACTATGTCGACTTGACAATAAAAAAATCAATTTCAAATTAAATAAAAAATATATTAATACAATAAAACTACGTGACGTAGTACTAAAAAATTGTAAAAAGGAAAAAGAATCAGGATGTTTTAGTAAAATAATTAACTTAACGAGACATAAGCTAATCCAGTGACTCGGGATTTAAAAGTTTCATTATAGAGCTTTTCATTATGGATTTGTAAATGTTAAAATGTTTTTTTCATTTGTGTATGTTATTTAACACAATAACATTTAATATTATGTGATATATATATATATATATATATATATATATAAAGCATCGGGAAATCTTATCCATGTCGAACTAACTTTTAATATTGAGACTAAAGATAAAATTCATTACTCTAATCGAATTGGTTTGATAGACTAGGAAATTATTTCTACTTTTGCCATTATATACCGACATGTAATTGACTGTTTTAGAGTAAAGTTGAACTTGTTTTTTAGAGTATTTTTTGTTATAAAATATATTAAAATAATATTTATTTATTTATTAAAATTTATTTTTGATATCAGTATATTAAAATAATCTGAAAACATAAAAACTAATTTAAAATTAAAAAAAATTAAAATTTTTCAGAAGCGTGATCTAACCTGGTTTGGCCCGATGAATAGATCTGGGATTCAGATGACCCATCTCCTCGCATGGATTGGTGTAAAAAAAAATCAACTCAAAATTAACTTGGTTGTCTTAATTAATCAACTTGTAAATTGTTTGACTAGGTAAAAATACATGTTTATTTTTTAAAAAAAATAATATAATTTTAAATTTTTTAAAATAATATAATTTATCTGGATTATCAATTATGATATGTAATCTTGAACTCATGCCATGTGACTTGAAATTAGATGATTTTAATATCTATGCATGTGCATGTAACTTGAAATTAGATTGTCAAAATACAGTTGAAATTATATGGTTCTTTTCATAGTATAAGGCTTGCTGGCATTACGATAGCTTATGTATTTTAAGTTATTTTTTTGTATGAAAAAATTAATATTTTTTAGATATTTTTTAAAGTTTTTAATATTCTTGTAAAAAAAATATCATTTGACGTGTACATGCTTGGAAAATGCTGATGTGTGGACTGTGATTTCAAGGTTTTAAATTTATTTTTTATTTTTTTTTATCAGAAGGAGGTATTTAATTTTTTTTTTTTTTTTTTCATAACGTTGGTGGTGGTCCTGTAATGACGTACGTAAGACATATGAACACATTATTGACCCCTTCTGTTCTTGTAGTGGAACTGTGGTGGGCAAAAGAGGACGTGTCGTTTAAAGATTAAAGAGCAGAAAGAAGGACCCCACGCGCTAACCATAACGCGTGATTTAACATTATTTAGTTACTGTCACGTTAACAATAATAACTACGTGGATTTTTCTTTTTTCCTTTTCATTAAACAGTTGGACTAAATATTATTTTTTTTATTTGATTGTTTGGATTTAGATTGCATCTGGTTCATTTCTTAATATAAAAGAGGTAATGAAAAAAAAACATATTTAGTGAAAAATAAATCAAGCGGTTGTTTTCTCGATTGAATTTTCACAATTTATTTTATTTTTTTATTTATTTTTGGGCCAGAATTCTGAAGTTTGTTGAGGGAAAGAAAAGGACAGGAACCAAACTAGAAAAGGTAACGTTCCATTTCCCTAGAGTCCATTTTTCTCTTGAAAATCCATAATTTATCGTTAAAAAGTCTTTTCATATGCTTTCATCGGAAAAGCCCCTAAGAGCCATTCTATCTGGGGATCATGCTCGTGGCTTTAATAAGGCTATTCAAGGCAACAAATCAATACAAGCGTCATATCTTATCAAGAGTCATCTTCTTCACCATTTCACTCTAATTATTATTATAATTATTGTTGTTATTATTATTAATTAATTAATCGTGATTAACTAAAACACTTGGAAAAGTATTGTAGCTGTGAATAATACTTTTCCGTGCGGCCCTAAAATACATTTGTCTTTGTTTTTTATCTTTAATGGTTTTTTCAATTTATGTTTTTTTTAATTTATCTTTTAATATTAAATTTGTTTTTTATTGAGTTATCCTATTTGCATAGCACGGATCACGAGTTTAGCAAGTTAACTTTATTAGCTAGGGTGTTTTTTTTCATATTTAACTTTTTTTTTCAATTTTATCTTTTAGTATTGAGTTAATTAGTAATTAGACTTTATGATTTGTTTTATTTGTTTCTATTAATTTATTTCGGTCTCATTACCCAAAAATAATGCTTAACGAGCTAACCCGAGTTCACTCGAGTTGTTTTTTGTATTTTTTTATTAAACTTGTTTTTTTTTAATTATCGTTTAATATTGGATCGGTTGAGAATTCAGCTTTATAATTTGTTTTGATTTATTTTATATGAAGATATCTTAATCTAAAGATCAGAGTCACGAGTTTTGGTGTTTTAACCTCGGTTAAATCATGTTATTTTTTTAATTTTATTTCTAAGAGGTTATCGTGTTCTCATATCCTTCAACATTTTTTTTTAATATTAGGTCGGTTAGGAATTCAGCTTTATAATCTGTTTAGACATAATTTTTTCTTTTATTTTTTTCATTATGCTAGTTTTTTCATGCGGATTTTTTTTTCTTTTAGAGAAAGATATGTAACTTCAAGTCGGAATATATTGTCCTATGATTTGTATGGTAATTAATGGCTGCAAGTGTTATTGTGTTTATGTTGTAACATTATTAAGAAAAAAATGGATTATTAAGATTTAAGTGTATTTTCTTTTTTGATTTCTCAAATTGAATGTATTATGAAAATATGAGTGTATTGTTCTTAACATCACTCAAAAAACGGAATTTCGTCTCACTAAACTGCCTAGAATTACCACTAATCATGAAAAAAAAAAATAGGGGAAGGTAAGTTGAATTCATGGCGGGGTTTTGAATCTCAAATTAGTTTCATGGAGTTCCTTTTTGGGCTTTAGTAACCAACAGCAAATCAGAAAAGCCCTTAACTTTAAAAGGCCCTGGAAGAAGATTTTGGATTTGTAAATATGGGCTTCAAAGCCTTGGATATGCTCTATATGAAACTGTACATCTCTTTTGTTCATCGGACCAAAGAAATTTTTCAGGAATTTTTTTTAAAACGGCGGGCACTTTTATATTTTCATAGTGTTTTTTTTTTTGTGATAATTAGGTTAGATAAAGGATAATTTAATATTTTAATAAATATAAAATATAATTAAAAAATAAAAAGTGAGTGACATATGGGAGGCATTCGTGCTATTTGAGCAGCGTGTACAAAGCCTCACAACAATCAAAAATATCATTCTGTCATGTTGTTAGAATCTTAATGGTGTCTTTTTTCTATTAGGACAACGTGTATGGTTGGTGGTTATGCCGTTTGTTGTAGGTGGCGTTGTCTTTTTTTTTTTTTCCTTTTTTCTTTATCTTTTCTCTTCTCGAAATTTACACTAATTATGCAAGTTGTCCTCTTATTTACCGAGATTTCAATTTCAGTCTTTATTCTTTTAATTTTTAATTTTTTTTCTTGACTCTTTTGTAAAATTTTAATCTACTTTCAATTTTATAATTTAATTTCAATTTGTGATAAGTTATTTTTTTTAATTTGGTGCTCATTGTTTTGATTTTTGTTGTCATTTTGTTAATTTTTTTTCTAATTCTATTTTTTAATATTTGATTGGTTCGAGATTGAATTTCATGATTTTTCCAGGTAGGGTATTTCTAATCTAATGATCTTTGTCACATGTTTGGAAAGTTAACATGTGTTGACATTGTGTTTTTATTTTTTTCTTGGACTTTTTTTTTCCGATTCCTTCATTCGATATTGGTTTTTTATTTTTTCAAAATGTAGGCTATGTGATTTTTTTTTCTATCAGGTTAATCTTATTATTTAAGTTGCGGGTTTAACAAGTTTACCTGAGTTACCTTAACTTTTTTTATACGGTCGCTTTTTAGAAAAGAAATTTTAATAGTTTTTTGGTTTCATCCTTTAAAATCTGGTTATACTTTTATGTATTTAATTGACTAGGAATTAATCTACATTGTTTTTTTTTCTTTTGAAAAAAAGGTTTTTCCTGCCAAGTTATCATGATCATATTTTTTTCGGTCCACTTGTTTTCGTTGTTCTTAATAATCTAATTAAAATAAAATTAATTTATTTAATCAAATTATTTTCTCTTCTTTAAAAAGTGTTTGCAGTGTATGGACATTAGTTTTAATAATAATAAAAAAAATGATCTCACAGTATAGTGCAGGTATACAAATCTAGTTACTTTCTAACCAACAAAGATATAGATGATAATTGATTCTAACATAGCATAAACACGAGGAATCGTGAATATTTTCCCTGCATATTTATTATATAGTTTGGCCGATAATTTTCAGGCATTCAATACTCAATAGTCAATAGCGTACCCTAAAGGCTATTTGGACGTAAAACCAACCGCGCCACTTTCCTATGGACGGTGTCAAAGAATTGAAAACAAGAGAATTTGAAAGTCAACCAGAGGAAAAAGAAAGGAGGAGCATCTGAACGTCATGCTTCCGTTGACACAAAATCTACTTCGAATTCAGCAAATTTAACAACGAAATGGAGTGCCATTTTTATTTTTTATTAACATTTCTTTTTTTCCTTTTTCATTAATTTTAGTATTTGAATTAGTAAGTATTTGGATTAGGATCCTTTTGATTAGGTTTTGGCCATTATTGCTGGCTGCACTACTTTTAAATAAAAGGTTAAATCATTTTATCCACACCTGTTTTCTACCTACATATATGATGTAGTGAAACATGTGATAATAAATAATTTTGAATAGTTAGATATAAATTTATAATAATTAAATAAAAATTTATTATAAATGTATTATGTAGATGATTTAGCATGTGTATTTATAGATCAATAGGATTAATCAAGGCTCAATAGAAGATTTGATCATGCCAAACCAAAATAATAACTTAAATGTATCTAATTTTTTATTCAACCGTTATATCGCACTTATATTTTTAGAAGAGTTTTCAGAGTTTGTTTTTTCTATAGTAATCATTGTATTGCTTCACGGACTGTCAGATCTTTAAATATCAAAATCTCGCCAAGACCTTCGGTTTTGACAGTTTTTGTAATTTTTATTTTCATTTATATTTATTGTTTGTTTTCAATTTTAAGCTTCTTTTTTTTTGTAATCTTGGATTTTTATTTTTGTTCCTTAAATAGCATTTCTGGCCTATTTAAAGCTTGTAAACCTTCTAAAGAGACATATGTCATTATCATTATTTTAAAGAATATAAACTTCCAAATTTGAGACTCACATTTACTAATTTTTGTTCTTTATTTAATTGTTGTCTTCTACATCCACCTGCATCATTATCAATATTAAGGTTTTGGCAGATATATTTAATTGTTGTTTTCATAATGGAATGTTATTTGCATCATTCTAAAGATTTGTCTAATATTTTGAGATCTCATTATCATAATGGAATGTGATTTTTCTTATTGAATATTGATAATGAGATCTCAATCCAATCACACAATAGCTAATATACTAAAATCAAAATAAAAAAAAAATACACAAAGAAAATGAATCAAAATGATAACAAGCAAAGATAACATACTTAACCATTTAGGTGGTGGTCCAATGATAAGAGTTTGGGACTAAGAGAGTTGCTTCCTCTGTGGTTTTAGGTTCGAGCTCTGTACTTGCTCATATGATAACAACTAAAGGTTTACATGGTCGTTAACTTCAGGGCCCGTGGAATTAATCAAGGTACGCGCAAACTGATCCAAACACCCATATTAAATTAAAAAAAAAGAAAGATAACCTCCTTGATCATGGAAGCAAGGTTCTCTAGGCCGAGCTCCAAAGCAAGCTATTATCACTTTGGGTCTTCAGGGTCTCCAAAGTGCCCTTAAATAATGGAGGCTGCTGCCAAAAAAACGAACATGCTTCTAACTTCATTCCATGCTTTTTTTTCCTTTTTATTTTTTATTTTTTCCCCCCGGCTGCTGGAGTTAGCAGTTCAAACTTCAAAGGCATATTATTAATATTATTTCTCTCTTTTCTCTGGTCAAAATACAAATCCACACACACGCACACAATATTTTTTAAATAAATAATAAGTTGAGTACAAAATTTTAAATAAATACTAATCAGACAAGGAAAAAAATTCACTCAATCGAATCGGACAACACTAGACACGGGGGTAACAATGTTGCACATCCCTATACTCTTTTTTTGTGTTTAAAAGGTCCTTTAACTATTTTTGTTTTTGTCTTGATATATCTATGTACATTATATTTTTGTCGTTTTAAGGTCCTTCCATTAGTTGATGTAACTAATATCATTAAATAATGACACGTGTTAGCTGCTCATATTATGAAATATTTAACTAATGTACATTTCAAATCCTTTAAAAACTCAATTTGGTCCCTATATCTCATTTTCTTATAAATAAGCCTCTAATATGAATTTCTTGGTCATCTTATTTATCAATAAATACAATTTAGTCACTGTTTTTTTTTAAAAATCAAGTTCCTATTTGTCAAATCTTGAACTTGGTCAAAATTAGTCAAACAATTTAAATGGGTTAATGGACAATATAAGAGTTGAGAGGATAAATAAGCATGTCTGTTTAAAAATTAAGACTTTTGTTTTCTATAAAATCATATATTTATGGTCATAATTTTATTTTTAAAAAATTATTTCCAAAACCTCAACTTAAAAAATCAAGACTAACCGTAAGAAAATAAAATAAGAAAAACAATGCATGCATATATATATATATATATATATATATATATATATATATATATATAAAATATCTAACTTAGGGAGAATTGAATAAAACTAAATACCTAAGAATTTTATCATTACAAAATTATCATTGAAAAATACTTAAAAAAATATCAAATTGATATTTTTTGAGGTAAAAAATATTTAAAATAAACTTTTAAAAGTAAAAACTACCACAACATCAAACAGATACTTGTCTATTTAGTATTACAGTTGAACCGTTGTTTCATTATCTTTTAAAATTTATTTTTTATTTTAAATTAATTTGATAATGTTTTTGGATTGTTTTGATGTGATAATATAAAAAATATTATTTTAATATATCTTTAAATAAAAAAAACACCTTGAAATATCTTCTCTACCGCACTCTCAATCAAGCAATTAATCCTCAACATGTCCAAGTATAAATCAACATCAAATAATGACCATGCATGCATGATCCACATTTCCACCATGGGTCTACAAATAATTGAAAGGCACACAACTCTTCATCAAACAATTTCTTGATATAATTATATAACATCAATACAAAGGTAGCTGCCGTAGACAGAGACTTTATACTAAGAATTATTAATTCCTCCGTATCTCTGTCTACATAATCTGTAGCACCTTCAGTGCTCTACCCCACCTTGACAACAAAAACTCTTCGACAAGTCAATCCATTCATTGGAATCTTCGTCTCTCTCGTATAAATAACAAAAAAATATTTATACAAATAATTATGTAGCTAACAAAAAGCATTCCCTTGACCCTTCTCTCTGCCTTCATCTCCTTGTCACACTATGATAAAATGCGCCACTCCTGCTAACATACGCTTTGTTTGTCTTTCCATCTCTATTTTCATTGTTTAGCTTGTGAGTTGATTGAGATTCTTTGAATTAAATTTAATTTTATATGTTAAATAGGCCAATATATTTTGTTTTCCTAGTTTAATAGTTAATATTTTTATTATTTTTTGTATTAGGATTTGATATATTTATTAAACTTTCAGAATTTTCTAATATATTTGAATTTTGGTTTGGTTATTTTTTTTTGATAAAAACCGAATCAAACCGAAAATGATCACCCTAAATGTATTTATATTAAACTTATTTTTCTTATAATCCCCTAAACGTAATTTGAAATAAAAACATGAATAAATCCATTTACCATTCAAACCATATTTTAAAATTGCATTACCCTTTCTTGACTTGTAAGTACATAATGCAATAATGAGTAAAATAAAACTCAAATCAATTTCCAGTCTTACTATTGTGTTCAAATCAAGTTCAAAGATTACTACTCCCAATTGGCATTCTCTCACGGAATTTTCAGCAAGAATAATCAACTTTAGACCAGGCTAAAAGCTGAATTTAATTTCAATGTGTACTTGAGACTAAGAGTAAAAGACCATTAATTTACTAATATAACTATAATTTTTTGTTAATTTCTCTAAAAATCTACCATCGTCTTCTTTGAGAATCAATAGCTCCTAGCATCATTAAAACACCGGAAAAAATAAATACTTGACAAAGGAGATAAACAATTACTTCACAGAATAAACAAAAGAAACAAAAATATTTCCATTTATCGGTAAGAATTATTCGGGGATAGTAACTAATACAGGTCTCCAAGCTCTCCTTAACAATCTATATCTAAACGTCGCCGCCACCGGTCTCAACGCGCCGCCACCGCCACCTCTTCTCAACGCGGCTCCGCCGCCACTAATCAACCCCACCTCCTCACCGCCGCCACGCTCGCCACCCCTCCTTTCCTGCTCAAAGGGCGGGGAAGACACAAACAAATCCTTCAATTTCCTCCTCACCCTCTTCTCGGGCAACGGATCTTCCTCCACCTCCGATTGATCTTCTCGCCGGGGAGCCCTCCAGCGAGCATCGGATTTCTTCGAGAGTAGCATCCGAAGAGTCTTCCTCCTGCGGCGGATGTGAAAAACCGGACTTGTCGTTGGACTTTGTGTTGGTGAAGCTGTTACTGCACATTGCGTGGCTAATAGCTTGAATTTTTGCAGCGTCGCCATTAATCAAGAAAAGCAAGAAAACCCCAAGACTTCTCTCTCTGAACAGCTCTGAGATCTATTGAGATTTAAAACCCATCTGGGTTTCTTTTCGATTTGATCTTGTGGAGGAGAAGAAGGGGAGAGGGGCTGTTTTAATTTTTCTGGTGTTTGGATTCGAAGGGGTGGTGATGGGTATGTGGTGACAAGTGGAGGAGAGTGGGAGGTTTGGGATTATGGAACCGACGCAAGTGAACGAGTCCAAGGAGTAAAGTGTGAGAGAATGGATTTGTGTCTTTGTTTCAAGAGGGTTTGAGGCGATGACTAATGAGGTCTGGTAACGGAAATTGCACGTGATAGACTACCTAGTATGATCTAATCTAATGTGGCTAGGTACAAAGTTTATGTCTTCATAATAATAATAATAATAATAATATTGGTTGTCTTATGTAGAGAAAAAATGAATTGTCGGTTTTGCCCTACCATTCCACGTATGGTCAAGTCCAATATTATAATGATTTTCATGATTATTTTTAGAATTGCATGCTTTTTTAGAAATGAATTGACATTCCGTAGCTTTTATTTTTATCTCCTAAGAGAAAGAAATTGTTTAGGTAGTTAAATATTTTGTTTTTTTTGCATTATATTTTATATATAATTATATATCAAACCTTGGTTTTGTAAAAATTAAAATAACATATTTTTTATTTATGAAAATATACTTTTTAATTATTTTACATTCAAAAATATGTTTCATAGCATTTTTAACAAAAATATATTTCATAAATACTTAATTTTTTTAAATCTATTTTTTTAAAATCATAATAAAAAATATTTTTTTAAAATTTATTTAACAAAAGTAAAGCTTTTGCTGTGGTGCAAGATAGGAGAGTTCATGAAATTGTTTTTGGTGAATATAAGATCCAGATGTGAAATTATTTATTTTTTATTTTTTTTAAATAAAAAGCTGATTCAAGGATACTTTGTCCAGATCAAATGCAAAGTATACAGGAGTCTGGATCAAGCAGAGAATAGGGAGTAGACAGACATCTTTCATGAAGTGTTAATTATTTAGACTTCGTTACTCGTATTTACAAAATCAAAATTAAAAAACAAGTCTCCAAAATATACTTCGGAATTCCCATGTATCAACAACAGCATCCCAAATCATCGTTTGGTATCTAGTCCCGTTGAGAGAGTCTCTCGCCGGATCCTTGATGCTTTCCGGTACTATACAGGGAGGACAGTAGCAAATCTTGCTGGAGTCATGGCGCAAGATTTTTGCCACCAAAGTCGAGCAAACGCCTCATTTGACAGGCGAGGTTGAACTGGAACAGATAGCCATCCTAGCTCGCAGGAACTCAGCCAAACTGTTCTCTCGCCCTTTACCATCTGTAACAGAAGAAACAACGACTTTTAAAACGGTTGTAAGTAATGCATTCTAACTTATTGAAAACGAAATCTTCATTCAAACATTTGAACATTAGCAAACAATCATAGCAGCATTTTATAAATTCACCCCATGTAACAGCAATAATTGTGCTTGATGGCTCGACTCAAAATGCAGCTTCTACAGAGATGTAGACCGCATTTTTGTGTGTGTGTTGACAACAAATCAACAAGAAGTGAAAGATAGTAGAACTCAAAACTCATTGATATCTGATAATTAACGGTGCAAAAACTGGAATTTAAAGCTGAAAAGGATGAGGAAATCTCAACTGCTAGTAGGAATGCGGGGTTATGGATGAAGAACTGTCGGCCCAAAATGGATCAGACAAGGAGTCCGGTGAAAGTTGAACTGGGGGAGGAGCATGCTTCAGTAACCCTACATCATCATCCCTAATATCCAATACTTCTGCATTCCCTGCTCCATAGTTTTCTTTCTCGATTCTTTTTAATGCCTCCAATACTTCTTCCATAGCTGGCCTCATTTCTCTATCTTGTTGCAAACACCGGAAAGCTAATTCTGCAACTGATGTTACCATCCTCCTCACTACGATATCCTTATCGAATCCAAGAAATGGATCAACCAACTCATTTAAAGCATGATTTTGGATTTTGTTGACTGCCATGTTGGACAGATTAATATCATGCCGATGCCTATTGGTGTCCACTGCTTGTAAAGATGATATCAGCTCAATCAAGACTACACCAAAGCTGTAAACATCACTCTTGTTGGTGAGTTGGTAGCATTGATAATACTCCGGATCAACATATCCGGGTGTTCCCTGTGGAGCAGTCGATACATGCGTGACATCATTTGGGAACAATCTCGACAAACCAAAATCAGCCACTTTCACATGGAAGTCATTGTCTAGGAGAATGTTAGTGGTTTTGACATCACGGTGGATGACATCTGAAGTGTGGAGGTATGCGAGTGCACTGGCTGTCTCTATAGCAATGCTCAACCGAACAGGCCATGTGAGCAAACCAGAGTTTGACTGTCTTCCATGAAGATGATCAGCAACCGTTCCGTTTGGAATGTACTCATAAACAAGTAGAAGCTCATGGCTGTGCCTTGTGGTGCATCCATAAAGTATCACCAGGTTCTTGTGCCGTAGACGAGCTAGGATCTCAATTTCATTCATAAACTGCTCAGCACGTCTCATGTTGTTCTCATAAAGGCGCTTGACAGCAACCACACGTCCATCCTTGAGTACACCTGATGAGTCAAGCAATCATAATAAAAATTGAGAAAGGAGACAACAAAGCAGTTAATGTTAATTTGTGCAAGTTGCTATACTGCAAATGATATCATGTCATCTTCTAACCATGGTAAACAGTGCCAAACCCTCCATCTCCAAGTTCCTTAGAAGGATCGAAACAATTAGTGGCTTCCTCAAGTTCACTGTAGCTGAACACCGGCACTCCAAAGTAGGTACTGCCCTTTTCAAGGTATGACTTTGAGGAGGTAAGAGAAGTAGTGGCTTGAGAGAGATTAGTTGAAGTAGTAAGGCCTTTGCTTGAAGGAGGTGTAGCTACAGGCAGGCCTTTGCTTTTCACCTGGGCAGATTTTCTTTTCCTTCGTTTTACGACAAACAAGACCCAGCATCCAAAGAAGATACCAATAACGACTGCACCTGCTGTGCTAAGTCCTGGAAAAGAAAGAAAAGAAAAAACAGCTCAGCTTTTCTTTTCAATGTTGATTTAACACAGTATATGTAGCCGAATAGTACCTATTACAAGTGTCCGATCCTTAGTCTTCTTCTCTGCATAAATCATGAGAGCAAGAAACATCAGTTGAGAACAAAGACTACACTAGAACAAATTTTCACCAGGGACTTAACTTAGAAGGCATGATCAGCTAATCAGAAACTTGTAAAATATGATAGTGGCTATCTCAACTATTATTTGTTAAATGCAAACTAATTCATGAATTCTTTCAGATTAAAGACAAACAGGCCATTGGCCTAAACAACCTGCCACGGTAAAGGAAGCTAGTCAACGTTGGAGAAAGCAGCAAAACAGGCAGGGAAAAAACAGGGGGAAAACTATGACTAACTGAACTGTTCAGTTTTTTTCCCTATCACTGAACAAACCTACGATAGAAATAAGCATTAATTAGTGAAAAACATTTCTCTTAGCTTAAGCAAGATTTGCTTAACATCTCACTAACAAGAAATGTATCATATTGTTGAATCCAAATTATGACCTCATTGGCCTTAAAGGGGCAGAGTGAACACAAGACTCAATAAAAAAAGCCTAATTTTGAACATTGAACCTCCTCTCATCAATTCTTGAAATCAGTGAAGCATTATATAATTTGATAAGAACCTCCTCTCATCAATTTCCCCAATAAGGTTCACCAAACAAACTCATGAAAACTAAAGATTTTTGCTTACCAGGACAGAGGTGATCATTACAAATGCAAATAGGTTTACCCAACTGTGTATCAAATCCACAATACCCACCAGGGTGCTTCTTGTAACACTCTGTACAACTAGCATTGTAACTGACATCAAACCCTTCTTTCAAAACCTCACCAACTAATGACCCGTTCTCAAGAAGCTGTTGTACCCGAGTCTCAGGAATTGGCACTCGAATATTAGTTTGACACTCAAACGTATTGGGAAAAGTTTCAGTACCGTAAGGGTAAACAATCGAGAAAAACCCTTCTTCTGTAACTCCATCATTGTCACAAGAGAACCTAGAGATTTTTAGCAGCGGAGCTGATCCCATGTAAGAGTCGTTAATCTTCTTGCATCCATAAAACAAAGAAAGTTCATGGTTGGAACTAAGACTGGAGATTTTTTTATCCAGAATGGTGCTAGTGAATTGGCGGGTGCATGGACTGTCGTCGTCGAGGTCTGAACGTGAGAGTCTTAAGGTTTGGCTGGTCTGGTCAAGATGAGTGACTCGGTAACTCAGTGAGTTAGCTTTTAGGATGGTGACTGATTCATCCTCACATGTGAGGCCGAACTCCGGTGGGCCGCAGTGGGATGGACGTAGGCCACCAGTGAAAGGGTAGGTGACGTTTGTGAGGTTACCACAGGAGAAGTTTTGATTACAGTTTGAAAGATTACTAATGTCATTGGAAGGAAGCGATGTCGTTAAGTGGAGGGAGAGAAAGAAGGTGAGAAGGAAAGAGGTGGTGATGGTGGTGAGGGGGTGCATTGGTGGAGGAATCAGAAGGGGTTGTGCGGCATCTGGTGGAATGGTGGGGAAGGTTAAGAGGGTGGTGTTGGTAATGGGAGAGTGGTTGTGTAGAACATGACTATTGACTTGGTTATGGCAATGGGTTGGCTTTGGTTGACTTTTGTTGGAGTAGGTTCTTGTAAGACAATGACTGTTTTGTCTACAAAATAATCTTCGCAATAGCAAGAATAAAGTTCATGATAAATTATTAAGTATAAAAATAAATAAATTCCATTATAATTACTCATAAATCTCATTTTATATCAGTAAGGTCCAAGTTCATCTTTATCTTAAGAATAGGGTATTTAGTTCGGAATTAAGAAATTATGATTAAAATGTTTTTTTTTCTATTTTAATGGTAAAAGAGGGTTATTTTTTCAGAATTTTTTAATATATTTGAATTTATATTTTTTTTTTCATTGAATATGAAAAGCGAGCTATGTTTTTTTTACAAGTTTAAAGAGTATGTTTGAAAGTGTGGTTATAGTTGTTTTTTAAAGTATTTTTTATTTAAAGATATATTAAAATCATCTAAAAATATCAAAATAATATTAATTTAATAAAAAAAGGTTTAAAACTTTTTTAAAAGCATTTTAAAATGTAAAAATAAAAGGTACGAAATCATGATGGAATATCCTGCCAGTTTCTGAGTTTTATCTTTGCTTTTATTAAATTATTTTTTTAGTGATTGAAATATTGAGGTGGGCGCCATGATTGATGACACTAAAATCTTGTTTTATTCAATTGGAAGGGGAGACGGAAATTTCTTAAAGGTTGTTGGGAATTTTGTTTTGCTACCTAGGCAAGACTTCAAAAACCACCCCATTACTTTATAATTTTCTCAATGTGGTCCCTATCAATTATTTTTCTTGATATGACCCTCATACTTATCCTTCATTGGCTCAAACAAGCCATTCCTTTCAAATTCTTACGTTAATCCTAACCTGGACTGATAAACGAAACCCACTGCTCACCCTTTCTCTTCTAATCAAGGACTAAGCTCACTTAAATTGTCTATTTACAGTGCAAATCAATCATAAAATTATTATAAATATTGATATTACTAGTTTTAATAATAAATTAAGACAAGCTCATCGTAATTTTGTAATGCATATCAAGTAGAAATTGAGCAAGGTGAATGAGGATTAGTAGGAGGGGCCACATTAAAAAGTTAACTGATGAAGGGGTGACATTAGGAGAATGAAGAAAGTAGAGGGATATCGGAGCTTATTAACCCACAGAATTGGACAATAAAGTTGACAAAGGTGGGAGTTTTAAAAGCACTCCATTTCTTGCACCAAACTACGACTTTTACAAAAGTGGTTACAAACTGAGCTATGCCACAACCACCCCCACCATGATAATATTAAGATTTTGGTCAATGATGGTTGAATAACAAAACGTTTTTGCTTGAAAATATTTTTATTTTTTTTGTTTTTTAAATTTTATTTTTGATATCAGAATCATCAACACAATAAAAAATATATAATTTAAAAAAAATTAAGATTTTTAAAAAACATAGTTAGACTACACTCCCAAACATTTTTTTAATATTCTTATTTTCTCTTAATCTTTATGACATTTAATTTTTTTAAAAGCTTCATGTTTGATTATCATATCAAAATAGAAGAAAGCAAGACATTTGTTAAAGAGATGACATGTTTTATTTAAAAAAACAAAAATTCATTTTAAAACAATTTTATAGAAATATTTATTATTATGTCTTTATCTTGGTCCCTCTAATCTTAGTGGTTTAAAACGTTACCTAACTATTCATAGGTTTCCTTTAATTAATACATAGTTGAAATTAAAGGATGTTTTTAAAAGAAAAATACTAAATTAGTGACACCTCAACACTTTACCAACACATATTTAACAGAAGGAATTAATTATAAACTTGAAAAGAGGTAACAAGTGGTAGTTTTTGAAAAGAAAATGAGTAATTACTAATTTTAATCCTTATGTATTGTTTTTAGTGATATTATAACTTAAAAGATAGCTGGGAGAGCGGTGAAAATTATTTTTTAAAATGTTTTTTATTTAAAAATATTTTAAAATAATATTTTTTTTATTTTTAAATTTTATTTTTAACATCAACCCATTAAAATAATAAAAAATATATAATTTTATTCTTATGTCTTTATCTTCGTCCCTCTCTAATCTTAGCGGTTTTAAACATTACCTAATTATCCATAGGTTTCCTTTAATTAATGAATAGTTGAAATTAAAGGATATTAAAACATAGAATTATAAATAATATTTTATGCAAAGTAATTTGAAGATGTGAATCCATTCAAAAAGCATCACCATCATCGTCTATTTTAATAAATTATAAATTAAAAAAAAGGTGAAAGACGCGTTCATTTCGTGTAGTATATATTAATATAAAAAGAAATGACAAAGTCAAGTTACGTATTAGAAAAGACTCAACAATTAATTATATCCCATGAGGAACATAACCATTACTTTTATAATCATATTTGACCAGAGAAACCATATTCACAGGAATTCCCTCATAATTAAAATAAATCAATTTAAAATTCAATTTTAAAATATTGTCGATTATTATAGATTAATCAAATACTATGGAGGTAATATTGTCGATTAAAATATTTTAAAATAAGAAATTAAATCAACTTGCAAATAAAATATCAGCCACTAACACAACCATCATAGTAGATTAATCCATCACCAAACCATTATCTCTATAAGAACTCAAACAGGTAATTAATAAAGCTGAAAACCATATAATAAAGTTGGGTTTTTTCTCTTAACCAATCACATAAGATTTCGTATTTGTGATTTGTTTTAGTTTGGTTTTCATAAATAAAAAAAATGGGAGAGAAAATACGGATAATTTTTGTTTTTTGTTTTTTTATTAAATCTGGAACTCAGAATTTGAAAGCAAAGCAAGATTTTGGTTAAAACTTGGAAGCTTTCTATGTTTTGGAGCAGTCAAGGTTGAAGAAGACTGAATTGGACAGAATAGGATAGAACGGAACAAAATTTTCCAATGAAGAGCATATGGAAAAGGACAGAAAAAGAAATCTGGACTGGTTGGAAGCCTAGGATGGATAGTTGTATTCACAAAACAAGAAACCTCGACTTTTCGCAGTTCACTAAAGAAGGAGCCTGGATTAGTGGGAATGAAGAGTATCTTGCGATTCTACATTAACAGAGAGAGTAATTTTATTAGAGTCTCTTGCATCTGCCACCACTAAAGACTGTTATAGTCCCTGAAGATTACTTATCAGCAGATGCAATGTTGGAAATATATCAACAAGCAACTTGAAACGTTAGGATTGCTCCTTGTCACTCGCATGGCCACCTAAATTTCCTTGTCACTCTTCATGGTTTCCTTGACTGATAAGAGGTCAGTTTTCTATTAGCAAAGATCCTACTTCTACCATTACCTAATTTGGAGGAGGACATATCTTGGGTTCTGTAAAGGGCAGAATCCAAGTATAACTTGTCTGTTTTCCTATTTACTCCTAGTGTGACATCAGCAGAAAAAAAAAAATAACAGGCAAGAGGACATACTTGAGGATTGATCATTAGTTGGAGATTGTTGGCAAGAAAATTGTTGAGGTTGATCCTTGCAATAACAAGTAAATGCTGTAGTAGTCTGGTTGTACCCACACTGACCACCAGAAAGTTGGCATGTATCACATAAGCTATTAGATGCATTCCACTCCAAACCAAAACCTTGATTTAGACTTCCCAGCAGCTGTGCTGCAGTTGGAGTACTTAAAATTTGCTCAAAAGCTGATTCACGTAGCGGAACTATAATGCTATCTTTGCACGATGCCAGGTAACTGATCAAGCTAGAAGCAGAGCTTCCAAGACCCGACAAGGTGGCAAATGCTGTAAAGTAGCCCGTCATCTGAGTGGCGTTTATTTCGCAGGGAAACTGAGGTAAAACCGTTGAAGTTGGTGCACCTTGAGTGGGGCAACCATAGTAGATTGTTATGTTCTGATAATCGGATGTGTAGTTCAAGAGATTGGGTATCCAAGTGGTGTTGAGAATGAGTGTCGGACAGATGTTTTCTGCATAATCTTTTCGAGCAACTCTGAGAGTCCGTGTCTGGTTATCGATGTCAAGAACTTTGTAAGTCAATTTCTCGATTGTGATCTCTGGATCTTGGTCACTGCAGTCGAGCTTCAACTCCGGATAGCCACAGTAATCAGGCCTATTGGATCCCCAGAAAGGATAACCAACACCCTTAACATCTCCACAATCAAACGAGTTGCTGCAGTTTACATATCGCTCATCGTCGGTGGCAAACACAAGTGCCGAACCACAAATAAAGATGATGGTTATGAACGTGATAAACCAAGACATGGCTGGGAAGACAAGGGGTTGCATTTTCTCTTAGAGAGGGATTCAGAGGAGAAATTGCTCTAGCATTGAGATAAAAGCAAAAACAAAATAGATGGAAGCTATTCCAATCAACCGTTATAATGGAATAGGTATTATTTGACCAAGTGGGGGTTTGAAATTTGTCAAAGTGAAGCTTCTATTTGAATGGCAAGTGTCTCACCAACGCAAATTTAGGCGGCTAGGGGAATCAGCAGGTCATTTTCTTAGCAAGGTCATTTTCTTAGCAAGATAAAATAATTTTTAGTTGCAATTTTGATAGTCAGATTCCGTGACCTTGTTATTGTTTCAAGTATGTGGTTTATTTGACTTCCAAGTTTCAGGCCTCGCACCTTCTTAATTACTGTTTTACAGGCTTACGGCAATCTTGGTGTACTGTACCAAGAAGATAGCCAATTCTGAGGATAACAATACGATGCCGATTTTTTGGACGAAGAAGCAACTTGTTTTCGATTTTGTAAGAATATACCAAAACCCCATTTCCTGTCTGAACTTCTATAATAAATGGAATTATTATATGTCCTGCTCTGAACAAGGAAAACATCATCCAAGAAGCTCCAATGAGCAAATTAACAAGTGACTCAGTAAACACCGTTAAAAAATCATCAATAGAACGGACAAAATATTGAAAACATGTACAGTTAACAAGTTTTCGAGCTAACAAGCAGGATAGTAAGACAAATCAACGAATATAGTATAATATGCAGATAAAAATAAAGGTCATCTGACGTTATGACGTTCTAGGTTCGTGTTCTTAGAGTAAATATTGTCAATGGTTCAGAATGACCGTCATATGTGCCACCTAAGGCCTGATCTGACGAAAATATGAGTTGAGAAACTTGGATTAAATTTTAATTTAAGTTTTTAGACTATATTGTACAAGGGAAAAAGACAATAAAATATTTAACAACCAGAAATGACATTGTCAGAAAGACCAGATCAGCTTGTAAATTTCCTTGGGCCACCATTCCATTTTTTCCCTATAATTCTTAATTTGATTGGATTTACTAATCCCAACTGAAAATTCTTAAGATTACTGTCTTTGGGTGCAAGTAGTTTGTCGGATCAAATCTTTCCTGAAGGCTGAATCCTCATTTCATCTCTCCTCTTATTTATGGAAGCAGCAGTAAAGATTATTCCGCACGGCGACTCTCTGACAAATCACTAAACACTCCTAACCGTGGTGTAAGAACTGACAGATCCGTCGAGATTGTATATTTTGACTGGTACTTTGTCGGTCCAGCCGTCTAGGAATTTGCAGAGGTCCGTAAGGTAACAATCACGTACAAGTTAAAAATTGTGAAAGCAGCGAAATCACTGATAATTTTGTATGTCTTTGATTGATTAGGATTAAGAATAAGATGTTATCTGATTAAAGAAAAGCTTTCGGGTTAACTTCAAGTTTCAACTACTGTCATGGACTGAATTGCTCACTAATCTTTAAGGTATCTACATAATTTACTACAGCAAGTGATGGATCTAAAGGCAGTAGTAAATTTTGCAGCACTAGCCAGGGCATCTGAGGAAAATGTTAGTATAAGAAAGTCACATTGGTTCTGCTGCAAGTAAACAGCTCAGCTATTACGGAAATGGAATCTGATGAACATAATTTATGCTGTAGCAAACAGAAGAAGGTTGCAGCTGCCCTTAATTTGTTTCAATATTTCATGTGTAACCCCATGAACAAGTACGCAAGAGCATTTCTGACTGCAGAACAAGTTCAATCTTGTTAAATGAACATTTGGTGAGGGGTCACTGATACTTTTTTGAGTTAATCTTGGATTTTCTTGCCTCGGAAGAAGTTTTCCTTGTCAAGAATTAGTAAAAGGAAACCACCGTAGACCTCTATGTAACATGCTATGAAAATTAAAGACAACATTGACGTCAATTTAATTAAGATTTGAAGGTTCTGACGTGACGTAGGGCATGTGGTTGAAGAATTCATGGACAGAAGCCCATGGAGATAGCCCGGAAGGAAGGGCGAACACGCACTGTTGCTTTAAAATTCTATAACTTTTGACCCGCGCATTCAATTGATGCAAATCATACAAATCCATGAAAGATTATTTAGAGATCTATATCGTTGGGAGGCACCAAAGGCCATTCGAGGCCTTTCTAAAGTCAATTAAAAAATATATAAAAAAAACAATTCTTATCAACAGATAAATTTTATAATTCGGATCATGAGATCAAAATAACCTCATATAAAATAAATTAAAATAAATTATAAAATTTAATTCTCAATCAATTCAATATTAAATGATAAAATTAAAAAAGAAATCAATTAAAAAAATAACAAAAAAACCTGAATAAACTGACCTAACTCGCAACCTGGGTTGTTAGACCGGGATAACCATATATAAAAAAATAAAAAAATAAAAACCCTGATTCCCAATCAACTTAATTTTGAAGGATTAAATTGAAAAAAATATTAAAAAATAATAAAAAAAATAACCCAAATTAATTGGGGTTAATTTGTTAAACCCGGGTCAGAATATTGGGATAAATCTATAGAAAGTGACTAAAAAATAATTATAAAGTCTCATTCCTAATCAACCAATGTTGAAGAATGAAATCGAAAAAAATATATTAAAAAAAAACCAAAACAATGTCCCGAGTTAACACGATTAACTCGTAAAATTTATGACCCGGGTTATGAGACCGAAATAACTCCATATAAATCAAATCGAAACAAATTATGAAGCTTTATACCTAATAAATCTAATATTGAAGGATGAAGTTGAAAAAAATTTAAAAAAGAGACCTCAAATATTTTTAGACCAAAGTGAAAAAGAGCTTGGCTTTTCGTTGTTTATTGCTACAACAAAAGGTCAGGCCCTTTTAGTAAATGCTAACTAGATTATTGACCCGCACTAAGCTGGGGTCAAGTTAAATTTTTCTTGAACGTGAAAAAATATTTAGATGTTTCATTTTCTAGCTGGAAAAAACTTAAATCGTGTGAGAGTTTATTTGATGTAACCCGGTTGAGTTTGTGGGTCTTAAAATAACCCAAACAACTTGTAAAAACATAGTTTGACTAAAATAATTTTAAGATGACATCTTTTTTTAATATTAAGATAACAACATATTGAATTAACTCGGGTCAATCGGGGTTAACATGTCAAATCTGCTACTTGATTTTTAAAACTATGATAACCCTTTACAAAAAATAAATCAAAATAATTATGAAGCCTAATTCACAATCAACTCAATATTAAAAGATGAAATTAAAAAAAATCAATTAAAAAAAATAAAAAAAAGTAACTTAAGTTAACCTGTCAAACACGTCACCTGAGTTATAAGATCGAGATAATCCTATGGAAAGAAAATTAAAGCAAATTATAAATTTCAATCTCCCATCAACCTAATATTGAAGTTAAAGATTAAAAAAAATTAATTTAAAAAAGAACATAAAAAATAACCCGAGTTAATCTGTCAAACCCATGACCTGGATCATCAAACCGAGATAACCTCATTGAAATAAAATAAAAAATAACTTGATTTAACCCGAGTTAACCTGCTAAATCCATTACTTTGATCATGAGATCAAGATAACCTAATAAAAAGCAAGTCAAAACAAATCATGAAACCTAATTTCTCAATTAAACACAAAAAATAAATGATAAAATTATATAAAATGTAAATTAAAAAAAGAAGAAAAATAATTGAGTCAATTGGGTTAACCTGTTAAACCCACGACCTAAGTCATGAGACGGGGACAACCCAATAAAAAGCAAATCCAATGTTGAAGGATTTATGACCCGGGTCATCAGACTGAGATAACCTCTTAAAAAAAAACAAAATAATGACTTGTTTTAACTAGTGTTAAAATATCAAAACCTGCGACTTTAATCGTGTGACCAAGATATTCCTATAGAAAGCAAATAAAAAAAGACTATGAAGTTCAATTCCTAACCGACCTAATATTGAATGATAAAATTAAAAAAAAAATCAATTAAAAAATAACATAAAAACAACTCGAGTCAACTCATTTCCGGGTCATGAGGCTAAAATAATATAACATAAAATAAAAAAATAAATCATGAAATCTAATTTCAAATCAATTGAATATTAAATGATGAAATTGAAAAAAAATTAATTAAAAAAAAAAAAACAAGAAAACTTGAGTCAACTGGATTAACGCGCTAAATTGAATTAACCCGCCAAACTTGTAATCTGTATTATAAGAATATGATAACTCAATAAAAAATTAAATATAATATTAAATAAAAAAAGAGAAAAAATATTAAATAAAAAAAGAGAAAAAAAGGAATCAAATCACTATTCAAATGGTTTTTTGTGAGGAGGTGTTCCTCTTTTCGTTTATAGTTAATTAACAATTGTGTTTTTTTTTTTTAATGTAAATAGACCCCATTCCTTCAATATTGACTGCGTCAAGTGACCATTACGTAACAGGAAAGGTATCCCTTCCTACCATCCTCTAGTTCTGCAGTTTGAGCCTCTCTAGTAAAGTAAAAGTGGTTCTAAAACTTGATAAAGATTTTTTTATTCTGTCCAAGACTCCAAGTATACTTAAAATAAAATTAAAGGAATAAAACAGGGAATTAAGGAACCATGGTGTGTGAAGCATCAAGCAGTGACTGGAGTACTTCATGAACTGATTTGAGGAGAAGTTGAGGCACATACCTGGAGCTGGAATAGCAGGAGCAGCATTTGGTGTCGAACCAGGAAGAGCACATGTTCTTGATCCACTTGATTGATTCAGACAGTAACAAGTTGTTTGATTAGTGACAGAGTCAATACCACAAACTCCTGAAGAGCTGTTGCATTCCCTGCAAGCCTCACCATCGACCTTCCATCTTACCTCAAATCCTTCTTTCAAGCTTTGTTCCAAATCTGGCATAATAACGACCGGTGACAAATCTGTAATAGAAATTGGCACAAAGACACTACCATAACAGTCGCCAGGACCAGTAGCTCCTGCTTGGATATAACCACTTTGATAATTTACCGCGTTTATTTTGCAAGTGAATAGTCCAGGAACAAGAATGGGCGTAGGAGCAGCCATGCAACCATAAATAAATGTAAGATTTGTGTAACCCTCAACAGACTCGAAAACCTTCGGATTGAAGGTGCTGTTCACGAATTCAGGCGGACACAATCCAACCAAGAAGTCCTCTCTTGCAATCCTGAGAATTCCATCATCCTGATTGATGTCTAAAACACGATACGCAACCTGATTAATATTCATCTTGGCGATATTAGTCTCACACTTGAGCTCCAATTCAGGAATACCACAGGCAGGTGGTCTGCCAGTTCCCCAGAAAGGAAAATCCGCGGAAATATTCCCACACACAAACTTATTACTACAGTCATTGAACAGGGCACTGTTGCTGACAGATGAAGGAACCTGAACGAAGAGCAACAATACAATAACAAAAAGTGAAGGGGAAGGAGATAGCGAAAAAACTGGGCAGTTCATTTTGGCAAAGAGGAAGCAGTATAGGAGAAATTGAGTTGTGTAATTAATTAAGTGAGCCTGGTTGTTTCCGGGAAAGTTTGGAGGATAAAGAAATGAGTAGCAACATGATATATAGCCATCAAAATTAGGAAAATAAATACACCAGGAGGCGATCGATATAGCTAGATGCACTACTTACAATAATGAATGCTTAGTTGAATTGAAAAGTCTTCTATATATATATATATATATATATATATATATTTCAAAGGTCATGCACATTAATCTCCACCACGCTTTTATCTGCAAAACGAAGTCTATGTACTGTACATCACTCATGAAACATACAGAACAGAGTTGGTGTAGGAGACTTGTATATCTGCTTATATTCTACCATGGTTGAGAAAGTCATATGGCATGATGCTAATAACATGAAATTGAAAGTTGCTGAAATCTGACATAAGAGAGATTGAGCACGAGAGACGGCAGCTCAATTGTCAAGAACAAGGCCCATTGAACATTCCAATAAAAAGAAAATAAAGAACTCAACTGTGGTCAGCAGCTACTGCTTGTCTTCTGTACAACCTGCATCTTACTATATATAAATGCAGGTTGTATAGAAGACAAGCAGTAGCTGCTGGCCACAGTTGAATTCATTGTTGCTCTAACCAATAATGAACTGAGAGAATGAAAGATTGTATTTTTAAATACTTGTGTGGCCACAGTTGAATTCATAGTTGCTCTAACCACAATTATAAGTATATTATAATTATATTATAAATTATAATTATAAAACAAACTCTAGAGGATGGCGGATGAACAGTGTAATATATTGTTTATCAAAACTTATTTCTTTCCTCTTCTCAATTAAAAAAATACATAATACTTGAATATATATACATCCATATCTACCAGTCAGGTTAAAACAGTAGTCACTACAACTTTCAACTTTCAAGGGTAAGGAACATCGAAGTGGACCAAAATGTGAACAGGGATAGTGTAACAGGAAAAAAAGAAAGAAGAAGAAGTGGAGAAAGTTCTTGTAGACTTGAATTTTGCAAAGATGATTTAAGTTGTTCTAGACTCTATATGTAGTAGTACGTCAGGGGCGGAATTAGAAAGTAATTTTTTTTTTTTGAGGTGAAACATGTAAAATTGGAAGTATAATTAAGAATTTTCAAAATCATAGTGGTAAAATTTATGATTTTCCAAAGTTTGGGGGGCTCCATGACCCTCCACTATTCAATTTAGTCCCGTCTCTGCCGTCTGTAATGTAAATAGGAGACTGGTCTAAGAGCTTTGCTAGTGGGAAATGGCATAATATTTTCCGTTTGGATTCATGGGACACGTACCATCGTGTTCCATGCATGGTTTACTAGTATTTGGTTGAGAAGGGTTCATGGCAAAATTCAAGTCTTAGATTGTGAATTGCAAGATCTTCCTTGCCCCCAGCTGGAAACTTCTCAATAAATCAATTGTTGTATTTCTCAATTCCAAGCTTTTATGGATTGATTCAACTCTCTTTTGAAGTTATGAATACATTGAATCTCGTATTTATAGAGAGATTAAAAACTCTTATAAACTATATAATCATAACATGGTGCGATCTTTAACTATTTGATGTGTTTTGATCATCCACTAATTGTGGTGTTTCTTTCATAAGGCTTTTTTTCCCCATTATTTTCACCATTTAAATTCACTGAAATATTTTGTTTGGTATCATCATTGCTCCATGTTCAAAATGTAGCTTCATAAAAAAATAACATCTCGGCTAATAACAAATTTTTTAGTGTTACGATTATATAATTTATAAGATCTTAAACAATCATTAATAACAAGAAAAATGTATTTTTCTCCTTTATCATTTAGTTTTTTTTTCTTTTTTGGTTTGGAATATAGGCATAGATAATGCACCTAAAAACTTTGAGATGATCTACTGTCGGTTTTCATCCAATTCAAGCTTCCTCAGATGTTTTATCTTTAATATAAATGCTTGAATTTACTGCTTCAGACCAATAAAATTTTGGCAGGCCACTTCTTGTCAAAAAAACTTTATACCATATTAATAATAGTGTGAATCTTCCTTTTACAAACATAGTTTGTTGAGGTGTATAAACTGCAATAAATTGCCTCTTAATTTCATGAGTCTCACTAAAAATTGCAAATTCATATGAGTTATACTCTCCACCATGATTTGTTAGAAGAACTTTTATTGGCTTGTCATCTTTATTTTCAAAAATTGCTTTATACCTTTTAAAGCTTTAAATTTTTCTTGCAAAAAATAAACTCAAGTTTCCCGATTATAATCATCAATAAAGGTGATTATATATCTTTTACCTTCATTAGAAAGTAGAGTTATTGGCCCACAAATATCTGAATGAACAAGTTCCAATGGCTTTCTTGCTCCCCTTGATTTTTCTCGTGGAAACTAATTTTGATGTTGTTTGCTAACAACATATTCTTCACAAACATAAGGAGTTGTAATTTGAGGAAGACTCGCGTCACTATATGCTTTTGACATAGAATTTTTAATCCGCCAAAATTAAGATATCCATAGAAACAAATGCCATAACCATGCTTCCTAATTTAATCTTGTAAAAAAAAAAGAAAGTAATATCATGAAGATATTAAGCCCAATTTGTTATCTTCAATTCTACACGCTTCGATTTTGATATAAACTTTGTAACTCTTTTCTTGAAGCTGATCAATACTAAGTAAATTTGTTTTTAATTCTGGAACAAAGAACATCAAAGATGGTATGGATAATATTCTTTTTGGTTTGAATTGCTGCCTTTTTTTTTCATAACGAAAACTTTAGACTTATCGCCAAGCTTCACAAAATCTTGATAAGATTCATCTAAATCAAAGAAGATTGACTTATCTCCACTCATATGATTGTTAAAACCAATGTCTAAGTACTATAAACTTAGGTGATTTTTCTAATTCATATGACAATTTATCAATAAAGACGTATCATCTTTTTTCTGCAAAATTAAGTTTCTACCACCATTACTATTTAAATTAGTTTGACATTTTGATTTGAAATGTTCATACCTATACCATCAAACTCTTGATTTGGCCACTAATTTTGGCTTGTAAAAAGTTGAATGATTGTTGTTATAATTTTTTTTAAGAATTAGAAGACTAATTATCTCCAAATTACTGATGTGAAAATCTAACATTATTATTGCTTATGCTCCATCCTTTTCCTCAACCACCTCTTCGTAAGGTAAAAGACATTGATTATTAGATGAAACTCATAAAACTTTCTTCTTTTTATCTTGTTGATTCAACTTTTACTCATGAATTATTAAGGAACTTTGCAATTCATCAATAACCTTAGATTCCTCTATTGAACACACAACAAATTAAATTTCGACATCAATGATTGAAGAGTTTTCTCAATGATGATGATATCCTTAATTTTATCGTTAAGGATCCATATATTATTAATGATTGTCATCATTTGTGAAAAATAATATGTGGCCGACTCTCTTATATTCATCTTAAGCAATTTAGATTTCGTTCAAAGTCCTTGAAGTTACTGTCTCTTTGCTCTAGTTGTTTCTTAGTACTTTTCAAGATTGATTAGTTAATCGATTGGAAAAGATAATTCTTTATTTTGAAGCTTTTAATTGTTGCATTTCTATCTTGTTATTATTGATCTGGTTGATGGTTCAATTATTGTTTTGAAGCTTTCAATTGTTGCATTTCTATCTCATATTCATCTTAAGCAATTTAGATTTCGTTCAAAGTCCTTGAAGTTACTGTCTCTTTGCTCTAAATGTTTCTTAATACTTTTCAAGGTTGATTAGTCAATCCATTGGAATAGATAATTCTTTGTTTTGAAGCTTTCAATTGTTGCATTTCTATCTTGTTATTATTATTGATTTGGTTGATGGTTCAATTATTGTTTTGAAGCTTTCAATTGTTGCATTTCTATCTCATATTCATCTTAAGCAATTTAGATTTCGTTCAAAGTCCTTGAAGTTACTGTCTCTTTGCTCTAAATGTTTCTTAGTACTTTTTAAGGTTGATTGGTCAATCCATTGGAAAAGATAATTCTTTGTTTTGAAGCTTTCAATTGTTGCATTTCTATCTTGTTATTATTATTGATCTGGTTGATGGTTCAATTATTGTTTTGAAGCTTTCAATTGTTGCATTTCTATCTCATATTCATCTTAAGCAATTTAGATTTCGTTCAAAGACCTTGAAGTTACTGTCTCTTTGCTCTAAATGTTTCTTAGTACTTTTAAAGGTTGATTAGTCAATCCATTGGAAAAGATAATTCTTTGTTTTGAAGTTTTCAATTGTTACATTTCTATCTTGTTATTATTATTATTGATCTGGTTAATGGTTAAATTATTGTTTTGAAACTTTCAATTGTTGCATTTCTATCTCATATTCATCTCAAGCAATTTAGATTTCATTCAAAGTCCTTGAAATTACTGTTTCTTTGCTATAGTTGTGTCTCTTTGCTCTAGTTGTTTCTTAGTACTTTTCAAGGTTGATTAGTCAATCGATTAGAAAAGAAATTTTTTTGTTTTGAAGCTTTCAATTGTTGCATTTTTATCTTGTTATTACTGTCATAACTCAATTTTTGAATAAATAATAAAAAAATAAATAGATAAAAATATTTAAGAATGGGTTTAAAACAACACAAATTCGAAGTTCAGGGATGAAATTATCAAATTTGAGAGTAAATTGATCAGAAATTAAAAAATTAATAAGTTTTGAAATTTAATTAAAATTTGAATTAGTTTAATTAATGAAATCAGGAGAATTAATAAGTTTGCGGACTTAATTAAAATTTTAATTTAATTAATTAAATAAATTCAGGGATTTAATTGAAATTAATCCAAGGGGCAAAATTAAAAACTTATTGATTAAGGGACCCAATTGATACATTTCAAAACATCAGGGACCAATCTACAATTTGTCAAATTTCATGCCAAATGACGCCGTTTTGGATCCTACTGTTCATCATCTGTTGGCTGAAGACCGGTTCAACAGGGGAAAAATCCGGCAGATCATGAACAGGGGAAATTCCAGCAAATCACGGCCACTACACCACGATGCCGTTTCTGAAGCCCACGATCTCTCGCCTCCACGATGCTCGCCATTTCTGGAGGCAGGGACACAAGACTTTCTCTGGCTTTATAAAAGCCGGAGAAAAGCCTCAGTAAGGATGGGAGGGGGGGAGCAAGAGGAGGAACGAGCAAGGGAACGACGAGTGGAAGACGAATAACACAGAAGAAAAAATAAAGAAACAGAGGGCAGGGGAGAAAAACAGGGATTACACAGAGAAGGAGAGAAAGGCAGAGGAGAGTCACAGATCAGCCCTGCTATTGTCTTCTTCCCTGCAGAAAAAGAACAACAAAGAACCAAAGACTATTGACAACCGGCATCACCATTGTCTACTTTCCTTCATCTCAAAACCAGAGGAGACGGAACGCAATCAAAGAAAGAAGCAGAAGGAAAGAACACAAGCAGAGGAAAGTCACCGAGACCGTTGCTACTGCCTTCGGCGTTTCCAGAACCAAGAGAGAAAGCAAAGGAAGACAGAAAGAAGGAACGAGGCGTTGCCTAACCAGTGCACTAATCACCCGCAGCTTCGTCTTCGTTGTCAAGCACACCAGACCAGGTAAGTTCATCCTTTCCCATTCTGCAATTTAATTCATTGGACACTGTTGCCGTGAATTTTAATTAGCCCTTCACTGGGCACGCACGCGTTGTGCGTGCCTTTGCCCAGCCGGGTCACTGGCTTGGGCCAGTGACCGGGCCGGGCTGGCTGGGTCTAGCCCAGCCCGTACGGGCTGAGCTGGGCCCAGCCCAAAAATAAAAATAAAAATATGAGCATGCATAAATAAAATAATATAAATTTATTTTTTGATTTATTCACTGACGTCAGAGTCAGGAATAAAAATACCGATTTAAATTTATTTTTATTTTATTGTATTTTATGCATAAAAATATTTTTTTTTATTCACTGACGTCAGAGTCAGTAATAAAAATACTAATTTAAATTTATTTTATTTTATAGCTATATAATATTTTCCAACGCCAGAGTCGAAAGTATCCGTAGTTGAATATTTACCGACGCCAGAGTTAGGAATATTATACGCAAACCATCATAGCATAAACAAAAAATGTTAGCAATTTATGACAAAACCAGCAATGCAACCTGCCTCAATCAGGTCGTTTAAGGGGTGATAATATCTTTCATTTTGCGTAACCAGTCCCGTACCATAGAATCCCTGCTTACCAGTCAGGGTTCCTAATGACCATAATATTAGGTGACAACTCTTTAAACAAGACTATTCCCCATTAAAGAATAGGATGCCAGAAATCTACTCTTTCCAAAGATTTATTTTTAAGACCACCGCGATGTCGGGTGTGACAATTATTATTGATCTGGTTGATCGTTCAATTATTGTTTTGAAACTTTTAATTGTTGCATTTCCATCTCATATTCATCTTAAGCAATTTAGATTTTGTTAAAAATTCTTGAAGTAGTTGTTTTTTTTGTACTTTTCAAGATTAATCAGTCAACCAATTAAAAAAAATAATTTTTTGTTTTGAAGCTTTCAATTATTGTATTTCTATCTTGTTATTATTAATTTGGTTGATGATTCAATTATTTATTGAGAAAAAAATTCTCCATAACTTCTTAGAACTTAGAAAGTTATCCATTAACATGCTCCAAAATCATAATGAAAATTATTCATTGGAGACTCTTTTCTAATGCTATTAAAGGATGATTTCTAGTTTGTTTTGGAGGTTGTTTATGCCTTGGAAGGTCCCTATTGCAGCTGTAAATTTTCTAATTTTGGACTCTCGTTTCTGCCATTAAAGTATGTTAAAATTGTTGTGCTTTGGAGTTGCTACTATATTTTTCTACGTTGTATTTTGCAACTACTTGTTTTGACTTTTCTAGCTGCGTTTAGAGGTCTGTCGCTGCTGGAAAACCTTTTTGGCTATTGTTGCTGATGTTGTGCGGTGCAATTGCAAGAGGTTCTTGCAACTACGAGAGGCTATCGTTGCATCTGGTTACTGCCAAAAACGTCGCCGCGTTGGCTACCATCAAAAGGAAAAAGGCTACTATGTTTAAAAACACCAAATCACGCAAGTATTTGACCTCCCAAGTTTTTATTAATGGATTCAATATTTTTAAAATTTTTTTAAATATATTTGCTCTCGTATTTATTTATAAAAAAATTACAACATCTAATTATCATAATCTAATAATAAAGATTCTAACTAATTAAATAAGTTTTATGTATACAAATCTTTTCTAATCAAGAATACCTACTTAAACTAAGATTTTAACTATTATATGAAGAATTTAAAAGTGAAAAAAATCAAAAAATTAATTAAATTAAAAAATAAAAAAATAAAATCAGAAAAAAAACCGAATTAACTGAAAAATCCAAAAATCATGTGATTTGAATTAGTTTTAGTTTTAATAATATGAAATCGATTCAACCAAACTAAATAAAACCGGTTTAATCACCTCTGAAAGAAGAAAACAAAAGTATAAATATAAACTTTTCTTCTAACCCTAGAGACCAAATCAAACGCAACCGGTTCCTCCCCCAATTTTTCTCTCAATCTCAGCGTCTCCCCTTCTCTGGTTTCTATCTTCTCGTCTTCTCCAGGAACTCTACAATTCTCAGCTACATTTGACAGCGGATTTAAGTGAGAAACTTGATAAAACTGAGGTGGTTAACTTTTTCGGTCGTCAACACGTAGACCTTCTTCATTCTGCTTTTCTGCTTCCACCAGCAAGATCTGAGTTTATTATTCTCTTCCTTGAAAATTCAAAAAAAGCTCGAGGAAACTAAAAAATCATTAGTAGATCTAGAAGAAAAACACAGACAAGCAAACATAACTATAAAGCAGAAGGGATTTTTTATATCTAATCTCCTCAAATCTGGTGAGGCATCTTGTACTCGAGTTTTCCTTTTTATTGTTTGAATGCAATTAGTAAATCTGTATTGTTGGAGAGAAGTGGTGTAAAAGAATTTTTGGATATCCTTGATGAAAGATATGATTCCATTCTTCGCTCTGGTTTCATTACTCAGTAGTTTATGTCAAATCAACACATATATGGTCGGTTTTCCTGGTTTTTTACTTTAATTAACCGAACCAAACCAAAATTAACCGGAAGTAGTTTCAGTTTAATTTTTTTTTAAAATTAGCTCGGTTATTTTTTTTTTATTAAAAATCAAAAGGAAAAAATGATAATTCCTATCTAAATCTAACAACTATGAACCCAAAACAATATATTAATGTTAAAAATAAATTTTAAAACATAAAAAAATATTATTTTTATACCTTTAAAATGGTATAAAAAATAAAATTTAAATAATATTTTGAAATATATTAGAAAACCAATACCCTCGCTGCTTTATGTTTTTTTCAATCATAATAATTGAATGTTAGAAGAGAGACACAAATTTCTTCATCAATTTTTCTATATATACATATAAACACTCAAAACAGAAGAAAACTATCAATCAACAACCAACGTCTGGCCTATCATGTTGTAGAAAGACAACAGATCGGACAACTTTTCTACATAAGTGTTTCCCATCTTGTCAAAATTTCCCTCCCCTCGTTCATCTTCAGTTTTCCCATGTAAGAGCCTGCATTCCTCATTGTTACACCCACCTGCTTCAACCTATTCTCTTGTTGCAGGCTCAAAGCTGTGTCTGTCTGTTTTAATAACATGATAATTAACGACATAAGATCAGAAACCTGAAAAAAACCAAAACTTTTAACACACTGAAATGTTATGTATGGAAGTTGGAACAGTAATCAATCTGAAGAAATTCCTCTCCAACTTGTATTTCTGATTCTTTTGATGGATTCATTCCTTTGCCAGTAGTGTATATATCTTTCGAAAGTGAGAAACGTCTAATTAATAACTTTCCTGTTCTTCTCTAGTTTTGCTTGATCTAGCTTTAGAGGCTTCGGTACAGATGTACTATTAAGCTTCTTCTGATAGGTATATATCAGCCACCGCGAATTCCTGCATAATAGCTTTATGTTAGTCCATAAACATAGCAACCATAAATTGTTTCATCAAAAAACAGAAACAAAGAAAAAAAAAAATTACTGAATCACAAACTCATTTATTGTATAACACTTTGAATTTACTACTCACGGATTTTAAGCTAAAAGGAAAAGGAAATCTCTACAGCTAGTAGGAATGGGGTGTGTTAGTGGAAGAACTGCTTCCCAAGAATTGATCACTCATTGAGTCTGCTGAAAGTTGAAGTGGGGAAGAAGCATGCTTCAATAGCCCAACATCATCCTCACTAATATCCAATACATCTGCCTTTTCTGCTCCATAATTTTCATTCTCAATTCTTTTCAATATCTCCAACACTTCTTCCATAGTTGGCCTCATTTCCCTCTGTTGTTGCAAACACCGGAAAGCTAATTCTGCAACTGATGTTACCATCCTCCTCACTACGAAATCCTTATCAAATCCAAGAAATGGATCAACCAACTCATTCAAAGCATGATTTTGGATTTTGTTGAATGCCATGTTAGACAGATTAATATCGTGCCGACGCCTATTGGTGTCCACTGCTTGTAAAGCTGATATCAGCTCAATCAAGACTACGCCAAAGCTGTAAACATCACTCTTGTCCGTGAGTTGGTAGCATTGATAATACTCCGGATCAACATATCCAGGTGTTCCTTGTGGAGCAGTCGTTAAATGAGTGACATTAGTTGGGAACAATCGGGACAAACCAAAATCAGCCACTTTGACACAGAAGTCATTGTCTAGGAGAATGTTATTGGTTTTTACATCTCGATGTATGACATCTGATGCATGGAGGTACACCAGCGCACTGGCTGTCTCTATGGCAATGCTTAGCCGAACAGGCAAAGTGAGCAAACCAGAGCTTGATTGTCTTCCATGAAGATGATCAGCAACAGTTCCATTAGGAATGTATTCATAAACGAGTAGAAGCTCTCGGCTGTGCCTCGAGGTACATCCGTGAAGTTTCACCAGATTCCGGTGTCGTAAATGAGCTAGGATCTCAATTTCATTCATAAACTGCTCAGTACGTTTCATGTTGTTCTCATATAGGCGCTTGACGGCAACCTCATGCCCATCCCTGAGTACACCTGATAAAACAAGCAATAGAAATAGAAATTTAGAAAGAGTCAACAAAGCAGTTAATGGATGCAAGTTCCTATACTGCAAAATGAAATCATTTCATCTTCTAACCATAATAAACAGTGCCAAATCCTCCATCTCCAAGTTCTCTTGAAGAATCAAAAAAGTTAGTTGCTTCCTCAAGTTCATCATAACTGAAAACCCGAACTCCAAAGTAGGTACTACCCTTATCAATGTCAGACTTTAAGGAGGTTAGAGAAGGGGTGGTTCGAGAGAGAGTAGTTGAGGTAGCAAGGCCTTTGCTTGAAGGAGTTGCTATAGGAAGTTCTTCGGTTTTCTCTAAGGCAGCTTTTCTTCTCTTCCGTTGTATAAAGGCCATGATCCAGCATCCCACAAAGGCACCAACAACAGCACCTGCTGAGCTAAGTCCTGAAAATGAAAATAAATAAATAAACCAAAATGCTCAGCCTGTATTTTTGGTGTTGATTTTATAATGTGTATGTAGCAGAATTATACCAATTTCGAGTGGACGGTTTCCGGACGACTTCTCTGCAAAAAAATCATGAAATCCAGAAACATCAATGACCACATTGAAACAAGTTTTCGGTAGGCAGTAGGCACTTAGTAAGCATGATCAATTGGACTGAGCTTGAAACATGATAGTGGTTATCTCAATTATTATTTGTTGAACACAAAATAATTCATGTCTTCATTCAGATTATAATTATAGACATACAAGCTATTGTCCTAAGGAAACTCGAACATTAAGGGAAGCAGGTTCTCCCTTGCGAAAATCACAGAGAGGCATTGCAAAAAAACAGAGAAAACAGGGGAATCAAACTATGAGTAAATGAATTGTTCAATTTTCTCTATCACTATACACAACTAATAAAGAAATAAGTATCAATGGCTGCAAAAAAAAAAAAAAAAAAAAAAACTCCCAGAGATTAACTTGGATTTAATTAACATCTCATGAACAAGATGTGGATCATATTATGTATTCAAACTATCACCACATAGAGCCCCAACTTTCTTAGGGTCATAGTCAACACAAGACTGAAGAAAAAAAAGCCTCATTTCGATCTTTGAACCTCTTAACAAATAACCTCGAATTGCTACAATTAATTATTCATTAACACTAAACCATAACCAGTGGACTTGTAAGCCTCTGAAAGTAGTTCAAACATCGATTCATGAAATTATTGAAACATTTGCTTGGAAATTATCAAAGACGAAAATATGACAGGGTAAAACCTGACCTGACTCAAATATGCAGTAGAAGTTACAAATATCTGAAACATAATTTTGTTCCTTGATTACTTAGAAGAGTAGGATGGCTAGTTGCATTTCACTAAACAAGAAACCTGGACTAGTTGAAGCAGGAACCTGGACAAATATCAGTTCACTAAATGAGGAACCTGGACTGGTGGGAATGGAGAGTATTTAGCAATTCTAAATTAACGGAGAGTAATTTCATTAGACAGTCTCTTGCTCCTGCTACTGCTAAAGAAATAATATATCTTGACACATACTAGGTTGGGAATACTATAAGGATTGCTCCTTGTGATAAAGGGCTACCTATATTTTCATGTTATAAAGTCTTTGTCAGTTAATCGAAGTCTTTGTTTCCTTGATATACTGGAATTAAATGGTCGAGGAAGGTGTTCTCTTCAGGATCATGGAGCTTTGAACAATTCCTAATAGCTAGCTAGGTTCCTCCCTCTACTCAAAGGAACGATTCACACCTGTTTCTTTTACCAGAGGTCCTCCTACATCACCTAGCCTGGAGGACATATCTTAGATTTCAGCTATCTCTATCTATCCAATCATGGCATCAAGAAAGAAAAGAGGGCATACTTGTTGATTGACTAGGTGCCTGTGGTGATGCTGAGCATTCAAAATCTTGAGGTTGATCCGCACAGTAACAAGTGAATGCTGTAGTGGTCTGGTTGTACCCACACTGACCACCAGAAGATTTGCATGTATCACATAACGAATCATTTGCACTCCACACCACCTCAAAACCTTGATTAATAGCTCCAAGCAACTGTGCTACAGTTGGATTGGCTAGAATTGGCATAACAGCTGATTGAAGGGCAGGAACTTTAACACTATTGTTGCATGTTGTCAGGTAGCTGATTAAGCTGGGATCAGTCATACTAATGACAGAGAGGTTGACTGTTATAAAGTATCCCATCATAACAGTGTTGTTAATGTTGCAGGTAAACTGAGCTGAAAACCCTGCTGGGCTTGGACTAGGGCAACCATAGTACAGTGTTACCTCAGCATGATCTGAAGTGGAACTCAAGAGATTTGGATTCAAAGAGGTGTTGGAAAGGAGAGTAGGACATAGATTTTCTGTGTAATCTGATCTAGAAACATTGAGAGTCCGCGACTGGTTATTGATGCCAAGGAGTTTGTAAGTCGATCGCATGATTGTGATCTCCGGATCTTGGTTGCTGCAACCGAGCTCAAACCCGGGATAGCCACAGTAATCAGGCCTATCGGATCCCGAGAAAGGATAACCAACATCTTTAATATCTCCGCAATCAAATGACTTCATGCAGTTCAGATATCGCTCATCATCATCAGCAAACACAGGTGCTGAACCACAGACCAAGGCTATGGTTAGGAGTAGGATAAGCCAAGACATGGCCTGAAGGAGTAGCGGTCGTGTTTTTGCAGAGGGATTGACAGGAAACGTTGTTCAAGTATTGAGTTAAGAGGAAAAAACACATAGGTGGGAGTTATTTACTCGATCAATACAATAGAACTGGTAGTACGTATTTGACCAAAGGGGATTTTGTCAAAGAGAAGCTTCCATTAGAATGGTGAGAGTGGCATCAACGTAATTCAGGTGGCCAAACAAGTAGGGAGGTCATTTTGTCAGCAAGATAATGTGTATTTTGAATCCTGATAGTCAAATTCTGTGTTCTTGTTAAAATTGTCAAGTTCATGTCTTAAATGTATGGTTTTATACTTATTGTACTACGGCCACCGTAAACATTGGTATCTGAATACTAGAAAGATACTTTTGATTAGTAGGTAAAAATATATATTTTCTTGCAACCTAATTTCTGGGTGACTAAAAGGTACATTTGGAATTGCGGTATAAAAAGTTGGTTAAAATTTATTTATTTTTATTTAAAATTAATTTTTAATTTTTTTTAAATATTTCTAAAAAAAACACTTTAAAAAAAAATATTTATTATATTTCCAAACATCCTAAAAAAAATTTGTCCTCACAAGTATTAATGATGTTGAACTTTTGATCGAATAAATAACCTGTTCTAAGTTTTTTATTGTTAAACAACAATATAAATTATAATCTAAAATTTTACTTTGAGATTGAAATGATTTTTTAATATATAATATTAGAATAATGATGATGAATTTAAGAGGTAGCTAGAAAATCGTGTTAACAGAACTCACAAAATACCGAGAACAGGCTTCGTCAAGAATTTAAAGAGCTGACTATTGAGTTTGGCTTAAAGTGGAAGGTGATGTGGCCACTTGACAGAAGCGATTGCATAGCACTTTTGGTAGACCCTTATACATGAAATCATGTCTTACTTTAATCGTCACTGGGTCACGCGCTAAAAAGGAAGAAGAGATGTCTATTCCTGTTTTCATGGCAGCTACAAGCCTTTATATATTATTTTATTATTTTAATTTCATGATATATCTTTAGATTATTTAGTTTTTAAGATCTTAATTGTTGCTCCAAGTATGAATTTATTAAATGAAAATCTATATAAAAAAAAGAGAGTCATAAACACATCACTACTTTCACATTATAAAAATATAAAAATTAAATATAATTTATTGTAAATATCATGAGTTACTGTAACCTTATATTGATATCCTTTGTGCTATTATTTTTGGCTGATTAAGTTTATATGGTACGATGACGAATCAAGGCAAAAGAATTTTGTGATGTTTAAATTTCTAGAATAAACGTGTGAATTATTTAAAATTAATTTCATAGATGCCACCTAAGTGAAATCAGACGAAAACAAGAGGTGGGAATTTGAAGTTTCAGATGATAGATTATTCCAGGAAAATGAATAAAGAAGAAAATGACATCTGCAGAAAGACCAAGTCTCTGATGTGGACTCCATTTCTGCATCACCTTGTGAATTTCCTGGTGCTATCCTACCTTATTTTCCCTATATTTTAATTATCAAATGTTCCCTGTAATTTCTATTATGTTGATTAGATTTGCTAATTCCAATCGAATATATAATTAATTATTTCTTCGGGGTTTAGGTTGTTTGTCAGATGAGATCCTTCCTAAATCACCATCTCATCTCCCCTGACTATCCTTCGTTATTGTATGTTTTTGTTTGGTACTTTGCCGGTCCAGCCGTCAAGGAATATGAACAGCTCCAAGAGGCAACAATCACATGCATGTTAAAAATGGAAAAATTCATAGTTATAATTTTTGCTCGGCGGTCAATTTTATAATCGCTGACTTGACGCTTAACCTAGACCAAATTCATAGGAGAATTCACTATTTTTAAATGATGTTATTTTTTAGTTAATTCATTTGACCCACGATATAGATTGTGAGAAGATAGACTTTAAATCAAGTTTTATAAATTTATTTTAATTCAAAAGAGGGTATTTTGAAAAAAAAAAAAAGGTTAAATCAATGACAACTCAACTCTTAATTAACAAACACTTAGTGAAGAGATTAAATTATCATGGAAATGAAAACATAGGGATATAATATTGTCTTTTTTTAATCAGATGGAATAACTAATTATTTTTCTAATAAAACGAGGACTGAATAAATAATTTAGGCAATTCTTAAAGCAGACAAGTTAAATTCTTAGCTATGATGTTTACTTCTGTCCAAGTCTATTTAAAATAAAAATAAAATAACAAAACAGGAACGGAACTAATTAAGGTGTGTGAAGCATCAACAAGTGACTGGAGTTCATCATAAACTGATTCGAGGAGAAGTTGAGGTACATACCTGGAGCTGGTATAGCAGGACCAGGAGGAGCACATATTCTTGATCCACTTGATTGATTTGGACAGTAACAAGTTGTTTGATTAGTTACATCGTCAATACCACAAGCTCCTAAAGAGGGGATGCATTCCCCACACGCCTCCCTATCGACCTTCCATCTTACCTCAAATCCTTTTTTCAGGTGTCCTTCCAAACCTTGCAGATTCCAGATTGGTGGCCAATATGTTATAGCAACTGGCACTAAGACTCTACGATTGCATTCCCCTGGACCAATATCTCCTTCTTGGATATAACCACTTTGATCATTAACCTCATTTATTTTGCAAGTGAAAGGTATTATACCAGGTATGGTTGGAGGAGCATCCTTGCAACCATAAAAGAATGTAAGATTTTTGTAACCCTCAACATACTCGAAAACCTTACGATTGAACGTGCTGTTCATAAATTGAGGTGAGCACAATCCAACAAAGGAGTCCTCCGTTGCAACCCTGAGAGTTCCCATTTCCGGATTGAATTTCAAAACACGATACGTAACCTGACTGATATTCATCTTGGCGATATTATTCTCACACCTGAGCTCCAATTCAGGAAGGCCACAGTCAGGTGATCTGTCATTTCCCCAGAATGGAAAATCCGCGGAAATACCCCCACATTCAAACTTTTTACTACAGGCAGTGTACAGGTCATCGTTGCTCGAGGATGAAGCGACATGAATGAAGAGCAACAATACAAGAACAAAATCTGAAAGAAAAGAAAAGGCCGAGGAATTCATTCTGGCAAGAGGAAGAAGCATATAGGAGAAATGGAATTGTGTGGTAGCAAAATGGTGGGCTTGGTTGTTTGAGGGATAGTTTCGAGCATAAAGAGATGAGTCTTGACGTGCTAATTATCAATTTCAGGTAAATAAATACATCAGAAAGGGATAGATGGGAACGCAATACTTGGATTTAAATGCTTGGTGGACTAAAAGTTTGTAATTTATTTGTTTCTTGGGAAAGGGCTACCACATTAATTTCTTTCTACGAGGCCTCTATTTGCAAAATGAAGTCTTGTATGCTATGCATCACTGTCTTGGGGACTAAAAGAAGAGAACAGAATCGGTCAAATTTATTAAAAGGACACGCAAAAAAATCCTCGGAAAATTATGTGGTTGGTGATACTAACATGAAATCGGGTCTTTCTCGTACCTAATAACAAAAAATTGAGTTAAATATTTTTTTTATTTGATCCCAAAAACTAGTTAATAACTATATTACAAGCCCTCCTCCAACTATCAAACTTGTATTTATAATTAACAATTACTGAGAAAATTGTAGACTAGTTTGAGAAAACCTTTTGGAGTAAAAAAAAATCGGTAAAATTGAATTATTTGTTTTAAAGGTATGGTCATGTCAGTAAAATGTTGTATATTAAAAAAATTGGACTGTGATATCCCACAAGCTACAACTTGCAGGGACGGGACATCAAATTGGAGTGCTATGACAAATAAAACACTTATTGCGTGACATTGGGTTTCAGTGATTGAGACGAGGCCTCACTTGACTTTACTAAAAGAAGACGGAATTTTATTATATTTTTTTATAAAATATTATTTATTTGAATAGTATTTATTTTTCATTTATTTTTTTGTTTTTCTAATTAATTTCTGTTTTTAATTTTATCTTTTAATATTTGATTGATTTAAAAAGTTAGATTTCATGATTTATTTTTTATGAAGTTATTTTCATATCATAACCTGGGTTACAAGTTTGATGGATTAACTTGATTTTTTTTTCAATTTCAATTTTGTTCTTTAACATTAGGTTTATTGAGAATTGAACTTTATAATTTTTTTTTAATTTTTTTTATGAGTTATCATATTCTCATGATCTGAACCGTAGGTTTGATGAGTTAACTCGATTGACTCAAGTTTTTTTTCTTTTTCTAATTGATTTTTTTTCTAAATTTTATCCTTCAACGTTAGACTGTTTAAGAATTAAGTTTTATGATTTATTTCAGTTTGTTTTTTATGAGATTATCCTTGTCTCATAACTCGAATCACGAGTTTGGCGGGTTAACTTAAGTTAACTCGAGTAGTTTTTTGTGTTTTTTTAATTGATTTTTTTAAAATTAATCTTTCAATATTGAATTGATTGAGAATTGAGCTTCGTAATTTATTCCAATTTCTTTTTTATTGGGTTATGTTGGTCTTATGACCCTGATCGTGAGTTTGACAGGTTAACCTGAGTTGAGTGAAGTAATTTTTTTTGTTTTTTTTTAATTTCATCATTTAACATTGAGTTTATTGGAATTGAGTTTCATAATTTGTTTTGATTTGTTTTTTTAGGTTATTGAGGTCTTATGACCCGACATGAGAATTGATTGACGATCGATCCGAATCGATTCAATATATTGTCGTTTTAGTATGTTTATAAAGAAAATTTCATCTTGAATATTTATTTTGAGTCAAACTATATTTTTCACCAATTATTTAAATTGTCTTTATACTTGTCAAGTCGATCGAGTTACATCAAGTTAATTTTTTTATAATTTAATTTTTTTATTAAAAAATATTAATAATACCTTAATGGTTATATTAAAAAAATTGATCCTATCTACCTCATAGGTTGTGCATGGTATGGTTACCCTTTGTGATGATTTAATTTCAGATTTGTTTAATTTGAGAAAACCTTTTGGACTCTAAAAAACCTGTAAACGTGAATTATTTGTTTTAAAGCTATGGTCATGTCAGTAAAATGTACTATATTATAAAATTGGACTGTGATATCCCACATGCTACAACTTGCAGTGATGGAACAGCAAATTGGACTGCTATGAGAAATAAAAAAACGCACTTTGAGTATGGACTGGGATATAATGTGGAGAAATTAAATTAAATTAAATAGAAGGTTGAAACCGATTGCGTAACATAGGGTTTCAGTGATTGAATTTGAGACGAAGCCTCACTTGACTTGACTTGGAACTCTGAAAGATGATGTTCAAGAATAGAAAAGAAAGAAGAAACGAAGAAAGTACTTAATTTCAAAAGTAATTCATTTTAATTTTTATTTTTTTGTGATAGTTTGATATTGGAGTAATGATTATTTTTAATTTAAAAATGTATTAAAATAATATTATTTTATTTTAAAAAAATTTATTTTTGATATCAATATATTAGAATGATCTGAAAATATTTATAAAAAAATCTAATTCCATGTAAACAAAAATAAAAGAAAAATTATTAATTTTTAAATATTTTTAAAATACAAAAATTAGAATCTATACGAATAGAAATTTAAATCTTTAACCAGTCTTTCATCCAAGACCCTCAACTTGTTAATATATTCCTAATTAGATTAAGTTAATACAATGATTAGATAATTATTTGAAAATCATATAATTTTTCTTTATCTCATTAAAACCCTGTGAATTTACTAAAATCTCTTACATCATATGAATGAATAAATTATATAAAAAAATACTTAAATTCTATATATTTTTATATAGTTTCATCCAACAACACAAGTCAAGATTTAAAACAAGAATTTTAGAGATTTTCCTGTGAAAAGAGAAAAGTTGTATGATTGTTTAACAATTCCGTAGACTAAAAAGTAAATGATGGATCATTGAGATTTTATTTATTTATTGAAGATTTAATTGAGATATATATAAAAAAATCTCAAAGATTAAAGATGTTTTTTGAGATTCACCTTTATTTTTATGTTTTAACTCCTATAAAATAATCGGTAGGACCCGACCCAAGACTTAATCTTAGCCTAGGCTCGGGTCAAACAGATCAATTACCTTAATAAACTCAATTTTTACACTTTGAAACTAATCTTAATCTTTTAGTTGATCTTGTACTAGGATTAAATCATACTCATAGGTAATTTTTTTATTTTATGTTTGAAAATTAACCTTTAATCTAGTTGAATCGATATGGTTTAACCCAATCAATATCTTAATTGGTTTAATTATAATTATAAACCTTAATTACTTGGATTAAATTTCAACCCGCGTTCTTACTATTTCTGGATGCTTACAGATTGTCTAGTACTCCCCGTCAAACACTTCACAAGGATTTCGTAGGGAAAGGAGCGGTGCAATATTTCCATGGTGGGAGCCCAGCGTCAAGATCTGAACTTCAAATCAAATCTCAGCTCAATCTGAGTCTGAGACTTGCCGTTGGTTTATCTATCCACGATGGAGATGAGAAAAACGCGTATCTTCACTCATCTGCCGGGAAAGTCCATCAACATGATGACGCACACGGCATGCAAAACGACTTGTTGACTAGTATGCTTCACAATTGCATTACCTGTTAAAGTCATTAAATTTAGTAATTTAGCTGTCGTTGTCTAGGTCATGGATTCTTTTTTGTCTCTGATTTAGCCAGGTCAAAGCTGGTATCTTCGGCTATAAATCACACAGGAAGAAGAAGATTGCCCATAGCTCAAGTAACTTGGGTGCTTTCTAACACGAAATCTCAGTTAAAAATAGATAATCGGATGTGGATTTTGGGCTTTTATGTAATCCAATCCAGCAATTTTGTGAATTGATGATATTGGATCATAACTATTTTCTGAGATTTACTAATTGTTATTGATGGGCTACAGTACAATTCTTGTATTTTATTTTGATAGATGGTTTGTGCTCCAACTATTTCCGGGCCTTTCTTGTAGTGCTGGGCTGGTCATTACTTCCAGTCTCGAGACTTCTTGTGCATTTATTCAACTCAAATTTTAGGTTTAATTTGTTTTTATTTTAAATTAATTTTTTAGTGTTTTTAAATATTTTGATATGTCAATATTAAAAATAAATTTTAAAAAATAAAAAAATATTATTTTAATATATTTTTAAGTAAAAAATACTTTAAAAAACGATATTAATGTAACTCTCCATCACTAAAAATTTCAATACTAATTCATTTCGGAATTTTGTTTTGAAGTTAATATTATAATAATATTTATTTAGTCAAGTAATTCACGCGTGTCTGCTACCTTCATTTTTTTTCTTTCTTTTTTGCTTCAGCATGATTATCGCCGAAGATGACATGCATTTTTTGATGAAAAGGCTGCCTTATCTGAAGCTGAAAAGTCAGATAAACACTAAACGACTCACTAGTGAAGTGAATTGAAAGGTTTTAGTATAAGAAGATAAAGGGCATGTTGTTGGAGAAATCTGCGTTGGAGAGTCTTCGTACGCCGAAGAGCAGATTTGCGTGTATGAACACTGTCAAGATTTGTGAGCAGCAAATTTCTTTTAATTAATCCCTTCCTCATCTACTTCTATTTTCACAGGAAAGCAGTGGCTATGATTTATAAACCAGTCAATTAATTACAGATATTGATGTTACGCTTTTTAATCATATGTGAAAGAAACAACAAAAGTCAAATACGGGAAAAACAGGAACTGCTTACCCAAGTTTCCCGCGACTTTAAATTATTATTTTGTTAACATGATACATCAACGAGAAAGCAAGAAAAACCATCTATCAAGAACCGATGCCATCGACAATGCCATTCAGCTTTCTGTCTAAAACTTCTGAGCAAATCTGTCCCATCATATGGTAGAAAGACAACATGTCAGACAACTGCTCTACAGACATTTTTCCCATCACGTTTTTTGCCAAATCTTCCCCCTCCTCATTCATCCTCAGTCTTTCAATGTAGGAACCTGCATTCCTCACTGTTGCACCCATCTGCTTCAATCTGTTCTCTTGTTGTAAGCTCAAAGCTGTGTTGGACTGCATGGATAAAATGATCATTAATGACACAAGATCAAAAGCCTGAAAACAAGATCTATGAACCTGAGACAATGTTCAAACATTTGTGAATAGTGAATATGGACTCTTTATCATTCTATCTAAAGTTTATACCTCTAGGAATTCTGCTCCAGCTTGTAGTTCTGATTCCTTTGATGGATTCATTCTTTGGCCAGTAGTGTATATGTTTCTTGCAAGAAAGAAACTTCTAATTATATTCTTCCTTTTCTTCTCCATTGCTTGATCTAGCTTGAGAGGCCTTGGCACAGATGTAGTACTGCTGTTGAGCTTCTTCTGATAGGCAATCACAGCCTTGACAAATTCCTGCACAATACCATGTACATATCAATTATACATTATTTCATCAAATTCTCCCATAAAAGATCGTATGTAAAGGATGGGTTTAAAACCTGATAGGCCCTTGGGCATCCTGGATAATCAAACTTGTCGGTGGCATCCTGCCTCATTCGCTCTGGATGGAATTGAAGTCCCATTATGAACTTACCCTCTTCAGGATTACAAGCATCAGGATCATAAAACCCCTCAATCAATCCATCTGGTGCGAACGCCATAGGCACAAATCTTTGTGCTAATCTATTCACCCCCTGGTGGTGATAACTATTAACCAGAATCTCCATTTTATCTTCTTCCAGAGAATCCCTAAACCAATCATGCAAAGGGGTTTTCTCTACCACCTTAACCACATGTCTATGCCCATCATAATTATCATAATCCATGTGCTTCACTCTTTGAGACTCCTGAATCTTCTTTGAAACCTCCTTTTCAATGTCCTGATAAAGGGTACCCCCAGAAGCAACATTTAGAACTTGAGATCCTCTGCAAATTCCCATATAAGGTATGTTTTTTTCAAGGCAAAGTTTTGCGAGCCTCAACTCAATTGAATCCTTCTCTCTATCAATAGCTGTATCACTTGCATGAATCCTCCTGATTTCTTCTAACTCTTCTAGTGAAAGATTAGATGTCTCAGCTTCATATAATGATGGATCAATATCTTCTCCTTCACAAAGAAGAACACCATGGATAGGCTCAAAACTATCTAACAACAAATGCACCCCACTAACACGGGGCACGATAACTGGTACTGCGCCATGGCCAACTATAAGATCAAGATGATATTCACCTGAAAAACAAAATATTAGCATTGCTAATCATCATATGAACAGATCAAGAATGATCAAACAACGAAAACGTACCAACAAAATCTACAAATTTGAGTATGTATACTTGATTGTCGGTGAAATTTTTACTGTTTTAAAATTTTAGCATTTCACATACCACTATGGATTTGAGTAATTTTTTATAAATTTTCAATTTTATCATCAAACTTCTTTTATTCATGATTGAGCCTAAATTAACACCCAATTGCTTGTTTTTTTAAGAGATGATTGAATTGAAACTTAGAGGACTGAAGTGAAAAGTGTTGCTACCCAATTTTTGACTCATGTTTTGATAAATTTTCAGAAAAAAATTCAAAAATAGCGAAAAACAACGAAAATCCAAAAAAATATGTTTTTAATATATTTGCATCATTTTTAGCATCATCTCAAAAAAATTTAAATTTTCAAAGGTTTTAGAACGCGTTCGACTTTTAACGTGTTATTTTTAAAATCACCGATCTTTCTCATTCGAGTCGATGTTGATAAAAAAAAAATCCAAAAAATAAGAAAAATAAAAATTACAAAAAAGAAAGAAGTTGAGGGACCAAGTTTGAAAACCTAATAATATTTTTACCCATAAATACTAGTCTCTACAACACACATGGAAGGGGGCAATTTTGAAAAAAAAAAAGAAACACAATAAACCTTAAACCTAAACCTAAACCTAACCCTAAAACTCTATCTCTACCAAGCTTGCCGCCCCTCTCCCCCCAGCTTGAAACTCAATCCCTAGTGCAATCCAATGTTGAATGGTGAGATTGAAAATAAAATAAATTAAAAAAAAAGATTCAAAAAAATATTGAGTTAACCCACCAAACCCATGAATCGATTAGGTCATGAGACCGGAGTAGTTTCTGAAAGTAAATAAAAATAAATTATAAAATCTAATAATCAATAAATCTAATATTAATGAAATAAAAAATAAAGCATTGTTTTAGTAAACAATACTATGTAAGAAGATGAATAGTAAACTCATTTTTTTTTTGTTAATTGATAAGTTGAGAGAGAGAGAGAGAGAGAGAGAGAGAGAGAGAGAGAGAGAGAGAGAGAGAGAGAGAGAGAGAGAGAGAGAGTATATAGCTATGTAGACGAACCATATTTGAAAATATAATTGAATTTGAAAAAGTCATTGGAAAGGCTAAAGTTGGTTCTGGCATGCAAAAGGAAAATTTTAAAGGCACGTGTCGTGGTTTTTAAAAGATAAAAAAATAAAATAAGACGCTTTAAAATATTTTATTTTAGGAATTAAGATAGTTCTAAACTTAATTATTTCCACGTTAAGGCTCCTTTTGCTACATAAATTATAGTTTTCCATGAATTTTTTTATCCTTTGGTATTTTATAAATTAAAATACCTATTCATCTGACTTCCAGTTATAGAAAATAATAGAAGAAAAACCCGATTTAGGTTGGAATTAATCTTTTCTCCACTCTGATTTTTTTTTCTTTTTTTTTTCTATAAAGAAAACATTAATTACAAGCGACATATGTAAGGAGTCACTTTTTTCAATTTGTAATTAATATATATATATATATATATATATATATATATTTGAATTAAAATTGATATATATTCATTCATACATTCAAACTTTGATATGCCCAAATCCATGGAGAGGCTTGCGGGTTCCCTAGGTGTTACTTTAGATTCAATTGTCTTAATACTTTATGATCAATTGGGGTTAATATGATGTGATCTTTATTCATCCCAGAAAAACACTTGCAATCTTGAATTCTAATTAATTAAAGAGTTAGAGGAAAATAAATAATTAATATTTTCTTAGGTGCGGTGGGAATGCCGATTTTGTTACTATAATATGAAAAGGAAAAAAAAAAAAACAGGTGGTGACGTGGAATTTATATGGAAAAATTATCTTAATTAAAAATAAAAAATTAAAACCATCTTAATTTGTCGCTCGGAAATGGCAGAGGCTTAGAGATATTACAAAAGAGTATTTCAAAACACGTAACTAAAATTGTAATTCTCACAAATATTTAGATAGTATTCACATCAAAATTCCATTTCTAAATATTGTAAGAGAGATTAGTTGAGGTAGCAAGGCCTTTGCTTGTAGGAGTTGCAATAGGAAGTTCTTCGGTTTTCTCGAGGGCAGCTTTTCTTCTCCTCCGTTGTATAAAGGCCATGATCCAGCATCCCAAAAAGGCACCAACAACAACACCTGCTGAGCTAAGCCCTGGAAATGAAAATAAATAAATAAACCAAAATGCTCAGCATGTATTCTTGGTGTTGATTTTATAAAGTGTGTGTAGCAGAACTATACCAATTTCGAGTGCACTGTTTCGAGACTTCTTCTCTGCAAAAAAATCATGAAAGCCAGAAACATCAATGACCACGTTGAAGCAAGTTTTCAGTAGGCAGTAGGCACTTAGTAAGCATGATCAATTGGACTGAACTTGAAATATGATAGTGGCTATCTCAATTATTATTTGTTGAACACAAAATAATTCATGTCTTCATTCAGATTATAGACATACAAGCTATTGTCCTAAAGAAACTGGAACATTAAGGGAAGCAGGTTCTCCCTTGCGAAAATCACAGAGAAGCATTACAAAAAACAGAGAAAACAGGGGAATCAAACTATGAGTAATTGAATTGTTCAATTTTCCCTATCACTAAACACAACTAATAAAGAAATAAGTATCAATGGTTGCAAAAAAAAACTCCCAGGGATTAACTTAGATTTAATTAACATCTCATGAACAAGATGTGGATCATATTGTGTATTCAAAATATCACCACATAGAGCTCCAACTTTCTTAGGGTCATAGTCAACACAAGACTGAAGAAGAAAAGCCTAATTTCGAACATTGACCCTCTTAACAAATAACCTCGAATTGCTACAATTAATTATTCATTAACACTAAACCAAAACCAGTGGACTTGTAAGCCTCTGAAAGTTGTTCAAACATCGATTCTTGAAATTATTGAAGCATGTGCTTGGAAATTATCAAAGACGAAAATATGACAGGGTAAAACCTGACCTGACTCAAATACGCAGCAGAGGTTACAAATATCTGAAACATAATTTTGTTCCTTGATTACTTAGAAGAGTAGGATGGCTAGTTGCATTTCACTAAACAAGAAACCTGGACTAGTTGAAGCAGGAACCTGGACAAATTTCAGTTTACTAAATGAGGAACCTGGACTGGTGGGAATGGAGAGTATTTAGCAATTCTAAATTAACGGAGAGTAATTTCATTAGACAGTCTCTTGCTCCTGCTACTGCTAAAGAAATAATATATCTCGACACATACTAGGTTGGGAATACTATAAGGATTGCTCCTTGTGATAAAGGGATACCTATATTTTCATGTTATAAAGTCTTTGTCAGTTAATCGAAGTCTTTGTTTCCTTGATATACTGGAATTAAATGGTCAAGGAAGGTGTTCTGTTCAGGATCATGGAGCTTTGAACAATTCCTAATAGCTAGCCAGGTTCCTCCCTCTACTCAAAGGAACGATTTACACCTGTTTCTTTTACCAGAGGTCCTCCTACATCACCTAGCCTGGAGGGCATATCTTAGATTTCAGCTATCTCTATCTATACAGTCATGACATCAAGAAATAAAAGCGGACATACTTGTTGATTGACTAGGTGCCTGTGGTGATGATGAGCATTCAAAATCTTGAGGTTGATCCGCACAGTAACAAGTGAATGCTGTAGTGGTCTTGTTGTAACCACACTGACCACCAGAAGATTTACATGTATCACATAATGAATCATTTGCACTCCACTCCAACACAAAACCTTGATTAATAGCTTCAAAGAAACTGTGATACATTTGGATTGGGTAGAATTGGCATAATAGCTGATAGATGGGCAGGAAATTTAACACTATTGTTGCATGTTGTCAGGTAGCTGAATAAGCTGGGATCAGTCATACTAAGGACAGAGAAGTTGACTGTTATAAAGTTTCCCACCATAACAGTGTCGTTAATGTTGCAAGTCATACTAAGGACAGAGAAGTTCCCACCAAGGCTATGGTTAGGAGTAGGATAAGCCAAGACATGGCCTGAAGGAGTAACAGTCGTGTTTTTGCAGAGAGATTGACAGGAAACGTTGTTCAAGTATTGAGTTAAGAGGAAAAAACACGAAGGTGGGAGTTATTTACTCGATCAATACAATAGAATTGGCAGTACGTATTTGACCGAAGGGGATTTGTCAAAGAGAAGCTTCCATTAGAATGGTGAGAGTGGCATCAACGTAAATTCAGGTGGCCAAACAAGTAGGGAGGTCATTTTGTCAGCAAGATAATGTGTATTTTGAATCCTGAGTCAAATTCTGTGTTCTTGTTAAAATTTTCAAGTTTCATGTCTTAAATGTATAGCTTTATACTTATTGTGCTACGGCCTACGTAAACATTGGTGTCTGAATACTTGAAAGATACTTTTGATTACAAGGTTGATTAAACCAACGAATAAAAATATATATTTTCTTGCAACCAAATTTCCTGGAGAGTAAAATTCTGTTTGAAATTGCGTCTGAAAAAAAGTTAGTTAGAATTTAATTTTTTATTTAAAATTAAGTTTTTAATATTTTTAAATTATTTTAATATGTTCATGTTAAAAATTATTTTTTAAAAAATAAAAAATATTATTTTAATGCATTTCAAGCTAAAAAATACTTTAAAAAATAATAACTACCACACTTCTATATATCCTATAATAAAATTGTCTTGAAAGTATCAGCATATAGTCTGAATGATGTTGAATTTTGATATAGAATAAACAGTTTATTCTCAATTTTCTACTTTTAAAATTAATAAAAAATATATTTTAAAATTTTAATTGATTTTGAAAAGCATAATATTAGAATTTTAATAATAAAATGATTATGAGTTTAATAGCTAGCTAGAAAATCGTGTTAACGGAAGTCACAAAATACCGAAAACAGGTTTCGTCAAGAATTTAAAAACTCCAAGTAGTCTCCAAGTATTGAGTTTGGCTTAAATTGGAAGGTGATGTGGCCAAATGAAACAAGCGATTTCATATATATATACACATACACGGCGTGTTCATTTTAAAATGAGTTTCTTTAGCCAAACTGTTTGTTTATCTGTCTAGTTTCAGGAATTGTAAACTGCCACGTTAAATATTTAATAATCAAATTTCATGATATATTAATTAGTTTTTAAGATCCTAATTGTTGCTCCACGTGTGAATTTATTAAATGAAAATCAGTATAAAAAAAGAGTCAAAAACACATCACTACTTTCACATTATAAAAATATAAAAATTAAATATAATTTATTGTAAATATCATGAGTTACTGTAACCTTATATTGATATCCTTTGTGCTATTATTTTGGCTGATTAAGTTTATATGGTACGATGACGAATCAAGTAAAAAGAATTTTGTGATGTTACGGTGCTCTGTGTTTAAATTCCTAGAGTAAACATGTGAATTACTTAAAATTAATTTCATAGATGCCACCTAAAGTCAAATCAGACAAAAACAGGAGGTGGGAATTTGAAGTTTCAGATGATAGATTATTCCAGGAAAAAAAACAAAGAAGAAAATGACTTCTGCAGAAAGACCAAGTCTCTGATCGATGTGGACTCAATTTCTGAATCACCTTGTAAATTTCCTGTATTTCTATTATGTTGATTAGATTTGCTAATTCCAATCTAATAATTAATTATTTCCTCGGGGTTTAGGTTGTTTGTCAGATGAGATCCTTCCTAAATCACCATCTCATCTCCCCTGAATATCCATGCAAGCTAAGGTAAAAATATGCCAGAGAGTCTCGGACCACCACTCCCCGAATCCCCCCTACGGGTGCAAGAATTTACAAATCCTTCGTTATTGTATGTTTTTGTTTGGTACTTTGCATGTCCAGCCGTCAAGGAATATGAACAGCTCCACGAGGCAACAATCACATGCATGTTAAAAACGGAAAAATTCGTAGTTATAATTTTTGCTCGGCCTAGGTCAATTTTATAAATCGCTGGACTTGAGGCTTCACCTAGAACAAGTTGATAGGAGAATTCAGTTTTTTTAAAATGATGTTATTTTTTTATTTAAAAAAAAAACCTAAAACAATTTTTTTAAGGTTTTTTTTTTAAAAAAACTTAGATGGTCTTGAGTCAACTGATTCGAGGAGAAGTTGAGGGACATACCTGCAGCTGGAAGAGCACATGTTTTTGATCCACTTGATTGATTTGGACAGTAACAAGTTGTTTGATTAGTTGCATAGTCAATACCACAAGCTCCTGAAGTGGTGAAGCATTCATTACACGCCTCCCTATCGACCTTCAATCTTACCTCGAATCCTTTTCTCAGGAGTTCTTCCCAACCTGGGAAAATCCCGATTGGTGGCCGTGGCAAATCTGTTTTAGAAACTGGCACTAAGACACTATGATTGCATTCACCAGGACCAGTATCTCCTTCTTGGATATAACCACCTTGATCATTAACCTCATTTATTTTGCAAGTGAAAGGTATTCTACCAGGTATGGTTGGAGGAGCATCCTTGCAACCATAAATGAATGTCAGATTTTTGTAACCCTCAACATACTCGAAAACCTTAGGATTGAACGTGCTGTTCATAAACTGAGGTGAACACAATCCAACCATGTAGTCCTCTCTTGCAATCGTGAGAATTCCATCATCCTGATTGATTTCCAAAACACGATATGCAACCTGATTGATATTCATCTTGGCGATATCATTATTCTCACACCTGAGTTCCAATTCAGGAACGCCACAGGCACGTGGTCTGTCATTTCCCCAGAATGGAAAATCCGCGGAGATATCCCCACAAACAAACTTTTTACTACAGGCAGTGAACAGGTCATCGTTGCTCGAGGATGAAGGGACATGAAAGAAGAGCAACAATACAAGAACAAAATCTGAAAGGAAAGAAAAAGCCGAGGAATTCATTCTGGCAAGAGGAAGTAGCATAGGAGAAATGGAATTGTGTGTTAGCAAAATGGGCTTGGTTGTTTCAGGGACAGTTTCGAGTATAAAGAGACGAGTCTTGACATGCTAATTATCAATTTCAGGTAAATAAATACATCAGAAAGGGATAGATGTGAACGCAATACTTGGATTTAAATGCTTGGTGGACTAAAAGTTTGTAATTTATTTTTTTCTTGGGAAAGGGCTCCCACACTAATTTCTTTCTACGAGGCCTCTATTTGCAAAATGAAGTCTTGTAGGGTATGCATCACTGTCTTGGGGACTACAAGAAGAGAACAGAATCGGTCAAATATATTAAAAGGACACGCAAAAAAATCCTCGCATAGTTTGGAAAATTATGTGGTTGATGATAATTACATGAAATCGTTAAGAGAGAATGATAGTGTTGTCCAATTGTTCAAACCAGGGTTCAACAAAACTTCCCAAAAAAAGAAAGAAAAAAAATGAAATATTTGTATTCAATTCAGCCTAAATATGTAATAATAATAAAAAAATGAAATCAAGAATATTGTAAAGTAAGATTTTATCTATGGTTTGGGACCCTTTGCGTTGGTTTAATTCCAGATATGGTTATGGATATAACATATCATCAAAAACCAACCTGTGCTCCCAATTCTGTAAGGTTTTTTTTTTTTTTTTTTGAAAAAAAGGGCAGCTTCGCCAAAACCATATTGGACCTATCACAATAGAAATAGATCATGGAGGAGGTCAATTTTTCGTTCCACAAACAGACACAATTTAGTTCACTAGACTCAGCCTTTCCTTCACCGATTCACTTGTGTTTTGCCTATAATTAGTTTGTCCCACAAACCCAAGAGATCCCCACACTCTTTCAATGTCACAGGCAAGCGGAATAACACTAATGAATGTGAACAGAATGCACAACACAACAGATTACATGAACAAGTCCAAACCTTTTCATTAACTCAATTAAAGGATTACACAAAGTCTTTCTTGTGTGCTATGCCCATTTCCATTCTGCATGCTACACATTTTACAGCCTATCTAATTATAAGATAATAGAAGTTACAAATAGAAACTGCCTTTAACTTCTTGCACAACTGGAGCACCCATTATCCCATGTTCGCCACTTTTTTCCCCACATAAGAAACTGCCGCAACTGCTGATAATTGCTCCCAAAACTGCCGCACACGCATCTTTGCTGATTTTCACTACTGTCACGCGGGCTGCCACCGTAGCTACTGTCCAGCAATACTTTCGTCAGCCTACACTCTGACGGATTTTAACCCTATGATAGACAACCCCTATTCTCAGAATTGTTTTTTTATTTAATTCTTTAACATGTAAGTGATTTTTATATTGATGTTCATTATTTATGTAGTATTTATTTTTATTATCATATAAAAACATTTTAAAAAAATAAAATTGTTAAACTTAATAGAATTTATAATTTAAATAGCAGCTTTGACAATAAAACTACAAAACTTATATCGATCTAATATATTAATGTGTCTTAATATTATAAAAAAAATATCATCTTGATTTTTTTTGAAATTCAAATTATATTTTTTACTAGTTATCTGGTTTATTTTTAAACTCATTAAGTAGACTAGATCATATTAAAATAATTTTTATATAGATTAATTTTAAACTCGAGTTAAATAAAAAAAATTAAGTAAAGAGATTTGAAGATTAGCTTATTAAATCAAATTTAATAATAAATTAAAAAAAATTAAGTTAAATTTTTTTTATTTGATACCAGAAACTAGTTAATAACTATTTCAAGCCCTCTTCCAACTATCAAACTTCGATTTATAATTAACAACTACTGAGAAAATTGTAGATTAGTTTGAGAAAACCTTTTGGAGTAAAAAAATCTGTAAAATTGAATTATTTGTTTTAAAGGTATGGTCATGTCAGTAAAATGTAGTATATTAAAAAAATTGGACTGTGATATCCCACAAGCTACAACTTGCAGGGATGGGACATCAAATTGGAGTGCTACGACAAATAAAAAACGCACTTTGAGTATGGACTGGGATAGTAAGAAATAAATGTGGAGAAATTAAATTAAATTAAATTAAATAGAAGGTTGAAATCGATGGCGTGACATAGGGTTTCGGTAATTGAATTTGAGACGAAGACTCACTTGACTTGACTTGACTTGGAACTCTGAAAGATGATGTTCAAAAATAGAAAAGAAAAAAGAAACGAAGAAGGAATTTTGAAAGGTAATTCATTTTAATCTTTACTCTTTGTAATTCTTTAATAATATGATAGTGGGTGCTTTTAATTTAAAAATATTTAAAAATATTTTATTTTTAATATAAATACATTAAAACAATTTTAAAAAATAACAAAAATAACAAAAATTAAATTTTTTTAAAATATTTTTAAAATACAAAAATAAATATTATTTTTATATCAATATCGCAATAGGTGGTTTTGATATGAAGCTAGTTAAGATCTATGCAAATGAGAAATTAGATCTTTAACCAGATTTTCATCCAAGACCCTCAACTAGTTAATATATTCTTAATTAGATTAAGTTAATACAATGATTAGATAATTACTTGAAAATCATATGATTTTTCTTTATCTCATTAAAACCTCGTGAATTTACTAAAATATCTCATATCATATGAATGAATAAATTATATAAAAAATCATAAATTTTAAATATTTTTATATAGTTTGATCCATCACACAAGTCATGATTTAAACAAGAATTTTAGAGATTTCACTGTGAAAAGAGAAAATCTTTATGATTATTTAACAATTCAGTAGACTAAAAGTAAATGATAGATCGTTGAGATTTTATTTATATATTGAAGATTTAATTGATATATATATATATATATATATATATATATATATATGTTAACTCCTATAAAATAATCGGTATAGGACCCGACTTAAGAGCTAACCTGGCCTAGGCTCGGGTTTAACAGATTAATTACCTTAATAAACTCAACTTTTTACACTTTGAAACTAATCTTATTCTTTTAGTTGATCTTGTACTAGGATTAAATCATACTTTTAAGTAATTTTTTTTTTCAAAATCAACCTTTAATCAATATCTTAGTTGGTTTAATTATAATTATAAATCTTACTTTGGATTAATTAGTTTGAACCCGCGTTCTTACTAATTCTTGATGCTTACAGATTGTCTACTCCCCCGTCAAACACTTCACAAGGATTTCGTAGGGAAAGGAGCGGTGCAATATTTCAATGGTGGGAGCCCAGCGTCAAGATCTGAACTTCAAATCAAATACCAGCTTAAAGCTGAGTCTGAGACTTGCCGTTGGTTTATCTATCTACGCTGGAGATGAGAAATACGCGTATCTTCACTCATCTGCCGGGAAAGTCCATCAACATGATGACGCACACGGCATGCAAAACGACTTGGTGACTAGAGCTCTGTTTGTTTACAGGAAAATTTTTTTTTTTGAAAAGTGAATTTTGGGAAAAATAAATTTTTGAAAAGTGAATTCCAGGAAAGTGCTTTTTGATGTTTGGTAGTGTTATAGAAAATGAACTGGAAAACACTTTCCAGTGTTTGGTTATGTTATGGAAAATAAACTGGAAAATAATTTATTAATAAATTAATTTTTTTTTCAAGTTTATCTAATATATATAAAATATTTAATATAAATATTTAATCACTTACAATAAAAGAATGAAATCTAAAAAGTATAATAATGAATTTTTTTTATTATAATATATATTCATACATAGCTTATTTTATAAAATATAACTATATATGTCATATCATATTATATAGAAATAAGCTTGCGAAATATTTTTTAAGTAAAAATTATTACTATATTTTTTTCAATTTTAAAAGCTTAAAATAAGTTTTTTTTTAAATTTATCCATATGTAACAAATATAATCAAATACTAATCATGAATTAATCAAAGCAAAATAAAACAAGCACATCTATAAATATAGCAAAATAAAACAATAATTGTGGCAAAAAAATACGTGCTTTTTAGTGTTATCAACGTTTTTATATTTGATTATGTTAATTCCTCTTATTAAACTTCCTCTCGGTCTCGGTTCCCCTGTAATCCTCATCTAATTCCCCTTCCCCTGGTTTCTCCCTTCCCCTGGTTTCTCTCTTCCCCTTCCCCTGGTTTCTCCCTTCCCCGGTTTCTCTCTTCCCCTTCCCCTTCCCCTTCCCCTTCCCCTTCCCCTGTTCGGTTTCAGTTTCTCTCTTCCCCTTCCCCTTCCCCTATTCAGTTTCGGTTTCTCTCTTCCCCTTCCCCGGTTTCTCCCTGTTCGGTTTCTGTCATCCCCTTCCCCTTCCCGCTCCTCCTTCCCAGTTCTTCTCCCTCTCTCCCCCGACTACTTCTACTGGGACTTGAAAAAAAAAAAGAGCAAGGGTTGATTACTTCCTTGATATGGTGGCTAATTCCAGTTCTACACATTGCCTCTCTCTCTTTATGCTTCCACCCGGATATGGTGGCGGATCCGGGGACAGGGAAACCGGGTAGGGAATGCTTTCTTTGGGGAAGTTTGGCCGGTTGCTTTGATTGATTCACGGTAATCTTCGGGGTAGGGATTTTGCTTTGATTTATGGTTTGTTTGGTTCTCGCCGGTTCTGCGGGATATGAGTGACATGTGTTTTTTATGGCTTGCTTTGTGAATTTGGGTTGTTTTGAACACAATGAATGTGACGAGGAAAGATGAAGCAAACTGTGTTATGTTATGGGAAAAATATGACAGGCAGCAGATTTATCAAGAAGATGAAGAATTTATGTTATGAGAAAAATGTGTATAATGAAAGAAAAGAAAAGTGTTTTCTGGTTAAAATCAAAAGGAAAACACTTTTCTTTGTTAAAGTTGTGTTTTCTGTGTTGACCGGAATTAAGTTTCCGTTGACTAGTTTTCCATGTTGTTACCAAACATGGAAAAACAAGGAAAGTGAATTCTAAGAATTCACTTTCCTGCAATCAAACATGGCATAGTATGCTTCACAATTGCATTACCTGTTAAAGTCATTAAATTTAGTAATTTAGCTGTCGTTGTCTAGGTCATGGATTCTTCATCTCTGATTTGGCCAGGTCAAAGCTGATATCTTTGGCTATAAATCACACAGGAAGAAGAAGATTGCCCATGGCTCAAGTAACTTGGGTGCTTTCTTGCACGAAATCTCAGTTAAGTAGATAATTGGATGTGGATTTTGGGCTTTTATACAATCCAATCAAATTTTGTGAATTGATGATATTGGATCATAACTATTTTCTGGGGTTTACTACTTGTTATTGCTGGGCTCTAGTACAATTCTTGTATTTTATTTTGATGGATGGTTTGTGCTCCAACTATTTCCGGGCCTTTCTTGTAGTGCTGGGCTGCTCATTGCTTCCAGTCTTGAGGCTTCTTGTGCATTTATTCAAGTTGTCAATTTCGGAATTGAGGTTTAATTTGTTTTTATTAAAATTTAAATTTTTTTATTTAATTTTTTTTTAGTGTTTTTAGATTATTTTGATATATGATGTCAAAAATAAATTTTAAAAAATAAAAAATATTATTTTAATATATTTTAAATAAAAAAACACTTTAAAAAACAATACGAAACATATTCATAAACACAGCCAAACAATCCCAAAAAGTTCCGGTGCTAATTCATTTAGGAATTTTGTTTCCAAGTTAATATTATAATAATAATTATTTAGTTAAGTAATTAATGCATGTCTGCTACCTTCATTTTTTTCTTTCGTTTTTGCTTCAGCATGACTATCGCCGAAGATGACATGCATTTATTGATGAATAGGCTGCCATTTCTGAAGCTGAAAAGTCAGATAACACTAAACACTAAAGGGCATGTTGTTGGAGAAATCTGCGTTGGAGAGTCTTCGTACGCCTAGGAGCAGATTTGCGTGTGTGAACACTGTCAAGATTTGTGAGCAGCAAATTTCTTTTTAATTAATCCCTTCCTCATCTAGTTCTATTTTCACAGGAAAGCAGCGGCTATGATTTATAAACCAGTCAATTAATTACAGATATTGATGTTACGCTTTATAATCATATGTGAAAGAAACAACAAAAGTCAAATACGGGAAAAACAGGAACTGCTTACTCAAGTTTCCCGAGACTTGAAATTATTATTTTGTTAACATGATACATCAACGAGAAAGCAAGAAAAACCATCTATCAAGAACCGATGCCATGGACAATGCCATTCAGCTTTCTATCTAAAACTTCTGAGCAAATCTGTCCCATCATATGGTAGAAAGACAACATGTCAGACAACTGCTCTACAGACATTTTTCCCATCACATTTTTTGCCAAATCTTCCCTCTCCTCATTCATCTTCAGTCTTTGAATGTAGGAACCTGCATTCCTCACTGTTGCACCCATCTGCTTCAATCTGTTCTCTTGTTGTAAGCTCAAAGCTGTGTTGGACTGCATGGATAAAAAGATCATTAATGACACAAGATCAAAAGCCTGAAAACAAGATCTATGAACCTGAAACAATGTTCAAACATTTTGTGAATAGTGAATATGGACTCTTTATCATTCTATCTAAAGTTTATACCTCTAGGAATTCTGCTCCAGCTTGTAGTTCTGATTCCTTTGATGGATTCATTCTTTGGCCAGTAGTGTATATGTTTCTTGCAAGAAAGAAACTTCTAATTATATTCTTCCTTTTCTTCTCCATTGCCTGATCTAGCTTGAGAGGCCTTGGCACAGATGTAGTACTGCTGTTGAGCTTCTTCTGATAGGCAATCACAGCCTTCACAAATTCCTGCACAATACCATGTACATATCAATTATACATTATTTCATCAAATTCTCCCATAAAAGATCGTATGTAAAGGATGGGTTTAAAACCTGATAGGCCCTTGGGCATCCTGGATAATCAAACTTGTCGGTGGCATCCTGCCTCATTCGCTCTGGATGGAATTGAAGTCCCATTATGAACTTACCCTCTTCAGGATTACAAGCATCAGGATCATAAAACCCCTCAATCAATCCATCTGGTGCGAACGCCATAGGCACAAATCTTTGTGCTAATCTATTCACCCCCTGGTGGTGATAACTATTAACCAGAATCTCCATTTTATCTTCTTCCAGAGAATCCCTAAACCAATCATGCAAAGGGGTGTTCTCTACCACCTTAACCACATGTCTATGCCCATCATAATTATCATAATCCATGTGTTTCACTCTTTGAGACTCCTGAATCTTCTTTGAAACCTCCTTTTCAATGTCCTGATAAAGGGTACCCCCAGAAGCAACATTTAGAACTTGAGATCCTCTGCAAATTCCCAGATAAGGTATGTTTCTTTCAAGGCAAAGTTTTGCAAGCCTCAACTCAATTGAATCCTTCTCTCTATCAATAGCTGTATCACTTGCATGAATCCTCCTGATTTCTTCTAACTCTTCTAGTGAAAGATTAGATGTCTCAGCTTCATATAATGATGGATCAATATCTTCTCCTTCACAAAGAAGAACACCATGGATAGGCTCAAAACTATCTAACAACAAATGCACCCCACTAACACGGGGCACGATAACTGGTACTGCGCCATGGCCAACTATAAGATCAAGATGATATTCACCTGAAAAACAAAATATTAGCATTGCTAATCATCATATGAACAGATCAAGAATGATCAAACAACGAAAACGTACCAACAAAATCTACAAATTTGTTCTTGCGGAGGCTGCGTCTAGAGACGATGAGAACACGAGGGAGTATAACAGAGAGATCAGGAGACATGATGGTGTAGAACTTGGAAGGATAAGAAATTTTGTTGAATTTTGCTGGCTATTTATATACAAAACCTTAGGATTTAGTTGTTAATTTAATTGGACTTCCTAGGTTTAGGGGAGCAAGACAGGTCCACATGGACATGGCGCCGCGCAGCATCCCCATTTCCAACAAGGTATTAAGTATTAACCCTTGTGAATTTTTTTGGAAATTACTCGCACCAAGTCATGCTAATAATTCTATTGTTAGTATTGGGTAAGTAGGCAAACACCAGCCTCTAAATTCTGTTAATTTCAACTAATAGCTTCAGGATAACTACTTGATATCTATATTTGGAGCGACCTTTTCTATACTATCGGAATTAATTAACCTAAGCAAATAATTTATTTATTTATTTTACGTTAAGATAATTTAATATAATTTTTTCAATTTCTGGTTGAAATTGTATTTTGAAAAGCCACCAAACCGTGGTTCGCATGGGGTCGAGTGAAAATATTAGCTTTTTAACATGATAGAATCTTTGTAACAAGTTCTTCTTCCTATACAAGATTTCATTTCCTGGTCTATCTGAATAAACTCATCGACACCAGCTCTAATTATCAAAACACAAGACAGTGATACAAGGACAAAAAAAAAGAAAAAATAAAAATTATATCAACAACAAACATTTTTGTACCATGTATGAATTTCATGTGTATTTAGTGCGTGTAGCTGTTCCTATCACTCATATTTATACATGTAATCTTTTGCTTGAGTATGTATACTTATTGTCAAATTATAAGAATGATGTGAAATTTTCACTTATCATCTGAAGTATCAGTGTGGATTTGAGCAATGATTTTTTTTTAAAAAAATTAATTTAATTATTAAACTTATTTTTTCCATGATTAAGCTTTTTTAATCCCAAATTAGCACTTAATTGCATATTTTTTTAAATAATTGAATTGAAAGTTAGAGGATTGAAGTTAAAAACATGGTAAAATAGATGTGCCTCTTAATTTTGTTTGAAAAGTACATTTAAGTCTTTTATTTTTTGAATTGTTAGGGGTCCCTCTAATTTTAGAAAAAATAATTTTGACACTAAATTTTTTTTCCACTATTTTTAGTCCTTATTAAGAGAGGAGAGAAAGGGAATCACCTAATTCTGGCGTAGAGTGAGATATGTTGTTTCTACGATTCTAGTCACCAAAACGGTAGATTTTTATTCCAAATGGTTTCATATAATAGGTAGAGTTTATTTTTTTTTTTAACCTTGAAAGTGCCTACAAAAATAGATATGAGCTAGGGAAGAAACTAGATTCTGAGTTGATTTTGGGTTTTGAAGTGGTTTTTTGCACTTTTAGAGGTTAATGATTGATTTAACAAGGTTATTATGGTGTTTTCTAGGTTCATAGGTTTGACGAGTTCATTCATTAGTTGGATATGTTTTTTTTTTCCTTTAATTTTTTTAATTTTTTTTCTTAATTGTATCCTTCAATATTGGATTGATTGGGAAATAAATTGCATGGTTTATTTTTGTTTGCTTTCTATAGGGTTGTCACTGTCTCAAATAATTTTTTATTTTTAGGTTTATACTCAATTTTATGACCATATATTTTATTATATAATTATAAAAAAAGTTTATAAAAAAGTTATTAAACTCAATGGAGTCCATGTTTTTACTGGTTAACAAGATTGTATCTGCACCCATGAAATCAATTAATTTAATTCGAGCAAGCATCCGTGCGATTTAGTTGGAAACTCGAGTTAGCTGAATAGATTGTGAGGTTTCAATATTGATCCATTAAATCAAGTTTAATAACACTGGTAAAATAATTATGTACATTCTTATTATTTTATTATATTTTGAAAAATTAGTCTGATCTTCATCGAAGCGCAAGCTAATGTAATAGTAATATCATATTTGAAGTTGCCATTTATAAGGATAGAAGGTGCACACATGTACATCTACATGTACACCAACTGGAGCTTGAAAGTTGATCATTAATCAGAGAGGAGACCGTGGATAATGCATATCTTGGGGAGGCTCGTCTAGGACGGGTCGAAGCTGAGGGAGAAGCTGAGTGTGTAGATAGAACGCCTCCTTGCCATTTGGAGATGCACTTGTCCACCTTTGGCCAGAGTGTTCTCCAAATGGCAGAGGTGTGCATTTTTAATATATTTTTTTATATTAACATATTAAAATTATAAAAAAATATTAAAAAAATATCAATTTAACATTTTTTTTTTATATATCAAATATATTTTTGAAGTTTATCCAAATTCAAGTGAAAAAAGCAAATACAAACAACCTGGCAATTAGTCATTTCAAAAGCTAATTATGAGCACACTCACACAATATATTTTATATAATTTGTCAAAGGGTAATTTCATAGTAACTTCCACAAAATACTACACCTCTTCTTCTTCTTCTTTAAAATCTAAAAGGTCAAATTGAATAATTAAGTCCCTTCACATTATAATTTATCTCAAGAAATTACACTTAAGCAATAAAAATATTTACTCTTGGCATTTAGAAAGAACTATATCATTGGCTCACATGACATTGCGGGTTTAATTAAAAAAAATTAATAAAAAAATATTGAGTCATTATTTACATGTTTTTTAATAAAAAAAATTAAACCGTGTAAGAATTATAATTTCATTAACTTGACGGGCTAAAAGCAACCTAGACTACTGATAAAAAAGTAATTTGACTAAAAAAAATTCAAACAATATTTTTTTCTTCTGAATTTCAAGATGATGTCTATTTTTTTTTTAAGTTAAGCCATATTTTTATCAGTTGTTAAAATTATATTTGAGCCCATGAAATTAATGAATTTAATCTGGGTAAGCTCCCATTATATAGATTTAATAACATGGTTAAATTTTTTTTTGCACTTTTAATATATATATATATATATGAAGTTGCCATTGATAAGGATAGAAGATACACACATGTACATGTACATGTACATGTACATGTACACCAGCCGGAGCTTGAAAGTTGATCATTGACTAGAGAGGAGACGTGGATAGTGCATATCTCGGGGAGGCACGTCTAAGAAAGACGGGTCAAAACTGGGGAGAAGCATTTAGATTCGGTGGATTTTCCTATATATGGTGTGGAGTGTGTAGATCGAACGCCTCCTTGCCATTTGGAGAAGCACTTTTGGCCAGAGTGTTCTCCTAGCATTATTGAGGCTATTAAACGAATCTATAACCAATCCTGATTTCAATGCTCTGATTTTATATTTTTTCAAAGCTAAACAAAATACTTCTTCTTCTTCTAAATCCAAGTGTTTCGAGGGCTCGTATTCGATCCAAAAGGTCAAATTGAATAATTGAGTAAGTACCTTCACATTATAATTTATCTCAAGAAATTATACTTAAAGCAGTAAAAATATTTACTCTTGGCATTTAGAAAGAACTATATCATTGGTTCACATGACACCGTGGGTTTATTTAAAAATATTTTCTTTTTGAATAAAAAAATATTGAGGTATTATTTACATGTTTTTTTAGTAAAAAATATTAAACTATACGAGAATTGATTTAATATAATCTCGTTGACTTGACAGGTCTAAAAGCAACACAAACTACTGATAAACTCAAAAAAAAAATTCAGACAACATATTTTTTTTTCTAAATTTCAAGACGATGTCTATTTTTTCTAAATATTGAGACGACACATATTGGAACAATCCAGATAAATTTGGGTTAACTTGTCAAACCACGATCCTAATCATAAGACCATGATAACCTCATAGAAAATAAATTAAAATAAATTATGAAGCTCAATTCCTAATCAACCTAATATTGAAGGATGAGATTTTTAAAAAAAATCTATTAAAAAATGACTTGAGTCTACTCGTGTTAACATATCAATTAAACTCACAACTCGGGTCATGATATCGAGATAACCCTATTGAAAATAGATCAAAATAAGTTATGAAACTCAATTCTCAATTAACCTAATGTTGATGCATGAAATAAAAAAAAATCAATTAAAAAAAGAAAAAATAACTTGAGTCAACCTAAGCTAACTTGTCAAACTTACGACTCGAGTCACAAGAGAAGAATAACCCAATAGAAAAAATTAAATTAAGTTATGAAATTCAATTTCTAACCAACTCAATGTTAAAGGATGACAATGAAAAAAAACAAAAAAAAAAACTCAAGTCAACATGAGTTAACCTACCAAACTTGCAACTCATATTATGATACTGAGATGACCTCTCAAAAAAAGCAAATCAAAATAAGTTATGCAGTGCAATTCTTAATGTAATCCAATGTTAAATGATGAAATTAAAAACAAAATAAATTTTAAAAAGAAGATCCAAAAAAATCTTAAGTTAACCTAGGTTGACCAGTTAAACTCATAAACTGGATCATGAAACTGAAATAATTCATGAAAATAAATCAAAATAAATTATGAAATTTAATTTTCATTAAATCTAATATTAATAAAAAAACAAAAAACAAAATAAAGCATTGATATAGTAAACAATGCTGAAGATGAATAGTGAACTTAATTTTTGTTAATTGATAAGGAGAGAGAGAGAGAGAGTACATAGCTATACACATGTAGACGAATACTATATTTGACAATATAATTGAATTTGGAAAAGCCATTAGGAAGGCTGAAGTTGGTTCTGGCATAGAAAAGGAAAATTTGAAAGGCTCTGGATTTTTTTTAAAATAAAAATAAAACAAGACGCTTTAAAATATTTTATTTTAGGAATTAAGATAGTTCCAAAGTTAATTATTTCCAAGTTAAGGTTCCTTTTGCTACATAAATTATAGTTTTCCATGAATTTTTTTATCCTTTGGTGTTTTATAAATTAAAATAGCTATTCATCTAACTTCTACTTATAGAAAATAATAGAAGAAAAAATCGATTTAGGTTGGCATTAATCTTTTCCCCACTCTGTTTTTTTTCCTCTATAAAGAAAACGTTAATTACAAGCGTAAGATTATGAATACACTTTGCCGTCTTCAATTGAATTATATATATATATATATATATATATATATAGAATTAAAATTGATATATATTCATACATTCAAACTTTGACATGCCAAAATCCATGGAGAGGCTTGCGGAATCCTTAGTTGTTACTTTAGATTCAATTGTCTTAATACTTTATGTTAAATTGGGGTTAATATGATGTGATCTTTATTTATTCTAGAAAAACACTTGTAACCTGATAACCAGATTTCTTATCTAGTTTAAGTTTAAAATTAAATTAAGTTAGAGTTAACTTAATATAATACAGTCAACTTAATCGGTTCAAAAACAACTCAAATAACTATTAAAAAAAATTAAGAATGAAATTAAAAAAAATTATAATGAAGAAAGAAGGGGATACACCTGCTTTATTATTCGTACTGGGAATAGAAAAACAGGTGCATGACACCCCCAAATGTTTTAGTATGTTTAGGTAATTAACATCAAAATTGTGCTCTAAAATTTTAATTGTCACTATAAATAACACTTTTTAGTTGAGAGGTTAATGGCAATGTGATCAATACTTAAAGAGGAACTTTACCAATTTAGCTCAATAAATATTATTCAAAATAAAAATATATAATAATATGTACTAATAGTTTAAAACAACGGGCCCTGGTTCTTCAATTTTCGGTCCTAGTTCCTAAATAGAGATAGAGAGAGAGAGACAACGGCCCTGACAGAATCTATTTAGCACAATATCCTTAACGTGAGCCTTCGTATCCAAGGGCTTAATATTTTCTTTCTTTCTTTTTTTGAACATGGGCTTAATCATGTCTACTGCATTTACAATTTATTTATTTATTTATTACAAATGACAGACGAGATCGGGAAATTATTCAAATAAAGAAAAAAAAAAAGAGGAAATGTGCAATAAAAGAAGAGCTGAAAATCATCAACATAAGAAAAGTACTTTTATTGAATCAACTTTTTGTTTCTTTGTATTAGATTTATTTATTTATTTTGTATAATTCAGATGTTGGTAAATCTATGCATGTTTTTTTTTAGTTTGTTAGGTCAAACTAAAATTTGCATAAAGTAATAAATTCTTTTTTCTTTTGGATTTTGTGATTGATATGCTATGGGAATGTCTGTTGCTGCGGTTAAATTGTTGTTTTGTTATTTTTATAATTTTATAATTTTAAATTATTTTTTTATATGTTTGAATCGTTTTAATATGTTGATATTAAAAATATTTTTTTTAATATATTTTAAATAAAAAATATTTTAAAAAATAATTTTTATTGAAAAATATTAACCGCTTAGCAGCCTCAACGACTGAATGTGACATCTTGCTGACACCATGCACCATATATTACTATATTAGATGAGACCCTAAAACTAATATTAAATTGTAAATCGATTTCACGAGAGATGGATGATATTCACCACTTTATAAGGCTACAAGAGCATTTCGCCAGAGAATTAGAGGACACATGATGATGAATAATTTCTTGAGCCACTGAAAAGAGGCAAAAACTACTGATGAGAACCAAGCTTCCATGTTGCAGAAAAATACAATTTGAAGTTAGAAACAAAAGTTGGCATGATTAGAACCTCGGATGATTTATTGTCCGTATAGTTTTATGTTTCAAAAGTATTTTTAAAAAAATTTAAATTTTATTTATTTATTTTAAATTAATATTTTTTTATATTTTCATATCATTTTAATGTGTTGATGTCAAAAATAATTTTAAAAAAATAAAAAAAAATATTATTTTAATATAATAATCACAATCACAACACACCCTAAATGATTTTGAGTTTTGATTGAATGACCTATCTTGGATTTTGTCTTTATATAAATTAGGATTATTTTTATCAGTTTTTTTATTTTTAATAGAATTCTAGTTAGGCTATGTTGTTTAGCTACTTATTAGGTTATATTGTTAGACGATAAATAGCTAAGATATGTTGAAATAAAATATCAAATACTCTCGGAGACTTATCTAAACCTATCTTTATGTCCTTGAATATACATCATGCTCCAGGGACACAATTAAAAATAAATATTATATTTCATTCTCAGACCGATAAACAGTTAAAGGTGACCATTCATATACTGAAAGATCTTTTTAAGCCTTGTACTCTAAGTGATGTGCCGTGAATGATTTGAAAATCGGCAACAATGAATCTAACAAAAATGGATGAAGGATGGGTCTGGTTGTGTTGTCTTTCTTTTGGTGTTTAGGTTGGATTATAGTGATTTCAAGGTAAATAAGATGGAGGATAGACTAGAATGATACTTTGATAAGTCGATCTGGACGCCACAAAGATCAATCTAGGATTTCGACGCCACACTCTTTGTGATTGAAGAGTGATAAGTCGGGTAGGGTTCTTCACAAAATCAATCGGAAGAACAACTCTTAATTCCGTGAACTAAGTTTCAAATCTTGGCCAAAAGTCCTTTATTACATATTCGATACTATATTTATAATTGGAACATCCCTCCAAAGTTAGGAAAAATTCAACATGGCGAAGTCAAGCCCAAAAAACAGACTTTGACAAACTAACCTAGACAAATTAACTAGCACACGTTTTTTGACCTTTCTAACATAAACAGACCAAATTTAAAACAACCATATCTTCTTACACAAAAGTCCAATGCAGTCATGGTTGGACAATCTAGAAAGAGCACGTTCGAACTTGAAATCCACCTAGATTAGTCTTGTTTTCACATGCAATGGATGACTTCAAATTCGGGTTCAAATTCATTTGTTGTTCGACCATAAAAAGCACCAATTCCTTCACTTATTTGCATATCAACCCAAATTCAAGTAGCCAAAGCATCAAAAGAACCATTAAGGGCTTTTCCCATCTCCAAGTTCCAATTGTAGGCAAATAAACATCTTTGAACCAATTTCAAACCGATTGTTAATTTTTAACTCCGACACGACTTCAATCATTCCAATTTGACTCGTCAAGGCCCTTTGTAGTTGTTTCGCTCTCGCTCTTGTCATTGGACCATCCGAATCCTCTTGCATATTAGATTTAGCTTTACAAGATGGATTATAATTCCCATGATGCACATCATCGGCCGGGTTGAAAATGATTTGTCCTCAAATCGGAATCGTCATCGTCATTGTCATCGTCATCCAAGTATGGAGTCAAGTCTTTCACATTAAAAGTAGCCGATACATTGTAATCACCAGGAAGATCTACCTTATATGCATTGTCATTCACCTTCTCTATAATCCGAAATGGACCATCGGCTCTTGGCATCAACTTGGACTTACGTTTGCTCGGGAATCTGCCTTTGCTAATATGAATCCAAACAAGATCTCCAGGTTCAAACCTAACCATTTTCCGCCCCTTGTTAGCTTGTTTAGCATACTTTGTCGTTTTCTCCTCAATATGCAATCGAAACCTGCTCATGTAGTTTCTTCATCAATTCTGCCTTTCTAATTCCATCCATAGATGTCCTCTCATCAATTGGAATATGAACAAGATCAATAGGAACACAAGGATTAAAGCCATACACAACCTCAAATGGTGAAAATTTTGTAGCCCCATGCACACTACGATTATATGCAAACTCCACAATAGGCAAACAAGTATCCCAACTCTTCAAATTCTTATGTATAACGGCTCGTAACAAAGAAGATAAAGTTCGGTTTACTACCTCAGTTTGTCCATCGGTTTGTGGATGACATGCCGTCTTGAAAAGTAACTTCGTTCCAAGCTTCCTCCAAAGAGTCTTCCAAAAGTGGCTTAAGAACTTTGTATCACGATCGGAGACAATGCTTTTAGGAACTCCATGTAAACGAACAATCTCTTGAAAGAACAAATCAGCAACATGTATCTGCATCGTCGGTTTTGTTGCAAGGAATGAAATGGGACATTTTGGAGAATCGATCAACCACGACCATTATTGAATCCTTTCCACGTTGTGTTCTTGGTAACCCAAGTACAAAGTCCATGCTAACATCCATCCATGGTTGCTCCGGAATAGGCAATGGCATATACGGTCCATATGCATTCTCTTTACCCTTAGCTTTCTTGCAAATAGCACATCTCTCAATCACCTTGTGCACATCCCGTAACATGCTAGGCCAAAAAAAATGTTCTTTCAAAGACTCATAAGTCTTCTTCTCCCCAAAATGACCACTAAGACCACCACCATGAGCCTCTCGCACAAGCAACTCCCGTAACGATCCCGAAGGGATACACATTCCCGCCCATTTTGAACAAGTAACCTTCATGCATAAAGAACCCATCACAAGCTCCCTTTGCACATTCGGCAACCACATTAGCAAAGTAGGAATCATTAGCATACTTGTTCCTTCACTTGTTCAAAACCCATCAGCCTTGCATTCAACATAGAGATCGGTGCAAACCTCCTAGAAAGAGCATCAAGCAACCACATTAACTTGCCCTTTCTTGTACTTTATGACATAAGGAAATGACTCCATAAACTCCACCCATTTAGCATGTCTGCGATTCAGCTTGCTTTGCCCCTTAAGATACTTTAAGGATTCATGATCAGTATGTATAACAAATTCTTTAGGCAACAAGTAGTGTTTGCCATACCTCTAGAGCCCGAATCAAAGCATAGAACTCCTTGTCATAAATAGAGTAGTTCAAACGTGCTCCATTTAACTTTTCACTGAAGAATGCAATCGGCCTCTTTTCTTGCGGCAAAGACAGCCCCCAATTCCAACTCAGGAAGCATCACACTCTATTTCAAATGTTTTAGCAAAGTCCGGAAGTGCTAAAACGGAGCAAGATACACAACTTTTCCTTAATTAGCTCAAAAGCTTTCTGGGCATCTTCACTCCATCTAAAGTCGTTCCCTTTTTTCAAGCATTCTGTCATAGGAGCAACAATAGAGCTGAAGTCTTTCACAAATCGCCTGTAGAAAGAAGCTAAACCATGGAAACTCCTCACATCAGCGATACTAGCGGGTTTTGGCCAGTCCCGAATTGCCTCAATTTTCTCCTCATCAACCTTAACTCCCCGCTAGAGATAATATATCCAAGAAACACGACACTTTCTTTAAGTAACACTTTGTGAGTTTCCCATACAACTTAGAATCTCGCAAAGTTTCAAACACAACTCTAAGATGCTTCATATGATCATCAAAGGTCTTGCTATACACCAGGATATCGTCAAAATATACTACAACAAACAGCCCAATATACTTCCTCAAAACATGATTCATAAGCCTCATAAATGTACTAGGCGCATTAGATAACCCAAACGGCATTACCATCCATTCATATAATCCCTGTTTAGTTTTAAATGTTGTTTTCCATTCATCTCCTTCTTTCATTCTAATTTGGTGATAACCACTCATCAAATCAACCTTAGAAAACAATGCAAGCACCATGCAACTCATCAAGCAAATCATCAAGTCTGGGTATAGGAAATCGATACTTAAGCTGTTATTTTGTTGATAGCACGGCTGTCCATACACATCCTCATGGTACCATCTTTCTTCGGTACAAGCAAAGTAGGTACGGAGCATGGACTAAGTGATTCTTGCACATAGCCCTTCTCTAAGAGCTCACCAACTGCCTTTGAATCTCTTTTGCTTCCTCTCGGATTACATCTGTATCTTTGGTCCGTTAGGAAGTGAAGCTCCCGGCACCAAATCAATTTGATGCTCAATTCCACGAATAGGTGGTAACCCTTTAGGTAATTCATCCGGAAACACATCTTTAAATTCTTCAAGCAATTCCTTAACTCTGTATTGGTAAGTCCAATCCTTCTACTTGTAGTAATTGCTTTGCCCAGATCATGAAAACTGACCCCCGCCGAAGCTAATGCTTGTTTGATGTCTCCTTTTTTGGCTAACAACTGCCCCCTTACGTGATTTCACCTCCTTTTGTTGGCTTCGTATCCGATCCTCCCTAACTCGTTGAGAACTCAATGGTAACAAGTTCACCTTCTTTCCATTCAAGCATAAAAGAATAAGTGTTCTTTCGTCCATTGTAGGTCACATCCTTATCAAACCGCCATGGACGACCCAAAGCAACAAATGGCTACCCGACATCGGCGCAACGTCACACAAAACCTCATCATGATAGGTTTTAATGGAAAAAGGTACACGAACTTGCTTTGTCACCCGAATCTCCCCATTCTCATTCACCATCGCAAACCGTACGGCCGGGATGTGGAAGGGTAGTTAAACCCAGTTTCTCCACCAAGGTAGTTGACGCAACATTAGTGCAACTTCCATTGTCAATGATCATCCCACACACCTTATCTCGAATCTGACATCGAGTATGAAAGATGTTCTCGCGTTGCTCATTACTAACGTCAATTTGTGCATTCGAACCCGTTGCACAACCAACAAATCTCCAGCCATAATTAAGTTTATCAACCTCAATTCCAAGCAAGCCTTTCTTCCGTTTTTAGCTCCTGCCTTAGATCACAACCGATGCTCCGATACCGAGATGATGTGCCGTGAATGATTTGAAAATCGGCAACAATGAATCTAACAAAAATGGATGAAGGATGGGTCTGGTTGTGTTGTCTTTCTTTTGGTGTTTAGGCTGGATTATAGTGATTTCAAGGTAAATAAGATGGAGGATAGACTAGAATGATACTTTGATAAGTCGATCCGGACGCCACAAAGATCAATCTAGGATTTCGACGCCACACTCTTTGTGATTGAAGAGTGATAAGTCGGGTAGGGTTCTTCACAAAATCAATCGGAAGAACAACTCTTAATTCTCGTGAACTAAGTTTCAAATCTTGGCCAAAAGTCCTTTATTACATATTCGATACTATATTTATAATTGGAACATCCCTCCAAAGTTAGGAAAAATTCAACATGGCGAAGTCAAGCCCAAAAAACAGACTTTGACAAACTAACCTAGACAAATTAACTAGCACACGTTTTTTGACCTTTCTAACATAAACAGACCAAATTTAAAACAACCATATCTTCTTACACAAAAGTCCAATGCGAGTCATGGTTGGACAATCTAGAAAGAGCACGTTCGAACTTGAAATCCACCTAGATTAGTCTTGTTTTCACATGCAATGGATGACTTCAAATTCGGGTTCAAATTCATTTGTTGTTCGACCATAAACAACACCAATTCCTTCACTTATTTGCATATCAACCCAAATTCAAGTAGCCCAAAGCATCAAAAGAACCATTAAGGGCTTTTCCCATCTCCAAGTTCCAATTGTAGGCAAATAAACATCTTTGAACCAATTTCAAACCGATTGTTAATTTTTAACTCCGACACGCCTTCAATCATTCCAATTTGACTCGTCAAGGCCCTTTGTAGTTGTTTCGCTCTCGCTCTTGTCATTGGACCATCTGAATCCTCTTGCATATTAGATTTAGCTTTACAAGATGTATTATAATTCCCATGATGCACATCATCAAGTTATAGAGGAAGCTGGAAGAAACACTTGCTATCAGTAGAATTTGCCTACAATAATAGCTTTTAGGTCATAATCAACATGGCAGAAGCATAATTTTTAAATCCAGCCCAGGTTTCAAGTTTTGATTAGATCATCGGATTGTTCGGGTCAATTCTGGTTTTTTTAAAAAATCAAAACGATATTGTTTTAATAAAAAAACAAAAGTCAACGGGTTGCAACCGAGTTTTTGACCGGATCATGTTAGGTCGCCAGGTCACTTCGAGTTTTGACTTTTTTTTTTTTTAAAACCCAGTCCGGTTTCGATTCGAATCCCCGAGTCAACTAGCCAGACCGGATGGAGTTTCAAAACTATAGTTTGAAGTATTTTATGAGAAAAAGTGTCAACCTCCCTTTAAGTTGGGATCGATGATGTAGGCGAAAGGAAATCATTAGGGTTGGAACTAGTACAAATGATTATAGATAAGATCCAAATAATTAGGTCATGAATGAAAAGGGTTCAAGACATATAGAAAAGTTATATTGATAAGTTTAGAAGAAGTTTGAATTTTGAGGTAAGAGATCAAGTGTTCTTGAAAGTTTTGCCCTCAAAGAGGAAAAAAAGAAAAGTTAACACTGAAATATATCAACCTCTTTGAAGTTATAGAAATGCGTGGACCTATAGCCTATCAATTACCATTGATAGCTCAACATGCAATATTAAATTAAAAGGAAAGGAAAAACTCTTTGTATGATGATATGTAAGTGTAGAGTATGTTAGTATTTGAGGTACTGATTGGAATGGCCTTTATAGAAAGGAGATTTAGTTCATTATATATATATATATATATATATATATATATATATATATATATATATATATATATAATTTTACCAATAGTGTTGTTTATAAAAAATAACACAAAAAACTAATTTATTTTCGCCAGATAAGAGGACGTATGATGATGATAATATCTTCAGCCCCACTAAAACAGAGAGGCCGAAAACTAAAATTATAAAATATTTGATTTTTTTTAATTAGAAGACCTTCAAATAATCTTGCTTAATTATTCCTTGATTTACTCTAATGGCTGCACAGAACAAGAATTCTCTAGATTATATTCTCAAATAAGATCTTAAGAGCCTCAAATAAGATCTTAAAAGCCTCTTGGTATGATATAGCTAGAAATCCGTGGTTTATCCATGACAACTCTTAAATATTAATAAAATCTTATTAATTAAATCTTTGAGAGCTCATAATTACTTCAACTTTTATTTCCATCAATATATTATAAAACTAGGAGTAAATTTAGTACATCTCCGGTGATTTGATAAAATTAAGATTCCAATAACAAAAGTAAAAACAATTATGATATTTTTTATTCATAATAAAATTTCTGAAAGGGAAAAAAAGAGAGGAAGCTCTGTAGCCGTTTGGTCCGGTAGCTAGGGCTTCAGGGGTCGTAACTCTAACCATCCAACATGGTTGACAACTCTTATTGTCCAAAAAAAAAACATGGAAAATTTGGCATGCATTCATCCGACCAGGGTTCAAGCTTTGATATCTAAAAAAAAATAAAAGCATAGAAGAATAATATTCATAACATTTATCTATCACAAACTAGTTAATTTATTGATCGTAGAGATTTTGTAGCACAGCTTGATCTCCATATTTTCCTTGATCATTTATTTCGGATGATATATATATAACACTATTCATATATACCATTATATAATATTCATAACAATTAGCAACTAGGGTAGGGAACGCCACAAGCGCTAGCAACCTTTCTAGCACCAGGAGAGGAAACAAACTGCTTGAGGCTCGGATCCTTGAGGTATCCACAGAGACATGGCTTCTGCTCCTTCAATTTGCTGCAGCAAGTGGTGGAGGGTGGTGTAGAGGACATGATTGCTCCTAGGCATGGGCTCAACTGCCCTGGGTTACATGTCTGTGCTTGTGACACTTGTGCTTCAGCTAGTAACATCGTCGTGACCACCGTCACAATCATGAAAAAAGACGCCATCTTCATCTTCAGTAATCTTGTTGCTGCTATTTTTTTTTCCCTTTGGCACACAAGAAATGATGCATCAAGCCATGATCTTGCCCAACAATTTATAGAAAGGTGATGGTGAATCAAGTTCACGGGGGCCAATAAGTCAAGCATGTGTAGCCAAACTTTTGGGTCCTGCCATTTTAACGTGTAGTTTCTAAATTCTAAACCTCATTTCTTTCTTGTCAATGGCTGTAGACACTACATGTTCCCTCGGACATCTCTCAACGTTGATTATTAAAAATACTTGCAATAAAGATAATGAATGATTGATACTTTATTAATTTGTTTTAAATAAAATGTTGTATAACATGTAATATTTATCTGTTAATTATGTTTTAATTATGAATTTAATAAATTTTAATAAAATTGATGATGATTGTGATAATAAAGTTATAGAGAAGCATAATGATGTTTTGATAGGTATTGATAAAATTGGCTTAATCTCATTGATATTTTATTTAAATTTTACTCATTCAAACAAGGAAAAGAGCTCAATATGTTCATTGTACCAAAGTGAAGGTGTTCACAAGGATGTATTTATATGTGTTGCATTGGTTTTTTATGCGCTTTTATATCAAACTTGAACTATAATATTATGGAATCTTGATATTTTTAGCGATGAGGATGTTGTTTGTGATAAAGTATTTATCAAAATATAGGATTTAGAATTGTAATCAGATAATTATTTTATCATTTGAACTTGTAACTTGCTTAGTTGCTTCTGTCAAATTGTCTTTGAAGTTTGTTAATTAATTGTTTTTATTAGCATGTTGTTCTTTTATTTATTTTATTTTTTTTGTTAAAATTTTTAGCAAAGTGGATTTTGAAAGAGATTTGCATTATTTATCTTTTTTGGACCCAGACATGAGAAGAAACTAGAGTGATTTGTACTAGATTTTTTTTTAAAAAATTTTTTTTGAGTCAACTCAGGTTATTTATGACCTTGTCCCTTATTTGGATTAACTCCCCAGCTGGATTTAATAACTATAATTGCAATCATTTATATGTTTTTATTATTGAGAATAACATTTTTGTTTTATACCTTACAATTATCTCCTTAAAGGTCTCCTTCAACTTGGCTTAGTATAATCTACTTAAATATATTTTATAACATTTTGAGAATATGACTAATGGTAAAAAGAAAGATTAGATTTTTTTAAAAAAAGAAAAAAAAATTCCAATTGTTTGGGCAGTCAGAGCCCAAGTGGCTGGAAGTGTTGCATCCAAAACCACTGTGCCTCAACCTAATCAAATCTACCTGACACGCTCTTCTATGTGATTTTTTATGCACAACATGTCCCTTTTTATATGCCAATGGCAAACAATCACCAACATTTTTATGCATCACACAACTGTTAAATAATATTTGTGTTAATTAAATTGTTTTAACAACAATAACCATGACATAACACATCAACCAAAAGCCATCATAGCTCACCAAACTGATTTTTCCACTAATGATACAATTTCTTCTCCATGGAAAAATTTCAAGGCTCGAGTGTATTCATTAAATCAAAATAAATTAAAAAATTTAATTTCAATCAATTAAATACTATAGGGTGAAAATAAAAAAAAATTAATTTTAAAAAGACAATAAAAAAAATTGAGCCAACACATGTTAACTTTTAAATTCTGTAACTTAGATGATGCGACTAGAATAATTTTATAAAAATATTATATTTTAAAATAAAATTTAGTGAAAAAATATTTATCCTACTAATCTAAAAAATTTGTTGATGTATGATTTATTTTTAAAATAAATTCTTTGATTTTGATTTTATTTAAATGAAAATAAACTTTTTTCATAAACTTTGAAATCACTGTCTATTTTATCTGTTTTTTTTTACTCTAATTCCAAGTCTTTTAATTATATCATTCCTTAACAATTTAACTTAAATTTATTCTTGAAATGATGGGGAAAAAAAAAACACTTATTGCACAGTGAATCCACAGATCACTTAAAGTATAATCCACGGCACATCTGCTACAACGTAAATGCCATGTCATTTAGTGTTTTTTTTTTATTTTTTATTAGCGTGGGGTATCGGGTCAGCTTACGTGCACCATGACTATTCCCCACGGCTCACTTGGACATCCTGCAAGCCCGCAAGCAGGTAAGACACCGCGGAGATGACAGACGTACATATAGAGGGTCGAACCCGGAACGGGGACGGAACAAGTCACACAATTGACCACAACAGCTAAGCCCTCAAGTGCGTAATTTAGTGTTTGTTAATAATTAAGGTGTCACATCCCTCATTTGTCGGTACGAAAGACCCTGTTTCTGGCTGATTTTGCGGGTTCACACTTCAACTTCATGCTCTCAAGTCTCATCCCTGATTGCTAAAGAAGAAGATTATCAACGTCATTTATCATTTCCTACATTCATTAGGTTTATAACATTTTCTCTGATTACCAAGCTTCGTTTAGTACCTTATCTTTAAATCTAAGCCCCCCGTATCTTCATTTGGAGTTCTATTATTATTATTATTATTATTATTAACAAAAGTTCAAATTGGTTAGATAAATACAATAATAAATTTGATCCTCTCACCGTAAAATTTATAACTTATAAGTAGTTATTGAAAGATTAATTTTTTTTTTCATATTATCATGCTAATTGGGATTAATTAAAACTAATTTTTTATGTTTTTTTTAACACGAACATAATTTTTTATGGAAAAAAATAGTTTAGCTTAATGGTAAAGCACTAGCACCAAGCACCAAGGCTAGTATTAACTATTCATCTTTATCAAATCAATACTTCATTTGTAATTTCAATCAATTTTTTTATTCTATACACATTAATTAATTAATATTTAATAATATAGCTAATAACTTTAAGTTTTTTTTATTAAAATTAATGAACCTCAATTATTTTGTTTTAAATATATTAATTCTCAACTTGTATGGATGTTAATTAAATTATTTAATAATTCTATTTACTAAGAAAACACATGTTATTTTGTTAATTGTTTCTTCTTTACTCGTGTTTTTTTTATGATATTTATGTGTTTTTTTTTTGTAAATTAAAAGATTTATTTTTTAATCAATTCATTTAGTTTAAAAAATATTTATTTGTTTTTTTTAATTTACCAAGTTTTCTTAGTGATAATTTTAATTCAAATAATTTAAGAGTACAATACACATCATAACACAACAAAATGGCTTCAGCATAAAAAAAATTTTCTTAAAAAATAGGAGAATCATTATACATGAATGATAATCAATTCGTTTAGTCATTGATATGTTGCACAATCATTTTTTCCCTTTTTCTTTTGACAGCTAAAATCAGACATTTCCTCTTTTTTAGACAACCAATCAGATAATTTCTTAAATCTTAAATTTCAGATGCCAAGCTTTGTCTAGGTGCACTTGTTTTTTATGTCTACAAATTGAGAAAGATAACAAATAGTACACTTAAAGTCGGAACCAAAAAGAGGCTGGCTGGCTGGCTGGATATTGGGCTTCAACCCAGGAGGTAATCGATGATGAAGAAGTAAAAATTGAAGTCACATTTACTTGTTCAAAAGAAAAAAAAAAAAAAAAAAAAAGAATGCATTTGACCTCAAAATTGATGCATATATCACTCTGTGGCAGCTTTCAGTAGGTCCTCATATGTGGTTAATTTTTCTCTAGGCTTACTTCTCAAGTTCCCAAGCCTTCTCTCTTCAGAGTCGATCTTTTCCCAGGCGCTGAATGGAACAACTCTAACACCTCTATTATCAAGCAACTGAAGCAGTCCCTGTCGGCCAGGCTTTGGCAAGGTAGATGCGGATGCTATCTCTCCTTGATGAAAATCTTCTGATATACTTGCCACCTATCGTGCAGCGGGGTTAGTGATTCAAGCAAGGCTTCTAAATAATGAAAACGAACTGGGATGCAAGAGCAACTTACTGTTTCTTCAGCACAGTAGAGATTTGTAGCAATAATCCCAGTTGGCCCCCTCTTCAACCACCCACACACATACAGACCTTTCTCAAGCAGCGTAGGATCTCCTGAAGTATCAACAAGAACACGACCTTTAATATTTGGAACCACACCTGGAAAAGAAGCCATGAGAGGAGGATGGAAAATCAGTTTACACAATCACACATATTTAGAAACTTCAGGAGGGAAAGTTATACAAGCAACCGAGTCCTAGAGATGGTTTTGCCAGATGCTAGTTTTGAACCAGTACACACACAACTATACAGTGTAAAAAAAATTCAAAATTTAAAATGACTAGTATAAGAATCGGACAAAGCTTCCTGACCTTGTTCATTATAGTTCTCGTTGCTTAAATTTTAAAAAGTTTCTTCTAGGATTTTGCAGACATGTTGAGCTAAATAATTGATCAAAGCAACTTTGGATGAAAACCTCAAGCTGTTTCCAAGAACATTTCACTTAGCCAGCTTTATACAGCTTTTCATGGATAAAATAACACAACCAACAATAATGAGCAGAAAGGGTACACCATCCTTTTTTTCTTTTCAAATACCTTTTTCATGATCAAATGGTAAACCATCGACTGGCACTGATTTGTAACCAATGCTCTTTAGCACCAACCTGCAAACAGAAATGGACATTGCAAAATTGTAAGCAATAGATCATACCAATGAATTGGTTCAACATAATCAAAATAACTTTTGTCCTCTACAAACTGTTGAATTCCTTTATCATACAACGGTACATGAATCATGTCACCTAAGACAAATTAATTTACAACTATTCACATTTCTGGTCAAGCAATGACCAAACCCATCTTCATTATAGCACCATGTGAAGTTAAAAGTAATTGTATTTATATCAGAAAACATGCTCATAAGAAGCACAGATTAACATGGCAAAATATATAACTAGCAAAGTTAACGAATAAAAGGAAAAAATTACCCGCAGTAAAGGTCCTCATATGATCCAGTACCCACAGCAATCTGCTTTCCAGGGCCAACAGCTGCAAAATAGAGTAAGCAAATTTAACACTGGCGTAATGAAACTAAATTGGCAGAGAACATGGAATTTAACAGAAAAACTAAATTGGATGAGAACATGGAACAGTGCAATCTTTGTTTAGACAGCTCTGACGTTTCGTTCCCATGGAACTTCAAACAATCTCATTCATAATTATAATTGAAGTGAAACATAAAACGCTAATTTTCTCGACTGTAAGACAAGGTGGGACAATGCTGTACTGCAACATAACAATATCCAACAACTACAAGTAAAACGTTTTCTAAACATGTAAACAAAGAGGCACACAAGAAGACTCATATACAACCACCATTTATAGAGAGAAAGGCACCTTTAAGCATTGTCTTCTCAAAATGCACACCAGCAACACGACCACTGCCTTCACCTGAATCTAGAAACCTATCAGGTTTCCGGAAGAAAACAAAGTGCAGTTCACGCTGACTTGAACTAGGATGAGAAGGTGCTGAAGCAGCTGCTTTTGAAAGCAACTCATAAACCCTCCTATGGATTCGATTATTTTTAAGCACTTCCTTTGCCAAAAGAAAGCATAAAGACAGAGCCATTAATAAAAGAGATTAGGCACTAAGAGTATAAAGACGAAACCCGAAAGACAGAAGAATTTAATCAAGTTGGTGCCTGAAAGTATTATTTCACCACTAAATAAGACCTAGGCTAGAGAGACAAAATCTTGGTTGTGTTTGCAAAAATATTTCACCTTTTCTTTCTTCATTGGATTCTGGGTCCTTCAAATTATCCAAGTCAGGAGCACTTAGCATGCATAATTATAAAAACAAAATTTTTTTCTTTCAGCCGTCCTAACAGCGGTACCATATTTTGTCAATCTCAGCCATTCCAATTTAGTTGACCACGTCCAGTAGCAATACAGTATGTAAGTTTGGTTATCACTGCTACAATTTGGATGGAAGTTGAATAATGTTTCAAAGTGTAATTTCTAACATATTAACCATGGGCATGAAGAGATTGCTCAATTACACTAGAATTTGGATCATTTCAGTTTGAATTTGACTATTTTAGAACAGAAATGCATTAAAAGGCACCACAAGAATAAGAAAATAATAATAGTAACAGTGATAGTGGCAGGTGGTATGATATATTCTGCTAGAAAGAAAAACAAATAAAGAACATGTCTATTAAAAAGCACACAGATGAATAACATTGATACCTACCTCATCTTCTGGACTTTTTCGTAAATCAACTTCATTGATGTGAATACACAAATCTTTAATACCTACAGCAATAACAAAATATCAGCAATGGTGTTCGAAAATAAGAAAGTAAAACCAACAAAGACCTCTGACTAAGCATATTAACAAAGTCATTGCATATAGTCGGCAATAAATTTTATTTAACATCAACTAAAACCATTCAAATCAAATGTTCAAGTCAATGCCTTGGATTTATGTGCCAAACAATCAAACAGAGAACACGCATATCACATACTCAGTAAAGCACATGTTCAAAATAAATAATTGGTATAAATAATAATTTCTTAGTGCTGCACATAGACTTATCTTCATAATGAAAAATCACATATGAAACAAAAAAGGATCAGTTCTCTTAGCTCAGAATCACATTTTGACAAGACATGGGTCAACGAACAATCCTTTAGTCCCATCATCATGTTTGATAAAAATCCTTCAGCAAGCCTTAAAAATTCAAATCAACATATAACAGATACAAGTATAAATGAAAGCAAGCTAAGAATTACCAAGGACTTCTCTTATCTCTTTCGCAGTACAAGCTGCTTGGGCTGGTCCACGTCTTCCAACCAGATATACTTTTCTGCAATTATATTTAGAGCATTACCACCGACAACCTAAAAAGCTAGCAACAGATCTGTCTGATCCCTGTCAAATAGTTTGATAAAAAAAAAACCTTATAGAGCTCTGCTCTAGAGCTTCCAAAGCATGACTGGCAATATCAGTTGTTGCCAGCACTGATGTTGATTGTAGGAGGATACGGGCAACATCAAGCGCTACATTGCCCTGAGAAAAATCATTAGAGAATTGTCATGGGAAAGTGTCATATGTATTTTGGTATCGCAGACTTCCTGGGAAGGGCAGGATGAAAGGTGTTTTAACCTAAAGGGAGCTGCTATTTATAATTTAGGGATTATTTAAACACACTGTTGAATATAATGAAAGTCTAGCGTACTTACAAATGAGAAAACACCTAACAAGCATGACATGAAAAAGATACGAGCTTAAATCATCCTCAGCATTCTGAAATCTTAAACATGTTGAATGGATATTTCAAATTTGTCAAGGCTACTGTACAACTTATGATGGTAACATAAACTTAGCACCACCCCTCATGGAATGTGTTACTCGCAATAGCATAATTTCCATTTAAACAACCAATGAAATTCCAGCATCAGAATCTAAGCTAACTGACACACCATGCATGTGTAACCCTAACCCGGTTTCCACTTACAAGAGAAAAAGAAAGCATAAAGTACTAAACTTACTACAAACAGAATTTTATATTGCTAGGAAACTGTGCCTTTCGCATCTTCCAGCAGAAAAAACAAGGCAGGTTTAAACTCATTAAAGGCATCTACCACTGTAGTTTTTAAGTAATTATCTTATATATCTTGCTTACAAAATCATGTTTCCACTCATCTCTTTCAGCTATAGCATCATCATGTCCTAACTTATTTCCATTGAACAAATCCATCATTTAAGATTAATTGCACAATGTAGAACAGACCAAATCACCCTCTAAGAGGTCATAGTGACCTCATCTTAACCAATTCCCTTATAGTTAATAGCATTTCCCCGTTTCCAAGATTATGTCTGATAGCAAATCAGCATTGTATATCTAATTCAGAGTTTTGTGGTTTGGTCACCCGTAAATCATCTTTAAAATCCTTAATGCAACTTTGGTGAAAACAATAGCAATATTCTGAATACCTGGCCTAGAATAACAGCTGTATCGGTGCTCTTCAAATCAGGACTCAAGTTTTTGCCATCTGGGTGCCCATTATACCACCAAACAAATTCTCTAGCAGACTGTATCCCTGACAAATACTACAACAAAGAAAAGAGTACAGAAGAGGGAACATATAAACAACTGGAATTGCAACTCTATGCAGCCATAATAATTTTAAAAAAAGAGGCATTAAAAGTAATTTTTTTTATATATTAGTGTCTACTTTTATTGGACATACTTCTCCTGGAATACCTAGAGCTCTATCACTCTCAGCACCGTAAGCAAGCACTACCTGCACATAGCATTTACAAAGTTAGCAAAACTAATCAAGCATACGAGATAAAATGCAAACTAAAAACAAGTACTATTAACTCACCACATGATACAGCTCACGAAGTTCTGAAAGAGAGACAGAGGACCCAAGAGTGACATTTCCAAAAAAGGAGCACCGTTCATCTTGCGCAACCTTTGAGAACTGGTTCGTCACAATCTGTAGCAAGTTTTCTGGTATACTAAGCTCAATTAAGACAATTATTTTGCACCAAAACTAATACTAGCAACAGAAATTTAATATCAAATTTAACTATTTCAAATAGAAAAATAAATGAAAAAACGAATTTGCTAGACACAGGTAATGCTGAGCCATCACCATTTGACTAAAATATTTAAAAATAGCAAAATCTGAACTGTAAAACATAATCAAAATATTAAAAGTTAATGCATTTCTTCTCCACGAAAATTCTACGAATAGAACTAAAACTTGGAAAAGTTGTATAAAGAATGAAACATAAAAAAAAATGACCTTAGTTTCGGGGTGGTCAGGTGCCACGCCAGAGCGGACTAAACCGAAAGGTGTGGGCAAACGATCTATGATATCAACTTCAGCTCCTTGATGCGCCTTCAACATCTAATTACATTTAATAATGATTGTAATTTAGGCTCGAAAAATTAAGAAACAGTGCATTTAATTTGTAATTACCTTTTCAGCAGTGTAGAAGCCAGCAGGGCCAGTTCCAACAACACAGACTCGTAGAGGATTGGATGAAAGTGTTGAGAAGCTTAAGCTGCTTCTTCCTCTTGATAATGATAATGAAAGCCGTCTGATTGCTTGATCAAATATTGCCATTTTTGGGAATTTCTAAGCAGAAAATTCTCAGATTATTTTAGCATGTAAAAACCCTAATTAATTCCATATCCATTAACTTTAATCTAAACAAATTAAATAAAGAAAGAAACAAAAAATTTCTTTCTAACCTGGTTTGAGGTGAGGTAGTGGTCGGAAGCTGAACTGTAAGAGAGCAGTGAACCTTTTTCTTTCCTTATGTTTTTGGTTTTGAATCACCGCCGTATTACCGAGAGGGTGTTTACGGTAGCGACAGAAATTGTTTTCTTTTAAGTGATTTTTAAAAAAAAAAAAAATTATTTTAAACATTTAATATATAAAAATTTAATTTTTTAAAAAAAAATCTAATAACCAAACAGTCCCTGAGCTAAATGGGCATCATGGGCTGCAGCTGCAAGGTGACATTTTATGGATTTTAATGGGTATAGGCCTTGCTATGTTCTACCTAAGCTAAATAGCACCTTTAAAAATTAATAAATAAAAAGCAGGGTAAAATATGTTCATTAATATTTTTTTAATTTTCCTTTTTCTAATAAGTAATATAAATATAATCATTTGTTGAGAAATAAAAATGAATTATTTATAAAAAAAACATCAAAATTGCAATGATTTTTTCATTAAAAAAATCAAAACCTTTATTATATGCATCTTATTATTTTGGATTTATGATAATCTAGTTATAAAAATATTAGTTTAATTTAATTAAAATTAAATATTATCATGAAAAATTTATATTTTTAACAGAAAAATTATATTATATTTATGATAAAATTTGACATTGATTAAATATGTAAAAGAATAATACTTTTTTCATATCTAAAACTAATTTGAATTTTTACGTTGCTAAACAAAATATTGGTATTTAAAATAAAAATTATACTATCCATGCCTTTTATTTATTTAAAAAGCAATGAAAAACTTGTAAAAGAAAATTGTAAATAACTTCTAAAATGTGTTTTTCATACTCAATGCAGATTTGAAAAACTAAAAAATTTAGTTTCAGTTTTCTAGATGGACAAATATTATAATTTTTAAACATAAATTTTGAGTTTTTACTTTTTTTACTCTATTTTTTTAAAATAATTAAAGTATCACCTTGTTTCTAAATATCCCTTTAACATCTCATATTTCAAGTCCTCAAGGGGCGTAGTGTAATGGCAAGAAGTTTGAGATCTGCATAACAGGTCTCGAGTTCGAGTCAGGGTGTGTATTTTTTGTAAGAGCTTAGGATAGCTAGGGTTTTACTCGCTCACCTGGATCCACAAAGAACGTTTTCCAGAAAGTGGGGTTTTCTCAAATCCAAAAATAAAAAAAAATCTTGTATTTCAAACTAAATATTGTATGTAAATGTATGATCTTGATCTTTCGTCTATAAAATTCGGTTTAAAACTTATATCCTGTTGTAACCATCAATCTGTTGTTATTAGCAAGAAAAGTTATCATTACATTTTATAAAATCTAGCAAGATTTAGATTACGGGTTGAGCAGGACAGCCTCCGGGTGCTGCTGCAACAATAAGTTCAATTCAAGGATTGTGTAATGATTTGTGCACTTTGATTAGAAGAACAGTCCACAAATGCTGCTGCAGTCCCTTACAATTAATGGTTTCTGTCTGATGCTAAACCAAATACAGCATTATCATAAACAAAGCAAAATAGAGAGACTACACTGCATTAAAATTCTTACATGATACAGACATACTTCTTCACAGAATGTCATAGCAGAATGTCTGCACTTTTCTTTTTCTTTTTTGAATTCATTTTGCTTTCTGTTTTCTGTGATTGACGACTCCATTTGACTGGTTTGCTTTAGCGATTCAATTTGAGTGAGAGGAGGACGGATTTCTTTTCTTGTTTGGGGAGGGATTTCTTTTGGTGTTTTTCAGCATATATTGCAAATCCATGGCATCAAGTTGATATAGTTGACTGTCATGTATTATGTTGTTAAGCATTTTGAAAGTCATTGTAAGGTAAAACTGGAAACCTATAAAATGAAAGTTTTTGTAACATGAATCTGTTTCAACATAATTTATCCGATGCTTTTACAACAATTAAATTCATCTAATCACGAGAATGTAGCTTAACTAGTCAGGTTTTAAGTTTACTCTTTAAAAATTACCGGTTCGAGTCCCACAAATCTCAAGTCTACTGGAGACTTATATAGTTGTTAATTTCAGGGTTTGTGGGATTAGTCAAGGTACGCGCAAGCTGGTCTAAACACCGGTGTTTATTAAAAAAAACAATTAAAACCATGTAGCTACAATATTCACGACGACTAACAATCTCATTTCCTTTATCAATTTCAAGTTCATTTTTCTACGATCAAACCAAGAATTTGTTGGTTTATACACTGCCAGCCACTACGAGCAAACACTAATGATCCCATATTTTGATCTTGACACTACCATTCTGCCATTCTCGCAACCATGGATAAATCAGATGTCTCTTACCTCGTTCATGTTGTGTTAGATGGGACAACTATAGTTTATGGTCACAATCCATGTGTACTTTTCTTAAGGGTCGGAGAATTTGACATTATGTCACCGGTGATATCACTATATCCACACCGATCGAAGATGAAGGTAAAGTTGATGTCAAATTTATTGAGCACCTAGATGACTGGGCTAGAAAAAAAACATCAAATTTTCATCGATCAATCTTCATTTTGATAGATTTGATACTACCAAAACTTCGTGGGATCGCCTTGCTAATTGTTACACCACCACTAATTAATCCCTTTTATTGCTATCAACTCATTCAAAATTTGAACCAACTACATCAACAGCTTGGACAATATGTCATTGATTTTCAATCTCAAATGCAATTTTTCTAAGATCAACTGACTTTCACAGAACTAACTTGGAAGAATGTTGATGATGCTTTGGTATTTATTATATATAGAGATCACCATCATCGCACACATCAGTAAGGCACGAAGCACACAGGAGAGAGGAGAAAAAACATGTGAATTAATGTAGGAGAAAGAAAATTGAGAAGAAAAAAAAAATGGGACATCGAAGACACACTAAGCTCTGATCATTTTTCTTCACCTACTATGAATTATCTCTTCATCATTTCTCCACTCTGTAAACTCATATGACCAAAATATATAAATACATTGAATCATAGATAAATAAAATTTAATAATAACTCAAAATAAAAATGAGTCTACTCAACAGGACGAATTAAAAGGATTCTCAGTGCCATTTCATGATACCTTCAAATTTGGAATATGTAAGAGATACATTCCTTGTACAAGAAAGAGTATTCTCCGGTTCAAATTTCAATTTCTGCTTCTAGCATTACATGAACAGGATAAAATAATATTTCGTATTTACCTCCTTTTTCTGTTCCGATGGGTGTCTCTCTATTTTTTTATTTTAATTTTATCAAATTATTATTTTTATTTGACAGTATAGATTTATCTTTGGACTAAGAATACATTTTCTAAGGTCACAAGATTTAAACTAAAAAAAATCAACAAAAAAAGGAAGACGAAGATTATATTTTAATACTTTATATGTTTACATGAAATCGGCAAATTAAACTTTATACAAATAAAGCGACGGATTTGATCCAATTGCTCAAATGTTTTCTTTTTCCTTTTTAATTTTTTTTTTTTTTTTTTTTTTTTTTTTTTTTTGCCTGTGACCACAAAAGCTCTAATTTATCCGGACCTCCTTGGAAATTCACCAATTCTGGGGGTCCACGATATTTTCCAAAACATTATATTATACAATTAAAAGGGAATAATCGTCAGGTGGCAGCGATTCCTCCAATACCAGCCAACCATCCGGACTCGCTCTCTTTCTCTCCATTGCCGTTTTATCTGTTGCTACTTATTCTTCCATTTTCTTAGGCACCAAAAACATTTCCTACTCACCCCCCACCCTCCCTCTCTCACTGTCAAGCAAGCGCTCTGCACTTCAATCTTCAGCTAACAAAACATGGTCTACACATCTATCTAGCTAGACAGATATATATAGCACACTTTGAGGTAAGTCTTCTTGATGATGATATGATTTGTTGTCTATCAGGACTTCTTGCATTTTCTTCTTATGTTGTAACTATAATGTGTAGCATGATTGTGTTTTTTTGTTATAAGGAAGCAGGCCCAGATTCTATTTTGTTGAACATCTGTAGCAATTTGAGTACTATTTTACTAGACTTTGCCTGAGAAAATGTTTATTTTTCTTCTTTGATAGAGTAGTGACTACATGGATTGGAGAGTGTTCGATGATAGAAGAAGAATTGGGACAGTGAAGGCAGCTGTTAATATGTATGGAGAAAGAATTCTTGAAAGTAGTAGTTCTTCACTGAAGACACCAGCCCAGATGGATTTGCCTGAGGTATGATAAAACTGACAATAATTAAGAACAGCTAATTAACCCCATTTATTTGTTAATTTTAAGCACTATATGTAAGTTAGTTTGAGGTGTTATTAGTAAATATTGAGTTGATGAATTCATTTAGGAGTCTTCCTCAAGAGCTAAAGAGCTGCACTTGGCAAAGAGAGACTTGGTTAGATATAAAGAGAATAGAAGGGCTGCGGAGTCGGCTAAAGTGAAAGCAGAATCAGAGCTCTCGGAGGCGAAAAGAACGGTGAAAGAGCTTGTTTTACAGATTGAGAAATCAAATTTGAAGGTAAAAGCTCAGGTGAGAGACATGGAAAGGCTAAACAAGCTGAGTAAGCGCCAAGATATGGCTTTAATTGTTGGGAGTGATGAGAGCCATCAGTATGCAGAAGTGATAAGGGAGTTGGAAGGTGTCAAGCAAGAACTGAGTAAACTTAAGCTTGAGATGGCTTCTGTTTTGGAAGCGAAAACTCGGGCAGAGAAGGAAATAGCAACCTCAATTTCTAAATTATCGTCTAATATGAGCCATGCGGAAGCACTCAGGAAGAAGATTGATGAGGCAAATGAGGAGCAAGTGCTAGTTGAGTTGGCACAGATTGAGGCCTTGAAAGAATTTGGAGAAATTCAAGTTCTAAGAGAGAAGGAAGCGAGAGAATTCTCGTCCGCAATGCAGGAAACTAAGAACAAAAGGAAGAATGTCAAAGAGGAAATCAGCAGCTCTACAGATCTTGAGTCTAAATTGGCTGTTACATTATATGACGTGAATTTGATACAGCATGAACTAAAGCTTGCTAAAGATAAGGACGCAAAGGTACAAAGAAATGACAGCATGAAGCAACTGGGAGGCAGTTTTCGGGAAGGCAAGCAATTGGAGGATTCCTCTTTACTGAAATCCATAACTGAAGAATTGCAGGCAGCTAAGAAGGAATTGGCTTCAACTAGGGAAGAGGGTTTTCAGTTCATGACCTCAATGGATATCGTAAGGAATGAGCTGAAGCATGTTACAGAAGAAACAGTTCAGTTGAAGAAAGTGAAAGAGAAAGCTGATATAACTGCTCAAAATCTTAATTCAAAGCTCCTGAGAGCAAAGTCTAAATTGGAAACTGCAACTGCAGTTGAGGGAAAGGCAAGATCAACTTTATCCAGTCTGTCTGTGACACTTGAACAGTTGAAGACCGAAGCGGAGGTAGCAAGGAAAGAGAAGAAGCTTATCTGCGAAGAAACTGCAAAAATCAAGGCAGAAATCCGCAATACTGATTCTCAAATAGACCTCACTGAAGAAAAATTGCAGTACGCAATTCAGGAGCTTGATGCAGTCAAAAAGTCAGAGTCTTCAGCTCTTCAGAATCTGAAAAATGTTATTGAGAACACCATGAGATCTAGAGCTTCTGCTTCTCAACATAGTTCGTCGATTACTATCTCAAAGTTTGAGTACGAGTATTTAACTGGACATGCAGCCATGGCTGAAGAAATTGCAGACAAAAAGGTAGCAGCAGCTCAGGCATGGATTGAAGCATTGAAAGCCAGTGAAAAGGAGATATTGATGAAAATTGAACTAGCTCATGGAGACATCAGAGAAACAAGGGTGGAGGAAGAGAAAGAGATATATCGAACTGAGAGTTCACTATCTGCTAAAAGAATGGTAGAGGGAGAGCTTCCAAAATGGAGACAAGTGAGCAAGAAAAATACAGAAGCCGAGAACCAGCAACAGCCATTGCCAAGGAAATCCATGAAAGCTAATGGCAATCTGACTCCATCAAGACGTTCAAAGCTTCGAAATGCTGGTTCTCCATCAGTTCGAATGACTCCTCGGATAACTCCTAGATCAACTTCTATTGCTATCAGGAAGAAAAGAACAATTGTGCCAAATTTAGCCAAGTTATTCATCGGGAAAAAAAGTTGACAAGGATCCATAAAATGTTTCAAATTTGTTACGGCTATGTGCTGCTATCTTTTTTCTCCTTGACATTTTGATTCAGTTCAAGAAAAAAAAAATGCATACAGTGAGCATTTGGAACAAAAGTTCCTAACAAGTGCTAGTCTTCCAAGTTTCATTTGCCTTCACCCTCATGCATTGGGAACTAGCAACTGTGGGCTGTGTGCGAACCAATCATGCAGAATAGCTGCAGATTGTGTGCAGGGAATTCACCAGTTAACCGAATGTCTTAAACAAGGCAGACATGCTATGAAAGTTCTTGTGCAAAAATATAAATCATAGTTCAGTGAAGAAATCTAAATCATAGATTTCTGATGTGGTCTGTTTTGAATTTGGATATACCATTTTCTTGATTTCTATTAGCATGCTTGGGTTGTTTTCAAGACATTTCTGGATCTGGTATGCACCAACCCACTTTTAAAATTGCTCTTATACTGCAGTTCAGCAGATGATTTACCGCTGAAGTTCTCAGAACATAAATGATCAACTGCAATTTCCTCTTGGCACAAGCTAAAAAGCACTTCACCCCTACATTGTTTGCTCCCATGTCCACTGTTTTTAGATGCTCCCTCAATTTCTGTTGACCAAAAGGAGAACTGAGGAGCACATCAGGGTCACAGGGTTAGATTTTTCGCCCTAAAATTCAGCTTTATATGGCAGTCTAGTCCTGACTAGACTAAGCCTTGCCTCACCCTTTTCACTCGTGTGTGCATTCTTTTCACTCGTATTTACCTACAACTATGTGTTTCGCTCAGCCAAAGAGGTTTTCACAATTGCCTTGTCATAAGCAATTAACAAACACAAGTAAATAAACTCAAAGCACATCGAATATATAGGAAAATCTCCCAACTTTTATTAATCTCATAAACAAAGGATTACACAATATAAGTGTGTGTCATGCATCAAAATTGCATGCTATACAACAAAGGCTTTCTAGTCTATTTATAGACAAAGATACGTGAGTTACAAGACACAACCATCATCTTTATTTTTCAGGACATAGTGGGACACTTTCTCCCCCATGTCCTCTATGAATTTAGTGCCCTATTTTTCAGCAAGTATTGGACAGTTTCTCCCCCATGTTTCCATGATCTTAGCAGCTTGTACAACAACCTCGATTATGCCCCACACACCAGTCTCCCATGATCTGGATGTCCATAACTGCCACCACTAACCCACGATCTACATTTCCAACTAGCAGTCTCACTCTCAACTGTCAGTTTCTGCTATGTTTGTTGTTAGCTTAGAACGTCCATGATCCAAGCCCCACGTCCATGCCAAGTCAAGAGCTCAATGACTCGTATGAACCGTTGCACGCTGCTTGCTGAATTCATCACTGCCTATGCAAGGTTGTTGTTGTCCATCGCTGTCAAATTCTAGGCAGTGTGCATTTATTCGTTGGTGCGTCCTCGCACCTAGAGCTCTAACATGAAATCAGATTTTGGAAGTGTCTTATAGCCATGTTGCCAACAGAACATATTCTGCAAATGAAATTTACACAACTAAACATTAATGATTGGACAACATGCTCCTTACCAATCCAGAACGATCGACATGAGAAAACATGGACACATCCAGTCCAGTGAGGTAAATGAGGCATTCAAAATTATTCATTATATTCTCTATTTTGTTTTGGTGTTGGACCATTTCAGACAAGATGTTTCTATCAAGGAATTTCAGACAAGATGTTAACAAGGTTTTTCTCTTACTGTACAAAATCAAAATTGCAAAGAAGAGTGATCAAAACACCACGTAGGTCGTTTATGAGATCCTAAGGGATATTGGAATATGTGTTGAATGGTAATGTTTTGTCTTCTTGTTTATTGTTGTAAGAATAATTTGGAGAGTACTGACACCCTCAAAACCCTGTCATAGAAGGTTTTGAACAGAAGAAAAATAGATGTTAGTAAATGGAAATTACCATCCAACGGAATCACATGCAAAGAATACAAACAAAATATGATACCGAAGTATTCATGTGCCTTTGAGATATCTAGCTATGTTTCTAACACAGGTATGTCAAGATAAATTGAAGAGTCCAGGCATATGAATTATTCCCTGCTGCATGCTCTATCTATAGAAATTGAAATACAGGACAAAGGGGAGATTGCTGAGACGAAACAGTAGGAGACTGGACACGGAGTGAGACTGATTCAGACCATATATCATAAACAATCAAGCACTCGTTATTTAAGTCGGCCATGATTGTTTTTATCACAGGCCTCTTTATTTTAACTATCCCTTTCCAATGTAATGATAAGTTACTAAGAAGCAAAACCCAGTCCAAAGTTTGATCTGACCTCGAACTGAACACCAAACTTTCTCAGTAATGCCTAAATGGGGACAGACCTTCCCTTTTGGTTCTCAAGCAGACAGCCCAGCCGACAAGGGACACGAACCCCAGTTGGAGAAGTCATAAAACGAGTGAAGATTTCATTCCTCCACCGGTCATATCAAGACAAGAGAAGCCAAGCCTGTAGAGCTTGAAATTCAAAACGTCTTTCCTAACTATAGTAGGTTTGCTCATTAAGTGGCATTTTTGTGCACCTAATAACGCCATCACTCACGCTAAAAACTGAATCCAAAGACCAATATTCTATTACGTGTCAACCTCACTGAAGCTTATGAAATTCAAATCACAGCAAGACTAGACAACACTATCTTGACTGATCTTAGTTTTTGACAGGTAATGATTAACTATGATGAATTGTCTGCATTTATAATTCTGGCATTGAAAGCACGCTACAATAACCCCCATTCAATTACTGCTGTCTAGCAATAATTCAACCTTAAGTTTGCTTTTAGTGAAAGCAAGTGTGTAGGGCACATGTTTTTGGCTTTTAACTTCAATGCTAGTAAGCAGTAGGGCTGCATTGACCTGTTTCTCCCAGTCTACACTCTAACTAACAGTGGCCACTTCCTTACAAGGTCATATAAGGTCCAGCAGAAAACACAAAGAAGTAAAGTACCTCTCTAGTATTTCCCATTCTAACCTGCTTTATCACACAGGATGATCCCACAACCAATGACATTTCTCCTTTGAACTCCATTCAGCAGTTGCCTTATGGTAGAGATGGTTCTGCAATTTGCCTCTCTACTTTTCTTTATAGTCCACTATATTGCTTTTGTCGGTTCTGTTAATGATGAAGGTCTTGCTCTTCTATCCTTCAAGCAATCGATAGAATACTCCACAGCTCATTATATAGACAACTGGAACTCATCGGATGCAAACCCATGTTCATGGCATGGAGTTATGTGCACAGAAGAAAAGGTCTTTTCTCTGAGGCTTCCAAATAAAGGGCTGGCTGGGAATCTGCAACTTGATTCTGGTAAGCTTGTTGCATTAAGTCATGTTGATCTCAGGAATAACCACTTCTCTGGAAGTTTCCCAGTCGAACTCTTTAATGCGACAGAATTAATATCTTTGATCCTCTCGGGAAACTCATTTTCCGGGCCAGTTCCTGAAGAGATAGTGAACCTCAAGTACCTACAGACTCTTGATCTTTCCCAAAATTCTTTCAATGCGTCATTACCCTCATCTCTAATTCAATGCAAGAGACTGAAGAATCTTGTAGTCAGCGGAAATAGTTTCACTGGCTCTCTACCAGATGCACTAGGAACCAATTTGATTAGGCTTCGGACACTGAATCTTTCACATAACAGCTTTAGCGGTTTGATCCCTGGCAGCCTAGGCAACTTGCCAAGCTTGCAAGGAGCGCTTGATCTATCTCACAATCTATTCAATGGCCCAATTCCAGCAAGCCTAGGAAAACTTCCTAAGTTGGTTTATATCAATCTCACTTGCAACAATCTTAGCGGTGCAATACCACAAAATGGTGCTCTAAAGAATGTAGGTCCAGCTGCTTTTATTGGCAACCCTCTCCTTTGTGGGCCTCCTCTGAAAACTCGATGCCCCTTGGCCGCTTCCCATCCAAATATCGACCCTGAACTCTTAGCAGTAGGAGACAGCTCAGGCAAGAGGAGGGGAGGAAAATGGTGCTGGATTGTGATTGCAACTGTTGCGGGTACAGTGGTAGGAATTTGCTTAGTCAGTGTATCTTTCTGTTACTGGTACAAGAAGTCTTATGGTTGTAAGGAAAGCAAACGTACACAGGGCTGTAGTTTTGAAGAAAAATCAATGGTTAGAAAGGAAATGTTCTGCTTCAGAACAGATGACTTGGAATCTCTATCGGAAACTATGGAACAGTGCACTTTTGTTCCATTAGACTCGAAGGTCAGTTTTGATCTTGAACAACTTCTCAAAGCGTCTGCTTTTCTGGTTGGAAAGAGCAGTATAGGGATCGTATATAAAGTTGTTCTTGAAAAGGGGCTAACTGTTGCCGTAAGGAGACTGGAAGATGGAGGTTCTCAGAGGTTCAGGGAGTTTAAAACTGCAGTGGAAGCAATTGGCAAAATTAGACATCCAAACATAGTCAGCCTTCTAGCTTATTGTTGGGGCATCAACGAGAAGTTGCTCATCTATGATTATGTGCCCAATGGTGACCTTGCCACCGTGATTCATGGTAAGTATCCCCCCTACTCACCATGTAAGAAACTAAAAGAATTAGTTAGCTTCCATGTCCATACTGTTGTTTTCCATGAAAATCACAAGCATTCATCACATTAATTGCTCTGAATCTTTTTCTTCGAAATCTGACCAGGGAGAACAGGAATGACATACTTCAAACCTCTTTCATGGTCTGTTCGACTTAAAATCATGAAAGGATTAGCAAAGGGCTTAGCTTTTCTACATGAATGCAGTCCCAAAAGGTATGTCCATGGAAATTTAAAGACTCGCAACATACTGCTCGGAGAGAACATGGAGCCCCGCATCTCAGATTTTGGACTTAACTGCTTTGCTTATACAAGTAAAGAATCCTTACCGGGGGAACAAATGACAAGCGGAACACCACAAGAAGGTTCTCCTTACGCGTTGACACCAACACATTCAAGCACGCCTGGGTCTTGTTATGAAGCTCCTGAGTCTTCAAAACTCATAAAACCATCACAGAAGTGGGATGTTTACTCATTTGGGGTGATTCTATTGGAGATGATTTCTGGGAAGTCACCTATGATGCAGGTAAGTCTATCAGGAATGGATCTAGTCCAATGGATTCAGCTTAGCTTTGAAGTTAAACCACCATCTGAAGTCCTAGATCCCTTCTTAACTCGTGACTCAGACAAGAAACATGAAATGGTTGCAGTGCTTAAGATTGCTCTAGCCTGTGTTCAAGCAAGCCCTGACAAGAGACCCTCCATGAAGAATGCGAGTGATAATCTGGGAAGATTGGTCCCTTTGACTTAAATCAGTTTTTCACGAAGGAAAATGAGTACACACCTTCCTCGAAAAAATCAAACCAATGAGCGTGTTGTTCCTAAGGGTTGAATAACTAATCTGCTATCAATATTTCTCTCCTGTTTGGAAGGCCTATGTTGCCTTGCATTGAACTCCTATTCACCACCATGTACATCTGAATCTTGCAGTTTCTATTGTGCTTAAAAAACTAATTCATACAGCATATTCATTGTTACTTCGCATAATTTTGTCAAGTTGTACTTAGTACTCCTAATAAATGGAATTTCTTCCTCCTATTACTTTATCTGGATCTCAATAAAAACATGCCATCTATTTCTACTCCGAAAGATAAACTGTGCAATCAGCATATAAAATGTAAATAAATAGTGAAATGAGACCGAAGCAAAAATTCCTGGTGAAATAGCCCATTTTTGGATGTCATGACTGATAGCCGCATCAAAATTTTAATTAACATTGTTGTTCATAACTATCTACTTAAATTTAAGATTAATTAATTGATCAATTCGTTAAACCGATCGACCTATTTGTTAGAAAAATCACAAAAATATAAAAACTAGAACCCCGAAGTAAGATTTTTGAAATCTAAAGATTTAACAGTTTTAACGGTGGAAGTAGTAATTCTATGCTACTTTAAGAAAATCAGCATCTGAAAACTCCTGTAAAAGTTTGAGTGTAATTCAATAGTCGGATCAAAAGTTTTGGTCCTTTTAAACCATCATTCTAGTCTGGTATGACCAAACCTCCTCGTGGACCTAGAGTTGTCTCATTGGTCTATAAATACATCTAATAGATTATCCACGTAATCTATTTCGGGCAGATCCTCATCAAGTTATGATAGACCTATACCTGACTGCTCAGAATCATTCGTGAGAACTACTGTGTAAATAATAATTTTTTAGAATTTTAATTGGTTTTTTTTTTTAGTCTACAAAATGGACAAACACATGTATATTCTTACTCACGAAGCACACTTAAAAGAAAAAACTCATAAAATTATAGTTTTTGTGTTAAATGGTTGATCGATTATACAATTGTATCCAACCGGCTAACCAGTCGGTAGTTGTCGCGCTTCAAAACACGACATGTTTAAATGTTGTTATTTTAAATTGCGACAAGGTAAAGTGTGTTATTTTACCAAATCTTTTTCAAATGGTATTACTTTGCCAAAACTTTTAATTTACTTTGCTAATTTAAAAAAAAAATCCTTAAAAAAAAAAACATTTCATAGTGAGAAGTGGTTAAACTATCTGGAGCAAGCACCTGAGCTGTGTTTAAACAGCCTCAACTCTAATACAGAGATGCACATAATTTCTGCAAACAAGGAAAGAAACTTTTGCTAACCTTTTTCTAGCAAAGAAATGATGAAAAACATGGCAAGTATCATGGGAGCATAATCTAAAATATCCCTGTATAGCAAAACGACAATGATGTTCAAAATGGGACCAAAAGATAGAGAAACTCGAGCACTTTGATGCTTCGCAGTCATCACAAGGATTTGCATTAGATAAAGATGATGCTGCATTTGTTTGTATTAAAAACATTCTAACAAATTGGACAGAGCATGCTTTGTCTTTTAGGAAGTGAATAAATGAAACTACTATCAATGGTGAATGGACAAAAAGCATAATCAATGGAAACTGAAATATAATGCCTGCCAAGCACGATAATAAGATCTAGTTCCACATAACCTTCAAGAGCACCCCCCAGAAGGAGATAATTTTGCTTTAACACTGCTCAAAGCTGGCATTATTGCAGGAATATGTTCCCAGACTTTGAATGCACTGGCCCCACCTACTAACGTAAGCTGATCATGTCCAGGAATAAATATGCTCGCCTATCTTATTCAACTAAATCCAGAAACAACGGATTGCGGTGCTTGCCATCAAACAACAAATGAATAAAAATAAAGAAAAAGATAAAAAAAGTCAAGCTTGTAGCTAATAATTTTGAAGAGTTTGAGAAAATTAGGAATAACCTCTTACAGGAGCACAAACACAAGCCCCTGAGACATGATTTCATGACTGGATATTAAACATCAATAAATAAACAAAATGACAATAAAACCAAGGTGAATTCAGCATATGGATGTCCTGCACTCCACTCGGACACTCCAGGAGTTTAAAGCAATTAGAAAATACAAAAAAAAAGTATGATTAAAGTATACAAACGATTACTCTGATTGTTGGAGCACAAATACAATTGTATGAGTTTAGTTGTATAATCTTAAACACCTACTTTAAAGTAATATCCACCATAACGTGATACAGAAAAAGAAAGACAAAACAGAAGGTACAAAGACTGGAATATCACTTCTATTACAAATAAAACACTATAATTTCAAAACTTAATATCCAGAAAGGAAAGTCCAAGTTACCACAAACAATTATCCCCAAATTGTTTCACAGTAGCTCATGTTCATTGTGGCTGTGAGGTTCTAGGCTGTTTCTGCTTAATATTATCTGTATTTAACTGTGCCATAGCCTCTGATAACAAGACTGTTGTGGCTGGGGTCATGGTTTGGTACTGGGAAGGCAAAGTTGGAGGTGGAGGCTGAGACTTGTATATTTGGGCATGTACAGGATCGTCATCACTTTGTTTACCAGTCTCCATAGAAGCAGCACATATGGGCTGACCTTGGTGATTCATTTGAGGAGGCCCTCCACCTTGTTTCTGATTTTTAACATGTGGTACAGTAACGGGTGAACTTGTTCCATAAACTTGTGAGGTTAACTCAGCTACGGGTAAACTAGCAGCGGCATTGTACACCATTTGAGCAGGGTACATAGACGAATCAGGATGTATGGGAGGACGACTAGAAGCAACAGTTGCAGTGTTCATCAAACTATTTTGCATAGGCAAATTGTAAGGCTGTGCAACAGGCACTAGGTATATCGGCTGAGGTTGGTTGCTCTGATAATAAACCTGCTGCTGAGGCACCGGAGAACTCATCACATAGTAAGAAGACAATGGCACTACACCAGTTGTGTTCTGGGGTACATACTGCGGGGCAGCTGTTTGAACAAATTGCAGCTGTTGTAACTGGTCATATTGTAATGACAATGGATACCCAGAAACGGGAACTGTATTATGCATCTCAACCCCAATGAGAGGAGGAGGATTAGGGATTTTCCTCTCTGACTCAAATGGATTTATTAGAGAAACTTTATTCTCCACAGAAGTAACAGCCCCGACTGGATCTTGATATGTCACAAACTGTGGATCTTGACAAACTGCAGTTCCCACACCATGATCACTGCAACAACCAGAGTTACAGCAGCCAGTTACACTCATTTACAGCCAAAATAACATGACTTTAACATCTGAAACATCCAAATTTCTCTCATTAAACCTTTCATAAAACAAACCTCGAAGATTCACACCCAAATGAAACATCAAAAACGAAAAACTACTAACAATTAACAACCAATTTTATTCATCAACATCAAAATAACTTTACCACAAAAAGGCATCATATTCATTCTCCTCAAAATTCCCGAAACATAAAAATCAAACATCTACTACATAATACCTAGCAATGATTATATAACAATTAAAGATGTGATCATTTGAGTTAAATACGTTTCTACTAAAAAGAACAGAACTTTAACATCCTAAGAATCTAAATATGCATACTTCTCAAGATTATCGAACAAGAAATGCCAAACTAGCCTTAAAAAACTCAAAACAGAATATAAAAAACAGAGTTTTAACAACAATACCTTGAAATTCCTTCTGGGGTTGACAATTGAACCTTATTATCCAGCAAACCAGTCCCATTATCCTCAACAAAACCACCTTTAACACCCAAATTAGATAACGAAACCGAAGACGAAGTTGACCCAAAAGAAGAAGAAGTTTCCAGGACCATGGACTCAGCTCCACAGAACCCACCACCATTATTACCATTACCCTCAAGATTCACAATCTTTGTATTCTTCAATGCATCAACAAACCAAGTTTCAGTCTTTGGGTGATTTAATTGAGTTGTAGACTTTAACTCGGGCTGACTCAAAATGGGTTTGGTTGGAAACACGAATAATCTAAGACGTGAAGGTGTACGGTTGTTTTGGTGCTCATCAAGCATGATAAGGACATCTTCATCTGAGGCAAGGGAAATGAGAGAATCAAGATTGTGATGTGGAAGTTGGTATTTTAGAGTGATTGGTACGGTTATTTTCAGAGTTGTCGATATGTGAGAGATTAAAGAGGAGAGCGTGAGACCGTTGGAGGTGGTGTTTGTGGCGGTGGCGGAGCTGGTACCAGTGGGGATGGTGATGAGGCGGGTGTCACCACCTGAATAAGAAAGGGATTTGGTGTGGGGGTTTGGGATTATGTGGCCATCGTAGCTGCACATTAGACGGAGTTTTGGAGTGGTAGCCGGTGGTTGAGGGTCCATGGTGGTGGAGGTGGAGAGATGGTGGAGGAGGTGGAGATCTAAGGAGTAGGAGATGGGATTGGGTCACGTGTTAGCGTTTTTTATACAATTTTATACGTGGTGGACGCCTAATGCGGCACTAAATTAGGATAAACAATATTGCTGCTTGTAGATATTCCAATATTACACTTTCATCCTATTACGTAAACTTTTCCGGTCTAATCTCTTATAATTATTTACCAGTTTCAATGTGAATTTGTGACTTTCTCTTATTTATTTTTTAGTTTTAAATATTTTCATATATATGCAATTTTGGTGTGAAAATATAGAAGAAAAGGATGCTGAAGCATAACCTTTTCTTATAGCTATTTAACAATGAAAAGTGATAATAAGAGTAATTTGATTTTGGGACCAAGTTTAAAATGATAGAGAAAAAAATATATAAAAATAATTAATCAATGACTGGTTGTTATAATAATAATAATAATAATAATAATAATAATAATAAACATTAAGGAATGATAGTGAAAACGTTCTGAAAATTATAGGCTAACATTGGAAAAGGTTGACCGATAAGTAATAGAAGGGTCAAATATTTTGCTTTTCCGAATGCCGACCTACAAATTGTTTTAATATATATGACTTGTACATGAATTCGGTGTCCCTCATCCTCTACGCCTCCAAAAACTGTGACACTGCTGCTCTCTGTTTTTCCCTGTAAGTTAACCTACAAGTTTGTTATACATCAATATTGACTTGGAAGTTTGGTCTCCTCCATCAATTTTATTGCTGGAACTTGAAGCTTTGCTTCTGTTTTCTTTCTATCGATGCGACGTGTGCAGTTTTTAAACTTTGGTCCTGCTTCGAAACAGTTTGACTTGGTTGTGTTAACTTATATTTTTTTCCCTTGCTTTTAAGGAATTTTTAACGGTATCCCATGATTTTACAGGTTACTTAACTTAGTAACAATCTTTAATTTTGCGAATCTGCTTACCGTGATATAATTTAATGACTGCTCTTGTTTCTGATATGTGCCTCGCTATGTTGCTTGTTTCTTCATTGGATTATGTACTATGCTTGTTCTACACATGCTATGTCACTTGTTCGTACTCTTTACTGTTTTTCTTTTCTTTTTTTTTTACTTCCAGCTCTGTGATAAGTTGGAATTAGGGGTTTTGATAGTTCGATTGCTGATGGACAACCCATCAAAGCTTATGGTACTGAGCTCTTCTAAGGGAAACAACGTTGCTAATAGCCATGACAGACTCATTGGACTTCCAGAGCACATTATTCATCACATTATTTCATTCCTTGGGGCTAATGATATTGCTCGGCTAAGCTTTGCCTCGAAAGGATATCGAGAGATATGTATTTCTAGTCCTTACTTGTATTTCGATGTTGATTTTGCTTCACATGAATGTGCCACCAAGTGTAGCCAGTTTAAAGAATTTCTCAGCAAGTTTCTGAGATCCCGCAATGGCCAGCGGATACAACTGCTTCGTTTTCGTTGGCTATGTGATTCATGTGAGTGTTCTCATGAAAGGCCCTATGATTCCTGGGTTTGTGATGCTTTAAGGTGTGATGTTAAAGAGCTTGATATTGGATATCGACTTGATGAACAGAATTGTTTCGCTTTGCCGATGTCGGCAACTGGTTATGCTTCCTTGAGGGTGCTAAAACTGAATTTGCAGGATTGCTGCTTAGATGACCTCTTGCCAGCTACATTGGTTTCTCTCGAGGTCTTATCGCTGAAATCTTTACGAGTTTATGGGGCCTTATTGGAGGCTTGGATATCTACCAACTGCCCATCACTTAAAAGGTTAAATCTTGAAGCTATTAAGATTATGGATGGTTTCCCCATCTCCTCTTCTTCATCTCTTCAAGAGTTGACAATTCATAATTGCTATGTTAATCACATCTTGGGCTTCTGCAAGAATAGCATCAAGGGCTCGTCCCTTAAAAATGTAACCATATCTGATTGCATATTCAGAGAAGCTGAATTGTCCAAGATAAAAATTGCTTGTTCATCACTTGAAAATTTAACGCTCCGAGGGTGTGTCTTTGGATCCGGGTGCTATGTTTCCATCGCTTGTCCGCTCCTTGAAAATTTAACAATCCATAAATGTTTTGTAGATGAATCTAATGGCATTGACATCAGACACTGTCCGTCTCTGATAAATCTGATGATATGTCAGTGCACGTTGCAGTTACTGCATCTCAACATTCCCACTTCCTCCCTTAGAAAATTGTCGATTTTTGAATGCAGCAGTCAGTTTCCTATTAGTATTGCTGTTTCAGCTGAGCAGCTTCAAACTTTGTCATTGAAGTTGTATGGTTCTTGGTGGAAGGGTTCAGTATTTGAAATTCAACCACAGAAATTAATATGTTTACAAGAGGCGATTGTCGAATTCGTTGATCTTCAGTTCTTCATTACTGATAAAGACATCTGCAATTCTGTGTTAAGAGCAGTACAATACGCCCGAGTTTTGCAGTTAAGCATTCAAATTATTGAGGTAAATAATCATCTCCTTGATATGTTATTTCTTTTGATTAATTACAGACTTTCCCATTCTTCTGTGAAAATTTGATCGACCTTGATGATAATAATAATAATGCAGGTTCTATCAGAAGAAGATCATGTTAAAATTTTATTTGAGAACTTGCTTGATTTGGTCATGGTATGTGACAAATTAGAGGCCTGCCAAATGATCGCAATGGCCTGCTTTCTCATGAGGGCTCCAAACCTAAGGACACTGACCATAAGATATGAACAGAAGTCTAGTGGAATTTCTGAAACCGATGTAAAAGAGGATGTAAGAATCTCCCTTTTTCTCACTAGCAAGTTTAGTCTTAGTTTTTAGCCCTTTGACTTCTTTTACATAATCTAATTTCTTTGTTTTGCAGCTTGCCAAGCTCTTGTCTTTGGCTGTGAAGAAGTATCAGTCGAAGCATGGGAATTCAGAAACCCTTTTGCTTGGTGATCAATTGATGAAACTGAAGCTATCTCTTCACAAAAATTAGAGTAAAAAACTTTGGTACGTGCAGCAGCTTAAGCATGCAGAACGAATAGAGCTAAAAACAATTCTTCATCAGAAATTAGTAGTGATAGTTCAAGCAAATTAACATTTCCTACTGGTGCCTTGTGTTTTGTTCCTTTTGAAGGTTTTTGAAATGGTTTCTCAGCATCTATGTATGAAATAACCACTTATAAGGACTTCACTTCGAGAGCTTGTGGTTTGTCATTGATTCAAAAAGCAGCCCATATTTTCAAAAAAAACCACATTGAAGATTATTTGAGTTTCATAGGATAACATTGCAAAGTTTAACTAATAGGTACCCAAGTGAAACGCTGCAGAATCTACAGGGGCTGAAATGTGCCTTACAGACTGAATTATTTTAATACTTCTTAGTATCTGCACTTGAATTCTCTACCTGACTTCCACGACTCATAAAAGGATTACCAACAAGTCTGTTAAAACCTAGTAGTGAGCTGAAAGTTTCGTCTATTTTATAGCTGGAACTTGAAGTTTTGCTTATGTTTAAACAATCAGCCTACACATTTTTTTATTATTATTGTTATATCAGAAGTTACTTCACATATAGCTATACGTAAAATAGGCATTAGATTTGTTTTTGAATTTTATTGAATCTTTTTCGTGACTCTATGTCTTCAGCATTTTAGGTTGAGTAGTAATTTTATGATGTTAGGATAATTAAGTAGTTATATTCTATTAGTTATTTATTTGGATTTATTTTTAAAACAAAAATAGGCAGAAGTAAAAGAGAATGTGTGGATTTGATTTTCTTTTTTCTAAACATGGATCCTGAAAATAACTAATAATACGTATATTATTAGAAGTAGTTATTCTTTGAATATCATAAAAATTTTCAAGTAAAGAATACTTTCATGAATGAATATAAGACAAATATTTGAATGTTCACTGGATTGCAGAATAATATTTTCAGAATATAGCAAACAAAAATTAAGTTCCTTTTAATCTTGGTAAATTTTTTAAACATGTAATCCCTGTATACACACTGGTGCATTCCTAAAACATTAGTTATAATCTCTTACTTTTGAAAAATCAATAATTTTGATTTTAAAGGTTAGTATAGTAAGCTAAAATCTGGCAATAAGTTGATGTAACTTCGAGACCCCATCGAATCTGCCTATCAACAGTACCTCTCTTAAATTTCTGGGTTTGGCATCCTTTTCCGCGTTACTGTTTCAGCTGAACAACCTCAAACTTTGTCAATTGTGGCGTGAAAGAAGATTTGAAGTTTAACCGCAGAATTTACTTTGAAAACCCTTTTTTTTCATCTTTACAACCAAACGCATTTCTGTAGCAGCTACTTTCATCTTGTATGTTCCGAAAAAGTAAACAAATGCTACCTACAAGGTGTAACTATTAAGTTTCTTCACTTTGATTCTTTCTGTAACAAGAATCGCTGCAATGGAATGCGGAGAAGAGTAAGATATGCTAAAGTATTACAGATAAGCGTAGAAATCATGGAGGTAATTAATCATTTTTCTTATGCCTTCTTTAACCTTTCTGTTGCTAGATCTCATACTTGCTCCTGTTAAAAAATATGGCTGACCTTGACGCGGGTTCTGTCAAAGAAAGATCACCTGCCAATTTTGTTTGTTAACTTGCATGATTCTGTTGTGTTATGTGGCAATCTAGAGGCCTTCCAAATGATGACAATAGCCTGCTTTCTCATGGGAGTTCCAACCTGAGGACAGTAACAATAAGTTATAATCACAAACCTAGAAGAATTTTCTGAAGGTGATGTAAGAAACAAGGTATGTCTAAAATACTACTGCTTGGTGATTAATTTACGAGTAACTAAGCCTTTATTGTCTCAGGGAAGTCGCTATAGATGAATTTGATTTGCAAATGGTTTGTTGCCTCCGAAATGCAAGACATTTGGTTGCCTTCGCTGTTTCACGTAGCAAATCTTTGTCCCTCTCTTTGTGCGACTGTGTCTGCTTTGTTAGTCAACTTCACAAATGCATACATGCAATTCACTCGTAGATTACAATGTTTCGTAGTGATGAACTTGATGCCTGCATATTGGAGCGCAAATTCGAGCAAAATCTGCTTCAACAAAGCTGGATGGATTCTGGTCCCTAGCGGACAAAGCTACGATGTTTTCGGGAAGTTTATAGACATCCAAAAAGCATAGCATAACATCTCTTGGACTAGAAAGGGGAAATGCATTTGTCGCCAATGATCGCTTTGTTCACAGCAATGAACACCTTTTCGTTATGATCGCTTTGTCCAGTGCCAATTCCTACATAAAGGATCGGAACCAAGGTTGTTAAAATCGCGTTTTGACTCGTAAAATCGTACGATTTTACAAGTCAAAGCATGCATTACGAGTTGAATCGCTTGAAAAAATCGAAAATGGGTAAAATCGGGTTGAAATCAAGTGAAATCTCAAAAATCGGATGAAATCGCGCAAAATCACGATTTCAGGACCGATTTTACGATTTTGACAAAATGAGGCCCTGAAACAAAATCTTCCCCTCTTGGACAGCTGTCAGATGCTTTGGTAAGAGCAAAAGCTTCGCGGGCCCGCTTTGCTTTGGTTTAAGAAAAATACAGAAAGCCATTCACGTTTTGGACTTTTGGTTTCTTCTGTGCATATTGTACAACATGCAATTATTAACAACAATGTTTTAATATTACTTTTTTTTTGTTTTTTTTTTAATATTATGATAGATTGTTGTTTAGAAAATCGTGTTTGTAATTTAAAAAAAAATATTTTCATTAAAATGATTAAGAGATGCATTAATAAGAAAATAAAGTTTAGATTAAAGAAATATATTTTATCTACATATTTCAAATGCCTTGAATTTAAAAAAAAATCTTTATTTTATTTAAGACATGAATTTTTTTTATGTATTTTAAAATTCCTTACGATTTTACGATCCGTTTTTACGATCCGAGTTTATAAATGACTTTCCATACCGTGTTAAAATCGCGATTTTAACAACCTTGATCGGAACCAATCAATCATTATGATTAGGCACAACCTCTAAACACACCTTCACCATGTTATCATGTACATGCAGTCCCTATATACTGGAGCATTAATCGTCAAACTGAAATGTCCTGTAGTGTTACGCTCTTCGCATTGCACTCACGGTTGAACCTTACAAACCCCTCCAGCAGGAGTTCTGTCAGAAGAGTGCGGTTATCAAGGATCTTGACACACGATCATTCTTGAAGGACAAACAAAGATCATTCATAACCATTTTTTTCACAAACAAGATCAGATACAGAGAAGACTTTATTAAGTTAATCTCTAAATGTAGATTTAGCTTCACAACACTCCAATGTTAGTGATTCCAACGTTTGGTCAAGGCCAATTAATATATCCTCAAGAAACAGAATCCAAATTTGTTCAAGATGTTGTCAATGGATTCTAAGGTATTAAGCAGTGATCAACGATAGAGATTAAACGATGTAAGCAAACTCAAAATGCTATAGAAGGAGAAGAGAACTGAGTTGCAGCTGGGGAGGAAAATTCTATGATAATCAGTTTCTTTCTCATGACTGTCAGAAATTACGCTTCATTTTGAAAAGAAAGAATTCTCATGTTTCTTCACTTCATTGTGCATCCTCAAATGGTGGAACGTAACTGGCTAGAGATCATTTCTCTCTCTTCAGAATGTCACAGTTACTTTCTTTCATCCATATATCCAGAAACAAACTACCGCAGAAATACAAAGCTACCTTTTAAAAGCTTTTGTTTCAGACAAGCTCCAAAAGGCTATGAAAAGAGTGGATTACCAAAATATCCAATTAAAGAACTACACATTAACAGCAGACATATCCACTTTCCTGGGAGGATGCACCACATTTTTGTTTCCAGGAAAGGCATTACGTGAGATGTCTACCAGGGCCTTGAAACTATATGGTTCATGCATGGATATCTCTGATAAGACTTTTCTGTTCAGCTGAATGTTCTCCTTCATCAGCCCATGCATGAAGTTACCATAATTAACCTGATAGTGATAAATATAAATATAGCAGAAGAAGAAACCGAAGATCAGTATCTCATCATGAAGAAGTTTCATTATAACAAAGAAAATATTTAAGTTGCGCTGCCCAAACATACATCAACATGATGCAAAATGATAAAGAAGTCAATTGCACTTCATTTTTTCCCTGTTTGTGTTATATAATAAAAAAGAAAAGAAAATAAAGTCGAAATCTAGAATAAGTAGATTAAACGAAACCTGGATTCTAGAGATCATGGACACTTGTAATCATAAACCAGTTCCAAGTGATGTTCTAACATCAAGGCACAACTGGACAAGTCCCATGCAAAGTACTGCATTCTATAAAACTCAAAATCCCCACAAAAACTGTTACTCGGAAAAGTCCTGTGGTTTCTTTAACAATTAGGTCAGTTCATCTCACTTCCTAGTTCATATATCAGTGAATAGTAACCTATTTCACAATTCCATCCCTGGAGAACAGAATCATCCAACATGAGCTGCAATTCACACCATAGCAAACCACTAGCTCCAATGCTGAAATTCAAGTCTGATAAAGGTATTTCTTTCATGTCTGTTTGCTTGTTCAAGTAAAGATTCAATAACCTCTAGGGCAAGGCAATGCAACAATCCACATGAGAAAACATAGCAACAAGTTCAGAAAACATAGAGAATGTCTAACACAAGGTACATTCCATATGGTAATAAATGGCCACATAAACACTGATTTCAGAAGCACTGGAATCTAATTACCTGTTCATCACATGACTCAAGAGTCAAGTCTCAACACAAGTCAATAAAAATGGCAGGCAAAACACGATGAGCCACATCATTTCTCATTATGACAACTCTTGCACAAAAATGAAAACAAATATGCAGCTCAACATGCATGTTTGGATCATTTCATCCAAAGCAAATGAAAGCCATCCTACTCCCCATTATTCTAATGTAGCTACCACATCAACCACTACAAAGCAGAGCCTTCAACTTTCTCCAAAACCACTTCTCTTTTATATGCTTCACTGCACTTTCAACTGCCCCTACGCATACATCAGACAAAAGAAAAAATTGCTCTAGACCAAAAAATTATTAGAAGGTTCTATACATGACCAAATCTTTGCTTGCAGAACCGATTAAACTCTTTTCCCTCATCAATAGAAAGGATGCTAATGCAAACCACTGATCATCATAAAAACAATTCTCACACTATCAAGACTTTGATTATTTCCAATTTAACACTTATTAGCAAAGATTATGTCTTTGAAACACCAAACCTTGAGCTTTACATGCACACCCCAAAAGAAATCATCAAGATAAAGACTTCTATTTTTATTTCAAAATTATATCAGAAGAAAAATAAAGGGAGAGACTAGAATTCATCTGAGTTCACAGCTAAAAGCCTCAAAACATCAACCTTTATATAAATGGCAATTCAAAATCTACATTTTCTAGCAATTACATCTCATTATTTTCAATTCAGACTGCCAATCAGTAATTCATTCAAGAAAATCAAAACAAAACAAAGAAAAATCAAGACTTCACAAAAAAAAAAGCACAACAACCCCAGAAAAGAAAAGCCATTCATTCAATGACAAAAGAAAAACCCGCCAACAAGATGGGTAAAAAAATAAAAAGAAAGAAAGAAAATAGACTTACACCATGTTGGCGGGTGCCAGCATTGATGCGTTGGATCCAAAGAGAGCGCATGTCCCTCTTCTTGTTGCGGCGATCTCTGTAAGAATACTGCAAGGCCTTCTCAACCCTTTCTCTTGCTATCCTTATACAGTTCTTTGCTCTTCCTCTAAACCCTTTTGCTAGTTTGAATATTTCCTTCTTGTTCATCTTTTCTTTTCGTCTTGTCAGTAATGTTGCTGGCTGGTATGATGTTGGAAATGGGTTTTTCTCACTCTTGCTTGTAGGGTTTTAGTTTATGGGTTGTTTTTAGGTCTTTTTATGATGGAGGGCTTAGCATTTGGATTTATTGTAAATTTGGCATATGTGTTTAGAGTATTTACATCAATAGCCCATGTAAATTCCTTTAAATGCACATTTCATGACACGATGATATATTAAAAATAATAATAAATAAATTCGCCGGAGTGCTAATTCTAAGATTTAAATCTAAAATATTGAGAAAAAGAAAAACATTGGCCAATTTAGAAATATTATAGAGCTTCACAATATAGCTCCTCTCTTCTTCTTCTTTTCTATTTTTTTATTTAGCCTCCCATTTTTTTTCCCATCCTTTCGCCATTTATTTTAATTTTTTTAATTTAATTTTTGGATTTTTTTAATAGTTATCTTGTTATTTTTAGACTAGCCAAGTCAACTGAAATATATCAAAACAACTCTCACACAATTTAATTTTAAACTCAAACTAAATTAGAAGTCGGATTGAGATTTTTTTATATCAATTTTATTCTTATTTTTTCCTTCAAATTCATCCTTGGACTTTTTTACTAGTCAATCACACTATTTCTAGACTAACCAATGGTCAATCTAATTCTTTTTTTCTCAAATTCATCCTCAAACTTTTTTACTAGTAAGTTAGGTTGTTTCTGAACTAACTAGAGTCAAAGAACTAGTCAAAGTCAAAAAAATCTTGTAAACTTAAAAGCTTAACCGGTTAGGTAAGACCTCAATATATGATTTATATAATTATTTAACACACATTATCAAGTGTTTGAGTTTGAAACTTACACAAGCCCACACCTTGTGCTTAATTTTTACTAAATAGAATGGGGGTGGTAAGATTTGAATCCTTGACTATTTGGTCAACAAGGCTCTAATATCATATCAAAAAATCATCTCAACCTAAAAGTTTAAGCTGTTAAGTGAGGCTCCAAAATATAATTTATATAATTCTCTAATAGCCAAGTTGTATAGTCACATCGAGGCAACTCCCACATAATTTGATTTTAAACTCGTCCTAGATAAAAAAATTAGACCATGAGATTTTTTATGTCAATTTCATCCTTTTTTTTCTCTCAATTTCATTCTCTTATATTTTTATTAGTTAGGTTGGATGTCCTTGGATCGACCATGTCGATTGAGTCACATCAAGACAACTCCCACATAATTTAATTTTAAACATAGGTTAGGAAATGAGTTGGATTAGAAGGTTTCAAGGTTGACCAGGTTTAATAAAATTATCAAATATAATTCTCTACAATCTAAATATTTTTTGTTATACTAAAAAAAAATTTAACTCAACCTACAACATAGTGTGAGTTGTAAACTAGTAATTTGTAAGTTAGGAATGGCAATCATTATCTTGTCAATTTAGAATTAGAAAAAGTTAAATGGTGAATGAGAATCTAATAAATTATTAAAAAAGGTAGATTTAACAATTTTTTAATTTCTTATTAGACTTAAATAATAATCAATATAGTTTTTGAATTTGACTAAACTTAATATGTTATAATAAATATAATAGATAAGATAAAGTAAAGACTATACCAACCGGAGAGTTTGTACTAACTCTCATCAACACTAAACAACATTTACATCAGATATGATAATTCTCTTTTAATAAAATTTCTTATAAGATAAATGAAGATAGATGCAAAAAATTTATGATGACTCACGTATGAGAAATGGTATCCATATAAAAATCAATTTGATTTTAATGTATTTTTTTTAGGGTGTAAAAAAAACTAGTTTATTTGTAACATTTATATTATCTAACATGTCTCATCCCTTTTAAATCAGATAATATGGATATTACATATAATAGTGAATAAAAATACTTAAAAAATTGATATTATATATTGGGTGGCAGGGGTCGAGATTTTTTAAACTCAGTCAACTCGTATACCCTATACAACACACTGACAGTGTAATCTTATATTTTAGAAAGTTCTTGGTATAAACACCATTTTTCTTTCTCTTTGTTTAATTTTTTTTCTCATTTGCCGCTTAGCCTCCCATTCACTTATCTCACTATCTTGTTGACAACGGTAACCTTCTTCGACTATCATTTTAATAAACTAAAATTATCAATCCCTTCTTCTCATCCTTATAACCAAAAGCCCCAACTTGATTTTGACAAACCTCCACCATATCTCTATCAATCAACCTTAAAAAAATAACTGAAACTGTAACTATAAGGTCACAAATTTAAGTCAATCAGTTCTTTACAAGAGACAAGATCGATTAACAACAACCTTTAACTCGTCTTTGAGACATTTCTTACAAGATTAATATGATGATATTTGTGTATTGTTTCATCTTTGATTTTTGTTGTTGTTATTGTTGTGGATAAAAGGCTAGTGATAAGTTCTATATGGATGGAAGATTATGAGTTTGTTTTAAAAGCAATTTGTCATGGGATCCACCATGCATGTCAAAGGAGAAAAAAAGCTTTCACATGAAATATGCTCCTCCATTACTTGAAATTATATTGTCCAATCACTTTTTTTTCCAGTTCATTACCAATGCCTTTTTTCTTTCTCTTTTGGTAGCTTAATTTACATTAAAAACAACGTTATAATATGACTATTATGTTTAAATGTCATTCAAATAGTTGATTGCGTGTTTTAAATGTTTTAGATTGTCACTTGAATGTCTTATAATGAATCTCATTACATATAAACTTCTTGAAGAAACTACTTTAACTCTAAAAATCCAATTAATTAAGCTATACATTATGCATTGCTGGTCAATTTAATGGAGAAGGATAATGAGTTGAGTAAATCTAAATTGAAAAAATATTTGGCAAATGACTTTGAAGATTAAAGTGATACTTCTTTTGATATTTTAATTGGATGGAAAGCTATTAGCTCCAAATATCCAATACTCATTATGGTTGCAAGAGATGTCCTAGTTATTTCTATGTCTGTAGTTGCCTCCAAAATAACTTTTAGCATTGAGGGTTGTGTGCTATATTTTTTTTAGAAGTTCTTTGACTCCAGTAACTGTTGAAGCTCTCATATTTTTATTTTATTTTTTTATCAAAAATGGGGTCTTATTTCTCCATCATCAATAGATCTTTCACAAATGATAAATGATCTTGAAAAGTTAGAAAAACTAAAATTACATGTGTTTTAAACTATGTAGCTTTTATTTATATCATAAAGTTTTTAGATTAACTTGTTAAGTTATAATTAATTAAGATAGTTTATTATCTTTCTTCTCTTTTAAAGTTTCTTTGGTTTAGCCATGGATGTTGAAAGGTAATGACTTATTTTGATAATTTGAGATGGTGAGTAAATGTTAAATAATTACCTTTTGAGTTTTTATTATTAAGTAATTGCTATAAACTTAAGTTTATACATATTTGACACTTTTTTGGTTGCTTGTATAAGTTGTTAGAGGTATTGTACTACTGTGTGCAATTATTGTTATTTTATTATTGTTTTTTGTTGCTTTCAAATAACTGACATTGGTTGATGTTCTTGTAAAAATTATAGAGCCGCAACAATTCAATTCAAGTTCATGTTTAGAACTTATTATATGTTGTTGTGACTGAGTTTTCTGTTGTTCGAAACTCAATTTGTTGTTATATATTCTATCAATTATTTTTTTGCAATTGATTCTTTGATTTTAGTCAACTGATTCAATTGATGTATTAAGCCTAAATTATTTTTTATAGCTTATAATTGATTTTGGGCTAATTTATTGAGTCCAAATCTTAGTTCTAATTAAGATCAACTCATAAAAAAATAACAATATAAGCTTAACTCGTGAATATTTATAATATCCATAAAAAATTTAGCTCAACCTAATGTGTCCAGCATGCCCGGATCCATTTGTTTTTGAATAAAATGGGTTTATAATTTGTAAAACATCAAAAATTGAATTTGATACAATTATTAGTTCAAATCCAACTCAATTATATACATAAAACCCTACTTTTTTTATTATAATAAAATTGAATCTATTCTTGCTAACCAAGACTATCTATGATTTTGTGAAAAAAAAAGCAAAATTTATTTAATTATGTCACCTAATTTTTTATTTCTAAATACATCACAAGAAAAATTATTTCATTGTTTAATGCAAATAGTGATGTATCAACATATTTTAATATTCAATTTATATACTTGAAAGGCCCGTAGATAAAAGAGTCAAGCCTATTATGCCTAAAAGCTCAATAGAAGTCAAACCCGTGAAATAAGGGTCTGGCTTGTTTTCAAACCCAACTCTTTTGGACCCAGCCATGCACTAGGTCCAAGTGCATATGAGTCTGATAAGGTGTCAGACCTAACTCTTTTGAGCTCAGCTATGCGCTAAGTCTAAACACATATGAGTGTGACAATGTACTAAAATAAACTCCTTTAGGCCCGGCTACACGCTAAGCTTAAATGCCTTTAGGCTTAGAAAGATACTAGACCCAACATCCTTAGGTCTAGGATTATTCGAGGACTAGACATATAATTGGTCTCCTGTTAGGTCATAAGACTATCCCTACCAACCCTTAGTATATGATAACAAAGACTTAAGATCATCATCTCTCTACACCTTAGATGTGTAAAAGTTCTCTAAGAGCTAGATATATTTCAATCAACACTTATGCTGATTATAAGGATTATTCTCATCAGCATTAATGTTATGTATGAGATAACTTATGAAAAATTTCTATAGACACGTGGTATTCTCATTAATATTAATATCGTGTAAAAAGATATTTTCTTCAAACATTATTGTTGATATAAGAGACTCCCTCCCTACTGGTATATTTAAAAGGAAAAGACTTTTGACCCCTCTAGCATAAATAAGAAGGTTCAAGGTATGAGAGCTATAAATACTCTTTGAATCACCCAAGTAAAGGGTTTTAAATCTTTATTTTCTATTGCATATTTATTTTCGGAGTCTCTCTTTAAAATATTATTACATTTTCTCTCAAAAAAATACTTAAGCATTTAATAATTCCTAAATTTACTAAAAAAAACCTTTTACAGGTATTAGGTCTACCAACCTTCTTGGCTAAAAAAAATAAATTAAATTGTCAAAACTAAAAGATTAACTAATTATTTAAAACATAAACCTTATCTCTTAGCAACTAGAATTTTTTGAAACACTTTTATAGATTCACTAACCAAATTTAAAGTAGGAAAAGTATTTAATTATCTCCACTTAATAATTTCAACTTTAATCATCGAGAAACAACAATTTACCATCATAATTCTCAATTTTTTTTTGGAAAAACTCAATCCTCCTTTTCAAGATATGGAGACACTCTTTTAATTTTAATGTATGAAAAGATAATTATTAATCTTGAGGAGTGTAACTCAATTGATTAAGTATTAAGTTTGTTTTTCAATAATCACTAGTTTGAGTATCATAAATCTCAAAGCCACTAAAAATTTATATAATCTTTAACTTGAAAGCAAAACAAACAAACAAAGATGGCTATTCAATTACTGCAAAAGCAAAAAAGAAACGAAAAAAGAATGGCTTGTTTTCTCCGGAAATAGCCAGGCCATGCTGGGTTTTTGCCACAGCCTGTAAGTTGTGACAACACCCTAAAATAAGGGGGGAAAAGTAGAGCTAAGTCTAAAATATAACCTTGTCAAGATTACAAGGACTTGTAACTGAATTGCCTTCCTAAACCAGTTTGATTCGGCCATGAAGATGTCGTAGATTTTGGGAGAAACACTTTGGTATTAAAGCAATCAAAATAATCTTTAAACAAACGTGGTTGGGCCCCATTTGTTTCTCTTTCAATTTCTCAGCAAGAACCCAACCTTTTCTTTTACCAGGTAATTTACCCTTTTGTTTTCTTTTGGTAAATTCTTGCATTCTTTGAATTATCTTTATGTAGTCATATGTTTGGCTTCTTCTTTATAATCATCTCTCAAAGCTTTCATCTCTATTGTCTTTTGAAGTGGATAAGACATTGTTTGTGTGTTTCATATGAACCTTTTTGACTAATAGGAACCTTCCTATACCATGTTGACACTTTCTGGGACATTATTTACATCTTAGGACTATCATTGAAACTTAAAAAATAAGCCTTTAATTTTCTGCGGTTTTGTTTGGTGGGTGAGTACAATGCCTTTGTGGGATTATGGATCTCTTTCTCGCTTTAAGAATTTTAGAGGCTTCTTTCAGGTTAGTGTTTCTTTTCTGAAAAGGTTGTTTCTTTCTCTTTTGTTCTTAGCCTTTGGCTTTTAAATTGGAATATCTTATGTGGGTTTGCTTTGTTGTTTTTGATGTTGTTGACATCTTACTTGTATAGCAGAATGTGACTCCTTTGATTTTCTCTACCAACATAACAATATATGTAAGAGACATTTATGTTGTAGTTCTTTGTGAAATCTGGTAGGTTTATTTGGACTTTTGTGGTGAGAGATCAGATCATTGTTGAAGAAGGATTTTAAAATTTGGGGTTTTAGAGTTTTGAGGGTAAAGAGGAAGTCTCTACTTATGTCTGCTATGTCTGTGTTGAAATTTGAAACCTGCAATATAAAGCAAATTAAAATTTAATGTAATGAAACCACTGAAAAATGAAAGCATTGAACAACTAGAGCTAATTGCTATTCACTGCTATTAATCGGAGAGGATTCAGTATACTTACTGGTAATTGTTTAAACAGGGATTCAGGGAATGCTGTAGTTGAATAGCGGTCCTTTACAGCTTCATACTTGGGCATTTATTTTATTCAGTGTGGGTTTTGGTTGTTAATTTGTTCGATAAAAAACAGCCATTAATGGAGGAGTATTAGATCTTGTAAGTATCATTAGGTTTAATACATCATAAGTTGAATCTTCGTTTTGACCCATACATGCCTTACTTAGCATTCGGTTAATATTAATACATATAATTGAATTGTAGATCTGCTATATAGGCTTTAGTTGAGTAGTCAAAATAACAAGTGAGAAGTGAATCTTTAAATTGGAGCATTGGGTTAATCTGCCTTCTCCAATTATTCTATGAAATGTTATATTTTTCCAGTGGTTTCCAGAAATCGTATCTTTTATTTTACAATGATGCAAAGCTGGAAGCCTTGAGAAAACAGGTGCACTGGATTTTCTATATCACATGGCTTTTTTTTTTTAATTGCGGTTTAGCTCCAATCTCTAGTTTCTCATAGATGCTTCAGAATGAGTGTCTATGGTTAATCACTTTAGTTTTGGAGCTGGTTTCATGATGCTGGTGATGGTTGATTGTGTTAAGTTTAATAGTTCAATAAGAGGATAAGGGAGGATAAGTATAACAGTTTTGTGCATGCCATTTGCCACCTCCTATTGTGATAAACTATCACGCATTTCAGATTAGGGAGGATAAGTGTAAGGGCTGTGCTTTTCTCTGGTGCTAATTCTGGATGCAGTTGTAAGACTCCTTGATGAGGGTAAGTATAGTGAGTGCATAGCAGTTGTTAATGTAGGCATTGAGCTGCCACATAGAATGACCATTAAAAGAATCAGAAGTTTTATTTTATCCAGTTTATTGTGAACAATATTTAGTTGTATGGCATCTAAACATTGAGGACTTGCTAATAATGAAGGCCTGAAGTACTGATCTTCAGATTCTGAACCTGGGTTGCAAGTCTTAGTCGATGGTGCGGTTTGAAACAATGGAAGAAGCTCTATCATCCTTCATGAGAAGTCCTGTTGGCTGGTCCTTCAAGGTGTTAAAGCAAAAAAGACTTAAAATTCATTGGTTACTGTCAATAAGTTATGCCACAAAATAAATGGCTACCAATGTTTGGGATAATGCTTTCATGAAGAACATTATCTTGATGACATTTCTGCATAGCATTTTTTGGAGACAAGCAAGCAAGTATCACTGCATAGGGAACTAATTTTGCAGATTGGTGAGTGAATGGAATGCTGATGATCCAAGTATTGGATGCATAATGTCTTGTCATTTCTTATTTAGATGCTGTGATTAGTAGTTTAAACACTATATATAACATTTGATATAGGTGTGTTTTTTTTTTTTTTTAATATGTACCTAGTCTACTGTTTGGGTTCTGATTAAAAGTTTGATAATTTTATATCTGAGGTTTTGGCCTGATATACACTGTATTAAACTTCATGAATTGTGTGACCACTGGGATCTTCATTTTTTTACCTGAATATTGGTTTGTTGGGGTTATCAAGGATACATCAATCAACAGGCTGGATATGACTGTGAATAATTGTCAGCCATTTTCGCTGATGACCTTCCAGTAATAGAGCACACGAATGAAGAGGTATAGTTGTTACTAATAGATCTTCATTGTGGTGTGAAGGCCTCTCTGCAATATGACAATGTGAAGTTTTGGGTTTGTGTTTACAAGGCTAGTGGCTCTATTTTTCTGGCTCTTTTTCTGAAAAGTTGCTGAATTTAAGCTCTTTCATTTTTATAATCACTATAAATTTCATGGTTATGGAGAGCCTCTTTATCAGTTTGTTTTTGCTGTACCTATTTAAGCTTTATAATAGATGCTATTATGTAGTGCTATTTTCTGTTCAATGGTGAAGATAGTCCCTAGTCATTTTCTGTCGGTGCTGAGGTTCCTGTTTTATTCATTTTTAGTCCATAGATAAAAATATTTCAGTATCAACTGTCAAAATTCGTGATCTAGAATAGATAATTCCGCTGTAAGTGTATTTATGATATGTATCTTTAAGAAGTGATAGTGCTGCATGCATAATTTGGGTTTCCTTCTTTATTCTTTGCTCTTTAATGCTTGTATGATTGATGACTTATGGAGCTCGAGTTGCATATGCATTGAGAAAGGTGCTTATACCTTTCTTGCATTCATAAACAGTAAAAGTAAGGCATAACATCAATAACTTTCCTTATAATTTTTACTGTTAATACCTGTTATCATATTTCACCAAACAGACCTTATGTTACTTTCCTAATGTCCCTTTATTTGGAGCTCAAAGTCTGATATTAGATTACTCTAAATGGTGACATGCATAAATGCAGTACAAGATGAGAGAGGTCGAAATGAGGGAGTTCCAGCTTGGTTATAGTGTACATACTGTGAGGTCCCATGGAGCTTCACTTGCAAAGACACACATGCATGATTGGCTTATACTTCTGCTTCTTGTGGTGATAGAGTTCATCCTCTATCTCACGCCTCCATTTTATCGATATGTTGGGAAAGATATGATGACAAATCTTAAATACCCTTTGTTAGATAATACAGTGCCTGTTTGGACTGTCCCAGTAAGTATTGTGGCTTCATTTGCTAAACAATAACATATGTTCCAAGGAAACCATGTGAGTAACAATAACATTGATGGGACCCTTTTCTGTTTTCTGATGATTAGATATATGCTGTTCTCTTGCCTGTGGTGATATTCCTCTTTGTCTACTTTCGTAGGAGAGACATCTACGATCTTCATCATGCCATACTAGGTGATAACATCCTGCCTCCTACTTACCTTTTTATCTGTAAAAGATTTCTGTTATCCAATCTGCTGAAAAAATTCTCATGATGCTTTATGTGTGTTCACTATTGCAGGCCTCTTATTCTCCATTCTAGTGACAGCTGTCATTACTGATGCAATAAAAAATGCAGTTGGTCGGCCTCGACCTGATTTCTTTTGGCGTTGCTTTCCTGATGGAAAGGATGTATGCTTTTATGGACCTGCAGTTATTTGTTACTTTCTACTGTGACGATTGATAAAAGATCACCTCCTGTCCGCATTTCATAACATTTGTGGTTACATAATTTAATACCTGAAACCTTATTGATCTACAGGTTTATGATCAGCTGGGAAATGTGATATGCAATGGTGAGGAAAGTGTCGTAAAGGAAGGGCATAAGAGTTTTCCCAGTGGGCACACTTCATGTAAGTGTTCACCGTTACAAATAATTTCTATACAAAACAATTAAAAAATTCTTGAGCACAAAGTTAATTTATGCCGAGTGATGATGAAATATTCTTATCTCTACATTGAAATATGGAAATTTTGGTTAGGGAAGCTGCAGAAATTGAACACCTAATACCAAAGCTATGCTGGTTCGATACTTTTGGCAGTCATTTTAGCTTTGAGGAATAATGATTTTCAATTTCCAGGGTCCTTTGCTGGTCTGGGTTTCCTATCACTCTACTTGTCTGGAAAGCTACAAGCGTTTGACCGTGAGGGCCATGTTGCAAAACTATGTATCGTCTTCTTACCACTACTAGCTGCAAGTCTTGTTGCCATTTCCCGAGTGGATGACTACTGGCATCATTGGCAGGATGTCTTTGCAGGAGGTCTCTTAGGTGTGTTCCTTTTCATTGTTCATTTAGTCATCTAGATGAAACTTCCTCATTGTCTATTGGATGATTACCTTTGCTAACTATTGCAGAGGCATCTTTTGCAGGACTAGTAGTGGCAACATTTTGCTATTTGCAGTTCTTTCCTCCACCATATCATCCTCAAGGTATGTTTGTTGGCAAATTTTATATGGCTCCTTTTATTTTTGTTGAACATTAGAGTCCAGGAAGGATTTTGATTGGAACATTTCATATTCTTTGCTAGAGAATGATTAAGATTTAATTTTAAGCTTATTCGCCTTGTGCACGAATATTATTTTGATTAGACATCTAGGTTACAACTAAAGATATCCAATTAATGTACTTAGCTTCTTAGAGCATTCTTGCTATCATAGATGCAAGCTGCACAGCTGCGGTGGCTGCTGCTATTTTCTGGTTTTAGACCCATATACTCAAATCAGAGTAATGGAAGGGGGCCTATGTTCTTTGTGTCTAAGATTGTTATGAAGCTTCTAATGCTGGAGCCAGATGCAGACTCTGATATCCAAAACATAGCTAATTCCAATGTTATTGTTGTTTTCTACATGGAACTCAATTTAATCTAAGGGAGCATGCAAATTTTCAAGTTGCATTCAGCTAAATGATTGTCTTAATTCTGTAAAAGTGTCAGTCATCAAATCTGACCACAACCTAAATGAATTGGCATTATGTTTTCTTCTCTGCGGTGACATGTTCATCTGACCTTCTGCATGCAGGTTGGGGACCTTATGCTTACTTTCGGGAACTCGAGGAGTCAGGTGCATATTCACAAGCAGCTGCTACTGTAAATCCACTCAATGCAGAGCCAATGGATTCACATGTTGAGAGCAAAGAAGATGATAATGATGGATTTTTGGGGCTGCATCTGGCACGTGACTCGACTATGCCTCTTGAAGATGTGGAATCTGGGAGGAGGTAATTACTGATAGATGCAAAATTATCAGCCAAAGTTTCTCCTTTACAAGAAAAACATCATGTCCTTGTACATCGTTCATGTGGTGTTCTGTTAGCTTGCTGCTTCTTGGCTTGTAGCAGGATTGGCCCTTCTGCTTTGTTTTGCCCTAACGAAACACATTCATTCATTAAACATAAACATATCACATACTAAATGTAAATTGGTCAAAATTACAAGTGATGAATACCTTTTAACTCCCTCTGGATTCTTGACTCAACAGTCTGCAGTGGCAACAATTCATTTTACCGTTTGGGAATTTAAATTCATTTTCTTTTCAAAATATTTTTCACTTGAAAATATATTAAAACAATATATTTTAAAAAAAAACTATTTAGATAATTCAAAGCAACAGCTAATTCAAAATGCAAGCGGCAATATTAGCATTTTCTTTAGTTTTCCTGTCAAGATATTCTAGGATTAAGTTTTATTAGAGAGATTTAATGGTGTTTAATATATAATTACTAGATATTTACATATAAGAAGACGAGAGTAACCTGAGGTTTATCTCTTTTTCATACTATAAATATCTAATAATCAAAGCTTGCCATAATTTTTTTTATTTGATAAGTCTTTGTGTTATGATATGATGTATGTATCTAATAATTACAATTTAAACATTATAATTTTTTATTTATTTATGCGTCGAGATGGGATTGAATCTCTTTTATAATTGAGTTTTAGAAATTGCAAAAACATATTTCGCTAGAATTTCAAAATAAAAATAGAAGGAAACTTTTTCTTTTTTGGATAATTCATGCAATTTATTTTTATATAACCTTCGATATATTCTTACATTTGTAATTATATCTATTATGTCTTTGTATAATATCCAATTTTTTAATATATTTTTCTTTCAAGCTTTATTTTTTAAACTAGCATAATTATATTTTTCATTTTAATAATACTCGAGTGAGATACATAAAAATATAAATTTAATTTTTCAAAAAAACAATTAAGACAAATTTAGCTATTTATCCGTGTGTATGTATATAAAATATGGGAAATTTTTTTGATGTCTAATTATCCTCTAATGAGAAATACTTGACTTGCATATGCCCAACGTCATTATGTGAACCATTAACGATCCTATTGGAAATTCTCCTGATTAGTTAAGAGAATAGCTGTTAAACTCTATCTCATAAGTTAATTCGAAAAATTTATGATTTAAAATTTGATCTGATTAAAATTTTAATTGAATTAAATAAAATATTAACTCTTTAAAGTTTATTCAAATTAATCAAGTTTTTAATATTCAGGATAATTCTGTTAAAAATTTTATTCGGGCTACACCAAATTAATTTTTTTTTTTTTTTAAACCTAACTTAATTTATATCTCGGAGGAATATAGGTGGGTCCATTTGACACCAAGGCAAGATAAGAATGTGCAATGGGCTGGCAAGCCGACGTCCTGTTTGTCTTTGTTGCGCCGAGTTTTTTTTTATATAATTATTTTTTATATATATTTTAAATTTTTTTATATACTAATATAAAAAAATTAATATTCCAATATATTTTAAAATAAAAAATACTTTAAAACACCTCATTATCACACCACCGAATGCCATTTTATGATGCCTAATTATTCTTTGATAAGAAACACGTAACTTGCACTTGAGCACATGCTTATCCACTAAACCAATTATGAATAGTAAGTAGCATCTGATCCATCCACGTCATCATGTGTACAATTGACGGCCCTGATGGAAATTCTCTAATAACCAAATCCCTGATTGGCTAAGGCTTAAGAGTCAGAGGCACAAATTTTAATCAAGAGAGATTTTTAATTTCAATGGCAGAACCAAAAGCAGACCAAAAATATCCTTCACCATCAGGTACAGTATCATCAATTTAATTCTGTAGATTTTCTTGATGGGTTTTTGCGTGAAACAGAAAAAGATTATATATATTTTTTTGCTGTAATTTTTTTCATTTTTGATGCAGAAGAAAAGGATGTAAAAGCGCCAAATGTGATTGAAATATCCAAGGAAGAGATAGAGGCAATCGTTCATGGTGGAAAATCTCCACGCCATTATAAGGAAACACATGGAAGAAGTGATGATATTGATGAGGATACCCCCATAGATGAAGTTAAAGGACCAAGTGTGTTTGAACGAGTCAAGGAAGAGATCGAAGCCCTTGTTGGGGCTATTCATCCTAAGAAGAAGGACAAGAGTGACGTGTCTTCTTCTTAGAGGGGAGATGAAGTGGGTTTGGTTAATTTGTCTTTTGTTGTATGACTTCCTGTTTTGAATACACAAGTTAATGTTTTAAGCAATCAAGTTGTGTTCTTCATGATGGCTGGCTCTCTGTTTCACTTGAAGAAGAAGAAATTGTTTCTGTTAGGTTTCTTTTGCTGGGGTTTTCTAGCAAAACATTATTTAGCTGCTGGCTGCTGTGTGTATTATCCCTGGTTTTAGACCCAGGTAACCTCAAATTGTGGTAATTAATGGAAGTGGGCAATGTGGCCTATTTTTTTATTTACTCCCTTTTGTGTGGAGTGCTCTGTAAGATTTGCTGCTAAGAGCTTCAATGAAGCTTATGCAGGCTGGAGCAAGAAAAGCTTGGAGTTCGTTTTGGTATATAATTGGTTTTTGATTGTATCCATTGAAAACTGATTGTTGATTTTTTACGTCTTTTGAAATCAAAAGACAAAAACAAACAATTTTTCAGTTTATTGTTTTCAAATTTGGTTTCAAATGATACCGAATGACCTCTTTTATAGTAAGCTATATGTCAATTTGGTTGGAGTTTGAGAACAGATTGTCATTTCTGCTGGATAGCCAATTCCCATTGACATTATGTTTTCTTCTGTCAGTGTCTTGTTTGTTAGATTTCCTGTTTGTAGGGTGCGGACCTTATGCTTACTTTGAGCAGTTTAATGCTCTGCTGTTGCTTCTGTAAATTGGTAAAATTTGAAGTAATGCAGACATTTCGATACCCACTTGGTTCCCGAATCTTGATGCTATATTGTTTCTGCATCTGCAAAGTAATTCTTATGGATGAAATCTGTTTTTGAAAGGTGTAGTTTGCAAGAAATGGTTTTGTTCTTGCCAAAAACAGGGCCGCAACAGAAAGTCATTGATAGACCTCAGGAGGTGAGGAGCTGGAGTCTTGACTGCTAAGGCCGGCCTCAACAGTTCAAGTAAGGGATGGCAATGGCCTCCGCCTCCAATTATCCGAATGGATGCGGGTGGGTTTAGAGTCAAGAATGTATCCTCTTCTTGCATGGAGGTTCCATATCCAATTATGTAAATTAAAAATATGAGATTTTCACCTCACACGGCTCGTTTAATTCTTTCAAAGTCATTGGAGTCCTTTCATTGGTTGTAATCAATTTTCCATTATACTATCATATATAAATATGTAATACCCTTCTTCTTAAATCTAATTTTATTTCAAAGAACACTTTGTCCAGCTCAAATGTAAAGAATCTTAGGCCAATTTAGTGTAATCAAATATGAGTGCCTTGTGGATGTAGAATTCGAACCTCCGATGAGGTCCATTCTTCGATGGAGGTGGATATGGTGCCTTGCAATTTGACTCTGATGGGTATAGAGGCGGTGACAAAGGTGGAGGGTGCATTATCCGTTTTACTTAAGCTCCATTACCATCCCTCGCTCAAGTCCTTGCCTTGAGAGAGCTTTTCAGAGTGTCGTAAGCTTGTGTTTGCGTGTTTATCCATACATTAATTAGGAGCACACTCATGCCAAGTCGAGCTTAATACCATATGTTTATGATTGGTTCTGGCTTTCCAAATCTAAACTTTTCTGTCGAAAGATTGAAAGAAGGTCTAGCAGGATCATCAAAAGGCAACACTCGACTTTGCTAAGCATTTTTCACTTGTTTTTACTTCAACTCCATGACCTCAGAAGTTTACTTGTTACCCTTGACAGTTTCCTATTACGCAATCAGGTTACATTGACATCCCAACGGATTCCAGCGGATGATGAGAGGCAGGCCAGTTAATCTTCTGTTGCAAACTACTTTCGCTTTGTAGCTCAACTCAATGAACTTGAAAGCTTTTCGTGGAAAAATGCCTGCCATTGCAACTCTTTTTTCCCATCAAAATGCCTTTTGTGACAACTCAAGCTGCCCTAGTCAATCTTTTCATGAGTGTGCACATTCAAACGAAAATCGCAATTTCTTTTTTGATTCAAACTCAAAATAATAATGCAGAATACAAACTCATTTATCACGAAAATCAAAAAACAAAACACAAAAATGACTTCTTGACAGCTTCTTAATTAAAATCAAATCTCAATCACATGCCCTTTCTTGTTAGAATCCAGCCTTCTCGAAGTAAGATTCCAAAGAATCTAAACTAAAACCATGCCCGAGCCCATTTCCATATCCGAACCCGAACCCAACCCCACAACCCATACCAACCCCAAAAACTAGCTTGGTGTTGTTCCATGGCCAGCTACCATACCCGAGTCCACCCACCAATCCGAAGCCTGCTCCAATTCCACATCCGATTCCAACACCGCCCCCAGGACCCAGAATGGTTTCCTCTACTTTCTTGTAACTGTCTTGAAGGAATTCGGGTACTGGGAATTGATTTCCATTCTTTCTCTTGCTGTCATTTGTATTCCATTTCCAAAGAGAGGTGGAGTTTTTAGTCTTTGTCTGGGTTTTGGATTTTGGCTTCATTCTACGAGGTGAGCAAAGGATAAGATTTTGGAGAATTGTGGCATTTATGCTTATGTTGTATTTATACTATATAAGTATAGCAATACAGACCCAGTACAGGGGAAATACTAAGATTTCATAAGCTGGGGAGGGGGGCTCAACATAGAAAAAGAAAAAAAATACAAGGATGGATGGTAAATAAACAAGAGTGCGAGGGCCACTCTTAAATATAAGTACCCTTGATTAGTCCTTAGATAAAGAGGGTAAAATTTAGAAGAAAAACAAAAGGTGAGGGTTGATCTGATCAGACAGTGGTGGTTATTATTTGAGCCACACCAATTTAGAGAAGTTTTATGTAGTTTATTGGACCAATACATTTTTAAGTGGTTGACGTGGCGGATTCTACTTTTAAAAAAAATAATTTTTTTATGATTTTTTTTATTTGGATTATGGATAGTTTGCTTTTAACTATATTAGAAATAATAAATTTAGATTTGATGCATGAAATCTAAATATTTGATTAGGAAAAACATAAGAATCTTTACAAATGGGACATGAAATGCTTTGAATAAAGGCCAATATTAATAAAATACATATAAACATTTTAATAGAAAAATAAATATAAACTTTGAACACAAGGTAGTGTGACATTAAGGATGGCTAATTTGCCTTGGTATCATTACACCACTAATAAAATAACTTCAAAAAAATTCACAGTTTATGAAGTAAATAGTTTTTTTTTTCAAACTTTTTTTTTTAAACTATCCCTTTTAAATTCTTTTCTTCCAACTTCATCTTTCAATCTTTTATTAATTTTAAATTAATCATCATGATTTATTTTAGTTTATTTTTTATAAAATTATCGTAGTTTTAAACAAATATTTTGATATTTAATTAGTGTTAAATATTTATAAATATCTATTTTTTATCATATTATTAAATAAGAAATAATTTTAAAAAATAAAGTTTTTAAACCCATTCAAGCATATGATTCAAGTCGTGAAGCCCGAGTTAATTTAATATGTTATCATCTTATTAGTCAATCACTTGAATATTTTTGTTTTTTTTTTAAGTTAGAATGATGAAATCTTTTTAAAAATTCAAAAATCAAACTAAATTTTGATTTAGTTGATAGGTCATGGATGATGTTGTTTGTTTGTTTCTAAATTTTAAATATATTTGGTTTGGAAAAATAATAAATTAATAGTGTTTTTCAATGTTTTATATACAAATATAAAAAATGAAAAAATTTATATTAATACATTTTCAAGCTAACAATACTTTCAAAAAAATATCTTATACCATAATATTAAATATTATCTAACTTATTAAATCAACTAAATATAACCAAGTCAATTATTATCTAGTTGAATATAAAACCCGATCTAAACTAATTCCATGTTAAGAGATTATCAAGTTAACTTGTTGGTGCTGGCAGGTTTTAATAATTGCTCTTACCTCGACAAAGGTTTAAAGGTTTATATATATATATATATATATACACCTTCACCAACTTACCAAAGTAACTCTAGTCGTGATCATGTCACTTAAAAGTTATTTAACCATTTAACATTTTGAATTGAGCCCACGCGTTAATTATTTCCGTTGTTTTTATTTTAAAAGTAGAACGCAAACAAATTAAAATTAAAATAATCGATTGGCTCCCGTGATATATTTTATATTACTAGGATGTAATTAGCTTAACTTAATTTAATGTTTCAAAGTGAAATTCACCTAGTTTTAGAAAGGTTTTAAGCTGGGTTTGTGTTCATGACAAGTCTAATACATGAAACTTAAACTTGTTTAAATTAATTAGACTCGAGCAGGTCTACAACGAGCTGCGTCAAAGTGAGCTTACATGTGTTTTCTATCATTATAATTAATATATTTAATTATATTATAATTATTTGTGACGTATACTTCAATTAATGCCTTATCAGATCTCAACTCCTTGCTTCTTCTTCAACTACTATAGAAACTTCTACTTATTTTTCTAGTTATAAAATCCCATAAAAAAATATCATAAAAAAAAAATTATAACACAGTGTATCTCGGAGCTTATAACTCACACATGCATATAATTGCTAAATCTGTTATTAAATTTGATTTTATAAAATTAATATATTTAATTATTATGATGTTTCAAAATCCAATAAACTTAAGAATGAAGTTCTTGAGTGGATAAACACATGTTCACGTCAATATTTGTCTTTTCTAAATCTCACAAAGTAGATGGTTGGTGGTAGAAGTCCTAACACTTGCAAAACAATCTTTTTTTGTGGGATTTAGAGACCCTCATATTATAAAGTCAGTGATTTTTAGTAAAAGATTGCAATGAATAAGAGAATGAACTTTAAATTACAAGAACAGAAGTGTTTGTTTTTATTTTTGTATAATTAAATAAACATAGTCTTGCGGCCCAACATGGAGTCTATAACGATCGTCATGCTCATACCTATATATATGTGGGCTTAATATGTAGATGAACTCAAGGATGTTGAGTCTAGTAGCTCGTAAGACTCATATCTGTTTGGACTCAGCGCATAGTTGAACTCAAGAACGTGAGGTCTGTCAACTTGCCAAAATCATATTTACTTAGGCTTAGTGCGTAGCTGAACTCAAGAATGTTGGGTTTGACAGCTCGTCATGCCTAGGTCAACTTGGGCTCAACGCGTATCTGAATACAAGGATGTTAGGTTTGACAATTCAATAGACCTATGTTTGTTTGGGTTCAACGCATAGCTAAACCCAAAGATGTTAGGTTTAACAGTTTAACAGACCTATGTTTATTTGGACTTAACACATAACTAAACTCAACGATGTTGGTTATGACAGCTCACTCGATCTATATATACATAGGCACACGGCGCGCAATTGAACTCAAAGATATTGGGTCTGGAAGCAAGCTAGATCTATATTAATTGGGTCTAACATTCTGTCAATATTGGGTTATTACCTTACCTTTGACCCTTTTAAATATGAATAGACTAAAAATTAAATTTTAAAAATACATTGATCCATCAAATTATATATTAGATTATTTTAGTTAATGAAATCTTATATAATCTTTTTTTCTTTTATATAATTACAAGCTCACAGAAGAGCTAACTCACTAACTTACAAATACAAACTTACTAATTAGTCTAATTGATCATTTCAATATTATTAAAATTATGAGTTTACTTATAAAATTATATGATTTTATAAGTTAATATATAATGCAAAATCCCTTTAGACATTCAAAAATTGATAAAATCATATTGAAATGGAATAAAATCGTGTAAACTTGGGATTTTACAACTGTTTTTTCGTTTTCATGTAAAATATAAATTTATTTCAATTTGTTACGTGGATACGATGAATCGTGAGTTGAGGAGTGAAATTGTTTCCCAAAAATCATTATTTTCTTCTTCTTCATTTATTTTCCTAGGACATATAAGACACTACGAGATAAGGGAAAGCAACATGTTTGACTATTTTTATCTCCAGCTTTCGAAAAGACATGTTGTCGAAGCAAGAACTGTTTGTTTATTGAAAACAAATCCTAAAGCATGCTTTAATTTTATTGAATTTAAGGGGATCAAGAAAAAAAAAATATTGCGCTTTCCCTGGACGGTTAACTATAATCTCTGTGTCGTTAATACCAGGCTGACCCTACGATGTTGGTGATGTGAATGACTCTGATTCCAACTGTCTCCCTTGAATAGATTGGAAACAGAAGTGAAAATTATGTCGGTGAAATCTAGAGTAACAGCGCAGGAATTTCTTATTCATGAAAAATTAAGAAAGTAGTAATTTTACAAATAATTAATTGACTTTTGATCTACCTCCTTTCTAAAAACAACTGAACTTTGTTTTTTTTTTTTTAGTTTTAAAAGTATTTTTAAAAAAATTTAAAAATTAATTTTTTATTTTTTTCTTTACTTCAAAATTATAGAGGCCTTAGACTTAATTGCCATATTAATTAATATCTCTCGCACTCGCTATCGATCTTGATTCAAAATCTTCATATGGTTAGAAGTTAGAACTCGGATTCAAGAGGGAAAAATAAACGCTATTGAAGCTGTAAGTTTGGTCGGTTATATTGTCGGCCGGCAACAAAAGTCAAAACAAACCATATACCTTCAATATTAGGCCAAATAATTGTCACAAACTTAACTTTATAATTTTTTTTTTGCATTTTAAAATAATTTTTTAAGAATTTTTTTATTTTAAATTAATTTTTTTAGTGTTTTTAGATATTTGTTATATGCTAATAATGTCAAAATTAATTTTTTAAAAATAAAAAAAATATATATTATTTTAATATATTTCTAAACAAAAAATACTATAAAAATAACCATTAATATAATTTCAAACACTCCCATTTACCTTAAATGTGCTAACCTACTTTCGTTGACCTCACTGTGGCATAAATAACACTGTTTCTTTGCTCGTCAGACGTAATTGACAAACCATTTGCACCGCCATCGAAATACTCCAAGCTCCCCCCTTGTATAAATAATACTCTTTCCCCACCGATCCAAAGCATAAAGTAGATCAAAGGTCCCTTCCATCAAGAAAAAAAAGAGAGAATCCACAACTTCCCTCTCTTTCTCTCAAAAACTAAAAATGGAACTGGCTCCTCGCTCCTTCTATGGTTCCTGGAAGAGATACTGGAGAAGAAAGCGATACCAGCGATTCGACGGTGCGATCACAGCCCGAAAGAACATTAAGGTGACGAGATTCGGAGGCAGCCCACGAAGGGTATGGAAGATCAAAGCAGTGCCCAAGCTAAGAATTTTGAAGAGCATTGCTTCACCATTGAAGCTAATGAGCAAGCTCAAGAACGCTTATATTAACATGATGCTTGGTATGGCTGGAAATGTGGACGGAACAAATGTTTTTGGAAACAAAAGGGTTCCAAGAGGCAGGCAAGTTAAAGCTCCTAATTACCCGAGTGAAGCGTTTGAGAAGAGGTTGGTTTATGAGATTTATAAGAACCTGCTAGCAACTCGAGAATTATCCACCGTGAAGATCAGTAATTAATCATAAGTGGATATATACATTTCCTCAAGGTATTTGTATTGAGACTATAATTATAAAGTTAAACCCATTATATTTCTTTCTTTCTTTTATAATCCTGAGAGTCCAGCCCATATTTTATTGTTTATTAAGTTATTTGTTAGAACCAACTTTAAAATATAAATGGAAATTTCCTCCATTTAATCTAAGCAATTAGAAGAAGAGAACGTACAAATATTATTAGTATTTCATACTATTTTATTTATTTAAATGGAAATTTCCTCCATTTAAAATATTTTTATTTAAAAATGCATTAAAATAATATATTTTTTATTTTTTAAAATTATTTTTTACATTATTATATCAAAATAATTTAAAAACATAAAAAAAACAATTCAATATTTTCTAAGAGCCTGTTGGGACAAAAAAACAAACTGCACCTAAATCTTATGTTTTTGATTTTTTTATATATATATAATTAATTTGTCAACTTGCTTGAGTAGTTTGGTTCATTGTTTCAACAAGACTTAAAAATTCATATAAAATGTTTTATGCAAAACAAACATTCTCTTTCCGTCCAAATTCCTAACAAGGATAAGACAAACACAACTTAAACAAATAAAAAATTAAAAGGTGATTAGACAACAAATTATTTTAATAAACTAGTACGTTATCTTGCAAAAAAGATTCTTCCGGCCGGCCCCAATGTCTTTCTCGAAAGCAACCGTGTGCCAAATCCATGGAACCTCGATAAAATATGATCCCGTGAAGACTGAGATGCCCGCAAGGGATTAATTTCTTCTTTGTTGTATTTTTTTTTTCCAGTTTTGACGTTAATTGAGATATGTTTGATCAATGCACGAAAAGATAATTAATTTTAAGTGATTAGATATTTTTAATTAAATATGTGAAAAAGACCTTAATTATTATCAAATAATAGGGTACTTAATGAATTGACCCCATAAGAGTCCTCATGAGATACGGTAATGATATCACCACTAAATTATTCTTTTAATATATATATTCTCTTACATCAAATAACAAATAATATTTGGATGATGGATATTTACGCAACAACAATAATAAATAAAATTATAAATTATAAATTTCTTACTTGATATATATAGAGAGACCTATATAGTTGTTAATTCAGCGCTCGTGAAATTAATTGAGGTGTCCACAAGCCAACCGGAACACCTACATTAATAAAAAAACTGTTTAGGAATTCAAAACAATATTCTTGAATTTTTTTTTATTAACGTGGATATCCGGGTTAGGTTATGTGCACCTCAATTAATTTCATGAGTCCTAAAATTAACAATCATATAAATTTCTAATGGACTTAAAATTTATAAAATTTTAACTGATTATTTTTTAAAAAATAAATTTAAAACTGATCAATTAAGATATATAACTGAAATTAATATCTCAAATTTCCTGGACATCAATGATCTAGCTATGAGCAGTCCATTTCAAGGCGTACGGGAGATCACTGGTTAGTGTACCCAAAAAGTAGAATTCTAAACCAATTTTTCATGTAAGAAAAGAAGGTACTGACGTAATAAATATATTTTCTGGTATTATAATTTTTTTTATTGAGAAATATTAAAATAACATCTACATTTAAAAAAATAAATTAAAAAATAAATGAACTAATCAATCAAAAAATAGTCGTTGATACTAGTTTGAAACTAAAGTGAGGTGCTCATCTTACTTGTAAGAGCAAAAGATATACACACACACACACATTTTTACTTTGGTTATCCTTTTTAATTTATATAATTTATTTATTTTAGAGGTTAATTTTGATAGCTATTTAAAATATTTTTTATTTATATAAATGCATATACAAATTAAACTTATCTATCTAAAATTTAAGAGAAAAAAAATTAAAGCTAAATTATAATATTTTTTTAAAGTAATGAAATTATAGAAATAATTCAATAGATAAATTGAAAAAGAAAATAGACTAAATGGTTTAAAAGATGAGAGAGGGGGTATTAATTAAATTTTCAATTAAAAATTAATTAATGAAAATTAAAAAAAAATGTTAGGTCTATACACCAGTTTATTTTTTAAAAGAGTGGACGATACGTTATTTACTCTAGTTTTTTAATAGATAACGTGTTATCTGCTAGGGTATTTTTTGGTAACTTTATTTGGATCCAAGTACTAGGATTTAAAAAACTTGTTCTCATTTAAAGCACTACAAAAATATCATAGAAATCTCAATAAATATATTTTCAAGTTTAAAACATCTTTTAATTAGTTTAAAAATCTAAAATTAAACCAAATCAAAACAAAATTAATGAATCAGCTCAAAAATCCAAAACTGAATTAAACCAAACCAAACCAAATCAAAACAAAACTATCTTCACTGAACTTCCCTTTCAATACCAACTCATTGACACCAAATTTATTTATTTTTAATGGTTGGAATATGGCTGGTCAAACATCTTTTCTCTCCTTTTTTTTCGGCAATCTTTTCTCCTTTCCCTTAACATTCAAGGAATAAAACATGACAAAAATAAAGTTTTTAGACTGAAATATAAAAATCTTTATGAAGTTGTATAATTTGAAATTTAAGAGACTATATTGAAGTTTTTTTTTATGTTTTTTTAAGAAACAACTCTAGTTTTTTTTATATATATATATATATATATATTAATTCTGGTACTTTATTTTTCAATTCTTTGTTTAACAATAACTTAATATTCCTTTTCATCAAATTAAACTTTAATTCCATGCTAACATATTCTTTGACACATCAAATATGCAAGGACATATAAATACAAACAAATCGCAACACATAAAACCATGTCAGCAGAACTTGAAAGGAGAAAATTGAAAAGAAATTAAGTTTAGTGATTAAAATGAAAAAGAAAACATTTAGGAACCTATAAGAAAAGGTGAGGTGGACAAGTAAGTGTGAAAGGACAAACATATATAATAAAACTCCACCTCTCTTTTAGTTTATAGTTAATTAATAATTAATAATAGCGATGGTCTAACCAAACATTGTGAATTGGGCTTCAGTCAGGCCTTAAACGTCCTTTTCTTTTCTTTATAATACATTTTCGTGCCTAGGTTAAAATATTTTCAAGCAGTCGGTTCAAGTTAGTTAGATATAAGATGCTGAAGCTATAATTTACGGATACATGGAAATTAATACAAACTACACCCATATGCACGGTCCACGTTACTAAAGGGGAACAATAACTAGCAAAAGTTTACTTTAGTCCTTAAAATTTTCATTTTTTCTCAATTAAATTCATAAAGTCTTATGATTTTATTTTTCAATCCTCCAACTTTATTTTTATTATGTTTATGTCCTTGAGTTATGAGAAATGAGAAAGAAGGTTACTAGAAAATAAAGAGGATAGAGAGAATTTGCTGACTATATTTCAGCTATAAGAAAAAAAATTAATTTTGATGTCAATGAATTTGTCTTGGAAAGGAGAGTTCAATGATGGTGATTTTACCCATCAATCATGCTAAAAAGAAAAAAAAATGTCAAATGATGAAAGCTAAAAAGAAAATAAGTATAAAAAAAATGTTAATCCATGTAACTTTTCAAATATGTGATCCGAGTCATCATACCAGAAGTACTATATCTGAAAAAATCATTAAGTTCAATTCCTAACTAATCAAATATTAAATGATAAAATTAAAAAAATTAGAAGTGTACAAAAAGGATCTAAAATAAAAAAAAATAGTAATTAAAAGAATGAAGATCAAAATAAAAATAAAAATTAAATTTGATTTTTTATGGATGGGTGAAAAAAAATAATTGTTATAATTTAACAAAGGGGCCTAAAAGAAAAAAAAACAATTAAAAGAATGAGGATATAGGTTGAAATAAAAAACAAAAACAATTTTTGATTGAAGGGTGAAATTGAAAAGAAAAATCAATTTAACAAAAGGACCCAAAAAAACAATAAAAAAATTGACAACGAAATTGGAAAAAAAAATATCGCAAATTGAAATTGAATGATGAAATTGAAAACAAATAAACATTTTACAAAGGGCCAAAAACAAAAATTAAAAATCAAAAGAATAAGGATCAAAGTTAAAATGTCTATAAATAAAAGAATAACTCTAAATTTTTTATGGCCAACGTGATTTCGAGGCGGGGAGAGAGAAAAGAGGAGAAAAAACATAAAATATCAACGATAATAAACTGCACAACTACCGACCACATGCGCAACCTCAAAAGAAAAAAGACACCGTAACACTTTCAATAAAATGGTGAAAGCTGATATTTGATCATTGAAGGCTTCATAGACACTGCTCAAAGGATGAAGGCAACTCCCACATGTTGGAGCATTCATTGCACACACCAGCCACTTTTTATTTTTTTTAATTACATTTTATATTTGTTAAAGATCAAATTTTCCTCAGCTAATCTAATAATAACATAAAAAACAATGTGAAAAATATGAAATTACCCTGAATGTTAGTTTTTAAGTTGTTCCGAACAATTTTGTAATAACTAATGGGACTTTTGAAAAGAACTTAATGTCCTTAACTGGCAGCTACATTGTATTTCTTCCTGTTTAACTTCCATTGGACAAATTCTCTAAAAGTTTCTATGCCAGCCCTTCCTACCTCGAGTTGGAAATGCAATAGAGCCACAAATGCAGCTGAAGTTGACTCAAGGCAAGATAGGAAAAGGGTGGCGATAAAATTGATGACAATGCTCAACGTTCCCACTTACAAATTTATTCAAGTTATAGCATTAAGTTGGATAAAATTGAATATGAACTAGAGCTTACCAAGCATAACTTTCCAACTTGAACCAAGACTAAGGCCATATATTCTTGTCCAGGTGATCCGCCCATTGCTGATCGGTCTTGGGTGGGCATTTAGGTAGTCTGATTCATGACTAGGTTTAATATCTATACTATAATATTTAATAGTTTTATTGATGGAATTTTTTTATCGGTGTAAGATTACTATTTCATCGATATAAATTTTACCAACTAATTTATTAACGTAACAGCACCATTCTTACACAAATTTCAGTCCAACTCGATCTAAAGGAAAATTATTCTTTCATAAAGGTTTTTTACAGCCTCGACAATCTCTATGATAGTTAAAAGTTACTTTTTTTTTTTTTTTATCTTTGTTGAACAAAAAACGTCATTTATATGAATCCTCCCATGTGATTCAGCTCAATAATCTAAATGCTTGAACATTAATTTTAAAATCTTAGAATGCAATATTTTATGGACATTTTCATTAAAAGGATATATCTATTCGTTTCTATTTCATTATTATTTTAAGAAAGAAAGAATAATAATAAGTATTTAATGAAGAAAATACAACTAATCTTTATATTAATTGGAACGACTCTTATAATGAAAATGATAAACTTGCATTCTTCGTTATCTTTGCAACTTATAAGTATTAATTCATATGAAATATATTTATTTTTTCTATGTTAAACAAAACTCGTGTTGGTTTTACTCTAAGAAAAATACAGAAACTAACCTTTTTTTCTTTGCAATATTCTTTACAAGTAGTAATTCATATGAATGTTTATGTGACTTTATATGATCTTAATTACAAGTTCTACTTAGACTAGGATTTTTATCATTATCTAACTAAGAGAAAAACTAATCAACTAGTTAATTCCTAACAACAATAAAACTCTAAATCCTAACTCTTAACTAATATTGAACTCTAATACTCCTTTTAATATCAATTATCATATCATTTTTTTTTATCTTTTTCTTGTTTTATGTCATGCCTTAACAATGTTGATGTCGTTCATATTCCATCATTATCTAATATGGATTTCTTCGACAATGATAAATAGTTTCATGATTGTGCTTAACATCAATAGTATTTTCAAACCTTCAATTGGATTCATAGCTTTTCTAATTGAGATTGACATTTGAGCTTGCACGTCTTCAATTTCTTATAATTTACCTCAAATGTTACAATTAAATCCTTCAGTTCTTTCTCTTCAACAACAATGATACCATAAAGATCTGAAATCTTTCTCTCAAAACTTTTACCCTTTAACATCATTAGCCATTAAGTTTTCCTTAGATTTCTCATGACCTGGATTTTTTTTTTCCAGTGCAACAACTTATTCCTTGTTAAGAAATGGAGCATTGGATTCACAAAATAGAATAAAGTTTCTAATTGCTGAAACTCTTCTTATAGGAGGATAGTTCTGTCGAACAAGATTTTCAACTGGAAACAACATCCATCTTTGTAGATGATTGTTCTAGCTTTGCATCCACCTTTTATTCTTGTATATTATTTGAACATTTCTCTATAGACATTAAAGAATTAGAATTATCTTTATCTAGATAAGACTTTTTGTTACTTTCTTCTATATAACCTGGTCAAATAATTACTTCATTACATATAGATGTTCTAATAATAAATGCTTCAAACACTCCAAGACTATCAAAATCATCAAAATCATCAAAATCAATAAGCTCTTCTTCATCTTTTTCATCATCTTTTTCTTTGTATGAAATCAAAAGGCCTTTTGAACTTTAAACTTGTAATTAAACCTCCTCTTTCCTATGATCAATAGAATAAAATTTTGATAGTTGATTTGGCTCTTCATAATATTATGATCAAGATTATTGTCATAATCTTGATTATAATCATAATCTTAGTATACTTTAATATCATGTGGATCAAATAAGATATAATGGCATGTTGATATTATTGTGCTACAGACACCAAATTTTTCTTCATGCCTGGAACATGATAAACATCTTGAAGATATATCTTATTAAAGTTATAGTGAGATGCGATTGTCGTTTTATCAATATGAGTTGTTATTGGTAATTTCGAGTTATCAATTGTCACCACCACACAATTTTTTTTATACTATATCTAATGTTATACCTTTTGATTATTATTTTCATAATTAATTTGATCTTTAATTGTTGTTTTCAATGCTAGTTCTTCCTTTTCTATGGCAAATGATATCAATTTCTAAACAACATTTATGTTGGTTTTGCTACGAGAAAAATATAGCGGCTATTGTTTTCTCTTTATTATTTAATTTCTTATGTATAATTCTAAATGTTTTGGTGGCTTTATATGGCCTTGCAAGTCCAACTTAAATTAAGAAATTTTTTCCTTGTGTAACTAAGAGAAAATCTATCCAACTAGTTAATTCCTGAAAACAATAAAACTTTAATATCGTAGAACTCTTATAAATTCTATACAAATTCTAAATTCTAACTCATAACTCATATTGAATTCTAACACTCAATGCATCGAAATATGTTTATAAGAATTGTAAAAGCATATGGAAATTTTTATTATTTATTAATTTAAAATATATTAAAGAAGTATTTGATACGTGTTTAGAAGTATTAAGTCAAATATTATATATTAAATGGGAGTGAGATAAAATGGAGAAAGATTGGCCAATGTTAGCAATAATTCAGTTCCTTAATTTCAATAAAACTAATTAATCGGTTCTTATGTTTCAAAAAACAAAATGTTTAATCTTTATCCAATTTCTATAAAAATAAAAAAAATGTTAAGATGGAAAATGTTGATTAGAAAAGAAGGGGTTTTTTAAACAAAAAGCTACTAAATCTTTATAATCCAGTCATTCACACTTTAGTGGTCAATAAGTTATTTTCACACAACTATAAGCACTTTAGAGGTTGAAATAAAATTGTCAGTCATAATATATCTGAACGGCATCGTGTTTACTGATGGATCATTGATTCATTTATATGAACCCCTTTTATTTTATATATATATATATATAAAAAATAAAAGGAGTTCAATCGTATCAAGTAATTATGAAAGAGCATACCAATTATAGTAAAAAGATGGCGCAACAATCTACACTCAGTTCTCTATAGGCCCTTGCCTCATCGTGGGTCTTTTCTTAGCTATACGTGATTCATTTCTTTTTTTTTTTTTTTTTTTTAATAATAGTGAGTGTCCGGTCAACTTACATGCACTTTAACTAATTTCTTGAAGCCCTGAAATTAATGACCATATAAACCTACAGTGACCCTGAGATTTGTAGAACTCGAACTAGTAACCTCTAAAAAACAAACTCAAAATTTGACCAGTTAAGCTACACCTTAAGAATTAAAATTATATATTAGATAGATAGATAGAAAGAGGTCCAAATTGTTTTTTAAAAATCAAATACCTCTTTTATTATAATAATAAAATAAATGGTTAGAGATTTTATATCCCAAGCTAATTTTAAAATAGTGTTTAATTATTGTTTTAAAATAAAAGAAGCGAAAATAATTAGAACAAATAAAACATGTTTTCTTATTATCTTTTTATTCTAAAAAAATAAAAATTTATTTTAAAACTATTGCGAAGATAAATTTATTTTATATCCTTATCTTAATTTCTTCAATTAAATATGATTATATCATTTCTATATGTGTTATTTTGTATTCTTCCGGACATTAACAAACACAACCTAATATATTTATAAGAAAATTTTGTATTGCCGTTTTTTTTAATTGGATCCAGAACAATAATCTTCTTTCCTGTGTGTATAAATTATTATTTGTTTTATAAAAAATACAGTTTTTTTTTTTTTTTTTGTTCTGGTAGAATTACAAAAGCAGGAAGAACTGTTGATAGTCATGAAACGAACAGTACATTCCTTGTCATTCAAAGGAAGAGGAGGGACCATAGGTAGTTAAAGAAGTGATAAAGAAGCAACTATGCTAACAAAAACCCAATTATCAAAAGCTTACTTAAAATAGACACCCAAACCATCCCTTAATCCTCCACCCGTCGATCACCATGATTACACCCAATTAAATCCTAAGCCTTCAAACTTCATTCTTCACCTCCCTCACACCCTTCTTTGCCACTCCACCACTACCCCCAACACCCCCCTAACAACCCTTCTTTTTCTCCCTCTAACTAATATATATCTCTCATATATATATATATATATATATATATAAGCGCGCACACACACACATGCATGCTCTCCCATGTGCATATATCACCTCTACTTCTCTCTCTCTCTCTCTCTCTAAAACCGATTCTCTTTCTGTTGCGGTGTCTCTAACGGTTTTTCAGTTCCCTTGGCGGGAAACTAGATTTTTTTGAAGGATTTAGCTTTTGTGCTCCTTGCACCATTGACTCTCCCTGCTCCCAACCAATCAGGTACATCCACGTGTTTCCAAACAATCAACGAGCTCGCCATTTTGAATCAAACGACCAAGAGTGGTTCTGACGATTCTCATCCATCATGCTCTACTAAGTAACAGACTCAGTACTCATCTGCTGCTATATATATAAATAATATAAGCTACGAAGGAGCTTCGTTTCTCTCCTTTTCTCTTTGTCTCGAGAGAAATGGAGATAACACAACCACCACCGTCCGGTTCAAAACCGGCGACGCAAACAGCTGCGCAATCACCACCTTTTGATTACCACCAACCAAACGATCAAGATCAGTTCGCGTCCAATTTCACCTCTCTCTACCTCTCGATCTTCCCGCCAAAACCCTTGCTGCTCCCGAACTCGCTCTCCTTCACTCCCTCCACCACCGCCTCCCCTACCTCCTCCTCCGCCGCCGATGAGATTGCCACCGAGAACCGCCTCCGCCAAGCTCGACTGATTCTCGAGTACCAGGACCTCTGCGATCACTACAATGTCTCTCTCTCGCGCCTCCAAACCCTAACTAATGAACTTGAGTTGATTCGTCAAGAGAACGCGGATCTCAGAGTCGCAAATAGTGAGCTCCTCAAGCTTATCAATCTCTCTTCTCAGGCCGCCGCGATGCAGCATCAGGGCAGAGCTTTTGGAATCAGCCGTGATGTTGCCATTGAGAGAAGGAACAGTGTTAATAATGTCGAGAGAGAGAGGGTGACGTTGCCGAAGAGCATTTCCGTCAGATCTAGTGGTTACGTGAAGGTGAATCAAGCGGTTTCTGGTAATGTGAGCACCAATGGAGGCGGTCGCGATGGTGCAAGTAGTAACTCGAGTCGGTCTCGTGTGGCGAGTCAGCTCGATCAAATCGTTTCCGGATCGGTGAGTTGAATTTCTTTCTGTTTTTTCGAGTTTTGTTTGGCTTTTTTTTTTTTTTTTTTTGGTGAAAAGTTTTGTTGGCTTTTAAGTTTCCATTGAAATGCAACGTAGCACGCGAACTGTGTGTGTATTGTTTGTGTTAGGTACTGTGTCCGGTTCGTCCGGTTAAGCTGTATAGACGGCTGTTATCAATTTGATGTTAAAATTCCATTCTCTCCTGTTCGTACGGTTCCCTCTCTATTAAAATTACCAATTTATCTGTCTATTTTATTTTCTTAACTACTATATATATTCCGGTAGAGTTATTCCCGTGGTTCTGTATTGGTCCAGATAATATTATTTAATTTTATTTAGTTTCTGTGAGGGAAAAAGAGATTTATTGACAAAAAATACAGAAAATTAGAGGATTTTTTTTACAACAGAATGTATAACTAATTAAAAAGGAGGTGAATATATTAATTATTTCACTAGATTATAATGCAGTTGTATTTTATGCAGAATTTGTACGATAGAGTCTATTATCGATATGCAGAAGAATTACAACTAAAATTGGATATATAATTTTTAGATAAACACTGATGATTAAGGGGTCAATCAAAGTCGTCCATTTTATGCTCTTGGACTTTCGATTGGTTAAGGTTGGTTGTGTGCAATATTGTATTCCAATAGTATTAATCTGTTAGGAAAAGAAATTTGAGTATGATCACTCTATTCTTTTAGAATCGAAATTTAACTAAGATCATTGGAAGTGTAGTGCATGGACATTTTTTTCCAATACCACCCGCACAATTAATTATATTGGACCATGAAGACAAATTTCTAGCATTTTTTATTTTTTGTAGTGATTAAAAATGGGTTGCATATATATACTTCAGTGTATGCAGATGCAGCAGAGGGTGTATGTGCCAGGAGGAGGAGGGGGGAAGAGATCAGAGGAGGAAATAGCTGCTGGAATGGAATTGGAGGTGTTTAATCAGGGAATGTGGAAGACAGAGCTGTGCAACAAGTGGCAAGAGACAGGCACGTGTCCTTATGATAACAATTGCCAGTTTGCTCATGGCATTGGCGAGCTACGTCCAGTAATCAGACACCCGAGATATAAGACTCAAGCTTGCCGTATGGTTCTCGCTGGAGGGGTTTGTCCTTATGGACACAGATGCCACTTTCGCCACTCTCTCACTGACCAAGACAGGTTACTACTGGGTCCTCGTTGATCATCTAAAAATGCATGGATTAATTTTGGACTTGATTGATTGATTGAAAAGGGGATGGTGTAAAGCTTAAGCAAATGCCCAGGGTTATGTATATAAACCTAATCAGTAATGTTCATGCATCATATGTCGTAATGATAATAAGGAAAAACAATATAGAATAATAATAAAAAAAAAAGGTTGAAAAATATGGCAAATTGTATTTGATAATTGGGGGCGATCATTGGGTAAGTTGTAAGTAAAGAGAAAATTGGAATTTTTTTTTTTTGGTAGGAAATATTTCAAGTGGGGCTGGGGGGGGAGGGGGGAGGGGGTATGGTTTGTGAACAACCAACCCACCAACGAAAACTAAGACCAAACTCCAAGTTCTGTAATGATGCATTCTTTCAAGTATTCTACGCAACTTCCATTTCAAGTTTGTTAGTTAAATTTTTATTTGCTCTCTCTGTCAAATTAGTTATGTTATATGTATAATAATATATACGTGCATCTGGATGCTGATATATATATATTTAGAGGATAAAATGTCATTGTTCCACGTTTGTCAACTGCTGGACAAACGTTGTTTACTTGGGCCAATCTGGATCCATTGTCATAATCAAGTGAGGCAATTAACTACAGCACCAACCACCATTGTCGGTGTGGTGTATTGACGTTTGAGTAATAGTCATGACGACTTAATTGGAGCATATATATAACTGTTAGATTTGGGATGCCTCACTATTGATGATCCATGCTTATATATTAGCCCAAGGTATCATTGATACAAAGGACTGGTTATTTAAGTCCTTGAAAGAGCATTTAATTAGTACTAGTGTTGTGACATTGACTACATATATATAGGACGTCGAGGTATACAAGTTTTAACTGAATAAAATAAATATATAGGAGAGGAGAGGAGAGGAGAGGATCTTGATCAATATTAATGTCTTGTAAGTGAAGAAAAATAAAAACCTAGAGCTAGCTAGCAGACATCACCCTCTCCCTTAGTTTGGTTGATGTGACGTGGGGTACATGGCTGGTTAACGTTCATGAGACAGAAACTTAAAGAAGACGTGAAAAGCATTACTAATGCATTTTGCCAAGACTGTCCGAGTTCATTTTCGTGGTCAAGATTCATTTCAAATACCTATTTTTTAAATCTTCTTATGAATAGGATAGCCCAACAACCCTCATTGCTCTTATGTTTTAGAAATTAATTGAGCTTTTCTATTTATTTTCTCTTCTATTTCAATATATATTAATTTCAGATTTTGTAATATTTTTATTTTATGTTTAGCCCATTGTTGGTTATTTAAGCTCTTGTTTTCATTTAGAAACAAATTTATCAATTTTTAAAAATATCCGAACTTGTTAGTTTTATCTATATTTTTTTAAAAAAAGTTTTTTTTTATTATATGTGTAATAATAAACTTTGTTTTTTCAGTAAACATTGGTTGGATGTTTCAGTCCCCAATCACATTCACATTCCAACTTCCTTATTTTTTATTGATTTTTTACTTCATTCAATTAATAATACTTTTCCAAATTTCTTAGAATAATAAAATTATATCTAATCATCCTTATCCTATTGTTTTTTACATGAATGGAACCTTGCTACAAAAGATACAAAACATGTTGAGAAAGAACACACGCTCGGTGGGACTCGAACCCACAATCGTCTGATTAGAAGTCAGACGCCTTATCCATTAGGCCACGAGCGCCATTCACAATTTGTCATCTCTGCATTCTAAAACAGTTTGTATTCTTCTGTTGTCAGAAAAACTTCGCCATCTTCCTATTCCTAGAGAAGGTTGAGGTCTTTGAGGAGGACACGAATGACGAGGCACGGGAAAGGGAAAGGAGCGCAGGAGCGCCCTGATCGCTCAAGAAAACAAAATGGCATGAAAAGGAAACTCCTCAGCTGGAAAAGTTTCTCCTTTTTTAAAATCTTCTTGCACAATCAATACTATTGTTAGGTGATATCCCCCATCACGACCTATAACCCGAGCGGTTGGTTAAATAATTATATCTGGAATTGGCATGAAATTATGACTTTCAAAGGTGGAAATAAATTATTAGGGATTAATCAGTAATCCCAAAGTTTATTACTATTAAACTAACCACTAAAATTATTCTACATAAACAAAATGTATTTGTAGTCCTAATTTGATAGATTCAAATGGAGAAATCCGAGAAGGGGAACCTTTTTAGGAAGGCATTCACTTTTTTTTTCTTTCCTTTTTGCATTCAACAACTAAATTAGTTCTTTTTGTGATAATATGAGAGTTTGGCTAATTAATTAAGTTTTATGTGATTGGTACTGTGATCTATATATTTTAAAAAAATTATTTTTTGTTTGAAAATATATTAATATAATTTTTTTTATTTTTTATATTAACATATCAGAATCATTAAAAAAATTAATTTATTGTTTTTTCAAGTAAAATATAATTTTAAAATAATCATAATAATATAAAATTAAACAACCACACTTTTAAATTCTTAATATTTGATATTTGTTTTTTCTACTGCCGTTAAAGAGATTTCTATATATGACGTAGATTGATTTTAAAAAAATATATATTCTTCTAAATTTTACTCAATTTATATGACACATAATTTATTTTATAACGTCTTAAAATTCAGTACTCTAGGACAAACCGTTTTGCCCTGCGGAATTAAAAGCTATTTGGCCAACTCTTGGTGGGTATGGAGCAAAGAATCAGATTCTTTTACGTAAGTCATTATTGACTAACAAACAAATTTAAAAAAAAACATTTAAATTTAGCCAAATGTAATTTTGATAAGCTTGACTTATTATTAATGGGTTTAAATATTATAAAAGACTACAAATAAATACCTAAAAATGTATTTTGTAAACTCCATTTCCCATGATAAGAATGGAATCAATTCACTTTCATATGGAAGAACTTTTCCTTTGATTATTTCATTTGAAATAACTTTAAATTATAATAAGGTTTTAACTAAAAACATTTATCTGATATAGAAAATTGACTTTAAATATTGATCATATAGATAATAAATCATCACTAACCTCTGTTTATTTATTAAAATTCTCCTTCGGGAAAACTAGCAACTGTGAATTAGGTTTGTGCACGTCTGATAGATTTATAGAAACGCTGATTTTATGGAATATTATTTTTAATAATTCCTTCTCAATATATATAATTAGTTCATGCACTAAATCAAAGGGTTTTGTCAATAAATTCAATAAATTTAATGTTTGAGAAACAATCTTTTGATAAGGCTAGCATTATTTTAATCCATGACTATGCATAAAATTACAAATTACAGAATGAACCCTAAAATATAGGATTCTTCTATTTTTCTTCATTGTTTTGATATCTATACTACCTTAAACCCTTAAATAATATAAATAAGTTATTTAAATCACTCTTATTATATTAATAATTTATTTTGACCTTAAAAACTCTAAAACGTATGAGGAACAAGCAAATAAAAACATAAAGTATTAAAATCTGAAAGTAGTTAAATTATATCAAAATTTATCAAATTATTAAATTGAATTTGTAGTTAATTTTTTATAGGTTATTTTTAGTTATTGTATATATTATGTTATGTTTTACTCTCGAAGAAATACCAATAATATTAAAAAAATTATTTATAAAATTTTTATTCGTATATTTGTTTTTAGTTTATATTGTCACATATTATTGAAAAGAAACTAATTTAAAATAAAACAAAAGGTACATAATAATATTATCATGTTAAGTGAAAATGTTGTTTTAATTATTAATTGTAAGAGTTATATATATTTATCCTAACTATTAACTATTTAAAAATTTAATCATGTATTAAACATTCAAATTTATTTATTTATTAGTAATTCTAAATAATTGATTAAAAAAATTAGAAAATACCATGAATTGGTTAAATAATACAAGCGTCATGCACGTGATAAGAAACTACTTTTTATAAATACACGATTCACATTATTAAATAATATTCTAAAAATACACGTCAATGACAGCGAAACTTGAACTTTAAGTATAAAAAATACTTTTTTATTCTACGACGGTTTCAAAACCAGGAAAAAAAGCGTTTCCATATTTATCCTTTTAATTAATAAATTATGAAAAATATACTAAATAAAATATAGTTTATTGATTTCTAAAATTAATGCTCATTGCTCATACAAACTTTAATCTTAATTTTGCTCATTGTCTATCTCACTATTTAAGGGATTGTGTCTTCATATTATTATCAAGGTGAAGAAGGAAGTGAGGGGAGGGGATACTCATGGATTTGAATCAATCAATAGAACTCGATCTAGCATCAGCGGATCCATCACCACAAGAAATTGAAAATGCCCTGCCCATGAACTCTTCCATGTTGCCTTATCATCAGACAACCAAAGAGCTGGTGAGGGTTTTTTCATGTATTTTTTTTCAATGTTTAGCTTACATTTATATGCTAATCGGTCTCTATTTTCCTATCCATTGAAGCAACATAAGCAAGATTTGGATCAATTTTGGAATCAACAATTGTTGGAGATTTACAATACTACTGGTAATTTCTTGGTGATTCGAGATGCTTATATATATTGTGCATGCATGTTAAATATTTATTTATTTATTTATTTTCGTTTATTAATTTATATATATATATATGGTGTCTCACCGTTTTCATATTCAGCATCCAAGAGCAATAATATGTTGCCTTTAGCAAGGATCAAAAGAGTTATGAAATCTGACGGAGATGTCAAGGTTTGCATATCTTTTATTTCTTAGTTGATGACTTAGTACCTTCGTTTTTCTTTTGGTTAAAAAAACAATGTCTTGCATGAGTTCTTTTTTATTTTTATTTTTATTTTTATTTTTAATGGCTGGGATCTTAATTATTTCAATACGAGGAGGGATATATGATCGATTAGAAGGATTTTAAGACAAGAAAATAATTAAGAGATTGCAAGTAGCCTTCAGAATTGTTTACAGGACATAGAAAATAGCCTTCAGAACTTATGTAAAATTAACCAAAAGAAGAAACTCACTGTTCTTCTAGAAAATAACGAAAAAAGTAAATGTTTTAAAGAGGTTTCAAATTAGAGAGTTTTGAAAACAAATATGTAAAAACATTTTAAAAATCCTTAAAAATGACAATTTTGTATAAATTGATATATATATATAAGATCTTCACTATCTTGCTTATGTTTTTGCTGTGTCATTACTAGATGATAAGTGCAGAAACTCCTATCTTGTTCTCGAAAGCTTGTGAGCTCTTCATCCTTGAGCTCACTCTTCGTTCATGGCTTCAAACCACTAGTTGTAAGCGTCGAACATTGCAGCGTTGTGACATCTCCAGAGTCATAAGGCAAGAGGACATGCTAAATTTCTTGAATCGTGTCGTTCCTTGTGATCATAAGAAGGTGACTTTTCTTTTCCCTTGCTCTTGCCAATACACATACATTGATATGAAATTGCATGCGTTCAAAATTAAGTACAAAGGGATTATAGGGCAATCATTCTAGCTAACCTTCAAGATGTTGGGTATAAATCAGGAAGATGAAGTAACCAAGTGCACTGAAGAAATGGAATCTCTTCCTAACATGCAAATGCCTGCATTTCCTTTCTTGGACCTTAATGGAGTGAGTGATATAGTTCAATGAATAGTTTTTTTATTGTTATTTTGCCCTAAAAGTTATGCAAACAGTACTGTACTACTGTGGTTTATGTTCTGCTATATGATGCAATTGTGTGCATGGTTTTCTTTGCTAGGAAGTGATGATGGATGAGAACAGCCATGAGGATCCCCAAGAACTCATGATCAAGCCACCGATGCCCTCTTCTGATTTCACTTCGGGATCTGCTTCGAAGGTGAATGTTGAACATTTGTCCCATGATTTCATATATATTATCTGTCTTATATTATAAAATAGTAGCAAGCTTTCATGCATTATCATGAATAATTGATTTTTTAAATAATTAAAGTACCACTTGGATATTGTTTTCCTTTTAAAGAATAATTAATGCAATCCATTTCAAGATCCTTTTAGTTGTTTAATACTTTCTTTTAATATGGAGATTAAATTATGTTTCATCTACACTTTTATTATTTCTTAATTAATTTTAAAAAAATATATATATAAAAATTGAAGCAAGTGATATAATTTGCAATACTTATTTTTATTTAAAAGTCAAGTACCTTAAGAGTTTCAAATTAATATATACATTATATATAGAGAGAGGACATCATATATATATACAATTTTTTGAAATATTTTTTCAATTATAATTAATGATGTTGTTTTTTTCATTTAAATTTTATTTGATAAAGAATTTATAAACAGTTAATAAAAATACATTTATTTGAATTGAGTAATTGTGATAGATATAAAATGGATTTATTAAAAATAATGAAACATCCAAACTATTGGGCTTTAAGTATTATATGAGTGTGAGTGAATGCGTAAGGGAGAGAATTGTTAAATTTATTAGTCAGAAAATACTTCTTGATATCTCATACACACGCATATTTTATTTATTTATTTTATTTTTGCAGTGGGAAAATTGATGGAAATCAATGCAGAAATAAAGCTAGCAGCTAGCAGCTAGCAGCTTGCAGCAAGTGGCAATCATCTTTATCTATAATTATATGAAATAAATGGATTGGTATCCTTTGTGTGGCTTGTTAAGTACTGTTAAACACCCGACTTTTCTCATCACAACTATGTTTAATGGTCTGCTAGACGCTAGTAGATCTCTTTTATGTTCTTTTATATGCAAGAATTTTGTTCGAAGTTTTCTAGGATTTGCACTCTGCCTCGTCCTAGCTTATCCACTCTGAATCGTGGAAATCACCCACCACAACGAGCCCAATAGTATGCCATAATGTGTATTTATTTTGAGATTTTGAGTTTCTTTCATTATGGCTTCAGGTTCGTTAATAATTTGTTTAGGTGAATAATCTGGGATTCGTTAATTATTTGTTTAGGTGAATAATCTGGGATAAATTGTGTAATTAGCACAGAAAAAATAAATGGCAAAGTAACATAAAATAAAATAAAAATTGATGAAATAATACAATTTTAAATATTTTGCGGTTGACATTTGAATAATATGGCGTTTTCAGAGTTGTAACATTTGTCTAAATGTCCCAATTGTGAAATGCAATAAAATTATAATAAAATATTATAGTTCTGAACATGATATTTATAATTAGCATATAATTTTAAAAAACAGCTAGATATTTCAGAAAAATAGTTGCATAGTAGCTAAAATGACCCGACCAACACAAAAAAAAAGTTTAATCGTTTTGAGAAATGGTCGAATCATTTTGACTATTGTCCAGTTTTGGAAATTTTTTGTGTTTTGAGCTTGAAAAATTCATAAAATCATAGTTTTTATTAATCTGAAATTTAATTTACTTTATAATTTTAGAGTTAAAAGTTTTATAATTTTAACAAAGTTTGGAGAGAGTTTTTCCTATATATAAACTATATTTAAAATTTTGTCTCACTTAAAAAGACATGTAAAAAACCACAATAACCCTAATCAATAAATTCTAACTAAACCCAAAAAATTCTCACATTACATAACTATAAGTAACCCCAAGAATGTGTAAGAAAAACATATATATTTTTTTAAATAAATAAAAAATAATTTATCCTATTTATTATTCAAGTGATTTCAAAATATAGAAACATAAATTATCTATCTATCAATGTCTACATCATCTACTAGATAATTTGAGCTTATCGATAGGATGACTAGATACAACTCCTGTATTTATTTAAATAGTTTTATTCTCTGTTATTATAGTATCATCAAGAGTTAACTACTTTCTAAAAATACATAGTTGGGAATATAATTGTCAAACACAATAATGTGAGGTTTACATTTACTGTACTAGTTTAAAACAAAAAACAAACAAGAAAACCAATAATATGTTGCTTGGGCTTCTCTTGCTTCGCATATTTAAGATTACTAGGCACTAGGCTTGTCATATACAATGATCAAGGTACTGAATTTAAAAAAAAAAAAAAGGTTATTGAATCGTACAGTTAATTCTGGGTCTATTATTTTTATTTAAAATAATATTATTTTAATTTGTTTTACTTTTAATTTTGTGATGTAAACCCAACTAAATTTAGATTAAATTTAGATTAGATTAATTAGATTAATTAGATCAGAGTCAACCTAACCAACTTAACAGTATTTAATTGGATTAATATCAAAATTAATTCAACTTAAAACCTGATTTGTATCATTTTTTGAAATCATAGATTTTTGGATTAACTCAGCAGATTCAACCAAATACTGTGGTAGGAAGTTAAGGACAATCGAAAGTTTGGGGCCATGGCCCTAAAGCTTATGACCTGTTTAACAAGGTGTGAGTCCAAACTGGATTTACAAGTTTGTGAACCTTTGATTTCATCTGAGGCTAAATGTCCTTCACATCATTGTAATTTATAGCGTCAGCCTCTGTGGAATTTATATACACAGACACAAAAATGGGATGCCTATCAGCGAACCTCACTAGACAGAATCCATGTAAAGTCAAGGAAATGTGAAAAGCAGCTCGTTCCTTCGGAGATTGTTTGGGCCAGAAGACTGGTCAAGCTTGTTTCCCACGCTATAGACTATTCCTAGAACATTTCAACTCCAGCCCCTCTGCTTCTTTTTCTTTGAGTAAGTTTGTTATTTTGCAGCTTTTATGGTTGAAATTTAAAAAAAAAAATTGAAAAATTACTTTTTTTTTTTTTTGATAACCCGGGGTGTCCGGGCCAGCTTGCACGCACCACGACTATTCCCCGGGCCCACTGAACATTCTGCAAGCCCAGTAGGCAGATAAGGCACCGCGGGGGTGACAGACGTGCACAGAGAGAATCGAACTCGGGACGAGGGGCAAGGCAAGCCTCACCCTCGACCACTGAGCTCGACCCTCAAGTGCGAAAAAAAAAAATTATTGTGATTGGTGTGGGTGAAATGTATGTTAGGTTTAAAGTATGGTTTAATTTTATATTCATGAAAAAACATGTCGAAAATATTTAGTTAAAAACTGTGATTCAATTTGATATTGGTAATAAAATTTCTTAAGAGAACATGAATCGTAATCTTAATTTTCAATTAAGACCTAAACATAATAGAAATTAATGCAAGATGAATGAGAGGAAAGAGAAAAGGATACAAAGGTAATTTTGAATGTTTTTTAGCGGTCCTAGAAGATGCAGTTGTGGTCCAATCCAATGTGTAAAAGGCATGGAAAAATTGCTTTTGCAAAACTGAGGTCCAACCTCAGGCAAGTGGTGGAGCCCATTATGTTTATCTACTTTTAAAACTCGTAACCAAACACTTGATAAATTATGTTTAGAGAAAACGAGAACGCTACCTTAAATACAAACACTCTCTTTTATCCATGCATCCCTCTATATGATTTTAATATCAATTTCTTTTGGAGTTAATTATAACTTATCATCTATAATTTATCAGAGTAGAGTTGAGTGTTAATTATAATTTAGTTTCTATAGCTTAAAAAACTAACTGATTAGTCCTTGTTGTTTTCCAGAAACTATATATTTGGTCCTTTTTTAAAATCCATTTATAACAGTCTTTTTATTGTATATCTCATGTTCTTTTCTAATTTATTTTGATTTTTTATTTTAAGAAATAGAAAAGGAAAAGTAGATAGAATGGAAAGATTGGTGGAATTTTCTTTAACAAAATATTACCAAATTAAACACAATTAACTTTGGTAAAAGAAATATTTAATTATTTTGGATAGCACATAATTAACATTTAACTCAGTTTGATGAACTATAGGGACTAAGTTATAATTAACTCTCAAGATTAATTAATTTACCTTTGTGATTATAAAAATAATAAAACACTCCCTTGCCCAACATTGACCATCCTTAATTTTGTGTTTTTAAATTGAAAAATAATATAAAATTGATAAAAGGACTAAGTTGTAAATAGATTTAAAAGCATAGGAATTAAATATATAACTTCAAAAACCACGAACTAATAAAAAAAAATTAAAGTATAGGGGCTAAGTTATAATTAACTTCCTGTTGTATTCTCTCTCCTTTTTTTTTTTTTCTTTTGATAACAAGCCCTTGTTTTATTTAAATGGAAGTCAACTGATAAAGTCTTCGCTCATTTATTACCGTACAAAAGAAATAAACATGTTTTCCCAATTAATTTATTCTGTTAAATATGTCTACTTACGAGCCCTTCTGTACAAAGTATAGGGTCCAAAAAGCAAATATACAAAGTAAAAAAAGAAAAAAGAATTAAATAATCAAATCGGTGGGACCAATAAGCCAAAAAGTAAGCAAATATACAAAGTATAGGGTCCAAAAAGCAAAACACAAAGTCACAAAGAGGCAAATAAATTAGGAGTGGAAAGAGAAGGGTTAAGTTGGGAGGAAATTACTGATAGAAGCAGAAGAGAAGGAACTTGAGAAGAGCCGGAGGGGGGAGACTGAGACCTACTGGAAGTTGTGGGCATGAGGTGTTTGGCAAGAAAATGGATCTTTTCCTGATGATGATTTCTTACCAATACCTCTCATGCCAATGATTTCCAGCAGTTCCTCCCTTTCCCTTCTTTCTCCACTTTGTTATCAGATGCCACCTCTTCGCTTTTCATGGAGGTCAATCAAGCTAAGCCTCCTTCTTTCCTTTATCACCTCTCCATCTATTCTCTAACTTGTGATGATAGCACTTCAGGATTTCCAAGTCTTTATTGATGATACTTTTCTTTCATTTATTTTATTTTCAATGTTATTATTGCTGCTAACTATTGCTCATCTTTGATGCGACTATTACTGCCAGTGTTATAAGAGCCGACTCGAGTTGGCGGGTCAATTCGGTAACCCATTGATTCGGGACTTGATCCGAGCTGATTCGGGACTCGAACTAGCGGGTCCTCCTTCCCTTCTCTCATCCAGCTTCCCCTTCAGCTCTTCATGTTCTCTCCTCTCTTGATTTGTCGCTTCCTTTTCCTCCATGGTTGACGTTTTCCTTGCGACAAGAATGAACAACATCTGAGCATGTCTTACAATCCAGAAAGATGTAGTTCTTTTCCTGCAAATAAAAACTAGATTTTGTTGGCAACCGAAGTGTTCCGTGCTTCCATCAAGAAAGGTTGCGTTTCTTGCTTTGTTGATGCTCAAGACATAACCATTTTGACGATCTCTGATCAAAGAGATAAAAGACTTCCATCAAAACTAAATTTACGAAGATATTGTTTCACGAGAAAGAAAGCAGTATTAAACGAAAACGTAAAATCTGGTCTTGGATTATCATTGAAATCTCTGTCACCCCTCCAGTAAGAACAATCCCATGAAACATGCAATCAAACTGTTCTAGCTGTCTCCGAATAGTCCCTTCCCCTCCATGTACAATTTGCCAACCCAGGAGGAGATGGAAGGAAAATGTTTCAAAACAGATGGCTCCAACGCAATTATTTTAAACCAGTCATATGTTTCGGCTAATGAGGGTGGCAGTGGGTCTGACTCAAACTTGTAAAATTGAAAACCTTCAGCGAAGGAGCAATAAGGGATAAATTAGCTAGAAGCAGAACAGATGCAGCACAGTTTATATATGTAAACTGTCAGAACTATTTTTTAGGAAAGATACATGTTTGTCCTATTATCCCATCATTAATGAACAGCGAGCTTGCGCCTATAAATTGTACCAACCGGTATAAAAAGGAATCATCTCAAGCAAAACTTGCAAGCCCCCTATCCTTTAGAAGGGAGAAATAATAAACATGTATCAAACTCAAATCTACATTGCATCTGCGAAGTAATTATTAATCCCTGCTCCATCTATGGTGAAACCATGCTAACTCGTCCAGACCACCATGGATGAAGAAAATAATATATCAACACAGAAATGTCAAAAATGACATCGACCGCAAATGTGCATGAAGAAATACCACCATCCAACTATAGATCTGCAAAAAAGCTGCTTGTTGCATCATTTGCGTGCTCATTTTTTCTCTTGGCTCCTGCAAAAAATAGGACAATTAATAGCAAATACATCAGATTCTAAAGACACCACACTTGTAAGAGGGATGCATATAGCATACATTTTATCAACAGATTCACTGGTGGCAGTCTAAGAAAATGTAGTAGCGGTTGCTTTTCAAAGTGCTTTTCGCTTGAAGATACATCAAAATAATGTTTTTTTGTTTTTTAAAAATTATTTTTGACATCAGCACATCAAAATTATCCAAAAACATAAAAAAACAAATATTAACTTTAAGCATTGAATTCAGTGCTTAAAGGAGGAGGCCTATATTTCACATGTCAACTCTAATTACAGGATAATTAAATAAAGATATATATTGTTCTTAGCACTCTCATAAAGACCACTAAAATAGGTTCAGTACATTTTTATATCCGCAAAGGAGAAATCAACCAGTAGTCAGGACACTATGTTAACTATCAAAGTTTGCCGATAATAGCTCAAATATTAGCTATTCACGTCCAAACCTCTGATGAAAGAAGATATATTCATGATTCTCCTATTAAATCCAGTTTACCTTTTCTAGACTTTGGAGGTTTAGTATCCATATCCATTGCATCACTATCACTGTCTGATACAGGAGCTTGATCATTTTGAGCATTTCCAGAATTTTGCAATAAATCATCCAAATCCCACATCTGAATTAAACAAGTAGTTGAGTCAGGACATTACAATAAAGGCAGCAAGGATGGTACATACAGAAATTGTGCATAGGTGTGCAGATGTGCAATTCCGCATGCATATGTTTAAGGACATGTTTGTTTATATTTGTATGCAGAGAAAGATAGAGAGAGAGAGAAATCCACCTTCAACAACTGATCATGTGAAATGCTGCCAAGATACTTTCTGTCATGAGAAAAGGCTGCAGATTCCAAACAAAATCATACTCTCAGAAAGCTTGTTTTGGCAATCTAAAAACACAAATCCAGCTCTTTAGACAATTAATACTCAAACTGCAGAAGGTGGCACTAGTGACTCTTAAATGAACCTCAAACTTTAGTGAGACAATATATTCATTAGTTTATCAAGTGAGCCAAACCCCTGACCACCTTAGTTAACCCAAGTGTTGTAAGCAAATCAATTTATGTGGGATCCACTCCTTTTTTATTAGAAAATCCTTTATTGAGACCACAAAGCAATAAGCCCTCCACTTTTACACAGTGTGTAACTCTTAAGTCATGAAACAATTCTACCAACGAAGCAAACAGTGTGCATAACCAACAATCACTTTTCTTTGTTTGATCTTAAGCAAACTCTCTCAGTACCTTTTCAAAATCCCGGGGTAGTTAAAGGGATTTCAAAACAAAATTCTTGTTGGATTATATGATACTCTTGAAAGATAAGAATTAGGCTTGTTAATTTCACACTTTCAGAAATTTGTTTCATGAGTATAATAATCTACAGCATACGATGTCATTAATGAAAATAAACTTTGATTAGCATGAGAGGCAAAGAGAGGAATTGAAAAAAGTAGATCACCATGGATTAGGTTATGTGAAATGGAAACGTAGAAGCTAAGCTGGAAGTTTACTGTTGTATAGCATCAATGCACAGCTTTTTTTAACTTAAAAGAGTGGATCCTATATGTAGTGATTTGTCCATTTAAAAACACTTCAAATAAGGTGCCCACAAGTCAGCCGCACCTAACAAAAACTCTACATTAACATAGAGACCTGTTCACAATTGAACAGCGATGGAGGTGGAACTAGAGCCAGTGTTGAAAAGTCACCATGGCATGTCAATCGAATTTGCAACTTCCATCAATTACAAAGTAAATAAAATTAATATAAAGCTTCTATAGAGGAAGAGATATGAACAGTACCAAGACACTCAATAGGGTACTCTGAATGTTCAGCAAGTGGTTGGATGACTCTGTTGGGTAATATGCCTAGCAGACTGCAAAAGGTAAGGAGGAAAAGAAAAGTTAAAACCAAGGAGGGAGGAATGAAAAAGAAAAAGAATGGTGATCGTGATTCAAAATTTGGATGAGTCCCTTCCTATCTTATACAACTCACCTTATGAGCCCATTCTCGGATCCAGTAATGACTCTGTCTTCATCAAGCTGAAACAAAAGATTTAAATGTTCCAATTAAGCAAACTCCTGGACTAAAAAGCCATCTGATGCAACAACAATAAAAATAAAAATTCAATCACCTTCAACAAAGTGTCAATAGAGTTTGGGGAAAGAGCAGTAAAGCGGTCACTGAAAATCAAAAGAAATATTCAGGACACTTCACCACGCAAGAAATCAATATTGAGTAAAGGTAAAATTCAATTGAAACTCTTCATTCATGAAAGGATACTTGCACTGAATCCTAAAACTTTCAAGTATTCATATGTTTTGAAAAGGATACCTGCAATCCTTGAAAAAACCCCATGAATACAATAGCAGTGTTCCATTCTGTGAACCACATATAACTTTCCGACCATTCTGACAACAAAAAGGTACAAAATAGAACAGGAATTTAGCACAAATATATTGTGAGAAATAGCTTCCAAGTATTTCCTTTTGAAACTCATTTATTTGTAAAGTCCTGAAAGTTCATTACAATGCTAAAGAGTAAGATATGGGGTGGGAGATAACAAGAACACAATCTAATTAAGCTTTGTTTCTTAGAATCCCCACCTCCAAGAGACGAGTGCTCCATTGGAATATGGGAGGGGTTTAAGCAGTCTATCCCCATTCCAATCTCATGCCGAAATTATGCAATACATTAGCCAAATCAATTTGCTAATATGCTCACAGAAAGACAAGCAGACAACCATATGCAGCCGGAGCCACAAAAACAATCTAAATACCATGTAATTGTTTACCTTCATAATAACAACAGACAATAGCTCTTCTTCAGAAAATTCAGACTGGGATTGGATCTGACATAAATTTACAACAAATTAATCAAATTGCATGGTTCTGCAGAATTTCCCCAAATGTACTTTTTTTTTTCTCTGAAAGAACCAACTTACTTTATTAGTGCGAAGGTTGCAAACAGAAAGGGTCCCATCTCCACTAAAGAATACATAAGACAGAAATAATAAAGTATCAGCAAAGAAAATGCAAACAATGTGAAACTAAAAATTACAAAATCCTGTGAGATGCTCTAGTCTTGTAATAAGAAACCATATGCCGATGTGAATCAACCAATCTCTTAGATAAAGAACTGGAAGGAAGTGAAAGAGGAACCGGACAATCATAAAGCACAATTTATTTGACTTACAACCCCCAACAACAATACATGGGTCTTGTAAGAGCCTACTCACATCAATATAGTATATATGAAAAGAATCATAAAGCTCCTCACAGCTCCAGATGTTATTCATAACAATGCCTCAATCCTCTCAACCTCCTAATGCAAAATAACAATAATGGAGACACGTTTACAGTATTCAAAGAGAGATAAAAACAAGTAATAACAGTCTTAAATACCTTGTTGATAGCAGTTTCATGGAATCAGATGCAAAAGTCATATCCGAAACATAGTCATCATGGACATTAAAAGAATTGCAACAAGAGCGTTGCCTGGTATCCCATACCTGCAAAGAAGAACAAGTGACTTTTAAGAATCAAATGAAGGATTTGCAATGTAAGATGTAAAAATGCAGATCATGGAATGAAATGAAGCACATGCTGCGCAAAAGGTTATGCAAAAAATCTGGTCCTATCCAAGCTACTTTCTCATCCAGCAAATACTACAAGGTTCATTGAAGCAAAAAGTAAAAAGCTACAATTATGTTTGGACAAAATCATCAAAATTTAAGAGAATAGAATGAATAGGAAACAGGAAATAGCAAATTGAAAGAGGCGTGTATTGTGTGGGCATGATCCAAATAGCTACAGAGGCCACAATAGGAAAAAGCCTAAAATGCAAGAGGAAATAAAGCTTTGTACCTAACCTTTACAAATAGACACAAAACGACATGAAATATAGTCACCTTAACACATCCTTGATCATCCCCAGTTGCAACAGTTGACTCTGTGAGGTTTATCAAACTAAAGATGGCATCCCTGTGCAAGAATATGATTCTCATATGAGAATAGGATCTAAAAAGTTAAAGGTGACTTTTAAGAGAAATGGCCCTAAATCCATTTCATCAACCTTTAGAGGAGGCTGAAAAAATTAAATAGAAACCTACTCGTGAGCATTTTCAAGACGAGCAATTGGTGATCCAGTTTCTAAATCTGTTGCCAGAATGGAGCGATCACTAGAACCCGTGATAATTGCTGAACCCGACATAAGACAGTACAGTTAAAAGTGCAAAGAAGGTAGCAGCAACCAGTACAGTTTGAAAGGCTAGCAAATGAATATTAGCAAATCATAAAGTGAAAATAAAAAAGCAGTACCGTGTCCGTCATTGATGAATCTAGCAGCCCTGCAAGACTCGCTATGTGCGTGAATTTCCAACAATCTGATTAGAATTTGAATCACATAAGTTGATTAGAACACAAAGTTACAAAACATTCAAAAAAAAAAGGAAGACAATTTTTTTCTCTGCGTTGTAGTACCTTTGTGGTGAGGAATCAGCATTGAAACGGTATCTATAACAAGAGAGAATGATTAAACCAAGCATATACAGAAAACAATTTCTAGAAATACAAAACTGCTGTGGACAAAACCCAGAGATAAAGAAGAATATACTAACAGGTGGAGGTCGCCAGTGATCAAGCCAGCAGTCACTAGATTATCCGAAGGATGGAAATCCATAGTAAACGGAACTTTCCCCAAGTCTATTTCCATTCCCCTCTCTTTTTCCAATCCTTTTACAAATACTCAATGCCAGTAGCTAAAACCCTCCAAGAACTTCGACAGCAAGCACAGTTATTTTGTACAATCTCTCCACAGTGTAGGCTATACACATATTCAACAAGACAAATAGATCAATTCATGATATTAACAATACATTTTCACATTCTACTACAAAAAGTAAATCGAATTTCAAACAACAGAAGCAACTATACTTATATTTAGCCAAATTTACCAAGTTCGAGCTCAAAACTTTCATCTTTTAATGCAAATTACCGAAATAACAGATGGGTTTTCTACTTTTCATGTCAAAATCAAATTGGCACAAGTCCACTTGTACATTTATGCAATGAAAATGTGTTGCAAAATGGGGAATATGAAAAACCCATGACCGAAAATAATACTATAAAATGGAAAATTTAAGTACAAGTAATGGTGAATTAACTGAGACCATAAACTTTTTAAAGACTAGAGAGAACTGAAAAAAGTGCAAACTTTTTTTTAGCAATAAAAAAGATGCAAACTTTAACGGGAAAAGCACCAAGTACCAGACCTGCTTTTTAAGGCGGGAGATTGCTTTGATGCAGCGGAGAGCGGGCCGGTGATCGGTGGAGGCTTCGGTGAGAATTAGGAAGCGGAGAAAAGGTGGGGAGGGAGGGGGTTTGCTAGGGTTTATGAGAGGGAGTGGAGGAAGTACGTTCTTTTTTGTTTTTTTTTTTTTACGCAATTGTTCCTTTTCTAATGATTTTCCTTTTATATATATATATAAAGGTTAATTTAATATAACCAGGTTGATTTTATAGATTCAAAAACAATCATATGACTAATAAATACATAGTTTGACTACAAAAAATTCAAGATCATATCTTTTTTTAATATTATAAAATAAGATAACAACTTATTGGATTGACTTTGGTCAATATGGGTTAACATATCAAATCTGCGATCTGGATTATAAAATTATGATAACTCAATATAAAACAAATCAAAATAAATTATGATGCATGATCATCAATCAACCTAGTATTAAAAGAAGAAATTGAAAAAAAAATTAAAAAAGAACCTAAAAAAGTTACACAAGTTACCTATCACCAAGCCATAAAATCGAGATAACCTCATGAAAAGTAAATCGAAGCAAATTATGAATTTCAATCATCAACCAACTCAATATTGAATGATGAGATTAAAAAAAAATTAATTTAAAAACAACATAAAAATAACTCGATTCAATTCGCCAAATTCATGACTCGAGTTATCAAACTGAGATAACTTCATAAAAAAATTAAAAAAAAATGACTTGATTTCACCTAGGTTGACCTGCCAAATCCGTGAAATGATCATGAAATTAAGATAACCTCATAAAAAACAAATAAAAAAATTATAAAACTTAATTCTTAATCGCTCTTATTGAATCCAATATTGAATGATGAAATTTATAAAAGTTTCAATTAAAAAAACAACACAAAAGATGAGTCAAGTCAATTTAGGTTAAGCCATTAAACACTATTTACAGGTTATGAGGCTAGAATAACCTGATAAAAAACAAACCAAAACAAATTATGAAGCCTAATTTACAACCAAACACAAAATTAAATGATGAAGTTGGGGGGAAAGTCAATTAAAAAAAGAAAAAAATTAAGTCAATCGGGTTAACCTATTAAACTTGTGACCTGAGTTATGAGACGGGGATAACCCAATAAAAAGCAAATCAAATATTAAAGGACCCGTGACCTAGGTCATGAGACCGGGATAACCTCTTAGAAAGAAAATAAAAAAAATAACCCGATTTAATCAGGGTTAAAATGCCAAAACTCATGACCTTGATCGTGAGATCAAGATATCCTCATAAAAAGCAAATCAAAACAAATTATGAATCTCAATCCCCAAATGACTCTGTGTTGAATGATGAAATTAGAAAAAAAAATCAATTAAAAAAGGACATAAAAAACGATTTTAGACAACTGGAGTTAACATGTTAGGCATTATTCTCAGGTCATGAAGCTGGAATAACATAATAGAAAGTAAACAAAATAAAACATGAAGTCTAATTCATAATGAATCCAATATTTAAATGATGAGATTGAAAAAAAAAAGTTTATTAAGAAAAAAACCGAGGTAATCAACCCAATATTAAAGAATAAAATTGAAAAAAAAGTAAATTGAGAAAAAAAAAATGAGGCAATCGGGTTAACCCGTTAAAACCACAATCCGTTTCACAAAAGTGTGATAACTCAATAAAAAAATTCTAATATTAAAGGATAAAATTAAAAAAAAATCAAAGAATAAAAACATATAAAAAGTAAAGTATTATTCCAATGAATAGTTTTTTGTGGGGAGAGGTACAACAAAACCCCCTTCTCTTTTAGTTTATAGTCAATAAATGATTAATTAAAAATCTTGATTGAAAAAAAAAATAATAAAAAAAAAGATTAAAGTATTATTCTAATTAGCAGTGTTTTTGTGAGGAATGGTACAATAAAACTCCCTTCTCTTGTAGTTTATAGTTAATAATGTACAAACTAGTTTAACGAAGGCACTACATTATGCTTTGAATAAAAAAAATGAAAAAAAAAGTAAACATGCCACAAAAAAACTAGTTGATATTGTTATTAAACCATGATCAACATGTTAATTTTGAAACTTGTTGACCCAACTTTTTTTTTAGCTTAGATTTAAAACTATACTATATAAAAGTTGTCCCAGCGTGACCTAATCAACTTGGGATGTTCAAAGGTAACTCGAATAATCAGTAAAAAATATGTTTTGATTTTAAAAAAAATTCAAGATAACTTTTATTTTTTATATTGAGAATGCGACATACTGGATTGGTCGAGCTTCATGGCTTAATTCGCTAAATCCGCGATCCAGTGATGGATTTCGGTGGGTTTAAAAACTTTGTTTTTCTTAAACTATTTTGTACTTAATTATACGATAACAAAAATAAACGCTTTTAAAATCAAGCACAAATCAAGTACAAACTAAATGTCGAGATTTTTGTTTGAAACTGTGATAATTTCATAAAAATAAATCAAAATAATTTATGAAGATAAATTCAAAATTAAAAAAATATATTACATGATAAAATTAAAAAAATAATGAAAATAAACTTAAAAAAAAGGGGGAATGCAAAAAAAAAAAAAAAAAAAAAGATAGAAATGAAAAGAAAAAAGAAGAAGCTACCTCCTCAACTGAGATGCGCTGCCCCAAGTTTTTTATGGAAAGTATAATGTAAATCTAATATATGATATAAAAACAAGAAAAAATTATCTCGACCTGCATTGGTATTTTAAAAAGTTATACATCTTATCGTTTATACTGTTCATAATATCTTACACACTAATGAGTGAACTCAGTCCAAAAAAAAAAAAATTACAAGTTTGTTATTATAGTTAATTTAATATCTAAATTGTTGGAGAAAAAATAATTGATTTACACATCTCTCGCCGTCGATGGCCTCCATTCACCACTGATCACCAATCTCCCTATTCTCTCTCTAACCAACCACACCACCTACGACCTTCCCTTAACTCCTATCAATACACCAATAAATGAACAAATTTCAATCATTTTGAAGACGAGCTAGAGAACATATCTAAAAATTGCAGAAATTACTCCAATTTTTTTCTCCTCGTGAACCACAAGCGTAAGGATTTTTATAGCAAATAATAGACCTGTAAATTTTCAAAATCAACAATGGCCGCAATTCAATTTCAAAGCTATTCTTCAAAAATCCATGATTGTATAAATGTTCAAAAAATATCATAAAAATTCAATTTTCAATCTCAAAACTATATAAAAAGTATTAGAAAAAATCAAGTTAATTGTATTTTAGTTTTTTTTTATAAAATTAAATTTAGTGTTGACTTAGCAATTTTTTAAAAGATAAATGTTGATTGTTGCTTTTATAATTATATAAAAAAATAATTATGAATCAATTATACGATTTCTCAAGGGGGGGGGGAACCGCATTCCGCTTTTAGTTTCTGGTTTGCAATAAAAAAATTAAAAATATACTAATTCATTAATTTTTCTCTATATACAGCACAGGAACCAGAGTATTTTATTACACATCAAAGTTTCTAAAAAACAAATATAGAATAACATGCTTGATAATTAGTGTTGTAACCCAATTTTGGATTCACCAAGATTTTCTTGAATGTTATTTTATTTCTATTATTATTTATAAAAATCTAAAAAAAAATTAAGAAAAAGTTTAAAATTCAAAAATATATTTTTCTCGAGTCAACCGCATCTTTCCATCAAAACCAAGTCCACCGGGTCAAACCATGTCGACCAGGGTAAAAAATGAGTTTCGGGCATTTGGGTCAAAACCGTCATTTCCAACCAAAACCGAGTCCACCGGGTCAATACGGGTCAAACCATGTCGACCAGGGTAAAAAATGAGTTTCGGGTTGTTTCGGGTCAAAACCGTCATTTCCAACCAAAACCGAGTCCACCGGGTCAATACAGGTCAAACCATGTCGACCAGGGTAAAAAATGAGTTTCGAGCTGTTTCGGGTCAAAAACCATCATTTTCGACCAAAACCCGGTTCACTGGGTTGATACCCATCAAAAGTTTTTTTCCAGTGTTTCAACATAATTTTCGGTCATTAAAATGGATTTTTAGCGGTTGAATCGGGTTTTTCTAATACTGAATTGAGTTTTTAATTTTACCTATATAAATATATATTATTATACATAATAAAAAAATAAAATAAAAATAAAATAAAATAAAATAAATTTTTTTGTCAAACGGGCAGTTGCGCCGAAAGCCAATGACAGTGCGCCAGAAGGGGAGGACGGAAGGATGGAAGGAGGAAGAGAGAAAGAAAAAAAAGAAAGAAAAGAATTGCAAACACTATTCACGTTTTTTTTACTATTTCTTCATGCGAGTAAGATATTGATTTTTATTAAAAACAATATGGAAAATACCAAATATATCCCGACACATCTCAGCCCTTGAAATATTCCAAGATTTGATCCCGTTGCTCCACGTCATCCGGTGTACCGAGCTTTCGGTGCACCGCGCCACACCAGATCAAAGCTCCGCTCCTCAGGCACCGTCCGATCAACTGCCAGATCTAGCCAATCACGACCATCCGATCGTTTTATCCGAGATCCAACGGTGCACAGTGTTCAGCGGTACCGGTGTACCATACACGCGTTCATACCGTAGCATAATCTCGGACTCTCTCTCTCCCCTCGCCGGCGACGCTCTCTCTCTCATCCGATCTCCACTTTCCGGCCGTCTCCGGCCTCCGCACCACCACGTAAAGGTTTCTCCCCTTCGTAAAGAAAAACCCCGGTGGTTTTCATCGTTTTCTCCGCCTCATCCGGCCGGAAAAAGACCGCGATCGTCGTCGGCCACCGAAGCTTCAAACCGACGATTCTCCCGACGTCGTGTATCGACAGAATGGCGACTCCACTGGGGACTTAGGGTTGAGCCAACTGCTTGTGTTTGCTTTTCATTTGCTCTTTCTTATTGCTATTTATTTTTGGGCATTTATTTTATTTGCGTTATTTATTTTATGCAATATCTACTGTGATTCTTTTCAATTTTCCATATTGCCACATGCATGCATATTTATTTATTTGTGTCTTCACACACTTCACGGTGAACCCAAAAAAAAAAAGCTCTGGACCCGAGCTCGTCCTTTTTAAGGTTAGAAAAGAGAGATTCAAGTGGTAAATGTGACTTATGTCCACTGATGCTCATTTGGACTTTTGCTTAGATTGTAACTCACCCTATGCAACTAGTATTGTGGAGTCTTTCTCCCCTACTCATGTTGTATAAGGTTAAGAGGCCGATTACTCCATGGGTAATTCGGGCAATCTAAGAACCGAAGAATATCTTTAAGGATAGACTAAACTGAGCCAAACCTTATGAGCCAGATCCTATCAAGTAGGATATACCCTTTAAGACACAAACAAATGGTTCAAATACATCTCATATTCTCATTAAATCTCCACCGATCCTTACAGGAAGTGTGAGATGGAAAAACCCATTACTATTGAGGAATTTTTGACCGGATCGAATTGAGCCAACATGATGAAGGGGATTGTTTGTCATCAGAATTTGAGACTCAGTTGCCAGAGCATGTTAAATTAGATGACAAACCACTTGGAACAGGACAATTGCTAGATTGCTGGGAAAAATTATCCTCTCATGATAAAATCAATTTTCAGAAACAATATGGGGATCTATCACATTTGCGAAAATTAGGGTCCAACATGCTTGTTTTCAGGCCATGATAGGGTTTTGGGATCCATAATATCGGTGCTTCACATTTGATACTGTGGATATGACTCCTACTATCGAGGAGTATGAATCCCTGCTAAATTGTCCCAAGTCGAAAAGGTGTACTTTTACACACCTATAGAGCATGCACTTTCTAACTTTGCTTGGATTACCCAGGACAGACTGTCAACTAGCAAAATCACATGCAACTAAACGAGGAAATAGCCAAGGTTGGTTTTGGAATGAACTAGAAGCCATATTCAAGAGGAGATTACATGATGAAAGCAATGAAATCCGATTGAGAATTTTGGCCTTAGGGATATATGGTTTGGTTCTTTTCCCATCTGCCGAAGGAATGATTGATTTTGAGGTCCGTTAATGTATTCAAAAATATGGTGACCCTTAAAATTAACCCTGCTTACAACAATATTGGCAGAAACTTTCTCGTCCTTGAATTATTGTAGAAAAGCTGGAAGGGGTCATTTAAGATGTTGCTTGCAGTTATTGTTTGTCTGGACTGTGAGTCATATGATTGAGGGGAAGATTTCAGGTTTGGTTGGTACCCCGTGGCATCTTTATTCTCACTGGAGAATTTTGCTTGAAAAACACTTGCATGAAGTAGGAAGAACCACATGGGAATCAATGTTCTTGAGTCTAAGTAAATCTCCATTTCATTGGAGAAGTCGATACTCTTATTTCAAATCTTATACGGCATACCGTGGCGAGTACCCATGGGTCCCGTTGATAGGAGCTCATTCTTGTATTAGTTATTGTCCCAACATGGTTTTACGACAGTTTGGATTTGAGCAGTTTATTCCAAGGACTACCAAACTGGGAACATTTTATGAAGATTTCAAGACCTCGAAGAAATTATTGGAGTCAGTGAAGAAGGAATGGAAACATCCTGGTAGGGTTACTTCTGCTAAGAGAGTAGAAGGAAAAACAACTGAAGGATATCCAATATGGCAAAAGAAGAGAGGGAAAGGGTACAAAGTTCCTCCTTTTGAAGGGCCACCCAGGTCTTTGATTGATCTCACTGAAGACATACACGAAGAAGTCCGCGCCCAACAAGAATCTTATAACCTAAGTTTGAATCTGTGAAGTAGAAGAGTTATGGGCTAAAAAAAGAAAGTTAGAATCTAATCTAGCCACTCGAGAGAAAACTTTGGCTATCATAAAACAAGAAAAGGATGACTTGTCGGCTCGGCTACAACATCAACAACTTCGGTTCCAAAGCAATTACAAGAAAAATATGTACTTTTGTCGGAAGATAAGAGGAAGCAAGATGTCAACATGAAGAGATGGGTTAGAAGAGCATCAAAAGCTGGGGAAATGGTATTAAAATTGGAAGAGAAAAATGAATCACTTCAAGAGCAACATCAAAATCAAGATTTAGTCATTGCCAATTTAGATGAGCATGTCGACCATTTGCTTTCTCGTTAAGCAAACCTTATCATCGAAAAAGAAAATGCGAAAGAGAAGCGGAACGTTGGGCTTCCGAAGCTATGCGCTATCATGTACAAGCGAGATGATGCCAAGAATTATGCTTTAGGATTACGAGGCCTAGCCCAACAAGTAGCAGATGGTGAGCCAATGACCGGAAATGAATTCCATCGTTTTTGGGTTGATCGAGAGATGGAATTAATGAGATCTCAACATATGACGGTCCAAGGTTTTGGAAAGATTGACTTGTTGTACTTTTAATATCAATTAATAAAAGGCAATTTCATCATCTTTTTGTTATGAGAAATGTTTATTTTGATTCTGATTTATGGCATCAAATTTCTCCCCCTAAGTCGGTTCGAGTTCCTGTGGGTTTGGAGTCCTCAGTGAGAACTTTCTTAAGAGAATCTGATTTGGTCTATTCCTCGTCATAAGCTAAAGGAAAACTTGAAACAAATAACAAGCATGCATAGTCCAAATGGCATTTTGCATCCATTTGCGCATTTCATTCATTTATCAAGCATGCACACGGTTGAAACATAAGTTCCTCCACCTGAGGTCTACTGGACTGATGAAGATGGAAAATAAAGACAGGGGTTAGACATAGGTTTATTATCAAAAGGAAGTTGAGAGCAGTAAAGGTGAAGTGGCTCGACTCATAAATCTGTTTGAATAAATGTTGAGCTTCAAGAATGGAAAGGGAACGTCTGTACATGCTCTTGCTGGGAACACTACTTGTCCACGTTCCATTGAAGTTGCACCTCTCCTTTTTAGTCATGAACAATGACAGCAATGCCTTCAGTCATCAATTAATGACGACAACCCTTGTTCTCGTTCAACTGTACTGATAGTCGTTCAAAGCCTTCACATATTCCAAGAGCACATAATAGCTGTTAGCTTTCTGTTCCTAGTGCATTGGCCTTCTTTCCAGACATCTCTATTGTGAACACCATTCCGGTCCAGCAGCATCGGATGCTGATCTAAGAAAAACAAGAGCAGATATTGCAACTTTAACAAAGCAGAATTCCCACTATAGGTGTTTGTTTGTTGTACTGCTAGTGAGGAATCGAAGAGGAGACAAAAGGGTTCCAGATTCATCATTTTCTCTTCCAATTGAGACAACGCATGATTCCACACGTCGGCAGTGGTGGTGCTGTATATTTCTATGCGCTACCAAGATTGCCTGGTTGTTGAAAAGTTTCTACCAATCCACAAATAACCACAACAACATGGGAAGATTGACATGATGTTGTGAGGATTGTCGAAAGAATTGAACAAGCTACAAAGAGGGGAATGATTGAAGATTCTGCCAAGGATTCTAGAACAATAGTGAGAGATGAATCAAAGGATGACTCTGACGATGGGAAGCCTTAATTATGTGGTCCAACCAGGTCTCACTATAGCATCAATTACTTAAATGTCTTTGCTAAGATTGACATATCTCGACCACTCGAGTTTGTCTACCAGCATCTGTTAGACTCTGGACTTATTGCCTTGACTCCGCCAATTTACCTCATTTTGAGTGCGCCTTTGAGCCCTCAACTCCTTTTGAGTGCGCCTTTGAGCCCTCATCCCTTAGGTAGCGCGTTTTCTAACCCTACCTCCTTTTGAGTGCGCCTTTGAGCCCTCAACTCCTTTTGAGTGCGCCTTTGAGCCCTCACCTCCATTTTGGGTGCGCCTTTGAGCCCTCATCCCTTAGGTAGTGCGTTTTCTAACCCTACCTTCATTTTGAGTGCGCCTTTGAGCCCTCAACACCTTTTGAGTGCGCCTTTGAGCCCTCATCCCTTAGGTAGTGCGTTTTCTAACCCTACCTCCATTTTGAGTGCGCCTTTGAGCCCTCAACTCCTTTTGAGTGCGCCTTTGAGCCCTCATCCTTTAGTAAAGATACATGAATATCATTGGTGGATTTTGTGCCATTCAGTTGAACAGTTGCAAGAATTTCAAGAATCGAGTTGAGTTTGTGAAAAATGACATCATCGGCCATATTGTCACCTCAACATCCTCAGAATGACAAGTGATCGAAATGCTTGGCAAAACACAGATATCGCTAGAAAAGCTGATCCAAGAAGAGTGTTAAACTGTCAATCCTTTTTGTTATGAGTTTTGTCATTCTGCATTTTATTTTGGGATCACATCTCATCTTTTAACGAAACATGTCTTTTCTTTGTCCCTTTGTTGTTCTGAACGCATGAGATGTTTCTTTCAAAGGTTATTTATAAAATATTTTGATCAAGCTCCAACATGCGTTTAAGATTAGTCAATCCCGAAGATTAAAATTATATTGTTTGAATGACTGAATGCTTACTGAAATGACATGAGGTGACCAAGAAACTTTTGAGCTCACACATGAAATTGAACCACACACCATGTAGCTACGTTTTAGCAAGTATGCATAATGACACGTAGTGGATTCATTAGTTATGGACTCGTGAATTATGATTCTTACAAGTCTCAACCATTACATTGGATGAGGTCAAAATTTATCGGTTCTAACCGACCTTGCTTGAAATGAGAAAAGGCCATTTTTGTTTCATCCTTTCACAATTCTTGAAATATATATCCCTTGCAGTCCATTTTGAGCCTGATAGAATATTTCTTTCATAAAAAACCCTGACTAAGATCACACCCCACACTGGGGGCAATGAGAGTCTTTTCCTAGAAAAGACGAAGACAATGTTAGAGTCGATGGATAAAGGGAAGGCTTAGAACAAAAGTCCAATGATTGAGAAAAGGTCTAGAAGAAGAAAGCCAAAGATTGATAAAGACACAACAAATGCCAAAAGTTAACCCGAAAAAAATCAAGTGTGATGTCTTTTGGTGTGTCTATGATAAAGCCTTTACGATCTTCAAAAGATTAGATTGGCTATTCATCAAAGAAAAGTTGGATTTGCGTTATGACCTATTAACAAGGTTATATGTCACTGTCTCTACAAAGACAACGTGAGGAAAAGAGATTGATAAGTAATTGATGTTGATCCTAGGTTCTTGAAACCCTCAAACACCTTTTGAGCTTGTGAAATTCCTTTCTTTCATAACCATGAACCATAGCCTACATTACGTGCTTTAGAAAGTCCTTTTTAATCAAGTAAGCAATCTGAACCGATAAATGGCGATCTCAAAACTTGAAGAGTTGTTTCATACAGGTCGTGACTTCATGAATCAAGCTACTGATTATTATGCATGCTGATAAAATTAGTGCTAAGAAAAAGAAACAATCTTTCTTGATAAAGCCTCAAGTTTTGACTCGGGTACCTTGTTTTTCTTGAAATTCATAAAAGGTCACCTCATCACAAATAATCAAAAGGTATACCCAAAATTAGAGTTTAAAATGGATACAAAGAACCATGGAAAAAGCCATTTTAATCTTACAACGAGTCAAATTTTGATTGTTTCTTTTTCTTAGCTCAAAATACAAGACAATCAAAGGACTGCATTGAATAGCGTGTGTTGGATCTTTGACCAACAAAGCTTGATTTCCAAAAATACTTTCAAAAATTGACATCTCTGATTTCATTTCAACAATCAGACTTGAATTGACATGATCTTTAAAATGTGAGATTTGATTCTAAAATAAGAAAGATTTTCAAACAAGAAAAACATCGATCGAGTTTGCAAATTCCTGACAGAAATGACATCAATTCTCCTCGACACTCCTGGGGGCAATACAATGGACCTCCGAAAAGGAAAAACAAACTGTGTTTAAATCAGCTGGGGGATAGAGATGATCAAATGATGAATCAATAAACTGAGGACAATATGGTTCAAAGAAAGATAATCAGTGAATGAGCACATTCAGATCAATTAAGGGCAATGATGTTCAAGAACAATTTATGATCCAGTAAACCCCGACAACAATTGAGAGCAAAGATGTACCTGAAGGACATCTTCATATCTTCATCTTGGTTTATCATCTCCAATATGGCTATGACTATTGAAAGATGTTATCACATAATTGCTTTTGCATGAATGTTGGAAGGATGCACCGCACCCACCTAGACTGACCGTGGGACCATCTGATTTGAAGTCAATGTGCACTGCACCACATGAGTATGGGTGATAAAAGCGACATCATTGATGACTTTGAGGCATTTCTTTTCACAATCTGGTTAGATGAGTTGAGAAGAACTTATTGAGAAAGAAATTGAGCATACAACGATGAGCTTTTTACTGCAAAGTATGAAATACAGGTCTGAATGACATGACAGTTCCATGAAAATGGATGACTGCATATACTTGAAGGGTCTGTTTCAACTGGAGGTGAGTTTATAACTGATTGACAATCTTGATGGGTGTTGGCACGATGCGCACAATCAATCAGAGAACAATTCTGGAAAGAATCCAGGAGATGAACGATTTGTTAAACTTCTTAATGATGAATCAAGCAACACTACACTTGGGGGCATTGTCAAGCTTGATAAATAGTGAGAGCAGTAATTATCACGGACAGCCCAAGATGGGCACTGCATTTACAGCTGAGCGGGTGGCTAGCACATGAATGAGCCAATACATCGAAAGAACAAAGAAGGCTTTGGAATGCAAACAAAGTCACCCTATGATGATGAAGCATCAAAGAGGGGGAACCTATATTTCAAAAACAGGTAAGATGCATTGCATATCATCTAACTTCATGAGCATTGCATATTTGTTTTGCAGATATTTCACAAAACAAAATTCCCACTAGGATCCAATGAGACTCACATGAATTGAAGTTCTTGTAAATCACATCAAATATGGCAATTCCACGAAAGCAAAATTCATAAATGAAGACAAGAAAGATGGATTTTTATTCATGGAAAAGGGGTTTACAAGTACAAATGCTAAACAAGTGCGAGGACGATCAGGGATATTTTCATCTTGATGGTTAATCATGCCTCGGAATTCCTCAAATTGTTTATGCATGCGCTCCATCTCTTCCTTGAACTCGAGGTGTCGTGTGTTAACATAGTCTCTCCAAAAGTCAACACGTGTATTTAACTCTTGGTTTCTCCTCTCCAAGTTGTTTCTGTGACGTCTCTCATCACGGAGTCTATTCCTTAAATTCTCAATCCGATGATGGAGATCAAGAACCCGAGTATTCAACTCAAGTCTTCTCGGCATGAAGACGCTCCGCAACGTTCACCAAAGACGAAGTAGCTCGATACTAAGAGCAAGTGACCGATTCACCGCTTCAATATCGGTCCCGATCTTGCCAGCATTATTTCATCACGAGGAAGGATCATGTCTCTAGCCACGGTTACAGCAATATCTTCGTTGTCCATTACAATATCCTCTATTGTAATTGGACGACCATTCACTTCAAAGCTAGTACGCCAAACTGCAGGCTCTACTTGCAGAACAGGGTTTGGGTTAGCATTGGAAGAAGAGGAAGACATGGTTAAAGCTTTAAAAGTTAAGAACTTTGAGAGTATTGAAAATGCAAGAAGTTGATGATGTCTTTTGCCAAATACTTGCGTGATTTATAAGGAATTTACTCCTACCATCGTTTTGAACGGCAGCTCAAATCTCAACTGTACATACAGTACTTCCTTGGGAAGCTTTCCTCATTTTTGGGGTTACAAATCAGATCTCAACCGTACATACAAGACTTTCTTGAGAAGCTTTCCTCATCTTTGGGATCCAATTACAAATCAAATCCCAACCATACATACAAGACTTTCTTGAGAAGATTTCATCATCTCTGAGATCGATTTACAAATCAAATCTCAACCATACAGGTATGACTTCCTTTAGAATTTTTCATCAACCACTGAAGCTCATTTTGAAATCACTTTCATGTATTTCACAAGACTAAGGTTGAAATCACTTTCATGTGTTTCACAAAAAAAAAACCAATGTTGAAATCACTTTCATGTATTTCACAAAACCATTGTTGAAATCACTTTCATGTATTTCACAATGCTAATCTGAAACCACTTTCATGTGTTTCATAAAACAAATGTTGAAATCACTTTCATGTATTTCACAAGACTAAGGTTGAAATCACTTTCATGTATTTCACAAAAAAATCAATTTTGAAATCACTTTCATGTATTTCACAAGACTAAGGTTGAAATCACTTTCATGTATTTCACAAAAAAAAAATCAATTTTGAAATCACTTTCATGTATTTCACAAAACCATTGTTGAAATCACTTTCATGTATTTCACAACATTAATCTGAAATCACTTTCATGTATTTCACTTGGGCAGGTCGCCCATACGAATTAGACCAACTGAAAAATCTGTGCCTTTTTCAACACTTCCATCGTTTTTCTTTACAAAACTTACTATGCAAAGTCAAAAGAAAATGAATTTTCCAATGCCTTTGCACCGTAAGCATTGTAAAGAGGGGGCAACTGTTGTAACCCAATTTTGGATTCACCAAGATTTTCTTAAATGTTATTTTATTTCTATTATTATTTATAAAAATCCAAAAAAAAATTAAGAAAAAGTTTAAAATTCAAAAATATATTTTTCTCGAGTCAACCGCATCTTTCCATCAAAACCAAGTCCACCGGGTCAAACCATGTCGACCAGGGTAAAAAATGAGTTTCGGGCTGTTTCAGGTCAAAACCGTCATTTCCAACCAAAACTGAGTCCACCGGGTCAAACCATGTCGACCAGGGTAAAAAATGAGTTTCGGGTCGTTTTCGGGTCAAAACCATCATTTCCAACCAAAACCGAGTCCACCGGGTCAATACGGGTCAAACCATGTCGACCAGGGTAAAAAATGAGTTTCGAGCTGTTTCGGGTCAAAAACCATCATTTTCGACCAAAACCCGGTTCACTGGGTTGATACCCATCAAAAGTTTTTTTTTCCAGTGTTTCAACATAATTTTCGGTCATTAAAATGGATTTTTAGCGGTTGAATCGGGTTTTTCTAATACTGAATTGAGTTTTTAATTTTACCTATATAAATATATATTATTATACATAATAATAAAAAAAATAAAATAAAATAAAAAATTTTGTCAAACGGGCAGTTGCGCCGAAAGCAAACGATGATTAAAAAATAAGATATGTGGAAATTTAAGATTTGCATGTCTCCTGTGACTGGCTATAAATAGCCAATGACAGTGCGCCAGAAGGGGGAGGACAGAAGGAGGAAGAGAGAAAGAAAAAAAAGAAAGAAAAGAATTGCAAACACTATTCACGTTTTTTTACTATTTCTTCATGCGAGTAAGATATTGATTTTTATTAAAAACAATATGGAAAATACCAAATATATCCCGACACATCTCAGCCCTTGAAATATTCCAAGATTTGATCCCGTTGCGCCACGTCATCCGGTGTACCGAGCTTTCGGTGCACCGCGCCACACTGATCAAAGCTCCGCTCCTCCGGACCGTCCGATCAACCGCAGATCTAGCCAATCACAGCCATCCGATTGTTTTATCTGAGATCCAACGGTGCACAGTGTTTAGCGGTACCGGTGTACCATACACGCGTTCATACCGTAGCATAATCTCGGACTCTCTCTCTCCTCTCGCCGGCGACGCTCTCTCTCTCATCCGATCTCCACTTTCCGCCGTCTCCGGCCTCCGCACCACCACGTAAAGGTTTCTCCCCTGCTGTAAAGAAAACCCCCGGTGGTTTTCATCGTTTTCTCCGCCTCATCCGGCCGGAAAAAGACCGCAATCGTCGTCGGCCACCGAAGCTTCAAACCGACGATTCTCCCTCGTCAGCCATCAACGGCTGTCGAGACCACCGCCATCAGAATCCTCGCCCTCAGATCTACCAGAAGCAACCATTTTTTGGCCGGAAATCTCGCCAGAAAATTTCACCGCCTCCAAAGAATCGCGCGTGGGCCACACGCGCCACCAGTGGCATTTTTGTAAATTTCAGAGAAATCCAAGGGTATTTCATTATTTTGCCTATACAGTGACACTCAGGTAATTTTTCGAGGTTTCTACTGGTATTTTTTATTTTATATATATATATAAATGCTTGTAAATTTTCTTGCATGTTGTAAAAAATACAAAAACCAAAGTCGACACGTCTCTTTTTTTTAAAAGGACCGATGTAAAAAATGTAAATACCAAATACGGATTATGTCCATTATTTCTTTTGGTAACCCAGACGTAATTCTCCTTTTTATGGTTAAAACGTTAGTTTTTAGACGAGTCTCCTAATTTTTAGGGACTGATGTCATTTTTAACGCGTCTCCTATTATTAGGGACCGAAGTTAACCATTTAAAAAAAATAAATTACCAATAAACCCAAAATATAATGGATTATATCCATTATTTCTTTTGGTAACCCAGACGTAATTCTCCTTTTTAGGGTTAAAACGTCATTTTATAGACGAGTCTCCTAATTTTTAGGGACTGATGTCATTTTAACGCGTCTCCTATTTTTAGGGACCGACGTTAATCATTTAAAAAAAGAATTACAAATAAGCCCAAAATATAATCGCATTTGAATCAAACAAAAAACACACAAGTAAGGGTAACCTTTCTATTGAAAGGATGTTTTAAGGGTGGTGTCTACCTTCCCTTAATCATAACTAACCCCGTACCCGAATCTCTCGGGACCGGTGTCTAATTTGGGATTTCTAGTTCCCTCAAATTACTAGATGGCGACTCCAATAAAATCTTTGTTTCCCCCAATCGAGAAAAAAACCCTTTTTGTTAAATAAACAAAAAAAGCGGGAGCCGTCGCCCGACGTCGTGTATCGACAATTAGGGTACACGAAAACGAATTGACATGGCAAGCATAAGTGAATACGTGAATTTTTAAAACATTAAAATAGACTATATAATTATTTGATTGGGGCATTATACCCAGCTCAGCCGATCATATCCAAAATCTTTTAATTAAATTTATTGTATTGATTGAGTTTTAAATTAAATTATATAAAAAATATAAGCGCTTGCAATAAAAAAAAATTTGATTTATTTATATGATAAAAAATATAAGCGCTTACAAAACCGAGCACCAATAATGCAATACTGGAATGTTTTTTTTGAGATCCTAATAATTTAATAAAAAAAAAATCATGAAACTTAATTCTTAATATTTATATTTTTTCTATAATCATTTTCTATTTAATAATATGATAAAAAATAGATAATATAAAACTCGAGCACCAACCTAATGCCTATGTATTTTTTAAAGATCACGATAATCCTATAGAAAATAAATTAAAATAAATTATGAAGCCCAATTCATAATAATTATGTTTTTTTAATTATTTTTTACTTAATAATATAATAAAATATTTTTTATTTAATATTATTATAAAAAAATAGACGATAACAAAACTGAGCACCAATTCGATGTCAGGATGTTTTTTCGAGACCACAATAACCATGTATAAAAGAAACCATAATAAATAACAAATTCCAATTCTCAATGAAAATTAAAAAAAAAAGGTAAAAAAAATGTTATTGTTACAATGAACCGTTCTTGTTAATATATTGAATTAATGAATCATATAATTAGTGATGGTAAAAAACTGCAGAGTAATATTAAACTTAAATATAATTTCCACAATATTTTTTTTGTGTTGAAGAATTATATATTTGTGCATGTAAGAATTTTATAAAATAGGTTAAACTGAAAATGAAAAGCATAAATTAATTTAATTAGAAATAATTAATTTGACATCAATGATAATAATTTAATTCCTAATAATTAATTAATGGGCAATATAACACAATTGATACGATTAAAGATACTGTATAAAAAAGAAATTTTTGTATAATGCAAATCTGATGTATAAAACATACTTGTAAAACATTGATAATTCTTTTTAATTAATCTTATGTTATTGGCTAAAAAACTCACAAATCCGATAAGCAAAGAGTATTTAATTTAAGGTAAATGGGATATAATATATTTGTTAAAAAATCATCTCAATTAAATAGTTTAAGCCGTTAGATGAGGTCTTAAAATATAATTTATATTATTATTTAATACATCTTCTTAAGTAAAAGTCCTAAAAGCTTGAAACTTGTACATGCTCACAATATCTTGTGTTTAATTTTTTTTATTAAATAAATAAAAATAATAAAATTAAAACTTATAACTATTTAATCATTAAAACTATAATACTATATCAAAGAATCAAAATAGAGGCAGCCCAGCAGAGTCATCAACATCTTGAGCTATACAGTTGCAAAATGGCTAGAGGCTTGAAGAAGCACTTGAAGAGGCTTAATGCTCCAAAACATTGGATGCTTGATAAACTTGGTGGTGCTTTTGCCCCCAAGCCCTCATCCAGACCCCACAAGTCTAGGGAATGCTTGCCTCTGATTCTCATTCTGCGAAACAGGCTCCAGTATGCTTTGACATACCATGAAGTGATTGCTATTTTGATGCAGAGACAGCTATTTTGATGCAGAGACAGGTTCTTGTTGATGGGAAGGTTATGACAGATAAAACCTACCCATCTGTTTCATGGATGTTGTGTCAATCCCAAAGACAAACGAGAGCTTCCGTCTCCTCTATGACACCAAAGGCCGCTTCCGGCTCCACTACCAAAAAGAGATGATGATATATGATTAAATTATTAGATTGAATTGATTTTTTTATATGGTATTAGAATTTTGATAATTAAATGGTTATAAATTTTAATTTTATTATTTTTATTTATTTGATAAAAATTAAACACAAGAAGTGATGTAAATTTCAAGCATGAAATACTTTCATTTTAGAGGGTGTGTTACAAAATAATATAAATCATATATTGAAATCTTATTTAATAACTTAAGCTATTGGATTGATATTATTTTTTGATAGTATTAATATTTTTTGTTTTTTCTAAATTTTTTTTTAACAAATAAATAAAATATAGGATAATAACTCATTATCTTATAACTCAATTAAGTATAAACTCAAATACACACGAGTCCGACAAATTATTTAAAAAAAAAAAACCAAGATAACCTCCACAAGACAGGTTTAATTTTTCTCTATTGCGATGACATATATTTATTTTTAGGAGTTTTTTCTACTTAAAAATAAACCAAGAACTTCATTGCAGCTGGAAACTTCATCGGCAATTCAAGTCATATTGACAAGTTCAAAAAATCAGCAACAACAGTGGCTTTCAGCTTTTTATCATGTTTCCGCAATATAGAGTAAAGCTGTGAAAGAGATGGGCAATTATTTCAAATGCAATAATTGTGTTGTATTATAAACCATTAGTAAGATAATGGCGTAGACTGTAGCTGAGAGCAGCCGATAAGATAATGGCGTAGACTGTAGCTGAGAGCAGCCGGCTACATGGGGTTCAGCTCTTGTTTCCATAATAATCTGGAATTGCACTACAGCTAGTTAAGCCCCATTCAGCTCTTACACAACCACCTAGCTCCCCCACACCAAACCTTTAAGTTAAATATGCATTTGACTGTGGATGGGGAGACCAAATTTCAAAGTATTGAAATTCTTCAGCTATTTCTTCACAACATCTTTCCAGCTCTTGTTTCCAACTCATGTCTCTCTTCATCCGGTTTCCTGAAGAAAAAGTAGAACTGCTGCATAACCATCTCCACCCTCTCTCAGCAGGTTTGTCTTCTCCGTTGTGTCTCGCTTTCCTTTTTTTTCGCTTCTGCATGCTATGTGTTTCCTCTCCCTTCTCTATCGACTTGGCCTTAAGAAGAGCTAGTTGAGTGATATATATTACGTGAAAAAAGGTCGAAAGTTCCTCTCTTATGCTGCTTTCTGTGCTTGTTCTCTTCTTTCTCCCCTGTCTATTCGTGCATTAAATACATATAATTATTGAATAATGCATTATTTAAGGTTCTTCTTCCTTTTCATCATTGCATAGACTGCGTTTTGTAACCTTGAGGGGTTGGCGCAGCGGATCGATGCCGTCTGGGGTATGACGGTTTGCTCCCTGCCAGTCTCAGATTCGAGTCTGCTTCCCGCTGCGAGGCTGCATGGTGTAAACCTCATTTTGTAAGTCGTATTTGGAGTGTAATGATTTTGTTAATGTTTTATTGATAGGTAAAAGTTATTTAAAAAAAAAAATTGTTTGAAAATAAAACAAAATAATAATTTTTTTAATTTTTAAAATTTATTTTTAATATTAATTCATATATAAAAATAAAAAAAAAATTAAAACTAAAAAAAATTTAAAAAAACATAATCCAACCGTAAGTTTTGATACCCTTGGCACCCACGAGATGGGCTAGAATACCTAAAAATGCATAATAAAGAAACTTAATTGAAAAATCCAGAATATGAGACAACTCTCACTGACCGATCAAACCAAAGGTAAAAGAACAATTATACAAACCATATAAAACGTGTAGCCAAAATACTGTAGAATTATTACTCTTAATTAATAATTAATTTTTAATAAAAAATGATGCAAGGATATAGACATCTCGCGTTGGTGTGTGGGAGGCACCCGTATTTCTTAAGCGGCACATACAACACCTCCCAGTAACCAAATTTATTATTCCACCATTTCATTAGAAGTGTCATCTCTTTTTCTTTTTTTTGGTGTGATGCGTGATAATGGTTGGTGAGTAATTTATCGTTGACGATTATTATTTTTTCTTTTGTTCTTTGTTTTCTTTCTCTTGGATAAAAAGTTAACGCATATTCTCTTTTCTTTTTATTTTTCAAGTTTGGTCATTGGTCTTATAGAAAATTTCTTCATGTTTTCAATATATTTTTTAAATTGTAATTTGTCATATATTATTTTTTTCAATTCAGTCTTTATCCTTTCGATTTTTGATTTTTTTCCCTTAGCTTCTTTGTTAGAGTTTTGATGTTTTCAATTTCATCATTCAATCAAAGTTTATATTATATTGTTTTTTCAGTTTAACCCTCATTCTTTTTATTTTTTTTTCTTTTGTTAAAGTTTTTTTCTTTTAAATTTAACCCTCCAATTTAATTTTTCCGTGCCCTCTATTTTTGTTTCATTTTCACCCTCATTCTTTTAATTATATTTTTTTGCATGGTAGATTTTTTTCTAGTTTCATCCTTCAACATTATATTAATTTGGTATTGGGCTTCATGGTTTTTTCATTTGTCATGCTTTCAATCTAATGACACGGGTCATGAGTTTTAAAAGTTTATACGATTATGGATTTTATCATATTGCCCTTTTTTAAAAAAAAAATATTGGTTTTGTGGCTATCTTCAATTTTTTTCTATTGATTTATCTCAATCTCATGACTTAGGTCACAGGTTTTGTAGTTTTTTTGGATTGAGTTTTTTTTTTAAAAAAAATGTTTTGTTTTGTATTTACTTTTTGAAGAAATTATTTTATTTTTTTTATTTTATACAAAATATTTATTTTGAAATAATATTTCTAATATGTTCGACCCTCGCGTAGTACTTTTTTCCTCTTTTTATTTTATTCACTCAATTTCATATGTGTTTCTATTTCTATTATCTTTTATTGATGTTAATAAAATTTATTATTTTGAAATAATATTTCTAATGTATCCGACATTGCATAATATTTGTTTTCATACTCAATTTTTCCTGTTTCTTTTTTTTGTTATTGTTAATGATTTGTTTTTTATTTACATTGGTGATTATTGATTTATTTGATTAAATGTTTGTAAAAGCTTTTTGATTTATGTAAAAAAGCATATCAAAATAGTTTGTCTACAAGATTGTTTTTTAAAAAATTACAGTTCATGACAAAGTGTGGGTCAAATATCTATTATTATATATTTAAGATGTATACATGATTTTTATTCACAATGCATAGTCATCATAATTTTAAAATTATATTAATTATTGTATAATATAAATATAGATTTATATAGATTTGTGTTGAGGATTATTAAACATAGTCATTTGAATAATTTTCTTGTTAAAAAATGAATTTTATAATGGGTTTGATCTTTTTGTCATAAATTTGTCCATAACCTAATTGATCAGTATAAAATCACAAGTTAATTCATATTCACATGATAGAAGCAAATAGCTTGAACAATTAACAAAAATTATAAATCTCGTGGAAGTTTTACTGTAGTAATAGCTACAATTTACTGTGGACTGCTACAATAAAATTATTTTTTTGCCATTGAATGAGAAAATAAATAAGCTTTAAGACTTGGGGTTCTTTGGTCTTTTCTATTATCCCATTGATCAATACATGATTGTTTGGGTAAACATGTTTTTTTCATTTGTTTACACAGTAAAAATACTTTTTTACCTTTAGTGTAAAAAAAAATTAGAACTATTCATTAAGGACTTTTTTTAACTTTTCACAATCCTGTTAACAATTAAAATACTTCTTTGACCCCGAGATTAAAAAATTATTGGGCTCTTTGGACAAGAATTTTTTAGTTTTTTCATTATTCATGTATAGTAAAAGTATGCATATAACCTTAGAAAAAACAAAAAAAAAAAGAAAAACGCTTTGCCTTTGGGGATATTTTTGTACTTTCAGACAAATATTTTGTGTAATTAACTAGGTCATAGGGGAATTTTGGTATTTTTCATGTTTACTTTTGAATTTTTAAATTAGAAAACTTGTTGTGGCGTGTTCAACATACGTTAGCGAGTGAGTGACGTTCGTGTCATTCCTGTAGTGTGTGGGATACCACTCGGTGACCAAATTCAGCCTTCCATCGTCTCTCAGGATGCATAACTATGTCATCTTTCACACAAAGTGGCGCGTGACATCTTATAGTGGTTGGATTCTCGCCAGTGGTTATTTGTTTGTTTGTTTTTTTTCTCTCCTGACAGATAAAATACACAATTATCTTCTTTGTTTTTTTTTTTTTATCAATTTTAGTCTCCATTCTTTTTATTTCTTATTTTTTTCTCATTCTTTTTATAGAAGTTTTTTTTTTAATTTAGTCCTTCAATTACAATTGCTCATGTTTTATTTATTTTTATTTCAGTCATCATTTTTTTATTTTTTTATTTTGTTCTTATTCCTTTTATAGTTTCAGTCCTCATTATTTTAATTTCTTATTTCATTCTTATTTCTTTTATAGAAGTTCTTTTTTCAATTTAGTCATTCAATTACAATTTCTCATATTTTTTGTTTTTAATTTTGGTCATTCTTTTAATTTCTTATTTCGTTCTTATTCCTTTTATATTTTTTTCTTCAATTTAGTCATTTAATTACAATTTCTCATATGTTTTTTTTTTTCATTTCGGTTTTTGTTTTTAATTTTTTTGTTTAATTTTTTCATATTTAACTCTTATTCTTTTTATTTTTTTCTTTTGTTAAAGATTTTTTTCAATTCAATTTAACCCTCCAATTGAAAATTTTAATTTTCCCTCTAATTAATATTTTTTTCACCCTTATTTTTTTAAATTATTTTGTGTAATTGATTTTTTTTCATGGTTTCATCTTTTGACATTTGATTTGTCAGGTATTCGGTTTTGTGTGATCTTATCATTTTACTTTATTTTCTTAAATAAAATATTAGTTTTGTGATTATCTTCAAAAAATTTTGTGTGGATTTATCACATACTAATGATATAAATCACGAGTTTTGCATGTTATTTTTTAATATAAGATTTTTTAGAATTGTTTTGTTTGTTTTTTATTTTTCAAGATATTATTTTAATTCATCTATATTTTTTTGTTTTATACAAATGAACTTTATTTTTCAAAATAAAAAATATTCATTTTTAAATAATATTGTTGATGTGTTGGGCCTTCCGTAATATTACTTTTTAGAGTATGAGTTTATTCAATCAATTTTATTTGTGTTTATTTTTTAAGTTGTAAGTTTTTTAAGGTGTGGATTTATCTTTAATTGAAAGTTCAGTAAACAAAATCGGGTGACTGTATCATTTTGTGTGATTGAATTAGGGGTGAGCAAAAAAACTGAAAAACCAATTAAACCGAGAAAACTAGAAAAAAATAATCGAAAAAAAACCCGATTAAACAGATTAAAATTTTAAAAAAAGCTGGCGGTTCGATTCGGTTTTACAAGAAAAAAACCGAAAAAACGAACTGAACCTAAACCGAAAAAAACCAGAAAAAACCGAGCCAAACCAGAAAAAACCGAGCCAAACTAGAAAAAACCGAGCCAAAACCAAACCAAACCGTAAAAACCGAGCCAAACTTATTTGAACCGGTTTTTGTCCTAAAAAACCGAACAGAACCGAACCAAAACCGGTCGGTTTGAACCGGTTTCAGTTTAAAAAAAATAATTTTGATTTGGTTATTTTTTTTGATAAAAACCAAATCGAATTGAAAATGATCACCCCTATATTGAATATAATATCTTGATTACATTCATCTCTTATTTTTTTCAATTTCTCTTTTGATTATTGTTAATTATTTTTTTCCATTTATTTACATAAATAGTTAAAAATTTATTTAAATATATTCTTATATAAGCTTTTCAATTGATATTTTGAATTTTTTTATATAAAAATATATTGAAACAACTTGCAGATATGTTTTTGAAAAAAATTACACGCACGAAGATTGATAGCCAAGTTAATAATAGCTACTTGTTACGTAAAGAAATGATAACAGGAAAAAAAAAATAAAAGTAAACTGATATCTAATAATAAATAAATAAACATGGAGTACTTAAAAATCTAATTATTAAATTGAGATGTTGGACTGCATTTGCATTTGATTTGTTTTTGTGTTTTAAAAATATTTTAAAAAAAATTAAAATTTTTATTTTATTTTTTTATGTGCTTTAAATTAATATTTATTTAGTGTTTTTAAATTATTTTGATGCGTTGATGTTAAAAATAATTTTTAAAAAATAAAAAATATATTATTTTAATATATTTCTAAATAAAAAATACTTTTAAAAATATAACTACACTCTCAAACACCCATTATTAATAAAAAAGAGCATGGGAAATTGGAATGGCACTGGACAGTTGAAGAAACACGTAGATGTTATAGTGTAAAAGAAACTTGTGAATTTTCATAATAAGTATATATATAAATTTTTCAACTATTAAAAATGAAATTAATTTATAAAAAAACTAGTAAAAAGTACTTTTTCAAAAAAAATATTATAATAAGTATATAATATATATATGAATTTATCAACTATTAAATATGAAATTAATTTATAAAAAACTAGTAAAAAGATTAAATATATAATTGAAGCACGTGATGAAAAAAAATGCAAATTATATAAAAAAAACAAATTAAAAAAATCCAAAAGAAAAAAGGTTGATGCCCATCATTATCCCAAATTCTTAAACAAGGTCTCGAAAATTTGGTATACTCGAAAACATTAGGATTTCCTCGCTTTGAGCCCACAAGAGAGCTAGGTATTGGTTTTCTAGCCTTATAGCCCATATTTGAGACAGCCTTCCATTCGGGTATATGAATATCATTTGTTTTTTTTTTTTCAATATTGCAAATTAGAGTTCTTAAGAAAATATATGATCAAATAATGTTTTCTCATCCAGTATTTGAATCCCATTAAATCTTGATATGAGCCACTCAATTAATTGAATGTATTGATTCATACATTAAATTTATAATTAATTTTTAATTTTGGATTTTAAAAACTTATTTTTATATTTCAAAAACATTTTTGAAAAGAATAATTATTTTTAATATTTTTTTATTATTTAAAAATATTTTTTTTAGTGTTTTTTCAAATTATTTTAATGTGATGATATAAAAAATAAATATTAAAAAATAAAAAATATTATTATTTTAATATATTTTTAAATAAAAAATATTTTAAAAAATCATCGTTAATATGATACCAAATAAACTCTAAATCTTATACATTCTAATGGAAACAAATTAATTTTGGGGAAACATGGGCTTCAACGTTTTAAATGAAGCATGTTGATGAGTCCTAAACGCTCAATTTCACCTAAAAAAAACTTGTGCTCACGGTTCCAAATTTATAAGTAGCTAGTTTAATTTGAAAACTAACCTAACAATTTCATAAAAAAGGGAGATTTTAAAAAATTTAAAAGTAAAATTAGATTGGTTTTGATAATCATTATATAATCTATACAAAATAGTTCAAGTTCGGATTAATTGGATCAGGTTCAACAATTATTTACTATTATAATGAATTTTTAAATCCTACATTTTAACTCAGCTTGATTGTCACCAACTTAAAAAAAAATAAAAAATAAACTTAATTATCACAAGGATTGAGCAAAAAAACAAAAAAAAAAACAGGAAAAAAATAACCTAAAAAACCGAACCGTGAAAAAAAAACCGATTAAAATTTTAAAAAAACCGACTGGTTCGGTTTTATAAACCTAAAACCAAAAAAACCAAGCCGAACCCAAACCGAAAAAACCCGAGCCAAACCGGAAAAACCGAGCCAAACCAGGAAAAATCGAGCCAAAATAAAAAAAACTGAGCCAAACTGGTTTGAACTGGTTTTTGTCCTAAAAAACGAACTGAACCAAAACCGGTCAGTTTGAATTGGTTTCGGTTCGGTTGTGGTTTTTTTTTTAAAAAAATAATTTTGGTTTGGTTACTTTTTTTTAATAAAAACCAAATCGAACCGAAAATAATCACCCCTAATTACTATGTAGAAAAGAGCTCACATTTTATTTTTATTTTTTCATTTTCAATACTTTTTAATTTAAATGGATTGGCTCTCATGCATCTTTCTCTCTTCTCGTTAGCTAAACAGCTGAATAAATAGCAAGTCGCACTTTTTTTTTCTTCTTCTTCTCCACCCTTACTGCCATCAAATATATCCTAAACTAATGTGAAATGATTTAATCAATTACTTAAACCTCCGAGTTTGATTTGCTGGTTGTAAATAGGGGCAAATTGATTTCATATTAGAAAATCTTCAATTAATTCTTTTCTTCTTTTTTTCATTCAAAGGCCCTTAATTTAGTGCTTGCTTGTAAATAGAGATATGTGTAAGGTGTAACTCTCAAATTTATTTTAACTACTTACATACTGTGCGTATCTCTCTAATTAAAATCTTGATTGTAAAAATAAAACAAAATAGAACCAGATATTTTTTTTTTTAAATTACAATTTTATAACAAACTCTAAAACATGTTGGTAACTCACAGTGGATTTTTCTATGCAAAATATAGTATGAAACCCCTTACAAAAAACATAGTGGCCTCGTAGTTCATAATGTTTTTTTCATCTCTCGTCCATTAATTTACTTTATTTTTTTATTATTTTGGCATGACCGAACCAAATTATAGATCAATTTAAGTTAATTTATTAAAAAAAAATAAGATTAAAAGACGAGAGATCAAAGTGAAAAAAATATAGAAAATAGATAATTTTTTTCAAACTATGGAAGTAATGTTCATTGTAGTCTTTATACTTTCCAACTTATAAATATTGTGTCCTTCTCATTTTTAAAATTTCAAAACAAAGTCAATTGTAGTTCAAAAATTTATTTTCTTGATTTTAAATCCTTGGTTTTAGCGAGGAGAGAGAAAATCATCAAATTCTGGTGATAGAAAAACAACATTGATATCGATTCTAACTATCAAAATGATTTGTCTTGGTGTCAACAAGTTTTATTTGGTAAGAAGAGTTTTATTTATGTGTTTCTGACCTTTAAATTGTCTAAAAATTCAGATCTAAACTCGAGAACATTTTTTATTTTGGATTAATTTCAAGTTTTTGTGTAGATTTTTAGGTTTTTTATGCTATTAATGAATTTATTAAGATATCTAAAATATTTTAAATCAAAATAGAATTTCTAGATTAAAAAATCACCGGACTCAATTTGATGGCTACCATATTAGTCAAAATTTAGAGAAAAACAAACAAAGTGTCATCTTACTATTTTTGTTTCAAAAATACTTGGAGTTAACTATAAAAAAAATGCACGCAAGAGGGCACGATGTGAGTGGTTCGGCACTCTCATCCTTTAAGCAAGGTCAGGGGTTCAACCCTCCTTGTGTATGGAGAACCTCTTTTGGGGAGCACTTTACCCTTCTGTGGACCAACCCGGTACGAGCATAGATTAGTCTGGACCAAGGCGTTCAAGACACCGCGTGGTTTATACTTAAAAAAAAAAAAAAAAACCTATAAAAAAATGTTCATGCCCTCGACACTACGCGCGGGCCCTCTCGGGATGGAAAAATTGTAACCTAACGGCTAACATCGATACTCGCATGCATTATTTTACAATTTAAAACCACTAACTTTTTGCAATTTCTAGGGCCTGGCCAGAGACTGATGTATAGAGGGATCAGAGAAGGTCCCTCCACTGGAACAGCTTGCTAAGTGCTCATAACATGCAAACCTAAAGAAGTCAAAAAAGGAGAGGATGTGCTTATCTTTATTTGTTTGGTCAAAAGAAGCGGAATAAAATAATAAAATCAATACCAAAATAATGCTTTCCAAACTCCCTTGAAAAATTCTCCATTCCTCTTTCGAAGCACACAACCTTAGCTAGAGATGCATGATTTCCTCTAATCCTGCATTTTAATCCCAGTTGTATAAAATCCTTTAGACTTGTTGATCAAGAATTTGTTTATAACGAAAGGAACATGGCAGATTGTTGCTAATTACTCAGTATGATTTCTGTGACTGACACAAACATATAATTAAAAAGTTCAACTAGTTTTTTCCTTAATGGTCTCTGATGTCAATTAAACAAGTCCTTAATAGAAAATTAAGCCCTTCAAATGATGAGGATGTTGTACTAGATATATCTGCTTCCGCTTTCCTGCCCAAATAGGGAAAACACGTAATCCTGTCTAGACAAGATTAGGGTCCCAAAAAGGATAATTCCAAGAATTTGCTGCCATCTCCATATATTGGAGGAAAATCAAGAGACAACACGTGAGATGATACCAATCATAGCTAGTTGTCTTTATTCTTTTTTTCGATAGTTCTGGGCTCCTCTCCCAGTTGATGTTGGAATGGTATTTGGCCTTTTGTAGTCTGTTCTATCCATTAATGCATGCCTTTCAGTTCGTTTGGATCACAGAAAGTTATGCTTAATGTTTTTTTGGCATCGTTGTTTTATCCTCTCATACTATATGATTATGAATATCTCGTTTTTTTTTGGTGCAAAAAAAGGAAAATAAATAAATTAAAGAGTAGCATTTCTCCATTTTATGCGAGGTAGTTTTAGTTTTTGGATTCAACTATTTTTGTTTTGTTTTGATGGTGAGGATTTATGTGAATCATATATATTTATAAGATCTTAAATAAATCAATTTTTTTTTTCTGAGTCTCTTTTCATATTTCTAAATAACAAGTGAAAGAATAAATATTCTGGCGCCTGTGCATGCATGCCAATGCCCCAAAATTAGGATCGAATAACTTCTTTTTCTATGAAAGATAAAATACCTTCAATTATGGGAATTGATGATCAAAACATCTTTGATTGAACTAGTCGATAACAACACGTACGGTGTGGACATTAGAGAGATTTATATGGTGAAGATGAGCTGAAGTCGACTATAGGGAGAAAAGGAAGTTGGGGGGATGACAGGTGGAAAGATTGTAGTCGTCACCGCCCCATGTTCAATTCTAGCAGAAAAAGAAAGACCAACGACGACGATGACTGCTGAGGAAAAAGTAGGATAAGATTTTTGTGATGCGGGATTGGCCACCTTTCTGTTTTCTTCTCCATTCCTGTCGTCAACTTGCATGTATGCCCAGTGACTTAATTTTGACTGCAATACTCACATACATGGATCTAACATAAGTACATCAAAGTCAAATGTTGCCAATTGATGCTGATCCTAGCCAGCACCAAGGTTAATCATTCGTACATGCATGGTAGTTTTTTGTTTTGTTTCTGTTGGTAAATTTCAGTTTGCACCCCTCTCTCTTTAATTGGCGACTTCTTTTGACATTTAAGGTGATTCTATGAATCTATTGACTTGTATGTGCGCGGGCGGTAGGTTCTACATATATAGCATCACGGCCACTTTTTCAGTGGAGATTTTGATTTGGATATATATCGTGAAATATTTCTTATTATATAGTTTGGAAAACCTTAATTAATATTTACGTTGGCATTCATGCTTATAAGATTAGCCACGATTGATAAAAGTTTGGAATTAAAACTCGAATAAAACTAGGATATATTAAAGGCGCCCAAGTTGCAGCAGAAAAATCAGCAGTCACAAGATGAAAGAGTACACACCAGAGAACAACCGGAAAGTGCAAGAGGAAATACCAAAACAAAACTTAGACAGTAACCACATTTCCTTCTATAGCCAAGCAACAAAGTCAGATTCCCTCCCAACCTCTCGCTTAGCTAACACATCAACAGCAGTGCCATTAGCTTCATGTAAAACATGGACAAACCGAAGATTAATTAGGAAAGAGATTAGAACTAGTGAAAAACTCATCAGCATGTTTTCCATGGCTTAATTTGTAGAAGAACTGTCGAGCCATCCCACAACAATTATTGAAGAATCAGATTCCACAATAAAATTCTGGGCACAAGTTACAGCTTCGTCAGCTGATTTCCGATTGACACCAATTCAGCTTGATTCGAATCCATTTCTCCCAATCCAGCAGAAAATGTTAGAAATGCACATTAACTGGACATGCACAACTCAACTAATTCCCTTAACGTCAGACAACATATTCTTTTGACCAAATCAGCTGAGAGTAGTCAGGATAGGGAGAAGAAGAGAACAGAACAACTGTCATGCATCAATGGAGTGAAAACACATATATATGTCGATCGTGTTAGGTTAGGGATTTCTAGGATGTTAGAGTCACTAAAACGCCCATCATTGATTATCAAAAAAAAAAACGCCCATCAATTGAAGTGGACTGAAGAATAATTAGAAGATGATAGATATGCATATCAAAATCCCACCATGACTTTGTCCTAAAAAGCATTAGCTAGGGTTTTACCATAAAGAGCCAATAACAATTCATGTTATTAATCTAGGATTTCTCCTCTTCGTTGAAAATACACGTAGATTCGTATATCTATGAACAAGACTATCTGTACTGACAAATGACTCCTCAAGCTTAGAATCAACAATAGCAATTTTTCATGCCAATATTGTTTTGAATAATGAAAATTTTGCTTATAATTAATAAGCTATGAAATTAAATAGAGGAAAATTAAAAAAGTATCATGAACAAGTAACTGTCTTCTAGCATCATTTCTGTTTTCATTTTTTTTTATTTTAAAAATGTAAAAAACTAACAACCAATTGTCAAACAGGGAGCTCTCTTGAAAGTTATAATTGTAATTGTTAGTTTATTTTTATAATAAAAAATCCTAAAATATATATATTTTTTTATTTTCATATCTAAAAAACTGAAAAGCAAAAATAGTAAATATATAGAAAAAGTAATAATACCAAAATGACCTAAATTTCATTGAGGTAAGAATTGTTAGTTGAATAGGTATTTTCAATATTAATTTTGATAGCGATTGTTTATTGTTTATTGTGTTATGATAAAAGCGACAGAGATAATAAAGATAAAAATAACATATTTTTCTGTATTTTTTGTTTTTAAAGGATAAATATTAGCTTTAAAATTATCTCAATTTATATTTTTTTTTATATCTTTGTTTTTATCTCTTTAATTATATATATATATATATATATATATATATTATTTTTGGTGTAACATTAATCGAAAGCAACACTAAGTTAGGTTTTCTTTCGTAGAGGTGAGAATCATGTTGTAACTACCCCTCCTTTCCAACATTAATGCACGGTAACTGTAATATTCCTAGACAATGCGAACCGGGATAAATTATCGTAAGTTTCAAGTTGGCACACTTTTCTTTGTAGCTGCACACCAATCCCATGAAAAAGTGTAGGGGTACAGCCAATATGGCACAGTTTTCTCCTATAAATAGAGGTGTTGGAGATCAACTATGTCATATACAAAAATCCTTGAAGAAAAATAACATCCACCAAGGCTCTCTCTCCCCTGTCTCTTCATCCCTTCCACAGTTTTCTCCATAAAAAGATAGGGTTCTCATGAATTCCTTGGAAGCCAAAGCTCTGTTCTCAGGCCCCTAGCTCTATTATGGATACGCATATATTTTTTTAATGTTTGTGTTTTGAATTATGTGAGGAGGCACTGGTGATGTTGTTGACAGAAGATAGAGAGCACAGATGATGAAATGCATGGAGCTTAATTGCATCTCACTCCTTTGTGCTCTCTAGTCTTCTGTCATCACCTTCAGCCCCTCACTCCGTTTAATTGCTAATAGTCTTACCATATATATATATATATATATATATGTTTACTCTTGAGCTTGTTTCTTGAGCATTGAGCAATATTATTACCTTTGCACATGCTGATCTCGAGTTTATGTTTGATTTCTTTACCGAATGCTTGTTGGGAATCTGAATAAAATGTTGTGTTAATTAATTTGATTGTTTCTCCCTCTAATATCTTTTGCAGGTGGCATGGTCCTGATCCTAATGATGCTAGATTTAGTAAAAATTTCCCCTTCCATTCTTCCATGTTGGGAATTAAGGAGCAGTTAATTTTGTAGCTTAAACAGCTAAAGGAGAGGACACTCGTATTAAACACAAATTTGATATCTTCTTCCCCGAGGACACTAAGAATCTCTAGACTGCTTAGTTGTGGTCCTATGGTTTTATGTTTGCTTCTTATAAAAATTATTGCAGGTGAATTTTCTGTGCTGGGAACACCATATGCTGCTCGAGATATAATCAAGTTCCAAGGCACATGACACATGGAGATTTTATAATTCAAGACATGGATCACTAGCATCTTTATCGGTCATTTGCTTAATTTCCAGAAATCAAGAACTAGCATAAGTGGTGGTGTCAATATCGGAAGTGCACGGATTGATAATCTGATACCCCTTTTATCATCTACTCTACCATGATCTGAAGATTTGGAGCTGTATAGCTTGCAGGTTTCCCTGCAATGCAGATCCGATCTAGAGCTGTAGTAAATTAAAGATGCGGCCGGGTCTACAACACTTCGCTGTTTGATCTCTATAATCTCCATGAGTATTTGACATTTTTTTGTTGTTGTTGTTGATGTTGATCATCATGATCAAGTTGCAAGCTTCTCCATTTGAAACCGGGGTTTGGCTATTTGTCAAGAATAACAGACTCCATTCATGTATTCATGCTCTATGCATACGCAATTCATAGAATGATAGTACTGAGCTGATGATCAATAATCAAGAAAATGTTCATCGAGCTGGTTAATTGTTTTCTAATCGCTTTTGTCCTTTCTCCAGAATGTTGTTCCCAGTGACTTTTCAACCATTCTGGATAATGTTAGCTAGCTACTTCAAATTGGTAGATTTGTCACATAGAAGGCTAGCTAGTACTGTAGACATACATACATACATGCATATATATATATATATGTGTGTGTGTGTGTGTGTACACACACGTATGCTTGCACTCCTCCATACCTGAAGCTAATAAGAAGTATAATGTTTTAAAATTATTAAATGATTTATAACTTGTAGTGAGTGTTAATTCGTTACCGGCCCAGGGTTGAATTTGTTGAAGTTAAGGAAAGTTAAAGGAAATCTGTAGAAGAAAATATCATTGAAAATGGCTGTCAAAAATAGAATACCATGAACAATTTTGCCTGCAGATATAGCAGGAACTACCTCATGGCAGGAACAATCTAAAACTCTTAGTCTCACAACGGGAGAAAAAAAAAAAAGAGTCTGGATAATCCAGTTTATTATGAAATAGCCCATAAACCGGCTTAAATAACTAGCTAGGGTTAGAAAATTTACCAAAATTGGTAAATACTGATTATTCAATAAGATAAAAATACTATCAAAAACAAAAACAAGTAAGTCGGTAAGATTTAAACAGAAATCAACATAAAATCGAGTCCCAAAAAGCTACAAATTATGAAAAAAAAACACAAAATCAATTAGGGAAACAAAGTTCCAACTGATAGATTTTGCGGCCTGAAGCAACCCTCAACTAGCATTGGCGGTGACCTATGATGGGCGTCATGTAACGAGTTTTTGAAGTTGAGGTGATTTACTCGCAACAAAAGTTTATAGCCAAAATATCAAACGGTGTCCAAAATATTCTCAAAATTAGACATGGATTACTATTTTTATGTTATCTTTATGCTAGTTTGCCTTTTCAAAATACTCCAACATCATCAATTACGTTCTCGTATCAATTTTTCACTCTCCATGGTCAATATCGCCGAACTTCAAGATACCCTTAAATGATCTAACTAGCGTCATACAGCAGCACCAATCATCAGTTTCTGGGAAGGTAAGAAGGCATAACATGGGGCTAAATTAAGATTATATATATATATATAAAATTATCTCAAATGTTTCCTTACGAATTCAGTGAAAATTCAGTGTCTTGATTGATCCCATCCTTTTCGAGTTAGGAAAATAATCACGATAGGAGGGGAAGGAATGGGAATAAGAACGGGATGAAAACAAAATCTTATTTGTTAATTTGGACAGAGAATTAGAGCATAGAAAGTAATGGATATTAAATTAATGGCATTATACCCTTTTTATTGAAGATAGCAGATGGGCTAGCGAATTAGGGTGGAAAAGTTTTAGTTGTTATAATAATAAGATTTAATTTCAAAAAAAGAATAATAAGATTAAAATATAAGTTCATGTCAAAAAATCTTAAAATTATTCTTCCATGTACCCTTTTCCCAAACAGATCGGTGAAGCAAAGCAATTAAACTACGAATTAATTTAAATAATCATAAAAAAGAGGATGGGGAACTCTCTCTTTTCTTAATTAGACGATTGATAAATTACTTCTTTTTTCTTAAAAAAAAACTAGAATGCCCTTAATATCTAAATTGTAGTATTGAATTTAAATCTCAATAAAATTGTGTGATATATATATGTATATCGACAAAAGTAATCTTAAGGTTAATTATGTGATTTTCCCCCCCTTGAAAACTCATTTTTTCACTGCTTGCTTTTGAATAACAAGAATCTCAAATATATAAAAATAAATTCACGTAATTTACTCCAATCTCATAATCAAGTAGTCTTTATTGGTATTTAATTTCAACCCAAATAGTATAGTAATATATAAATGGCTAAAACAATTAGTTTGATCTTGTTCACACTAGCTAGCTCAATATATATATATATATATATATATATATATATATATATATATATATATATATATATATATATTAAAGAATTAAAGCGTGCTTAATATTCATGTAAGTTGATTTGGAATACCTTAAAGTGGTTGTATGATCTCCAAAATCATATACACTAAATGAAAGAAGAATCAATTTCCCACCAAATTAATTTAGGTATCTTTGAATGGAATTGAATTTGGGGTCTAAGTGGAGAATTCTGGGGAGTGACCAAATTCATTTGCGAAATGATGATTCCATCCAGAAATATAAGTGGAGATCGAATTCTTGACGTGATGAAGTTCTTCTTGCATCCGAGCTCAGATCGATGTATATGTGTAGATATATAATATCCCACTACTTATAGTGACTTCAATTATGTCACTCATGATGGGTATCTCTATTTTCTCCTTCTTATTGGATGTCATGAGTAATTAATTTAGTTATTAAATCATTAATATTCGATTAATTTTGGAAAAAACTACATATTTTTAATTAAATTCTCCATCCTACCTTTTATTTAATTTTCCCTAAATTTTATCTTAGCTGGTTAATTTTAAGGCTTCATAAAATTTTCTTATAGTTAATTAGTTTTATTTTTTCCTGTGGGGTTAACAACTAATTAATTAATTAATTTGTCGTTTTATATATAATATTGCAGGATTTTTTAAGAGTTCTCTCATCACTAGCATCAAGAACAACAATAATAATAATAATCAGCCCCATAAATTCTTACATCTTAACTTTATAAGAGAATAAAAAAAGATTCTCATATCTTATCATATCATCCAATAGGTTTTTTTTTGTCATTTTCTATGTATGATGAAAATGCTTTTTGACAATAAAAATATAAAATTTTTAAAAAATTATCAAATATAAATTCATGCTAGGATTCTCAAATAACAAACTATATGAATTACACACACTACCATAAATTATCAAATACAAATAGAATTATTGACAAAAAAAATATCATCGATAAACAACGGTAATGTTTACTGATAGAACACGACGTTACTATTTTCAATGGTAATTACTGATGAAAGATTTTTCATTGGTGAATATAGAGTGAATTACATGTGGAATTTAAGGGATTAAAAAAAATTATGCAGATATTCCCTCCTTAATCCCATCAACAAATTTGACTTGTCAATATTGCTGATAAAATTAAAAATATAAAATTACTGTTGAGGAATCCATCATTAATATTTAAGTTATAATTTGACACACGACTCCTCTCTCCATCCCCCATTTCTTCTTCTTCCTCTTTTTGTCTTTATTCATGAAACAACACCATTCTCCTTCTTTTATCTTGTTATAAATTAAGCACTTATCATCACAAAATCAATCACTCCAATACTTATTCTGTCATTATCTCTATTATGGTGCATTTTTTCTCGAAGATTCTCTACATCAAATAAGCAAATATATCTATTTTTTTTTTTTTTGCAATCTATTTTAAAAATAACAATATATATATAAATACCAATGAGTATGGGTTATATTTGAGGTAGGTACGAACCCAACCCATTGCAATTTCTATATACAGTGTAACTGTGTTGGGATTTGCTGGTTTGGATTTTCATGGCATGGGCTTTGGTCGGTCATGTGTAGACAGTTTGATAGGCTTTCTTCACTTGATCCAATGGGTTATTTTCTACCCATTCATATGAAATTGGGCTGAAATTTCCAGTGTGGACTCGAAAGAGTCCATGGACCAAACAAACGCCCACATCAACTCAAATTATAGTTTTACGTGCCTTAAAAACAATTAATTTTACATTTATATTTGCCTCTACTAGCACACAAAAAAGCGCCAACTTTTTTATTTTTTAATATAAAATTTTCAAGATGCGCAACATTAATTTCACTGCCACAACATTAATTTATTTAAAATAATTCATTTATAAATTTATATTTAGAGATATTTGTTTTGTGGAAAATACTCTTTTAAAATATTTTTCTTTGTTTTTAGTGTGGAATAAACAAGTTAAAAAAATATTATTTTCTTAATCAATTTCTAAATTGTGTCCATTTAGAAAAATAATATTTTAACATATACAAAAAATTTTTTTCCTTCGCATCGTCAACTTATGATATTCATAGCCACGTCGACATCTACTACCACCTACTCCCATCACAAATGTCATTTTATTATTGGATAAACTCTTTCAATCGTTATCCCATCATAACTCTTCACCACCACTATTAATGATCAAAGCCATCATCACAATTATGAACACAAATAATATTATATTTTTTTTTATTTTTTTTAACTCTAAATCTATTCTTTATAAATCATTAATTTAAGTATTATAAATTTTAGATGGATTAAAAATTTATTTAATTACTAATTTTAAAATTTAAAAAATGAATAGAAATATCTATAAGCTGGTCCATACCCATAATTATTAAAATATATATAATATAATTTTTCTTCTCTTACTATTATTAAAAAATCATGAATAAAAAATAATTTATTTTATAGAAAAATATATTTTTTAAATATTTATAAGATGAAAAATAATTCATTTACTAGAAAAAAGAATTTCTTAATTTCTCGCAAAACAAACATCCATTTAGCCTTAACGGATTAGTTTGATAATTAAAGATATTCTAAGTTCATACAAGCTAATACCTATTAGATTATTCTAAAAATATCATGCAAACGTTGAGATAATCTGAAAAGAATATTCTAATAAGAATTGAGACATAAACTGATTCTAAAATATCTATAATTGAAGAAGGAAAAGGAAGAAGCAATTGACCTTGTGAGAAGAACTAATGGATCGATGACGCGTGTATCCTATCACGGACGAGGGAGGTTCAATCTGTGAGAGAGAACTTCGATAAATGGAGGACGCTTCTTGGCTAAGAAAATCTGCACCCAGTTTTATGATTTATCTACCAGTCCTTTTCTAACTACAAGTCCACAGATGAAATCCTTACACCTCCTCCTCCTTGTCTACTCTTATAAAACAAGTTCGGTTCTTCATTTTATGAACACTGCTTGCTTTTGTAACATTACCACAAATAAAATTAAAAACCAGAGTGTTTGCAACTGAAGGTTTAAGAGAAAATGACATTCCGTAGACACCCACCTCCTCCACCACCAGATCCTTTTGCACCTCCTCCACCACCAGATCCTTTTGCACCGCCACCTCCTCCTCCACACCGACCCTTTGACAGCCCACCACGTCATCGTTTTGCACCACCTCCCCCACCTCGGCCCTTTGACACTCCACCACCAGATCCTTTTGCACCACCACCGCCTCCGCCAAGACCCTTTGGTCATCAACCACCCCATCATCACTACCATCCACCTCCACCTCCTGGACCTCCTGGACCCCCTGGTCCTCCCCCACCACCATTCTTTGATCCCTACAGGCCACCACCTCCTCCTTACTAGCAAGTACTAAAATTCTATACACTTCAGCCTGCATACGTATATTATATAACCTAGTAACCTTCCGTCCTCTTATCTTGCCTATGTGCAAGATAGATGTGTGAAGTATTGGATTTGGATGTGCAAGAGGTTGTTTGCCTCACAAGGGAAAAGAACAGGAAGCCATCCATCTGCTATTCATGGATCAAGAAAGAGAGGTGTGTGTATACACACACATATAGAATGGTTTTTCAAGGGTGTACTTGTTAGTATTATTATCTTCTTTTATCACAATGTACTTTTATGATTGATGTGCTTCTATGATCAATAAACCATTTGTATTTTGCTCTGTAGACTTTGAAATATATTACAATTTGTTCAATTCTCATGTTCTTAGTCACTAAATTTTATGCTTATAACCATGTTTTAAACAAAAAGGTAATAGAAAAATAAATCTAAACCAAAACCTTATTTTCTTCTACAAATTCGACAATATGTACTTCAGTAGAGTTAATCAAAGCTGAACTTAGGATACCCTCACCGCCTTGAGATGTGAATGAGTGAAAAGGGAATGCTTCAAAGACGTTCTTTTACCAATGTTACTAAGCTCAATCCAGGAAAAAAAAATTACGAAAACAATTTTGTTACATCCGCAACGATTCCGACATGGTGACACTGGAATTCCCGGCTCTGTTAGAAGCAGAGTACGAACCTTAAAGCTACAAACCCTTCTCGCTCCCGGGAAAATAAATATCGACAGCAGAAAGTTTCTAGCAACATATGTAGTTACTTACCAGGTCAAACTTGTTGCTAAGTAGTACGAATTCGATATGCTATGCAAGCCTTCTATATGTGGCAAGAACGTTATTTTGTGCTTCAATAGAGTTGAATTATCTCCAGTTCTAGTATGGAAAGACATGTAGATAATGAATCGGAAAAAAAAGATGATTACAAGAATAGCACTGATTTCTCAAACTCATCATCAAGCACATTGGTTCTGTCAGGTTTTTTATTTTGATCAAGGCAATTCGTCATTAGTCGAACATGTCCCCTCAAAGATCCTCTTCCTTGCCTCTGATGCCTGCAATGTCCATGTGCAGAAACAAATTTAGTCATAATGCTTGAACAACTCTATTATTTAGTCGCGGTGGGAGCGACTAACTTCCATTTGGTTGCAGCAAGACAACGCAAGCTTCAGAAGACAGCATTATTATACGAAAACAGATTTCCAGGACGAGGCAATCGAAGCAGAAATAGGAAGATATGAAGAAGAGGTGTTGATGCAAGAACCTGCTTTTGCCAATTGATCAATGCAGTTATGACAGCATATGATGTTGCCTGCACAGTAGTCCCAGTTAATATTCCAATCCAAAGGCCTTTCGCTCTGAGATGCGCAACAAAACACAGTAGAACAGCTATTGGAGCTGCAACTAAATCATATGCCCCCAGGTTGACAAAGGCACCTATGTGTTGCCACCCGCATCCTCTAACAATCCCTGCCTCCAACAAGGTGCTAGCATTAAGGCTAACCAAAATAGAAGGTAAGGGTATTTTCCTTTTCCTTTCATCTTGAAAACATAACATGTGAATACATATCATTGCGTGGATTGAAACAATGACATTATGTAGTCCAAATTTACTTATATGATGCTCTCCATATGTAGTAATGGTTAAATTTGAAATGGTGGAAACTGACCAGAAAGTACTATTTGAAAGCTATCCATGATAATTGAGAGACAAATCAGGGGAGCCACTTCAGCAACATAGTCCACAACTCCCTTGTCATTGCTAAAAGCATATCCAAAAATGTGGCGGCAGAAGAAGAGAGCTGTGCTCACTATAACTGCCTCGGTAGTTGAAAGGATCAGTGATACGTAGACAACCCCTCGAGCTGTCTCTGGATTTCCTGCTCCTAATTCATTCGAAACCCGAGTGCTGCAGAAAAGATGATGAATTATAGGAATACCAGTGGATAATACACAGATTTTTTCTTATCTGTGCACATGCCTATGTGCTTAAGAAGATAAGGTATAAATCGAACCTTCCAGCTGCAGAAATTCCATATTGTACATAGTAGTGCAAGGACACGGTTGTCAGGCTGATCATAAAGATTGAAAATCATCAGAAGAATTCCCTGTTGAACATCCTAATCTACCGATATAAAGTTTTGGTCAAGAAGAATACCAAACAGAAAGAACAGATGTTTCCAGCTTGGAATCAGGAAGAAGCCCGGCCAGCAACAAAAGTAGCTCAAACGTCCACCACTCAAGGCTGAGCAAGGGAAAGAACATATATAGCTTGATGAATTAATTAGGAATTCAAAGAAGACAACAGAAACACCAAGTTCTTGTTAATGAGAAATTACCAAACCATTGCAGCAGAAGGGAAGGCAATGTGCAGAAACTCCTTTATGCTTGAGAAAATATCATCCAAGTAAAGACCCCGGGTTTTCTCACAAGACGAAGAGAACGCCATGTAAAGTGCAAGGAAGAACACATTTAACCAATAAGACAAACCAATGGCTAATGCTGCTCCAATGTACCCTAATTCCCATTTATAAACTAGAGCCCAACAAAGAGGGATATGGATACATACAGTTGCACAGTTGCTTAAAAGCATTGGGAGAACCATGCTTTGACACTGGAAGTAGCGAAGCAAAGGAATAAGAATCGCATTGGCAAATAACGCAGGAACTAGACAAATCGCATATTTGCGGGCTACAATTGAGATATCAGAGTCTATTCCTATTGCTATTAGTATCCTGTCCATGAATATCCAAAGAACAGATACGGGAAGACAAATTGGAATGAGTGATATCATTGCGCCATAAGTGTAGCTTCCGAACTTTTTATATTGCCCTGCTCCATAAGCTTGACCACAAAGAGTTTCCAGACCCCCAGCTAATCCAATCTGCTTTTACCGTCAATTAATTGTAATATAGGCAAGTTGGAACAATAATTCAGAAACTTAAGAATAGTAGCCATAATGCAGGGGGATTAGTTCTTTATGGAATGATTAAGGATGATTTAGTGCACATAATGAAAGAGAGACGAGAAGGCTTTACCACGAGGCTGAAGCCAGTGACATTTGTGAAAGAAGTGGCAATCGAGACCCCAGAGAGAGACAGTGCACTAAGGTGCCCTGCCATCATCATTGATACAACCTGCAATAGGTACAGTGTCATCGCCACCAACATCAGCGGAGCTGCCAAGGAGCTCATCTTCTTTAGCTCTTCCACGAAGGCACCCCATGTTAGTAAAGACGCCCTCTCCTCAGTCTTGTGCAGCAGTGCCTGGTCCATCCTCTTCCCTTTATGTTTCCCCAAAGGACCCTGTACGAGTACTAATTCAAATGTCTCTCTACATGGCTTCCATTCCTTATTTAATTATTTCTTCTTTGTTTTCTCTTTCTGATGGATCTCTTCGTCATCTAGCATTGCTTCGGTGTGAAAAGAAGATTACCTGTGGATCAATAACTTGGTTAATAAACAAATAATGTGGAGTTTTCATAAACTTATGGTCAACACCCAGAAACATGGATAACATTTTTTTTTGACACCATGACTTGACCAGGTCCTAAATACCTAATCAAAGCCGATGATCTACTGGATTTCGAATCTTTGGGAAAATGTTGGTTTTCGTCTTAATAAAACCATTGTCTTATTGACAATAAATCAAAATAGCAGTTTTTTACATGATCAACCTAAATGTCTCATTGACGTTGCTGAACTACTTAGTTTGAAAATTTCTTTAAATAATGTTGGATTTATTTGAAAACAAATTTGAGATTTTAATGTATTTTTTCTTTTTAAATAAATTTACATTACATAAAAATTAATATAACATAACCTCTTCGATTTAAAAAATCTAAATCTAAATATAATTCAAATGACCGATATGAATATATTTTAATTAAAATATTAAAATAATATTTTTTAAATTATTAATACAATAATATATTAAATCAATTTAAATTAACATATCAGATCCATTAACTAAATCATGAGACTTTTATAAATATGTGTCATCTAACCTAAATTTAACTCAAATTTAATCAGGCGAACTTCTAAAAAATTAAAAAGCAAAGGCCTGGGGCCTTGGTAAAACTCTCTAGTGGAGTCACATTAAGAACTTGAAATGAAGAGAATTTAGTTTCCAATTGCAACGTTTTTTTCTCTAATTTCGATTAAAATTGTTTGAAAAGTTATTGTGTTACCATGCTTTCAAAACATTATAAAAAATAAAAAATAAAAAGATGCGCGGTGCGCATATTATAAATTTTGATTTTACGTAAATATATTACAGAATTTCTAAATGTATATGTAAATGTCCACTAACTTGGCACTTGATTTTCTCATTCGTCAGAATCTCCACAGAAAACCTTCTCTCCTTGACTGAGTTTCATTTTGTTTTTTTAATTAAAATTTAAATTTTTTTCTTCAAATTAATTTTAGTATTTTTAAATCGTTTTAATGTGCTAATATTAAAAATAAATTTTAAAAAATAAAAAATATATTATTTTAATATTTTTATAAAAAAAATCACTTTAAAAACTAGTTGCTATCACAGTATTAAATACAACGGTAATTTTTACCTTTTCATTCTAATTTCCTTCTTGCGGCTATAATGGAACCTTGTTCTTCAATTTGTTTTATGATCTATTAGCACAAGATAACAAAACTAATTGAGCATGAAAAGGGAAGACAGGATATTAGTTTGGCATCAGGACAATCTTAAAAACTACCATCAAGCAAGAATCTCACTAGTACAAGCAAAAATGGCTATTGAATTGCTTTATCTGGAGAAATGAAAAAAGAGAAAAGAAGTAAATGGTTTTTTCATATTTTATTTTCTGTTGATTGTCTTCGAAATTCAAGCCAGTCCAGTATCAGCTAAAAGTGACCTCCCAAGAATCCTCTCCTTCGCCTCGGTTGCCTGCGTTGTTCATATACACGCAGAAGTAGAAATTAGTGACAATGCTTAAAGATCTTCATTTGATACAATGGCCAGTTTCGATTTATTAAAGAGAAATCCAGAACCAGAAATTATTTTTTTTCGAAATCACCAAATACAGGACACCGTAATGCAAACAGAAATTAGAGAATGAAAAAAAATCTTATAAGAGGGGAAAGGGCATCATAAGAACCTATTTTTGCCAATTTGTCAAAGCAGTTATGGAAGCAAAACACAAGGCTTGAACAGTCTTTCCTATTAATAGTCCCATCCAAAGCCCTCTGCTTCCGAGATGCAGCACAAAACAAAGAACAACAGCTAGTGGAGTTGCGACGAGATAATATGCTCCAAGGTTGATAAATGCTCCTATATGCTGCCACCCGCATCCCCTGGCAATCCCTGTTTCCAAAATGTGTGCAAAATTGACAAGTATCAACCACAACTATCAGAAACTAATAAATGTCAGTGGCTCTACTGCTTTCCTTTTTCTTTGTTTTCTTCTATGTTATACGGCGTTAGCACTGAAAAGTGTTGAGTTCAGTCCAAATTACTAGTCTGAACTTCTGTAAGTGAGGAAATAGTTCACTTTGAAATGATGGGAAACTGACCAGAAAGTACGGCCTGTAAGCCTTCCATGATAATTGAGAGACAAATCAGCGGAGCAAGTTCAGCTACAAAGTCCACAACTCTCTTTTCGCTGCTGAAAGCATATCCAAAAATGTGACGGCAGAAGAAGAGAATCAGGCTCACTGTAACGACCTCCACGAGAGACATGATCAATACTACCTGGACAGCAACTTGTGCTGCCTGAGGATTTCCAGCTCCCAACTCGTTTGAAACCCGAGTGCTGCCAGTGAGATGTATTGTGTAATGCATGTAGATTATTTACTTACATTTACAAGCCTTAATTAGGAGACAAGTTGAAAATCAAACCTTCCAGCGGCACCAATTCCATATTGTACATAGTAGTGCAATGTCGCGGTTGCGAGGCTGATAACGTAAGATAAAATTTTAATCAGACGCGTTTTTTTTTTTAAATACTGATAAAATATCAGCAAGAGAACTTACCAAATAGAAAGAACTGAAGTTTGAAGCTTTGGATCCGGGAGAAGCCCAGCAAGTAATATAACTAGCTCATAGGTCCACCATTCAAGACTATGATCGTTGACATGAAATTAACACGTACAAAACTAAATAAGAATTCAGAGCAGAAAAGCCAAAAGCTGATCAGAAATAGAAAGTAGAATTTACCAAATCATTACAGCAGAAGGGAAAGCGAAGCGAAAGAACTTGTTAATGCTTGAGAAAATATCATCCCAGTAGAGTCTCCTAGTTTTCTCGCAGGATGAAGAGAACACCATGTAAAGTACAAGCAAGATAACATTTAACCAATAAGACACTCCAATAGCCAATGCTCCTCCAATGTTTCCTAGTTCCCATTTATATACTAGAGCCCAACAGAGAGGGATATGGAAACATAGAGCTGCACAGGTGCTTACAAGTATTGGGTAAATCAAGCTCTGACTCTGGAAGTACCGAAGTAGTGGTTGAAGAATTGCGAAGGCAAATAATGCAGGAATGAGCCAGATCGCATACTTGCAGGCTACAGTAGAGATTTCAGAGTCTATGCCTACTGCTATTAATAACCTGTCCATGAATGTCCAAAGAACAGACACAGGGATACTTATTACAATGAGAGATATGATTGCACAGTAAGTATAGCTTCCGAACTTCTTGTATTGCTCTGCTCCATAAGTTTGGCCACAAAGAGTTTCTAATCCTCCAGAGAATCCAGCCTGCTTGGTATTTGAAGGAAAATATTACCAAACAGAACTCTTTGAAATGAAACAAGACATCTTTAGTATAAGGATTTTTTAGCCTTTTTCGCACCTTATAAATGATATTTTTGTCCATGAGTCTATTTCTGGCCTAGATCATTTTCGATGCAAAACTTCGATATTTATTAACTGGTAGGGAGCTTGTAGTTCAAGATTCTCTATATTTCTGGCCTAGATCAACGGTAACCATATTTCTTTCCCATCAAGAACTGTGAGGTCTCTGGGTTTTACATAACAAAAAAGAAAAACTGGTTCTCTACTTGCATAACAAAAAGAGATGCAGGACTCTCAATATATAATATAAATCTGATAAAGAAAAGTTGCAGAATATATAATGAGTAGAAGTAGAGGAGGGATGGCTTGAATTTACCAGGAGACTGAAGCCAGTGACATTGGTGAAAGAGGTAGCCATCGAAACCCCGGACAGTGACAATTCACTCAGGTGCCCTGCCATTATCATTGATACAACCTGGAGCAGGTATAGTGTCACAGACACCACCATCATTGGAGCTGCAAGACGGCTCACCCTTCTTAGCTCTTCCACAAAAGCATCCCATGTTAGTACCCATCTCTTCTCCTCGGTGGTACTCTTGGGAAGCAACGTCTGATCCATCCTTTTTCTCTCTATACTTCCCTGTGCTGACGCTTGGAGGGAGAACTAATTGAAATGATGGATTCTTTATGAATAAAAGACAAGAAACATAGGAAAGCAGAGATGGGGGAGACGCGAGAACTCAAGATTCTATCTATATTTTTATTTAACAAGGATGAAATAGAATCCAGATTTTCTAATTAGGCTGAGTTCTTTTAATTTTTGGTTGAATTCAACAGTATTATTATTTTCTTGTCTATAAATTATAGTTCAATTGAAATTACTGTCCATTCTCAAGAAAGGTTTCGATTTCTAACCTTCTTTTTATAACAAATTTTGTTAATTACAAATAGAATTTATCAATTATTAATAATGCTATTTTTTAAAGTGATTTTTATTTAAAAATATATTAAAATAATATTTTTTATTTTTTATATCGAATTATCAAAATAATTAAAAAATATATAAAAAATAATTTTAAATTAAAATAACAAACAGGAAATAAATAAATAAATAACTCGGTAACTCGGTAGTCCCGGGGGGGCCGCGTCTGAAGTCTTTTTCATATGATCAACGACCACATGTTTGTGATTCCAATGCACATATTTGTCCTTGTGTTCTTAGATCCCATTGCAACGCTCTGACTCTGATCAATGATTAGTTAAATAATTCAATAAAAATAATAATAATAGTTATTTTTAAAAATATTTTTATTTAGAAAAATATTAAAATAATATTTTAAATATTAATACATTAAAATAATTTTAAAATATTAAAAAAATATTTTCAAATTTAAACGGAAAACAATTTAAAACTCCCTCAAACACCCCGAAATCATTTGTTACTTGTTGGAAATGAGACTGTGCACTGCACGAGTCATAGTAAACTCTCAGACAATTTATTTGGTAATTGGTAGTGTTTGACGCTGCTGTTAAAAAATATTTTTAAAAAAATTAATTTTTTTTAATTTTTTTAAAATTAATATATTTTTGATATTTTCGTATCATTTTGATGTGTTGATATTAAAAATAATTTAAAAAAAATAAAAAAACACTATTTTAATATATTTTAAAATAAAAAGCATTTTAAAAAATAATAATTATTATATTTTCAAACAACTTCTAAAATAACTTGAAAAAACAAGGAGGGCATAGTTTTTAAAAGAAGAGCAAATAATTATTTTTTCTTCTAATAGTCTATTATCAAAATAGGGATTATATCCTCTTAAATAGGTTAAATCAACCTTCACAAGATATAAGTTATAGAATTTTAATTCAAATAGAAAAATAACATAAAAAAATCAAGTCAAAATTCTGAAATTAATTAATTTTTTTTTGATAAAAACAACATTTTCCGAGACCTTCCCTACCAAGCCTGGTTATTGCTGTTCAATCCACTATACAATTGGACTTTAGAACTCTCATTATATCAAAAGTTATGAGCAAATTTACTGTTCAAATAGTTTAAAACGACAAGATTTAAAAAAAGAAGATAAAATGTACTCACATGATTCAAATACATATTTATTATACTATTCGCGTGATCCTAATTTAAAAATAAAAAATATATATTTAATTAATAATTTTTTTTAGATAATATTATTATTATTATTATTATCGTTACACGACAATGTATCAACTTTGTCCTAATTTGTCCTAAAGCATCATCATTTTTTTGTCAAACCAGTACCCTCATCATATGCGTCTCCATCACCTCCACCCTCGGGCTCAACACCATGACCAACCATACTGTCATTATCAATCACCATGACTAACCATACTGTCCCGATCACCCTCTCTGTTTCCATATTCATCGACTCCAAGTTCCTTGCAAACAACCTTAGGATTCAGATGAGCAAGCACTAGGTAAATTTTATCAATATGTTCATAATAAATACCAACAATATCACTTACATTAAACATATTTCCTATATGCTCAACACTTCTAGCATCATAAACAATCCTCAGAAAAAATCCCCTCCTCTGTTGAATCACTACAGTAACCTTTCCCAGGGTTTTTTCTACCATAATCTTTGGCAAAACCACTAAATTTAAAAAAAGACAGACAGTTCATCTGGGCCAGTCATGTGTATTACTACTTCCTACTGGGTTCTTACCCTCACAAGAGACTGTTTGTTAACCCTCTATCCCCCAGCGACCCTTTTGCCAACCTCGCCGAAATGGAGCCTAAAGTCTCTCTATTTCTCTACAAATTATCTAACTTTCGAGTCCGAGAAACCTAACTTTTTTATAGCTGTGTCACCCATCCTTAACAGAAAGTTAACCTTTTGTCACTTGAAGTTGAAGCTCCTTGTATTCCTTTGGAATTTTAACAGTTATGAATTCTAGATATAATTAAAAGTATAGTTTTTTTCTGAAGGCGCATAAAATTTGGTATTGAGGGAATCTTTAATAATTCCAAAACAAAAGTCCCACATCACAACAAAAATCAGCAACATCATTTACTATTTTTCTCAGATTATTGTTTTCTCAAATTTATTTTTCAATTACAAACCTTCTATGAAGTAGCGTAAAAATTTTCAAATTTACAATGCCATCCAGATTGCAAGAACCTCTACCACATTTTCTTGCATGCACAAGGAGAATGAGGGGGTGCGCATATAAGCATCTAAATGGATCGATCAATTTTCTCCCCGAGCCACTGATACTTCCGTGTAATATTCAAGGTAATCCATTATCAGCCGAAAATGTCCCCTCAAAGATCCTCTCCCTTGCCTTGGTTGCCTGCGATATTGACAGGCATACAAAGTCAAAATTAGCGTTCATGCATGAAGATCTTCATTCCATAAAACAATCAACATATTCTATCCAAAAAAGCAAGTAAGACTAAATCAGTGCTTGCACAATACTCGTATAGTCGTATGTATGAGCAGAACCTGTTTTTCCCAATCTGTAAAACCAGTTATGAGAGCAAGTAATGTTGCTTGCACAATATTCCCAGTTAGTATCCCAATCCAAAGGCCTTTCCCTCCGAGATGGAGAATGAAGCACAGTAGAACAGCTACTGGAATTCCAACAAAATAATATGCTCCAAGGTTAATATAGGCCCCTATGTGCTGCCACCCACATCCTCTAGCAATTCCTGTCCCCAAAACAGTTCTAGCTTTAGTACCAGACGTGCCATATGCAAGAAACATCATTCAGTATCATGTCTTGTTTGTAATAATGTTGGTGGATTATGGGGTTGAAACACAAACAATTCAGATATTTCACCATGTACGTGCATGATAGGAGAAACTAACCGGAAAGTACTGTTTGCAAGCTATCCGCTACAATTGAGAGACAAAGCAGCGGAGCCAGTTCAGTTACGTAGTCCACAACCACCCTTTCATTGCTAAAAGCATATCCGAAAACATTGCGGTAGCAGAAGAGATTTGTGCTCACAATAACTGCCTCTATGAGGGAAATTTTCAGTACTGCACGAATAACCACTTGAACTGCCTCGTGATTTCCTGCTCCTAACTTATTTGAAACCTGAGCACTGCCAGAACAAGCACAAACAGATTAGCAATTAAGAATTGTTTTTTCATGCACGCAACTTGAAGAGACAGGATAGGAATCTAACCTTCCAGCAGCTGCAATCCCACTTTGTAAATAGAAGTGCAATGATATTGTTGTGAGGCTGAGTACAATGTTAAGAGATAATCAGAAGCGATCCTATCGAAGTCCCTAATCAACCATTTTTTAAGTGCACGAAAAGTAGCATACCAGATAGAAAGAACAGATGTTTCAAGCTGTGAATTTGGCAGAAGCCCAGCCAGCAATAGAAGTAGCTCAAAGGTCCACCATTCAAGACTTCAGATGACCATCAGCATGAAAAGAACACGCCGAAGTATTTATTAGACATTCAAAACACACAATAACAGAAGCTTAAGAAATTACATTCTAGTTAGACAGTATATGAATGAGAAATTACCAAACCATTACAGCAGAAGGGAGCGCAAAGCAAAAGAACTCCTTAATGCTAGAGAAAATATCATTCCAGTTGATGACACGGGTTTTTTTGCAGGATGAAGAAAACCCCATATAAAGTCCAAGGAAGATCACATTCAACCAGTAAGACACATCAATGGCTAAAGCTGCTCCTTTGACTCCTAGTTTCCATTTAAATATTAGAGCCCAGCAAAGGGGTATGTGGAAAAATAACGTCACGCCAGTGCTTAAAAGCATTGGTAGAATCAAGTTCATGGACTGGAAGTAACGAAGTAGTGACTGAAGAATTGCGTCGGCAAATAATGCAGGAATGAGACAAATAGCATATTGGCAGGCTACCGTTGAGATTTCAGGGTCTTGGCCTATTTCTTTCAATATCCTGTCCATGAATATCCAAAGGATAGATACAGGAATGCATATTGGAATGAGAGAGATGATTGCACAGTATGTATAGGTTCCAAGCTTTTGGTATTGCTCTGCTCCATATGCTTGCCCGCATAGAGTTTCTAAGCCTCCTGTCAATCCAAACTGCTCGGTATGTAAATTTACTGTCAGTCATCCAAGCTCAAGCTTGATTCAAGAATTTAATAACAAATTAAGACAAATATATTGATAACTACATCTGCTTAAACTCCAATTAATATCATTATTCATTTGAATATTGTAAATATTTATACTTCTAATAAATCTTAGCAGATAGAGAAAGCATGAACAAGGAATAAGTTAGAGAAAACAAGACTCACTAGGAGACTAAAGCCAGTGACAGTAGCAAAAGATCCACCGATGGAGACGGCTGACAGAGACAATTCACCAAGGTGACCTGCCATCATTAGCGAAACAACCTGCAACAGACATAGTGACACCATCACCACCACCATGGGAGCTGCCATGCAGCTCACCTTCTTCAGCTCTTCCACCAAAGTAGTGGAAGCCCATGTCCTCTCTTCAGTCTTTTGCAATCTCTCCCTCTCCCAAGATTGTTCCATCTCTCCCTCTCCAAATGTCTTTCCCTAATCCATTCTTACAATCTTGTCATTTATAGCATTGCAGTGAGAAAAACAAATACGTTGTTTCATTTCGTCAAGAAAACAAATAAATCATGTTACAAAGTTACAAGCACAGAAAGGGGGCACCGTCTTTCAAACTAGAAGTCAATTCTGTCAGAAAAACAAGACTCTTTAAGAAAACAAGTGTGGTCTTACACGACTGTCAATGTGTTCCGCGGATATTCATCATCAAAATTGAAGAGTTAAGCTTCAGATTTCCATTGGAGGGTGGAACGAGGAGTCTGATATTCACTATCAAATTTCTCATCATGTTGATAACCGATGTTGTCATTAGATTAAACACTAAACTTAACAGCTATCCTATGTTTTAAGGATTGCCATGTTGACAGATGAATGAACTTATTTGAATTGACATGTAAAATTTTATGTGGGAGAGGGATCCCTTAATATGTACATCATAATTTCTGTATTTTTTTTAGTAGGATCAAACGTTAATGAACTGCATCTTACTAGGATAAGATTAAAAAAACTATATAAATATTCATTGCATATATCCGGGGTTAAATTTATGTTTCATGATTTATATGAATGAAAAGATAAATGCTTGGTTCGAGTTGTTTTTGTTAAATAATTCAATTAACATAAAAATAAATATGAAAATACTTCGCTAGAATGCTCTTAATTGATTTATATTTAAAGTTGTTAATTTAACCTAAATACAAAGAGCTTATATACAGATCAAGTTAAAAATATTATTCTACTCTTAATAAATAAAAGAAGATAAATATATTATTTAACAGTTTAATAAATAAAACAGTTTTAGCAAAGTGAAGATGATGACAATGAGGTGATGGTTGTTAAAATTTTTGAATAATATTATTATTGTAGCATTGTTTATAAAATATTTTATAAAATTAAAATATTTTTTAATAAATTAAGTAAATTTAATTGTTGGATGTAAAATATTTTATGATAATCAATTTTTATTATGTGAAATTTTTTATAAAACAACCCAAAAAATAAAAATAAAAAACTTTAAAATATTTTACACAAAACAAACTCTCAAGTAATTAACAGTACTTATGTTTTCTTAGTGAGCAAAAAAAACATTTCCATGATGATCAGATCTTAAACAGAGCATTCTTAATCTCAACTGCATAACATAAATAAGAGACAAGGGAGAGTTTTTTTTTTTTTTTCTTTCGTTTTCTATCTTCTCAACATTGCCTAAATAATAAATAAAAAAAACACAGTATACTTTTTTTTTCTTCTTTCTTTATATACATTGAATATCTGTTTAATGAGAATAATAAAAATATTTTAAATTTAAAAATACATTAAAATAATATATTTTTATTTTTTAAAAAATATATTTTTAATATCACTACATCAAAACATAAAAAAATTAAAACTAAAATAACTTGAAAACTTTCAAAAAAAAAAAAAAACAGTTGAACCATGCATAACATCAACTACCAGCTCATGTGTCGTAACCTCATTAAGAGGAGAAAAACGATCACTACAACTTGATAAGTTCTTGCAGCCACATACAAGAAGATGGAACCGTGTAAAGCATTTTAAGAGGATTGAAGCACGTTTTTCATCCATGACTTGTCCACATAATCTTCAACTCTGAAATTATGGCCTTGGATTACAAACACGAGATTCTCAGTTACCGTCCCCCGTTTTTTGCATGCGCGCTGGCCATTTTCCACGTTCCCTATGAGTCTGTCATCACCTCTCTCTACTTCATAGCCTTTGTCTCCTTTCCAGGTGACCTTTCGTCAAAAGTTTTGTCCCTGACTGACCTGCAAATCTTGTTTGAGCAAAAACCCTCCAAGCCAACTGTCCTTCTGATAACTAATTTGCCTGATAGTTTAAAGAATGCTCATCACCAACATTCTGAGCTTACATCAAAGTAATCTTCGAGAGCTGTGTTCTTGATTCCTCGTACTAGATCCTCCCTTGTCGTTGCCTTAGCGCAGATCCAGAACTGTTTTTGCAAGTTCTCTCCCTTGTGTGTCTTTCTCCACTTGGCAAATTAAGATGTGTCTGCAGGCACATCTTCGATGCTCATAAGTACAATACGGCTTCAGAAGTAGGCATTTGTGTTTTTTTTATATATATATATATATATATATATATATATATATAAAAAAAAAGGAGTCTAGGCCTGATGGATACAATCCAAGTCAAAAATTAAAGGCAGATGCATGTGCACGCCTTTTCTTTTTTTCTAAGTTGAGCAAATGACATGTTGCAAACCAAACTTTTTTTTTTAATAACTCATCTACATTGATAAATAGTATCATCTTCTGCCATTTTATTTGACCCAAAGTTGGATTTAGATCAAAAAACTTCTTTTTAATTATTTTTAATTAACTTGAAAACACCTAAAATTATGCTAAAAATCTAAACGAATTTGTTTATGGCCTCAAATTAGCTAAAATCAGTTAAGAAACCAAATATCAAATTAATTTGAAGTAAATTTTTTTTTTTAAAAAAAAAACATTGTTTAAATGTAAAAACGAAGGCACTACAATTTATGCGTAATAAAGATAGATTCTTGTAATTGCCCTAGAACGAAAAAGATGGGGAACGCTATAGCTTTGGCTCACATGCACAAATAGAACAAGTCCATGAGCTATGTGTTGGTACCGAAATTTCTAAAATTTATACATTCTTGTGATGTAAAAATATTTTGATTTCGTAATTCAATTTTTCTTATCCTCCATTGAAGTTCTTCTCGTGAATATCCCCTCCCTTGCCTTCGCTACCTGCAGTTCTAGCACATAAGGTCAAATATTTGTCACTGAACTTGGTGGAAGCCTATGATAGAACAAGAATGTACAACTACAAGAGAAAACGTTCATGAAGGAAAGACAGGCAGTAATAATAGAAAGAAGAACTGATTGCACTAAGGAGCCAGCTACAATTCGAATCCAAGAGGCCTTTTCCTCTTAAATGACCTACAAAACCAGGTACAGCAGCTACTGGATATGCTCCAATATGCTGGCATGGTGGCATCCACAACCCTCCGGCAACACCTGATGCAAATAACATAACCTTTTAAATAAGCTATTAATGGGAAGTATTTCACTTTCAATCTCTTAATTAATTAAGGTGGCTCCTCCTTGTTAATTTACAGGAAGAAAATTCTCGAAACTTGAGAATTGTGATGAGATATGAAACATTACAAAGCTCAATTCAAATGGGCCTTGACTTTCTTATGGTTCTGGGAATTTCAATTCGAGAAAAAACTAGTATGTAACTTTCTTATCAATGACTCGTGGATATATGAAAAACCCTAGTTGAGATTTGGAAGTTTGAAAGGTCAGATTCCAATCACATAATATCTTGATATGTAACCTTTTAAACTAATATTTTTTTAAATGTTTTTAAAATTTTTTTTATCTAAAAAATATTAAATTAATATTTTTTTAGATTTTTTATTATTATTTTAATCTGTTAGTATTAAAAATAAAAAATATTATTTTAATATATTTTTAATAAAAATAAAATATCTTGATTTGTTAAATTGTCTGGTCCAATAACGATATGTTAATCAACTACCGAAACATGCTTCTTCTTCTTCTTTGAGTATTTTGAGCGCCGTAGCGTTGTCAATGTCATGATTTTCCATCTGTGACTACCAAGGTTCATGACCTTTTCACACCAGCTACCCTTTTTGTTTTCACAAAATGGTTTTTCTTTTATTCATTTCCTTGTAAAAATTGGTTTTCTTTTTCTTTTTTCTTTTTTCTTTTTTCTTTTTTGTCAAAAGGTGGCCAACTAAATATATATTGTGGTCATGATCTCTAGACAGAATTAATATCATAGTTATAACAGCCAATCAAGAGTTGACTCAGCTCAAATTATGGATAACCCGCAAGCCAGTCCAAGTTTTAATTTTTTTTAAAAATAATAATCTAAAATGACACCACTGAGTTAACAAGTTACCTGATAATTTGCCGAGCCAAGCCGGGTCTTGTAACTATTATCATATTGGTGAATGCTGCAGGATCACACAAGGCCAACTTGGGAGCATAATTAACGGACAAACAGAAGAAAAGAGGCACGCGAAGTCTACCTCTGTGTTAATGCTGTAGCTCCCGCCACCTCCATCATCTCAAGGATAACAGTTACAAGATTTCGGCTGGGTTTTCTGCGGAAAAAGATTTGACAAGGACAGAGGTCCATCGGGTCTCGCGATCCCGATGATATTTGCCCACAAAAGCTTCAATCAGAACATTCCACTTGCTATGAAATCATCTTTGCAAAGCCCTGTTATTTCTCCGGGGCTTATCCACTTACCGCCGCATAAACCACCATCATCAAATTTCAGAATAAGAGCACCACATCTGTTAGTATCACTTTTGTTTTTTTAGCACAATCATATGATGTTTTACAACCGTTATCCATAACATAAGATAGCAACTACAGAGATGGGAAATCTGAAGCAGCATTGCGGAATTGTAAGTTTAAAAGACTAGAGTCTTGAGCTCCAAAGCTTCTATCCTCATAATGTACATGGAATTTAAGAAAACGAGGGAAGTAAAGCTAACAGAATGCAAGATGTTGGGAAGAAGAATGAGGCCCCTCATGCCATCTAATCGAGTTAAGCCTCTCACACCACATGCCACGAGCTCTCCCCCAAACTTGGTAAAAGGGGGGCAGGCATACACACTAAAGAACAACAAATTTGAGGATATGGCGGCAAGAAAGTCTTGAGCCGCCGGTCTGTTTAAATGATAAATTACGCATCATATTGCAGAAACAAAAGGAAATAACCCCCTTTCTTATCTTCGTTTCTGAAGAATACACTAGCCACACCCACTCATGTCAATCACTCAAGTATCAACAATGCCAAGTTAACACAGCCAGATAGGAAAAAACAAATACATACTGCGTAATAAGTGAAATTGACCATATGCTGTTTTGAAACACCTGGAGCTTAAAAGAAAGAAACCTGTAGTTCCATTTTTTTAATCTGAACTGCAAAGAAAATCAATCATGGATGGGTTACTCAACCATGGATGTGTTGCAGCATTTTAAAAGGAAAATCCTTTTGGTACCTTTGCATCTCAACAAAAAAAAATGAGAGCCTTTGAAAGAATCGAGTATTCTCGTCAAACAGAAAGATCCAGTTCATAATGCTTTGCAGGCCAATGCAATCACCAAAATCATTTAGATATAAGATTTGGAGCAACAATAGGTGGATCGGCAAAGCAAGTGCATTGTTTCAAGGAGCTCTGTCAAAGGGCCGTGTATCATTGTAACAGACATCCCATACAGCTTCCATGGCATCCCTTGCAGCTGCTTCTGAGCAATGCGGGTTGGCAATCACTGACTTCATAACTCTCCTTCTCACACATTCCTTCATGTTTACATTGAAAAGTTAATTAATATTGTGACATGTAACAAAAATAACACAAAAAAATAACAAACAAGATGACTAAGAAAGGCATCATAAAAAGTACAAGCAAAACTGAGGGACATAACTAAAGCTTTTGTTTGTTAGACATTTGCCTCCTTAAACTGAGGGATCCAGTGACAAGTTTTAACAGTATATACTAGTCACCAATCATGACCATATTGTAATACATGCCATTGTTGGCATTATGCACTACAAGAGGTCCATGGGAGCATTTGATTGATGCTATGTCATCAAACTTCCATAATGAGGAATATTTCAAGCTCCAGGTTTTAATGAATTCTCACTCCCATTATGTCTTGGATGAAACTTAAACTGCATACCTTCAAATCACAAAACATTCATTATTTTTCCTGGCTCCATGGATAAAAGGTCTTTAAAATGGAAACATGCTTATTACAAGCTCAACCAAGTGAATGACATAAGATTTCATTTCTGTTATTTGCATTCAGGAAAGAATGCACTTTGTCATGATTTTTTAAATAAAATAAGCTTGTGATAGTCATCACTCTGATAAAGACATTGATATTGGAAATCGTTAATCAATTCTCCTGCAGCTGATACATATTTGAAGCAAATTTATGATACTAAAATAGCTTGTCTTCTCCTTTAATTTAGGAGAATAGCCCATCCTCATAATTGTTTTCTTTTTTCCGCTAACAATATATTGTTTTCTAGAAAAATAAGTAATACTTAACGATATGGGAACTGAAATATAAACTTGCCTTTTTCTAGGTGGAAACCTAATTCCAAAAACTGCTTGTTTCTTTCCTAAACTGGTGCTAATTTTAGATCTTAATATGAAGGACCTCGCAATAATTAAAGTTATCAACTGCTTAAAAAGGCACTTGAATCGCAAGGATCACAAATTCTCCAAACATAACATTTGGAGTCCTGAAGCACTCAATTCTCACGTGGTACATTTCACTAAGACTCCAACTTCTCTCTGAACAAGGTGATTTCAAAGCCAAAAGAAAACCTCTACTGCATACATGGCATAAACATTTACACTCAATTGACTACCTATGAAAAGATTTGGATTTTCATCTCATACGCAAGCAGATGCATGAATACAGTGGACAGGACCAAATGTTTAAATGTAAAGTTTCAAAATAAATGTAGAACTCACTTGTTCATGACCTCTTAATTTGATATAACCCCGCAGCAACTCCCGTTTATAATGGCAATCACCACTTAAATGTCCAGCACGAATCTGAACACACAAACAAGAGAAGAAGAAATTTAGACGTAAGTATCAGTAGGGGAGTAGTAGTTCCAGTTTGTAAAAAGACTTGGTACATCTTGATATGCTCTCAACTTCCATCTATACATGGTGATTTCAAAGCCTTAAAAAAACCAATACTGAAAACATGCAAAACTCAATTTGTTAGAAAGGCTTGATAGATTTTGCAATGATACAGACCTCACTACAGGCATGATGCGCACAATCAGCCCAGTCCAAGTTTGCAGCCTGACAGTCATCATAAGCATGAATCAACTCATGTGCAATAACTTGGTTTACGTCATCTTGAATGTTCATGTGATTACTACACACCATTATCTGAAAAATAGAATGGAAGTTAGCCAAGACTACTATCTAAACACTTCAGCATGCTAAAGGTGAAAACAAACCCAAAAATGATAAGCTGGCCAGCAAGGAAAACATAATTCACATACCAATAAAAAGAAACAACTCAAAGCATTAATCAAATCGAGAGGGGGGAGGTTGCAAGCAAATGCTTAAGAAGACATTGAAATACTGTAAATTTAAGCAAACATTCTACCATATTCCCTTCAAATCCCAATGAAAATAAAGATTAAAATCATGAAAAAAAAAATCAACAAAAGAATGAGCAAAGCAATGCTACCCCTTTTCCGCGAACATAACCGCCAGCAATACTCTTATCACAATTAACAGCCTTGAAGAAATTTTCACTAACACCACACCCTGCTTTCTCCAAATTCTCCCTCAAAAATCTCACCATTGGAGCTATAAATTACAAAACCAAAACAAAATTAACAGGAAAGTCAGTAGAAAATATTCAAAAGCAGCTGAATTACAGTACCAGAGAAAGTGGAAAATACCCATTCTAAGCTACAAATTGGAAAAACCCTAAACCTGAACCCTGATGAGATTTTTGAAGATGAGGAGAAATTAAAGGGTTTGGAAATTTTACTCCGGAAACTCCGTCGAATCATATCTTCGCATTCCTTCACTGTCCGGCTGCCGGACCCAGGTGCGGTGCCGGGTTCCTCCGCCATTTTCCGTTTGTGGAGATTTTGATGGGACGGGGGGTTTTATGGTCCACTTTGGGGTTAATATTCGTTGGCCTCATGCTGGGGCGCGCAATCGGGTACCACTTTCAACAAATTTGGTTCCAAACCCGACCCAAATTAAAACTATGTTTATTTGCTGAAAAGTAGTTTTATTTTAAAGAATAGTTTTTTTAGAAAGTAAATTATTTTTTAATATTTAGTAGTATCATGAAAAATAAATTAAAAAATATTTTCTAGTGTTTGGTTATATAATGAAAAATATACTGAAAAATAACTTAATAATATTTTATTTTTTCTAAGTTTATTAAAATAATAAGAAACAAATCTTACAAATTAAAAAGTTGAATTAGAATAAAATTGAAAAAAATATCTAATTTCATAAATTATCTCAAATAAAATAAATAATGATCAAAATAATGAAGATCAAATTTAACAAATAAAAAAATTGAAAGATAATGAAATGAAAATAATAATAATTACAATTTCATAAATTATTTCAAATAAAATAAGTAACAATTAAAAAAAAGGACCAAATTTAATAGATAAAAATTTTTAATTAAAAAAATGATAAGAAAAAAGCAAATAATAATCATAAAAATAAGGAACAAAGTTAATATAAAAATCAAATTGAATCAATTTTTTTTAAAAAAAAAATTCAAACAAAATATATATCAATCAAAAGTTTGAGGACCAAATTTGATATAATCAATAAATAATATGATATTTTTAATTTTTTTCACAACTTCTGGAAAGTATTTTCCGCTCAAAATAAAAAAAAAACGATTTCCTTAAAATCAAGTCAATTTTTCATTTGATTGGAAAGTGTTTTCTGTTGACCAACTTTTCTAATGGCAAACAAACACAAGAAAGTTTGGAAAGTGGTTTCCAGAAAACCACTTTCCGGGCAAACAAACGCCCTCTGAGTTTAGATTTTCAGGTTTTAAATCGGTTTTAGGGTCTATTTGGAATTATGGTAGCGATTGTTGTTCAAAGTACTTTTCGCTTAGAAATATATCAAGATGATTTTTTTATTTTTTATATCAGCGTATCAAAACAAGCTAAAAATATTAATTTTAAATAAAAAAAATATTTTTTTTGAAAACACGGGTTAGATCACATTTCCAATCATATTTTTAGAAAAAAAAACCGAATATTTTATTTGGTTTTTGTTAATTTCTGAGGCCGTTGAACCGGGCTTATCTAGTTTGGATGTGAGATCAAAAAGTTTTTGCAGCAAAAAAAAAGGGAAAGATATTCAGCCAATATGGATCTTGTGCTATAGTGACTTTCTCAAAGTTTTGTTAATTCTATTTTACAGCTCTATTGAAGGTGTAAATGGATCTTGCTGGGACTATTTTGTTAAAATATCACGTCTAATATCAACTTATGAATCAATTACTTAATAATAGTTTTTTTTTCATTTTATAATTTTATTGAGTCTCGTACTGTTATGATTCTTCATTTGTAATTGTGAATATAAAACCTCATTCATTAATAAAAAAAAATATTTTGAATCAGTTTGTAGATTAATTAAAATTAAATTCCTTAAAAAATAAGCATAATCAAGATCTTACTGTTTATAAAGTGAAAAAAATTTAGATTGGATTAGGTTTTTTAAGGGTTGACAGGGTGATTGGGTTGTCACTGGTCTAGTGAAATAATAGAGTCATCTTACCAATTTTTCTTCAAAAACAAGTTTTTTATCAAAAAAAAAAAAACCTTCTAATATTTAAATCAGCTGAACATAGAAGGGAATTAATGTATCAAGAAAGTAAATAATGTGGAAGAATGTATATATGAAGGTTGTGTGTTTTGTTTGACCTCATTGGATTTTTTAAATGGTTGCTTGCGATTTCTAGATATTGTGTGGTTGCTTGCCGTACATGAAGTCATTAGACGTAAAGTTTTAAAACTTGGTCTGGCTTGACGGGTTAATCTGGGATCCGACTAATTCGAAGCTGGAACTAGGCTGGATTGAAGAAAAAATAGGAGAACAAAAAACCTGGTGTGACCCGACTAACCCGACAGATTGACCCGGCCAAAAACCCGATTGTAATTCGTTGACTTTAATGTTTGTTTTTACTAAAACGACGTCGTTTTGATTTAAAAAAAAAAAAAAAGACCCGGGTGACCCGGTGACCGGCCAAAATCCGGAACCCGGGCCTTGGACCAGGCCGGGTCTAAAAACTGTGATTAGACGACATTTTTTTTTAAAAAAAGAGAGAAAAAAACTAAATCAATGATTCTTTGATATCCTTCCTTTAAATGGAATGAACAGGGACTAAATTAAACATTTTGTGTCAGTACAGGGACCCATAGGATCGTAAACTCCCGAGTATAAAGGCTTCAGAAATATGTTAATGAATACCAGTTCCGGGCTACTAATAACAGATTACAAGGTTGAAAAAAGTATATAATCATAAAAAGTATATGATTAAATAAGTATATAATCATATTTTAAGAATTAGATTAATAGAATAAATGATTTAGAAGTCATTAATTAAATAAGAAAAAAAATTCAGAAAAATAAGTAAATATAATCTAAGCTATTGATAAATAGCTCCGTATATATTATCATTCACTCATTTGGATTGGAAAAACGTATCATGTACAGAGCACATACCATGGAAACTAGCTTCTATAAAAATTACAGAAATTGTTCTAACTCTAACTCAAATGTTCCATTTTCCACTTTTCTACTCCATTTACAGCTTTCATTCTAAGCTCTTGAGCCAAGACTTCTTTCTAACAAGAGACATTTTCACAAACATTATTCTCCAATCCGGATCTTTAAACTTTTCAAGAGCTTTGATATAAGAAGTATCAGATACATCATCAAGATTCTCCAGTTCATCCATGCACTCATCGATTGAGTATGGAGCCCTTGTAGCTTGCTCGGGCATTTCTTTATACTTTTTTGCTTTAGCTAAATCTCTTTCAGCTCTAGCACTTAGAGAAGATGCCAGAATTTCCAAACAGAAATCAAAATTTTCAAGCTTGGTTTCCTTGTTAACACAATTGCAGCCAGCTAGATAGTCATCAATTGGACGTTTTCCTCTAGAACTCCCAGCACAAGACTTTTCCCCTTCAATGACATGAACCCCTTGGCTAAAAAATTGTTCCTCATTTTGGTGATTTCCGTCAGAATTAAGAGGTAATTGAGTAGATGCATGATGGGTTGAAGAATTATTAAATATTTGACCAAGCATTTCATAATTGCGGCATCCCTTTGACTTAAATGTGATATAGTTCTTATGCTTCTGCAATTTAAATTAGATGCATTGTATGAACAAGTTTGAAATCAAAAAAAGTATTACTATTAAGGTTTTCTACTAAAAAAAATAATCCAGTACCTTCTTGAACATTTTCCAAACTTCTTCTGTGGCATATACTTGATTTGAGCTTGAACTATATGTAACTCCAGTATGACTTATCAAGTCAGAAAATTGCCGATGTTTCAATCTTAGGCGGTTGTACTTTCCTTGCAATCTTTCTGCTCCATATTTTTGCCCAATAACTGAAAATAATTCCTCATCTATCTCATTCCAATCCACTTGCTTAAAACTAGGTGTTCCATTTGGATGCTTTTTGACTCTCTCATATAAAATTGCCAAAAAAGCATCCTCATTTTTTTCAGGCCATCTCATATCTTCTCCGGTAATAACATTATTATGTCCCCCCATCTAAGCATCAAATAAGCTATTATAACAAAGTGAATTATTACATTATCAGTCACACATGTCATCTCTTAAAAAAAAAAACGCATGCCATGACATGAATATGATCTACGAATGCACATGTCAGTTTAGTCTATAGTTTGCATTTAGAGTGACAAACATGGAGCCAAATATGTTGAATGCTATAATGTTGACATTTTCTCCCTATATAAAATAAGAATTACTCTCGATATTTTGGTTGATTTTCATGTGTGGCCTTTAAGAACCACATTAATTTAGTCATGACTCTCACCTTAGAATTATGTTAGAATTTTGTAGTTTTATGGATCCATTAACTTTTGATGAATATCCACGCACAATGAAATCATTTGTTGGCAACCGATTACCCAAATTTTCAAAAGAGTAATCCAAAATACTAAAATTACTGTTTGATTTTCTTGTATCTCACTATTACACTGCCAATTGTGTAGCTCATATGCCCTAATCTAATGCCATATATGCAAGCTACTTAACAGATGCTCAAGCAAGTCTTTCGAATAAGCTAGAACCAAAATTCCTCCTAATTTACAATTTAATTGGCTCCAAGTTTTTACGTATCATATATATAAGATATCAGTCTAGAATTCTAACATATGCAAAATGATGATATAAATTGAATCATTATATTTGGATAAAATAATATAAAGAACCCACAAGATTCAAATCTAATGGTATTTGTCAATATCAATTGGTATTTATTCCTTAAGATCCAAAGGTATGCGACAATTAAATAAGCCCTCTTTTCATTTTTGTGGACCAAATGACAAACTAATTAAATAAGTGAAGTTATATGTTTCAAAAATATTGTTTTTAGATATTCTATTTGATGATACGAACTTTCTGTGCTCATCTAGGGTGTTAGCTTTTTTTCTTCACAATTTTGATCTACATCACAGTGGTATTCATTTTGAAGACAACAACTACTGTAAGGTTTGCAGCTTTACTTGAACATAGAAAAAAAAATGGAATTGTGCATCCAAAAATGTATCCCCGAGGTCATTCCAATTTGGACTCACTGTACTGATTACCCTTGCCTTCCTTTCCTTGCACAGATACAGATTGGTAGTTCATAAGAGCAATCTCAAATTCTCAATAAAGTTTTCATACAGATGACACTAGAAATCAAGAGAAAGGAGGTACAAGTACTGTATGAGGTTTGACCAAAAGATCCTAAGAGTACTGATGCATATGTGCTCAGGTGTCTACAAAACCCATTTCAATTTGACAAAAACCCAACAGAAAACAAGAGCGAAAGATAGGGATTGTACCTTCAAGAACTTGGACTGATGCAAGTATAGGATGATCCAAATGGTGGAGAATGGTGAAGAACTGAGAAAGCTAGCCAATTTGAAAAGATTCGAGCAGCCAATCCAAGAATCAGATTGAAATTAAGAAAAAAAAAAACCCTTTTATTTCTACAAAAAACAGGAACAAAAGATGGGAATACCTTCAAGAACGTGGAGTGGTGCAAGATAGGAGGATCCAGACGGTGGAGAATGGAGAAGTGTGTCGGCTAGACATTAAGGAAAGCTGGAGCAGAGAACGGAATACATATGATAGGATATATTTGTCATTAGATAAAATTTGTAAGGTCATTTTTGTAAAGCAAAATCATTAGGCTAGAAAAAAGAGTAGAAAGCGGTGGTGAAAATTTTGGAAAGATGTTTTACATGTTTTTTATAATGAAATTTTATCATAAAAAAACATAATTCAATAAGGTTGATTAGGGGGTTACGAGTTAGTTAAATTAATATGAGTTTATTTTAATTTATTAAAATAATTTTTTTTTAATTTTTTTAAAAATTAAAATAATAACATTTACAAAAAAATAAAAGTTAAACCATGCTATAAAATTATTAAGCTAACTCTTAGAGTCAGGTCTTAGATCGAATGAGTTTACTTCACCTGTATAACTATGTTAACCTCACCTGTATTACTATGTTAGGTTTAATAATAATATAAAAAGTATAAATTATATATAAAACTATAAAGAACTTTCTGGTATTATCATTAAATTTGATATATAAAGTTAAATTTGAAAATTTTCAACTTAATTTTTTATTTAATTTAAATTTAAAATTAAATTATATAAAAATTACCCTGCCATAACCTAATTAATGTTACAGTTTCTTCTAAAACAATACAGATAACAAGTAAAATATAATTTGAATTTTAAAAAAAATCAAAATAATATTTTTTCTACCATGCAGCTAATGAAAGAAAATTGAAGCTGAAGATTCTGCAAACAGTCTTCCAGGAAGAATCGGAATAGAACTTGCATTATCAAATATTGTGGAATTTAATAATGTATATATTTTTAAATAAAAAATATTTTAAAAAATAACTATTACAACATTATCAAATATTATTTTAATTTTGAGTTTAACTTCTTTGGTACTTGACCATGGCCAGAAAATAATAATAATAATAATAATAATATATTTTCATGGCTTTTTTTTTTCTCTTTGCAACGGGCTTTTTAAGTTTTCACATTAAACAAAAAAAAAAGGAAAAGTAGAAATAGGAAACCTTTTCCTTTTAAAATAATTCTTTAAACCAGAAAAAAAATATTATTCCCATCCCACAATTTATTATTCTTACTTCATCATTTATTAAATAATATTGTTTAATACGTGTCTTAGTTAATCTTTAAATTTAATTTTTTCTTAAATCCTTTTAATATTTGGTTTAAAATAATAAGAAGATGAAAAAATACTACAAAAAGGAGAGTAAGAAGTAGAGATTCTATAATATATAATATACATTTTATTAAATAATTCATAATATCTTCAGTAAATGATGTAAATTATCAAACAGATATTAACATATCTTTTAATAGTATTTAAAGAAAAAAATAGAAAGTCTTAGAAAATGGGCTTTGACCAATACTGGGCCGGGTTTCTTACCAGACCCGAACTCTTCTCTCTCTCACTTCCACCTCTTAAACCCAAAACCCTGTCTCTTCGCAAGCAAGCCGTCGCCTGCTTGTCATTAAATTCAATGTAAGTTTACTTCTTTCTCTCTCTCAGATTCTTAATCTACCTTTCTCTGTTTTTACACTCATGTTTTTCTAATCCCATTCGTTTTTATCCAATTTGACTAACCATAACTGCCTGCTATTAGAAAAAAAAAACATGATCAAGAGGAGATTTTTTAAAGCAGAGCATGGAGAGAAAGATGAAGCTTCCTCTGATTCATCCTCTTCTTCGGATTCTGAAGCTGAGGCTTCTGGAAAATCAGAGGATGATGTAGTCACTGAACCAGAGGAAAACAGTGAATCAGAGGATGATGATACACTTGCTGAACCAAAAGAGGACAATGAATCAGAGGCTTCATCATCATCATCATCAGGTTTTTTTTTCTTGTTAATTATCCGGTTTACTCAATTTTGGTTAGTGGGTCTGATTTAGATTGTGAATATTAGTTGAAAGGTTTTGGTCTTTATAGAAAAGAATTGATTTTGGGTAGTCACTCTGATAGTTTATTACTAGCAAACTGTGTTTGATTTTTTATTACATTGTATAATTTAATTTGTATATTTAGATGTTTTCTTGGTTTCTTGAAAAGATATTCTTTTTGCAAGTTTGCCTTTTGAGCTGTATGTTGCTTGTTGGTGCACTTCCTTTTCTTTTATGATTCATTGATATGTTTCAGGTTATGAGAGTGAGGATAGCTCAGCGAATGCGATTGACGGTGATTCATCAGGTAGAATTTGGTTTCATTGTGTTGAGATTTTAGATTTTTTTATGTAGGAAGGCTATATGCATGCATATTTGGAGGATAATTATCTTCTATGCTTTTTTTAAGTGATCAAATAACTCATATTTGTTATAATTGGAACTGTCATATTATTGACAGCCTTTGTTTACCATCCATGGTAATTGTTATGGTTTGAATTTTCCATTTTACTATGATTCTATGTGCAACCTTTTTTCTGCTATTTCGAGCCCTTGTTCAAGTTTAAGATGTTTAGTAGTTATGGATGGTTACTGAGCAATTCATCCTGTTCGAATTGTTAGTAACAGACAAATTAACAATTTGCATTCAAAAGGCTTGCGTTTTGTTCATAGTGTAAACTTGGATTATTATTTTGAGATGTCTGACAAGATGATGGCATGGTGTAAATGAAGATGATGAAACTGGAGATGACAGAAAAACCCTTACTGGCATTAAAATATGCAAGAAGCAATCTAATATCATGGCAAACAAGGAACCAGTACCAGATGATATTCAAGACTGTATATTAAAGTGCAAATCAGTTTACAAGTGCAGAATCTGCCCTCGAATTATCTGTTTGACAGAGGAGACTATGAGGGCTCATCTTAATTCTAAGGTAAGACATTGCATGTTTCTATTTTGTTGTGAAAATGAATTTTATGTTTAAAATTCTATATCCAACTACTTAGAATCAAATGCAAGGAAGCAGTACCAGTTGACAAGGCAACTTATATATGATATATCTATTCAATCAAATAAATTATTTTGTTCTTTTCTTTTTATTCTTTCCAATGTCATTGTAGATGTATTAGGCTCCCTTTTCTCCTCCTGCCCTTCACTTTTGTATCCCCTGTTAGATAAATTTTGAATGGCATAATCATATCTTTTTCATTAATTTTTTTTATTATATTATCATTTTCAATTTTTTTGAAAATGGGGTATAGAGCATCCATGTCCAATAGTCATTGATATAAAATATATATTTGCTACCACTTTCAGTGTGAAACATTGAATCTTGCTGGCTGCGTCAAAGTACTACTACCATGACATTTTGGCATGAAAATAACTTTCAATAACTGCTTTTACTTTCAAATTGATTGTCATGGAGATCAGAGCTTTCAAAACTGGTATTTAGCTTTAGCCTTTCATTAATTAGTGAAGTTTTGTTTATGTTTGTAGAGACATTCTCGATCTAAGAAGTTAATGAAGGAAAATAGGCTGAAGGTAATGCTTAACAGTGATGGGGAAATTGAGAACATGGACCAGGAGACACATGCTGAGAGGCATGCTCGAACTTTAGCTCTTGCACAGGTTGCTTCTTCTTGAAACTAAATGAGTGGATTGGCTTATTTAACATCAGATATTCGCGTGGATAAACTAGTTTTAACTCATCTTATAGGGTAAAACAACAAAGAAAAATAAAGGGCGGCAGCGACAAAGGAAGAGATTAAAAAAGAGGGTACAAGCTGTCTGTTTGTTTACTGTCACGTGTATGTTTTTGTTCAATTGCTGTGTGAGTTGTTTTTAACTCCTTAATTTTAACTGCAGAAAGAGGGTAATGCTGCAAGCATGGAGAAAGCAACATCAAAAACAAAAAGTCCTCCCAAGAAAAGGCGTAAAAATGAGGACTGAAGATTGTTTCATTTCCGTTTGCATGCTTCAAGTTTGAAAAAGGGGAGGGGTGCGGAAAATTGATCCATAGTTTCTGCATAATCACTAACATGTGGTGTACTGTGCTCTTTTTGAATCTTGGCATGATAGGTGCCAGTTAAGTATTTATGTTTCTTTGTCACCTTCAGGTTTATGTTTGTAAGATCTGGAATTGCACCAGGCTCCCTTTTGTTTTGATAGTACTGACTTTTTGCTTAACTGTGTACTTTTCTGGGAAATCAACTGGGTACTATGTACAACAGTGTATTTACGCTGATGCCTTTCTTTCAAACTACTCTTCAAGAATAAAAACCAAGCTGAAAAGCCTGGTCAAAAGTTAGGCTTCATTTTGTAATTGGTGGCTAACCTACTGGATAATGTCTTTGAGCTTTGTATCAGTGACTGGAAGAATCAAACGGAGTTATAATTATAGAATCAAGCAAGTTATATTTGCAGAGACCGTATCTCAATTTTGACGAAGAACATGGATTATCTGCTCGGGAAAAATGGAAGGGAAACAAACCAGGAAATCAAAATCAACGATTCTTTCTGTGCTGTTCCTTTTCTTTCCCTTTTGTTTTGAGAGATTCTGTTTGTTCTTTTTCAATAGGTCATCAAGGCATAAATCTAAGAACAAAGGAACCAGTGGAACTTATTTGAGAAATATTGGTTTAATTACCAGGGTTGTCTCAGTTTTCTCTCGTTTGGTTCGGTAATGATGCCCCTTCCATTATTATTCAACGTTAATCTTCTCAATCAGACCTCAGAAACATCAAACATCTAAACACTAAATTCAACGATCATGTTTGAATAATTCCCTGTGGCCTCACTTGATAATAAAATAAAACCATGACCAAAATAACGGTGAAAGTATTATCATTTCTCTTTTCATTAATATATCACAACAAGAAAAAAAAATCGAAGTAAGAAAAAAATAAAGAATTTTAAGTAAAAGGACACCATGATGAAGCATGAATGAAACAATTGGAGGTTGAATTCAAATGAGTGGTGCCAATGTTTTCGCTAACAATACATCAAAACTATAAAGGTTGGGCAAGCGAACAACCTCAAATTTGTTCGAAGATTAAAGAACAAAATTTAAATCCTTTTCTAACAAATGGAGTTTGATTTAGAATTTGACTGAATCAAACTCAGCAGCAAGTTTTTTACTTTGATTCTGGCCGCTACTATGAGGGGCACCGCATCTGCCTCTGGAGAAAAGTGAAAAGGCAGTCCATTAAGGATACAGATCAACCTCGACTACCATCCACATCGAGGCATCATTACGGCAGATCACAATGATCATTTTGCTGCTTCATATCATGCATGCATGAATACCTCCCAATACTGGAGAAACACCATCCATTCCCAAGAAACATGTCAGAGAAAAGAAACATACTTTGGAATTTAAATGTTGAAATAACAAGATCCGAATTGAGAAAATAAAATTTTGATGAACCTGAGATGCATCTATTTATATTATCATTTTACACAAACTAAGACCATCTTCAGCAAATCAACTGTATTAGTGACAAAAAACAAAAACAAAACCAAAAAACAGCCAGTTAACCCCAGTAAGTATACAAACCATCACTTCCTCACTTTCTATCTAAAAAAGTTCAACACGGGCCTCACATCAAAATATATGGCAAAAGGCATCGCCTAAAATGACCCTGATGATGTGAAACCTGAATGAGAAACTTGGGAGGTCAGCAGTTGATGCTGATTGTAAAATTCAAGGTCCCTCTTTATCTAAAGCATGATGTGGAGAAGCAGGGAATTGTTCTTCATTTCCATCAGTTTTAGCAGGTTGATCATTCGTAGGGGGTTCCTCTGCTGCCTCAGTATTTTCAGGATAAAAATTGATAGGGAACTTTGTAACCCTGGGTTTATCAGATAGGATGTTTCTTTGGACCTTATCAATCAACACTTTAGGTGGAGGTTCCTCCCTAAGCTGCTCATCTTCGTAATCATTGTTCACATAGTAGCCAACTCGAACAAATTCCTGACCTAAATAAGAGCATGTCAACAAAAGTACTGTGACACCAATGATATCTTCTTCACGAATCTTTGATGGATCTGGTGGGTTTGCCTGCAAAGCATACACACAGGGCATGGGTCAGAATTTATTCAAATTACAAACAAAAAAGAGTCCAATTTAAAGAATCTAAATAAAGGTTCAAAGAGAATTGCCTGTAAGACAAAACGATAATTTCCAACATTGACAGGCCCAACAAGTACACTCTCCAATAGTTGATCATATGTTTCATCCTCAGCAGACCCCACGTAGATTAGTTTCCATTCCAAATCTGCATTGCAATGTCAAAATGGAACGTTCTTTTATAAGATGAACCAAAGTTGAAAGTCTGAAACAAAGAGTTCAGCAGAGAAGGAACTATATCACAGAGAGCAATTTATCCACAAAATTAATTGAAGTCCCTACACCAAGTTGGATATTTAATTTGCAAGATACATAAAACCTTAACTCCTAAAATTATTTACGGCCTTCATACAGCCCTCAGTTCCTCCAAATCAACGAGCATAGATACATGTTTATCTTACAATGCAATGAATTCAGACCCCTAATGAAGTACGTGATCCAGATCTCGTAGAATACCCATTCTGCCAATCCACAATATATTATCATTTTGGAGATCTCTTTATCTTTCCTTTTTCATTAATTTCATCAGCGCCCTAAATACATTTGAAGTTACCCTTGTAGACATCCTTGTATACCATACAATCAGGTCATCCAAGTCAAAACCCATAGAAAACTAATTGCAAGTTCTCTGACCCAAACCTCAATTACAAAAGCAGGTGCTTGCTACAAAAATGCCAGAATAATACAAAGGGCACACTAAGCAATTAATTGATGGAAGTTGAAGATCATCCCTAACTAGCATCGCATATGCATGGTATATTTCAGAAAGATGTCCGTATACTAAATATTACTCACAATGACAAACATGGGTCCTAACTTCATGCAATCACAATACAATACAGAAAGATCATGACAGGTTAAGTACAAACCAGAGGGCTGTTACTCTATCATTCAAAGAACCAACAAAATGCTTTAAGATTTGACCAGCTTACATTCTGACCAGGTCACGTCACATTCTACTAACAACAAGAACTCACCTAACTAGGAACAAATTACATCAGAAGCATCAGATTTACAACTGAAATTCCACCAACTTAGATGATGAGAGAAGTAGTTAATTCCCACCAGCAACTAAAAATTGCAGGTCAGGGGCACACCAAGAATAGACCCACCAGAAACTAAAAATCAGCCGCTCATCGATTCCAAAAAAGAAACATCAGCTAGAACAATAACCCTTAACTTCTCCATCTGTTTAACTAAACATACACAATCAGTAAAATTACTCAAAGAACAAAATTCTGACACCAGAACCTAAATCCCTAAAAAAACAAATCGAGCTATAAAAATCACTTTGTTTAGGAATGGCATCAAAACGCATATCACAATTTTGGTTCAAAATCCAAGAAGAGCGAGCACACAAACAATTTCGTTTCACTTTCTAATCAACTAACAAACCCTGATTGAAAATTAACTTAATCAATCAAAGAAAAACCACTAGACAATCAAAGAAAATAAGAAAACATAGAAAGAAAATGAAAAAGGGAAAACAATAGATAAAGGTACCGTCTTTAAGAGGAGTCAAGCACTCGTATGAGATCTCGAACTGAAAGGGAGACGGAAACGGCGCCGGATTATCTAGTACGGTAACGTTAGTAAGATTCACTGCACTCATTATCTATCGTCTTTCTATCAAATTAAAACAAAACCATACCCTGAGGTTCTAAAACCTTCATCTAAACTCCTAAATACAAAATCGGGGGGAAAGAAGGACAACAATTAAAATCACCACCGCACAAGGAAGGTAAAAGAACAGAGGAGAAGCTTGTTCTAGGTCTTTTTATTCCTTTTTTGCCTTTTGAGGTGTGATTTTAGGGTTAGTTGGAATTGAAAGCGAAAAAAAGAGATGATTTTGTTGAAGAAATTGAATATTAGGGGTTCGATTTAGGGTTTTATGAATTGGGAATGGCGGGAGAATGGAAAGGGTGTATTGAAATGAGGGAGCGGGAATTGATTTGGGAAACAGATGCGTTGAGGTGGATTTATATATATATATATTAAGGATAATTATAGTGAGCATAGTTTATTCTCCTTTTTTTTAATTATTTTTTGAAATTGCATTTGAGACCGTTGGTATTATAATAATAGTTGTTTCTAAAATATTTTTTATTTTAAAATATATTAAAACAATTTTTTTTTATTTTTTAAAATTTATTTTCATTTTAAAAATACCAAAATATAATTTAAAACAAAAAACATATTTTTTTTAAAACACTTTTAAAATATAAACAATAAATAAGCTCTTTATCTTGTACATCAATTCAAAATTTCAATCAAACAAAATAACTAAATTATCCTCCTATATATCATATCTGAAATTAACCTAAACAATAAATTGGATATTCTCTCTTCAAATCACGATTTATCTCGTTTTCAAATATATTTTTTTTCTCCATTGTCCCAACAATGGTTTCATGGATCCAGTGCATTTTGCTTAATTTGATAATTATTAATTATATTTGTTTTTTTTTTCAAAACCTTAAAAAAAACTTCATATTGATTTCAAAACTCATTTTTTCCTTCAAAAGCTTCAAGAGAATCCTGAATGATTCATATATTGTGATAATCCATTAATTACTAAACTCGTTGTTGGCTGGATGAAGAAACTCAAAGAAGCTTTTAATACATGTGGATTGCAAGACTTTTGATTTGATTTTTTTTCAGCGACGAATTCTTCCTGAAAGGCGATTTAAAGGGAAAAAAAAAAAAGTTAGCCATGGGATTTCATATTTAAATAAGGAAGGGGTTGCAGAGGAGGCCGCTTTTGTTGTTCAGAAAGATGAGAGCTTTAGTCCAGAGAGATTTGTTGGGTTTGGGGTACTGGATTTCAGGGAGTAGAAAAGATGAGGATGGTGGTTAGGTTTTTTTAAAATTAAATGATAAAGCTTTAATATGGAATATAAAAGCTTTTTAATAATTAAATACAATATAACAACAATCCTATAAATAACCGAACAATTCTTTGTTGATTTTTTTTAGCGTGCTAGAGTGAAGATAAAGTGTTGTGAACTTATAAACTTTAGGATATAAAATGTAATTAAAAAAAAATAGAGATAAACAAAAAATTTCAGGCTAATTGTAAATTAAATGAATAAACCCTTCTAAGTTGGATCCTATCTGTTAAGACAGACATTTATTTAGGACATATATAGATAACATGGCATTATCATGTGCACCCTTTTATTCTATGTTTTCATTATATTTCCATCGATTCTTACAGAAAATATGAGATGATGAGATACATTGTTATCAAAGACGAGGTTAGAGAAAGTCCAATATAATGAGGTGCCAATTTTTTTTCCTAAACCGACCAAAGTTCCTATGGGTTTAAAATTATTGGTGAGAACTATCTAGGTGGTGGTCTAGTGGTAAAAGTTTGGAATTAAGAGATTTGCTTTTTTTGTGGTTTTAGGTTCGAACCCTGTGGTATTTATATAATGACCACTGGAGGCTTATATAATCATTAACTTCAGGGCTCGTGGGATTAGTTGAGGTACGCGCAAACTAACCCGAACACTCATATTAAACTTTTTAAAAAAAGATTATTGGTGAGAAATTTCCAAAAAAATCTGACCTAGTCTATCCTCGTAGTCACAAGACAATAAAAAATAAGAACTTGAACAAATAAAAAGCATATGCTCAACCAAGCTCTTTGCATTTCAATAGTTTATTTATATTTATTTTTTTTAGCTATGCATATTACCAAACCGGTGAAAATATATATGCTACACTCTTCTGTAAAATTCAAAAACCTTAACTGTCTTAATTTATTGCAACCTGAACATCATGAACGACCATCCTCGTTCAATTCCTTTTATTAACATTTATCGATTTCTTTAAAATTACTTTAAATTTATCACTTTTAAATTAATGTGTTGATAAATACTTCGAGTTTGTTACTTTATAAAATTATCATTTATAAAAAATTACTTTAATTTCTGATTATTTCTAAAAAATCATTTCAAATTCATTACTTTTTAAAATGATTATTTTGAAAATTATTTCTAGTTCGTCACTTTTTAGAATAATTATTTTAAAAATACTTTGAGTTCTTTGCTCTATAAAATTATTATTTTAAACATCATTTTGATTTCATACTTTATGCAATGATAAATTAAAAAAATACTTGGAGTTTGTTACTCTATGAAATGATTATTTTGAAAAACACTTGTATTTTATCTCTTAAAATGCGAGGTTCAATCTCTATGTGAAATTGAACCATAAAAGACTCCTGCAAATTTATCTCCGAGAAGAATCGCCTATGTAAATCTAAATTCCAAGCCAGTCTTTTAAGCTTTTATGAAGTGGGTCGCCTTTCATTCATTTAAGTCCACTTCAAGATTTAATGAGGTTGTTCACCTCTCAATTTGATCATTTTTAAAAATAAAGTTCATCACTTTTTGATTCAATTAATTTTAAAAAATTACAAGGTAGGTTAACTCTCAATTTGATCATCAATTTAAAAATTCTTCAGCGGAGTCAATATATATATATTTTTTCTTTTATTTATAAGCTTACTAAATAAAATATATGAAAAATATTTTGCATTAACTTTATATCATATGCATTACAAAGAGAGATATATCTCATAATCTAAAACCTGTTTCCAAAATATTTTTCAAATATTAAAAAGATAAAAAATTTAAAAAATATATTTTTGACGTATTTCAATCATTCATATATTCATTTTATGAATTTTTTTTAACCATTTTGCTTATCAGATTCATGTTAACAATTTTTTTGAAAGTTCAAAAATTAAAAAGAAAACTTAAAGTGTAGGGTAAAATCTAAATTACATATAGGGAAATTGAGAGTTTCTAAATTTGAGTGGAGCCGGACCTGGACGAAGGAACCACAACTTCCATGGATGAAAATATTAAAATTCAACTCTTAACTATTTTTACTTTTGGTTTTGTTTTGAAGAATAAATAAATTATTCGCTATCCCTTTAAATGCTAAATAAGCTCATCAAATAGCCAAGTTTTGCTCAATATATAAGGTACGTAGTTGATTGTGAAGGGAGTTGACTAGCCTCTAATATTAAAAATTATCCCTTGAATCATGGATGATTAACCAATGAGAGTATGGAAAAAATATATTTAAACTTTAATGTCTCATGGCTGATCTTCGGCTTGAAGGGTTTTTTTTTAATGTAATATTGAAGGTTAAGTTTTATATCATGTCATAAATGTTGTTTTCTAATGTATTTTTTATTTAAAAATATATTAAAATTATTTTTTTAATATCAGCATATAAAAAAATAAATATTAAATATTATTAATATAAAACTAAAAAAATTGAACCGGTAGATTTTGAACAAATCCGCATTGCTTGTAATATTGTGTAAGCTAAAATTGATTTCTCATATTATCATTGAAAAGACTATATATATATATATCAACAAAATACAATCCATAATATAAATTTCTTCTTCTATATTCTTAATTTTAATGAAGATTTAATATATTTTTCCTGCCTATTTTTTTCCCTCCCTAAAACTTTGACAGTACATTTTTTCCAAAGAAACAAACACACCCTATAATCCTACATATCAACCAAATTTTAAAACCTTTGGCCTCCAACAAGAAATAACCCTCCACCCCCACCCGCAAAATCACTTTGAGCGAATCGGTTCTTCCTCTATGGTCTCCAACAATGGCTTCTTCGACCTTGACATTGACATCCTATGGATAAACTCGTGAGCAGAAACATCTTCTATTCCCTCCAAACTCAGCCTTGGAGCTTCATCGATATCATCTCTTTCCATATCTTGTGGAATCTCTACCTTTGATTTAGGCAAGACCCTCATGTTCCCTTTAGAAGCTCTTTTCATAACCGAGTTGGCAGTGACGAATAAAGCACCCATGTCACCAGCAGTGACCACAGAGTTCTTTTTACGCATTGGAAACATGACATACACGTCGGCCTTTCCAAGTTCATAATCTGCACCGAGAGGACAGAACCTGCTGCCTATTTTGAGGGACTTGGAGTTGACTATAAAGAAGTTTGGCGCCTCCAACATGAGCTCCGCTGCTTTTGTGGGTTGCTGGATCTTCTTGATTTCTCCCGTTGGGAGGATCACTTTTGTTGATTTTGATGAGTTCTTGAGCCCTTGTGGGTTCGACAAGGTGCAGGAAACGTAGTTCCCCATCGAGAAAACTGAGCAGAATCAAGAATTCAAGATATTAATTTAAAGAAGTTTTTTTAGCACTAGCAAGAGACACAAATCAACCCTTTTAAATACAACACTTGAATCAATCAAATGGAAACAAGTTGAACTTCCTAGTTAAGGGTGAATCTTTCAAAGAGTAGTTAAGTTTGAGGGAGTAAACGGGAGTTTTAAGAATTTGAAGAAGTAAAATGGATAGAGGGTTGAAGGGATGAAATTTGGAGAAAGTCCACGGGGGAGAAGAGTGAAAAGGATGGTTGTTTTGCGAGGGGTCGACGCCTTTATAGAGGGCAGAAGAAAAGTCTAAATAATCAAAACAAAGAAAAGAGAAGGAACCGTCGAAGATTCTAAGGACAGTTGTGTGTGTACACAGGTTGACATGGTATTGTATAATTTGCTTACGCGTTGGAGAAAAAGAAGGAAATAGCCTCGAGCTTAAAATATTTGACAGGGAGGTGATCCAATAATTTTGCTTTTCTTGATACTTTATATATCTTTGCTGTGTGTTAATGCGTGTTGAATTTGGACCCAGATTATTTTTTATTTAATAATTCCCTCAGCGGAGGAGAATTTCAGTTACTCTCCCAGAATATTTACCGAGCAATCTTTGGAAACAACTCGGATTAGGAGATAAGAAATCAAGGGAAGATCATAAAGCAGTAAAATCGAGCTCATGAAGATCAGGGAATCAAAATTATAGGAGCATAATGTGAAGGGATTTAGCGAGAAAGTGGCGCAATCAAGGAGAAATATTAGGGACAATTAATTTAGGGACATCATTTTTTTTTATAATTAATTAATTGGAATATCATGATTTTGAAGCCAATATTATTGGTTTAAATTGCTCCTAAATCCCTATGTTTCATGATATAGACAAATAAATAAATAAAAAATCTACGATATTAATTTTCCTCAATGCACGAATAAAAATCTTTCTTTTGTAATACACCTTTCTCTTTTTTTATGTAAGTTTTTATACAAATATATTTGGTAATTATTTTTCATGAGATATCAATTATTTAAAATTCATAAGATCCACAATTTACCGTCTATGAATTGACAAATTAATTAGTTATATGAAAATTTAACATGAGAAGTTTGTTTGTAGATCATTTTTCTTCTTAAATAAGCTATTGATAAGTGCACAAAATTAAAAACAAAAAAAGTTTGGACAGAACTATGACAGTTTGGACCCAAAGGGAAAGATTTTTTGTCCGAGCTTGGACATCATTTATGTCCATTCTTGGAAAGGAATATTCGTTTTTTTACCCTGCTAAAACACACGCCTCAGCTACTTTTGAGCTGTCGAGAAGTTAAATCAGCGTTGCGCATAGCCCACTGCGCACACTTGCTTGTGTGCGCAGTGCAGAAGCTTCAACATCTTCATCACTATAAATTAATGAAAACAACCAATTACTTTATTAATAATATTTATTTTTTCCCTCACGAGAAGATACCTATAACTCTACGCACCATAAAATATTTGCAAAAATAACCCTTCATATTTCACTAAATAAACCGAAATGATTAAAATATATAAATATCTCTGATATAAAATTTCCAAGTTCGTTCTATAGCTTTACACTAACTCATTCAACAAACTAACAATTTGTTATTTTCTCCTTTTATATTTATTAATTTAAACAGCAAGTAAGTTCAAAGATATAAAACACATGCTTCCAACTAAGTCTCTGTTGAGTATTGCGTTTTAAACAGGTATCGGGTAAAATTTAAATTTTTTTTTATTTAAAATTAATTTTTTTTATATTTTCAAATCGTTTAAATGTATTAATATCAAAAATAATTTTTTAAAAATAAAAAATATATTATTTTAATATATTTTTTTTAAAAAAACTTTAAAAATACAATCATTATCATATTTTCCAACATCTTATAAGTCACAGCTATGAAAAGTTAAATCAAATTTTAAAGTTTTCATATATTCATCAAGGCCCGTCTACTATGTATATTAAATATTTTTAATCTTAGAAAATTTGATATGATGAGGATAATGACATGTTTTCTTTTATTTATTGACTTCATAGATTTAAACCTCGAAATTAGCACACCATGAAATGTATCGAATTCATCTGAACGTATGATAGAGGAGATGCCTTTAAAAAATCATTTTAGTAGGAGATTTAGCTTTGATCAATGTATGAACTAGTTAAAAAATACCGTTTGAATGTATGATAAAGGAGATGCCCTTAAAATCATTTTAGTAGGAGATTTAGTTTTGGTCAATATATTAACTAGTTAAAAAATACCTTTTGTTTTCGAATAAAAAATATTAAATGTGTCTAAATCTCAACAATTGTTCCAAACTTTCTACAGCCGAACATTTCTTTGAAATAACTAAAGTCGAACAATGTTGCTTTAGCACTCAAGACAAGACTAGCATTTACCAAAAGAAGATGAAATTAAACTAAAATGAGCACCGATTTCATGTGATACTCTCACTTTCCTTGAGTTTTCCTTTTATTCCCTCAAAGTCAGCTTTTTATATCACAAGTCAGCTTTGCTTAATGTTTGCGATTATTATATATATATATATATATATATATATATATATATATATATATATATATTATTTCCACAACAATGAGTTAGTGTACATGTCTTTGTCGGTGTGGTCACCCTTATAGCCAATCCACCGCAAGAATGTTGCAGCTCATCGTCCTATGCAGATAGGGAGATAGAGGCGCAGTAGTTTTCTGTGATTTTTAAGAATATGTTTATTTTTTAAAAAATATTAAATTAATATTTTAAAAAATATTACTTGATTATTTTGATATATTTATATATAAAAAAATATTTTTGCAGAGTATGATCGACACCATAACAAACACGAAATTAAAGTTCTTTGCTACTTTTCAATTAGACTTTAATTATTTTTATATTTCTTGATGGTGAGGCAACCTTTCACATTCCTTGCAACTCTTAGACACCATTAATTATTGTTTATGTATTTCAATTAATTTATTGCTAGTGAGTTCCATTAACACCCTACTGTCCTTTGTGATGGATTACTCTATGCCACGTAACATTTTAAAATATGTTTTTTTAAATATATTAAAATAATATATTTTTATTTTTTAAAATTTATTTTTGATATTAACGTATCAAAATAATCTTAAATATAAAAATATTAATTTAAATTAAAATTTATTTTTTAAATTTTTATAAAAATATTTTAAAACATAAAAATATTCAATTTCGCGAACTCACTGGGCCACTAGGAATAAGACTTTTATGACTTTCTCGGTAACAGGTTCCAATAAAATCATTTCGGCAGCCCCATCACATCATACGGTACCGTTTACTTGATTTGAGGTAGCAGATCCCAGGTTACAAGATGCTTTACAAGATCACCAATGTTATCAAAACCTGGGGATAATGGGTGGGTGCAATTTTGTTATTAGATTAAGATAATGTTTTTGCCATTAAAGGATTTTTTTTAATGGCTTTGTAAAAGTTTCGATACAGACTCCTTTTTATTTTAATAAAATATTGATTTTATCAGTACAATTTAGAGCATGGTTCGAGCAAATGTAATTGCTGGCATACAGAGTTTTGATGAAGAGGTAAAAGGTCCATTATTTATTTTTTATATATATAATTAAACAATGTTTATGTTTTTCGACAGCAGGAGCACTAGATCTGCTTGAATCATCCGTTGAAATTTATTGTGTGCACATGAATTCTGCTCAAAATCTAAGTAATAAAACTAAGAAGTCTCTAGTTATGATTTGATGGATTAACTCAAGTTGATTTGAATTAATTAAAATAATATTATTTTATTTTTTATTTGAAAATATATTAAAATAATATATATTTTTAATATTAATATATTAAAATAATTTAAAAATATAAAAAGTTTAATTTAAAATTTTTAAAAACACTGTTTTTTCTGCTAAAACAAAAATAAACTGAGCCAAAAACATTTGATTGTGGGGCTATCTATATAAGATTTAAGAATGAAAAAGATTTGGTGTGTTGAGTAATCTACAAATCAATAATAAATTGTCTTAAATTAGATATATAAACCAAAACGTAATTACCCACGGAGTTTGTATATATGTTTTCCAAATTTTAATTATCTTCAATCTAAAAATAAAAATAAAAATAAAAAAATCATTTCACTTTGAATAAAGGTTAGGCCCTTGAAGCCCATGATGTTTTCTTGGAGCAATATGTTTCTACAGGGACGAATGGGCCATAGAAGCCTCATTGTTCTAAGAGGTTGGATACTTGACCAAATAAGCCCACTGAAACCCATTAACAGATTCATTAGAGCCACCATAGAATAAATAATTCCTCAAGGTCCACAAAAAGACAGTGAAATGGCTGGCAGAAGCAGCCATCATCAATAATTCACATACGTAGTCTACTTGCCTACGGGTTTTTTCACAAACAAGGATCTCTCCCTCCCTCCCTGGCTTAGCTCTCTCCCCTGTACTTCCATTTCCTACTTGCCTACGGGTTTTTTCACAAACAAGGATTTCTTCACCACCATTTCTTGCTGTACTTCCATTTCCTACTTGCTTCTTTTTGCTAATTAAGACCCACAATTTAAATTTCCGGCAAAAAGAAAACAAAAAAAAGCTATGGCTGAGGCAACTACTTCTGCACTTGTTAGCACTATCTTGGGGAACTTGAACACACTTGTGCATGAAGAGCTTGGACTTGTTTTTGGCATCCAGACCGAGTTTGAGAAACTCAAGCGCACCTTCATGACGGTTCAAGCTGTCCTCAGGGATGCTGAGGAGAAGCAGTGGAAAGATGAGGCCATCAGGACTTGGCTGAAACACCTCAAAGATGCTGCCTATGATGCTGATGATGTGCTGGATGAGTTCGCTATTGAAGCTCAGAGGCGCAGACAGCGAGGGGGTCTTAAAAACCGAGTAAGGTCTTCGTTTTCTCTTGATCAGAATCCACTTGTTTTTCGATTGAAAATGGCTCGTAAGGTAAAGAAAGTAACAGAAAAGCTTGATGACATTGCCGATGAGAAAAATAAGTTCATACTAACAGAGGATGTTGGAGAGAACGAAGCTGATAGGTTCGATTGGCGGATAACTAGCTCGCTTGTTAACGAATCAGAAATCTTTGGAAGAGACAAGGAAAAAGAAGAGCTGATCAGTTTGTTGCTCGCCAATTCAGATAACCTCTCTGTCTGTGCAGTATGTGGCATGGGGGGGCTGGGGAAGACAACACTTGCTCAATTAGTCTACAACGATGCAAGTGTAAAAGGGCATTTTTATTTGAGGATCTGGGTTTGCGTATCTGAAGATTTCGACATAAGGAGGCTATCAAGAGCCATCATAGAGTCCATTGAAGGCAACCCTTGTGCCATTCAAGAGCTGGACACTTTGCAACGACGCCTCCAAGAAAAGTTGAGTGGAAGGAGGTTTTTTCTTGTGTTGGATGATGTTTGGGATCATTACCATGAAAAATGGAATGCATTGAAAGATGCATTGAGAGTTGGGGCTAGAGGATGTGCTGTTATAATAACAACTCGTCTAAAGCAGGTTGCTGATACAACGGCTACTATTCCTGTTCATCTAATGGGAAGATTGTCGGAAGATGATTCGTGGCTTCTGTTTGAGCGACTTGCATTTGGAATGAGAAGAAGGGAGGAGTTTGTGCACTTAGAAAGTATTGGAAAGGCGATAGTCAATAAGTGCAGTGGCGTTCCTTTAGCTCTAAAGGCAGTGGGGAGCTTGATGCGCTTCAAGAGAAATGAACGAGAGTGGTTATCTGTCAAAGAAAGTGAGATTTGGAATCTACCAGACGAAGGTGGCACAATTTTACCTGCCTTGAAGTTAAGTTATAACAATTTGCCACCACATTTGAAACAATGCTTTGGATTTTGCTGTATGTTTCCGAAGGATTATGTCATGAAGAAAGACGAGTTAGTAAAGCTATGGATGGCCAATGGATTTATTGATCCTGCAGGGCAAATGGATTTGCATGAGACAGGTTACGAGATTTTTGATGACTTGGTTGGGAGATCATTTTTTCAGGAGTTCAAGGAGGATGGCTTGGGAAACATAACTTGCAAAATGCATGATCTTATCCATGATCTTGCAAAATCAGTTATGATAGAAGAATGCTATTTGATCGAGAAGAATAGGAGACCTAGAATTCCTAAGACAGTTCGTCACATGACTTTTCTTGGTAGAAGTCTTTGTTATTATGACAAGGACCTTGTCAAAGTGCGATCATTGCGGTCTCTGATATCCATTCAGGTCGATTACTACCGGCGTGGTGCTCTTTTATTCAAGGTGTCTTCACAAAAGAAACTACGGACGTTGAGTTTAAGCAATTTCTGGTTTGTGAAATTTCCGGAGCCGATTGGTAATTTGCAACATCTAAGATATCTAGACGTCTCTTGTTCTCTTATCCAAAAACTGCCTGAATCAATCAGCTCTCTTCAAAACTTGCAGACCCTAAATTTGAGTTACTGCCCTCTGCTTTATATGCTTCCAAAAAGGATGAAGGACATGAAAAGTCTCATGTATCTTGACCTCACACGTTGTGATGCGCTTCAATGTATGCCTTCAGGGATCGGACAACTGGCTTGTCTGCGAAAGCTAGGTATGTTCATTGTGGGTAAAGAGGCTGGTCATCACATCGGGGAGCTGCAAAGACTGAATTACATTGGGGGTGATTTGAGCATCAAGGATTTAGGTAACGTCCAAGGTTTTACAGATGCACAAAATGCTAATTTGACGAGGAAGACAAATCTTCAATCACTGAGTTTGTCTTGGCGAGAAGACAAAACCAGCATAATCAGTGAGGCAAACAGTGAAGATGTTCTTTGTGCTCTTGAACCCCATTCTCATATGAAGAAGTTAGAGATAAGCGGATATCGAGGATCCAAATTTCCAGATTGGATGATGGAGTTGCGTCTACCAAACCTAGTGGAGATCTCACTAGAATCGTGCATGAATTGTGAATATCTTCCTCCTTTTGGGAAACTGCGGTTTCTTAAGCATCTTCAATTGAAGAGAATGGACACTGTGAAGTGTATTGGCAGTGAGATGCATGGAGATGGAGAGAATCCATTTCCATCATTAGAGAGGCTGACTTTGGGTCCAATGATGAACTTAGAGGAGTGGGAAACAAATAGCATGGGTGGAAGGGAAAATTTCACTTGCCTTGATCAATTACAGATCAGAAAATGCCCCAAGTTGGTCGAGTTACCAATTATTCCGTCGGTGAAACATTTAACTATTGAGGACTGCACTGTAACTTTGCTGAGGTCAGTTGTGAATTTCACTTCTATTACCTACCTTCGAATTAGGGCTTCGATGAATTGGCAGTTCTTCCTGATGGACTGTTGCAAAACCATACGTGTCTTCAATCCTTGACATTTCGGAGGATGGGAAGCCTTAGGTCGCTGTCAAATCAGCTAAATAACCTATCTTCTCTAAAGAGTTTGGGTTTTTTGTTTTGTGATAAACTTGAAAGCTTGCCAGAAGGTGTCCAGAACCTCAATTCTTTGGAGCTGTTAAGTATACATGGAATGCCAAAAATCACTGCACTGTCTGTTTTACCTTCATCTCTTGCTACCTTGCGGATTCTAAATTGTGAAGAACTTACGTCTCTATCTGAGGGACTGCAATACCTGACAGCACTCAAGGATTTGGAACTTTCTAGATGTGTAAAGTTAGATTCCTTGCCACAGAGAATACGACATCTCACTTCTCTCCAGTCTCTAACAATCTCTTGTTGTACGGAAGTATCTTGTCTTCCGAATCAGATACGGCATCTCACATCGCTTTCAAGATTGCATATCCATGGATGCTCTAATTTGATGTCTTTGCCAGAAGGGATAAGGTATCTCGAAATGCTCAGAGAGTTGGAAATTGCAAGATGTCCAAATGTGGAGAGACGGTGCAAGAAAGAAAAAGGAAAGGACTGGCCTAAGATAGCTCACATCCCTACCATCATCATTAATAACCAAGTAGTACAGTCCTCGGAGACCTGAAGGATATATGATTGCTCGGAACTTGTTGGGATTTCATTTAGCTAATATTATTGTGTATAATCTTTTTTCACCAAGTAATAATGGTTGTGGTGATCAAATAAAATGTAAAATTGTCATAAGATGTTAGGGATGGTAACCAGTTTTAGATGAATAAGCGGTATCTGAGGAATTCTATTTTTCTTCAGTGTTGTTTTGTGCTTATTTACAGTCTATTATTGCTCAATAAAATTATGAATCTGATTTGAAAATTGATTCTAGTAGATATACTGATATAATATAAACAAACTTATTTTGTATCAATCCCTGGCTTTTGTGATTTTCACTTGAGCTTCTAATGGTGTAAGCAGGGCAGGCAGGTAATGTCCACTGAGGAATCTTCAAAATCAAGAGAGCCTGAACTTTGCTGCATATAACACAAATATGTTTGAATTGATTGAAGCATTGCATCGCAGGGGAAACTAGCAGATGATGTATTAAAATGTATATTTAGGATCTGCAATGCAGAATATGAATCTTGAACGTATTGAAAGTTGTAGCATGTTGCCACAAGAAATCAGTTATACATTGGTACGAATGATCCTTGCTGTGAATTTTCGTTGCTTATACTTCACAATGAAGTTCATCTTGGAGTTTGATTAGGCTCTTTTTTTCTTTTTCTTTTTTATAGTGGTCTCAAGCCCAACAGTATAATTATTGAACAAAAGGGATGCTTAAAAAGATAATCTTGGTCTAGAGCTGATATTTGGTATTCTGAGCCACTATTTCACAAACCAAGTATTATTTTGAGTTGAGATTTTATTGCCATTGGTAAAAAGCAAGTACTTTGCCAAGTTCCTTTTTGCCATCTGCTAGAATGATTCATATGTTTTGTCCTTTAAAGATTTCATGTGTTCCACTTGTTAATTGGGAAATAATGGTAACCTAGAGTGGACTAATTTGGACCAAATAATGGTAATTTATACTTATTTTCTCGGTAACTTAATGTATAATTTCATATAATTGTGTTTCTTCATTTAAGTTTACCAATTGTGAATTCTTTTTAGAGCAGAATTTCTCTTCCTGTTCCAACCCATGCAGACTAGGAAGCTTGAAGATTCCTCGAGAACAGTATAGTAAAGGAGTTTCATCAGAGTAATGCAGTTGATGGAATATACTTTGATGGAGTTGAGATGATGAGTTTGAATTCATAAAACATGTATTGTCGATGATCTTTGGCTTCTCTGTAATGGTAATAACCACTGTGTTTATATCCTGCAGGCATGATTCGGAGCCTTTGCAAGTCTTTAGGCATCGTTTTTGCTGCTTCTTTGTAGCCTTCTCTGAATCTTGCTCTCTGTTGTTTCAATCCTCTCGCCTTTCTCGGAAAACCGGAGATAGCATGGAAACAAATCGCTATAAGTCTACCGTTCTGTTGAATTAGAGGTAGACCTAGCAGAGGAAGCAAAGCCTGCGTCAGTTTGAAAGACAGAGATGGCAACTGAAGAGATCAAAGAATTGCCAAAATCATGGGCCATGGTTGGTGGAGGTGGACCTCAAAGCTATACTCAAAATTCCTTCTATCAGGTGCATATTCTTCCCCTTATAATAATAATAATAATAATAGCAATACTAAAACACTTTGGCTTGTGAGGCAAAACACCCTCTCTTTTTTTGTACTTAGGTTTTTTTTCTTTAATTTTATTATTTAATGTTTAGTTGATTGGAGTTTCATTTTAATAATTTGTTGTTTATACAATTTTTAAAAACCATATTGACATCATGATAATATTCTCCAAATCAATGCCTTCAAAGTTGTGTTAATTGAAAAATAGGGTTGATGGTTTGTTTTGACTTGTTTTTTGTGTAGTTATTCAGATTTAGAAAAAAAATCTTGTAATTATCATGGAGCTCAATTTCAAAAAGAATAATCTATTTTATTGTTTGTGAAAAATTAAAAATAAAATGATTGAAATTATATCACGTAAAAATTGAGAGGTTCTTTTTGAAAAAACTGTGTCAGTTCCATTTCCACATATTTCTTCTTTGGGTTTTGGCAAAAATCATTTTTGGTTCCTTGAGTTCGGAGAATAAAGGGTTGGATTCAAAACTTTATTTTTCTTGCATTTTAATCCTTGAGTTTCGAATAAAAAATATTAAATGTGTCTAAATCTCAACAATTGTTCCAAACTTTCTACAGCCGAACATTTCTTTGAAATAACTAAAGTCGAACAATGTTGCTTTAGCACTCAAGACAAGACTAGCATTTACCAAAAGAAGATGAAATTAAACTAAAATGAGCACCGATTTCATGTGATACTCTCACTTTCCTTGAGTTTTCGATGTATTTGCTCAAAGTGGGGACACCCTTCTCCACTTTTTTATATCATAAGTCAGCTTTGCTTAATGCTTGCGATTGATTTTATATATATATATATATATATATATATATATTTCCACAACAATGAGTTAGTGTACAAGTCTTTGTCGGTGTTGGTCACCCTTATAGCCAATCCACCGAAAAAATGTTGCAGCTCATCGTCCTATGCAAACCGGGAGACAGGAGTGCAATAGTTTTCTATGCTTTTCAAGGATATGTTTATCTTACAAAAAAAAAATATTGATTTTCTCGGTACAATTTAGAGCCTGTTTCGAGCAAATGTAATTGCTGGCATACAAAGTTTTGATGAAGATGTAAAAGGTCTATTATTTATTTTTACAATTAATCCATGTTTGTGTGTTTCGACCACAGGAGCACTAGATGTGCTTGTGTTATCCGTTGAAATTTATTGTATATACATGAATCCGTCGTGTGTCCAGTAATCTACAAATCAACAATAAATTATACTTTCATTACTCCAAAAAAGAAAAAAAAAGAAGAAGAAGAACACAACTAGTTGTCTTAAATTAGATATATAAACCAAAACGTAATTGCCCACGGAGTTTGTATCTATGTTATCCAAATTTTAATCATCTTCAATCTAAAAATAAAAATAAAAATAAAAATAAAAATAAAATCATTTCCCTTTAAGCCCAAGATGTTTTCTTGGAGCAATATATTTCTACACGGAAACATGGGCCTTAGAAGCCTCATTGTTCCAAGAGGAAGTTGGATATTTAAGCAAATAAGCCTGCTGAAACCCGTTGACAGATTCATTAGAGCCACCAAAGAATAAATAATTCCTTAAGGTCCACAAAAAGACAGTGAAATGGCTGGCAGAAGCAGCCGCCATCAATAATTCACACCCACTGGTCTACTTGCCTACGGATTTTTCACAAACAAGGATCTCTCCCTCCCTCCCTCCCTAGCTTAGCTCTCTCCCCTGTACTCTCTTCACCACCATTTCTTGCTTTACTTCCATTTCCTACTTGCTTCTTGTTGCTAATTAAGATCCACAATTTAAATTTCCCGCAAATAGAAAACAAAAAAAGCTATGGCCGAGGCAGTTACTTCTGCACTTGTTAGCATCATCTTGGGGAACTTGACCACACTTGTGCATGAAGAGCTTGGACTTGTTTTTGGCATCCAGACCGAGTTTGAGAAACTCAAGCGCACCTTCATGACGGTTCAATCTGTCCTCAAGGATGCTGAGGAGAAGCAGTGGAAAGATGAGGCCATCAGGATTTGGCTGACAGACCTCAAAGATGCTGCCTATGATGCTGATGATGTGCTGGATGAGTTCGCTATTGAAGCTCAGAGGCGCAGACAGCGAAGGGTTCTTAAAAACCGAGTAAGGTCTTTGTTTTCTCTTCATCAGAATCCACTTGTTTTTCGATTGAAAATGGCTCATAAGGTAAAGAATGTAACAGAAAAGCTTGATGCCATTGCCAATGAGAAAAATAAGTTCAGACTAACAGAGGGAGTTGGGGAGAACGAAGCTGATAGCTTCGATTGGCGGATAACTAGCTCGCTTGTTAACGAATCAGAAATCTATGGAAGAGACAAGGAAAAAGAAGAGCTGATCAGTTTGTTGCTCGCCAATTCAGATGACCTCTCTGTCTGTGCACTATGTGGCATGGGGGGGATAGGGAAGACAACACTTGCTCAATTAGTCTACAACGATGCAAGTGTAAAAGGGCATTTTGATATGAGTATCTGGGTTTGCGTATCTGTTGATTTCGACATAAGGAGGCTATCAAGAGCCATCATAGAGTCCATTGAAGGCAACCCTTGTTCCATTCAAGAGCTGGACACTTTGCAACGACGCCTCCAAGAAAAGTTGACTGGAAGGAGGTTTTTGCTTGTGTTGGATGATGTTTGGGATCATTACCATGAAAAATGGAATGCATTGAAAGATGCATTGAGAGTTGGGGCTAGAGGATGTGCTGTTATAATAACAACTCGTCTAAAGCAGGTTGCTGATAAAATGGCTACTATTCCTGTTCACCTGATGGGAAGATTGTCGGAAGATGATTCCTGGCTTCTGTTTGAGCGACTTGCATTTGGAATGAGAAGAAGGGAGGAGTATGTGCACTTAGAAAGTATTGGAAAGGCGATAGTCAATAAGTGCAGTGGCGTTCCTTTAGCTCTAAAGGCAGTGGGGAGCTTGATGCGCTTCAAGAGAAATGAACGAGAGTGGTTATCTGTCAAAGAAAGTGAGATTTGGAATCTACCAGACGAAGGTGGCACAATTAAACCTGCCTTGAAGTTAAGTTATAACAATTTGCCGCCCCATTTAAAGCAATGCTTTGGATTTTGTTGTATGTTTCCCAAGGATTATGTCATGGAGAAAGACCAGTTAGTAAAGCTCTGGATGGCCAACGGATTTATTGATCCTGAAGGGCAAATGGATTTGCATGAGACGGGTTACGAGACTTTTGATGACTTGGTTGGGAGATCATTTTTTCAGGAGGTCAAGGAGGGTGGCTTGGGAAACATAACTTGCAAAATCCATGATCTTTTCCATGATCTCGCAAAATCAGTTATGACAGGAGAATGCTATTTGATCGAGAAGAATAGGAGACCTAGAATTCCGCAGACGGTTCGTCATATAACTTTTCTTGATAGAAGTCTTTGTTATTATTATGACAAGGCCCTTGTCAAAGGGAAATCATTGCGGTCGCTGATTACCATTCAGGAAAATTACTTACCGAATGAACAGACTAGTGTTGCTCCTTTACTCAAGGTGTCTGCACAAAAGAAACTACGGACGTTGGATTTAAGCAATTTCGAGTTTGAAAAATTGCCAGAGCCGATTGGTAATTTGCAACATCTAAGGTATCTAGACGTCTCCAATTCTTCGATCCAAAAACTACCTGAATCAATCAGCTCTCTTCAAAACTTGCAGACCCTAAATTTGAGTTACTGCTCTCTTCTTTATATGCTACCAAAAAGGATGAAGGACATGAAAAGTCTCATGTATCTTGACCTCACACGTTGTGATGCGCTTCAATGTATGCCTTCAGGGATGGGACAACTGACTTGTCTGCGAAAGCTTGGCATGTTCATTGTGGGTACAGAGGCTGGTCATCACATAGGGGAGCTGCAAAGACTGAATTACATTGGGGGTGAATTGAGCATCAAGGATCTAGGTAACGTCCAAGGTCTCACAGATGCACAAAATGCTAATTTGATGAGGAAGACAAATCTTCAATCACTGAGTTTGTCTTGGCGAGAAGACGACAGCAGCAAAATCAGTGAGGCAAACAGTGAAGATGTTCTTTGTGCTCTTGAACCCTATTCTAATATGAAGAAGTTAGAGATAAGCGGATATCGAGGATCCAAATTTCCAGATTGGATGATGGAGTTGCGTCTACCAAACCTAGTGGAGATCTCACTAGAATCGTGCATGAATTGTGAACATCTTCCTCCTTTCGGGAAACTGCGGTTTCTTAAGCATCTTCAATTGAAGAGAATGGACACTGTGAAGTGTATTGGCAGTGAGATGTATGGAGATGGAGAGAATCCATTTCCATCATTAGAGAGGCTGACTTTGGGTCCAATGATGAACTTAGAGGAGTGGGAAACAAATAGCATGGGTGGAAGGGAAATTTTCACTTGCCTTGATCAATTACAGATCAGAAAATGCCCCAAGTTGGTCGAGTTACCAATTATTCCGTCGGTGAAATATTTAACGATTGAGGACTGCGCTGTAACTTTGCTGAGGTCAGTTGTGAATTTCACTTCTATTACCTCCCTTCTAATTCAGGGCTTCGATGAATTGGCAGTTCTTCCTGATGGACTGTTGCAAAACCATACGTGTCTTCAATCCTTGACATTTGAGGAGATGGGAGGCCTTAGGTCGCTGTCAAATCAGCTAAATAACCTATCTTCTCTAAAGAGTTTGGGTTTTTTATCATGTGATAAACTTGAAAGCTTGCCAGAAGGTGTCCAGAACCTCAATTCCTTGGAGATGTTAGCTATTTGTGGAATGATGCCAAAAATGACTACACTGCCTGGTTTAACTTCGTCTCTTGCTGAGTTGCACATTGTAGGTGGTATAGAACTTACCTCTATATCCGAGGGGCTGCAACATCTGACAGCACTCAAGGACTTGTATCTTGCTGGATGTGTGAAGTTAAATTCCTTGCCAGAGAGTATCCAACATCTCACATCCCTTTCAAGATTGCGTATCCATGGATGCTCTAATTTGATGTCTTTGCCAGAAGGGATAAGGAATCTCGAAATGCTCAGAGAGTTCGAAATCGTATGGTGTCCAAATTTGGAGAGACGGTGCAAGAGAGAAAAAGGAAAGGACTGGCCTAAGATAGCTCACATCCCTACCATCATCATTAATGCCCAGCTAATACAGTCCTCGGAGACCTGAAGAAAATATGATTGCTTGGTACGAGCTGGGACCTCATTTGGGTAATATCCTCATGTGAAATCTGGAATATTTATTCACCAAGTACTAATAGCTGTGGTGATTAAAAAAAATGTAAAATTGTTATAAGATTTTAGGGATAGTAACCAGTTTTAGATGAATAAGCCGCATCCGAGGAATTCTATTTCTCTTCTTTGTTTAGATGAATAGGCCGCATCCGAGGAATTTTAGGGATAGTAAAATTGTTTTGTGCTTACTTACAATCTATTATTGCTGAATAAAATTATGAATCTAATTTGAAGATTGGTTTTTGTAAATATATTGCCATGATGTAAACAAACCTCTTTTATATAAATTCCTGGCTTTTGTGATTTTCATTTGAGCATTAATGGTGTAAGCAGGGCAGGCAGGCAATGTCCACTGAGGAATCATCAAAATCCAGACGCTGAAATTTAATATAAAATATTATTTTAATATATTTTTAAATAAAAAATATTTTAAAACATAATTGATACTACTCCTGAAAACCCTCCAAAAATTATGCTTTTTGTGGCCGAACTCCAGTTTGAAACATGGTCGGCCATGTAAGTAAATATACGAGTTTTTTTAAAAAATATATATATAAAAAAATATTTTTTTTATTAAAATAATATATTTTTTTATTAAAAAATTATTTTTAATACCAAGATATTAAAGTATATATAAAAAAATAAATAATAAATAATTTTTTAATAAAAAAAATATTTTTTTTTCAAATACTTTTAAAATACAAAAATAATCCTTGCACTTAATGAACAGTAGGAAGAATATTAATGTTTTACGAATTTCTTAATATTACGTTCACAAAATTTCATTTCGGCATCCCCATCATATGGTACCGTTTACTTGATTTGAGCTAGCAGATCCCATGTTACAAGATGCTTTACCTGGGGATAATGTGTTGGCAATCATAAATATTATCATTATTAGAAAATTAATAAATAGAACTAGATATATTGATAGAAATATTCTTTTGATAAATTGCAGTGAATTTTACCAACAAAAATATTTTTATTAGTATATACATAAGAAATTACCGCGGGAAAATAAATAATTAAAATAAAGTAAAAAAAACAATGACATGTCATTTATATCAACAAAATTATCGATAGAGAGCTTTGAAATTGTTCACTTTTCAATTGCACTATTAATTATTATTTTTACAGACAAAATCATCGATGGATTGAAAAGTCATCAGTGTTATTTGGCGGGTTTATGAAAAAAATCGATTAAATTGAAAATTTAAATTAAATATTACAGACGGAATCACTATCGGATTAAAAAGTCATCGGTGATATTTAACAGTTTTTGAAAATTTTTTATTTTTAAATTAAATATTGCAGACGAAATTTCCGATGAAATGAATTAAAAATATTAATATATAATTATCTGTCAATAAAACTATTAGTAAAATGTCCCAATAAAAAGCCTAGGATCTCTTATTTCACAATAGACAAGCCTCCTTTCTTCTTATTCTTCCTCCTCCTATGTAAAAAACATCAACATCCCATTCTTTCACTTCTCTTCTCTCCTCAACTTCTTCTCTTCTCTTCCATGCTCAGTTTGTCTTTTTCTTTTTTGTCTTTTCTCTTCTCAATTTTTTTTAATTAATATACTTTATGAATTTGTTTACCTTTTCTCTTCTCAGCTTCACTCGCAAATACATTAATGTAAAAAAAAAAAATTCTTATTTTTTGTGTTCTTTTCATTATATTTGTTTTTATTTTATTTTAAAATGTTTTTGTTCTTAATAATTGTATGAATAATTTTTTTTTTCATATGAGATCAATTTTTGGTTGATTTATTTATAGGATTTTTAATTTTTTAAAAATATTTTTAAATAATCACCGGTATAATTACATACGGTATTTTTTCAAGGAACATACCAACGGAATGAAACAAGAATGTTTTTTCTGCTCACTTTTTCTATCAGTAAATCTATCGGTAATAATATTTTTTTACTATCAATGAAAAAAAAATTACAGATGGGAGCATTTATGTCTGTGATTCCGTCAGTTAATTAATTACCAACAAAATGATAGTACAAATACCGATAGAAAATTCTGTCAATAAATATAAAAATTTTGATAGTGTATTTTTTAAAATAAATATTGATTGTATTGATTGTATCAGTACAATTAATTTAGAGCATGTTTCGAGCAAATGTAATTGCTGGCATACAAAGTTTTGATGAAGATGTAAAAGGTTTTTTTTTTTTTTTTACAATTAATCCATGTTTATGTTTTCCGACCGCAGGAGCACTAGATGTGCCTGTATCATCCATTGAAATTTATTGTATACCCATGAATTCCATTCGTAATCAAAGCAATTAAACCCCACGCATATCCTAGTTACGGGGGTTGAGTGAATTAACTTTGATGAATCTAATTACAAATTTGATAAATTAGGTTAATTTAGTATTTTTTTTAATATTTTTTTTTTATTAATGTGGGTGTCCAGGCCAGCTTGTGCGCACCTCGACTAATCCCACGGGCCCTGAAGTTAACGACTATGTAAGCCTCCAGTGGCCATCATATGAGCAACCACATGGCTCGAACCTGAGACCACAGAGGAAGCAAATCCCTTGATCCTAAGCTCTTACCCTTTGGACCACCACCTAGATGGTTTATTTTTTTTAATACTTGATTGGGTCAGGAGTTGGGTTAGCAATATCATTAATAGCAATACTCATAATTTTGTATTTGTTGATTAATTCCCTTCCCTATAATAATTAATAATTTTTATATTAACTTACTATTCATTCAATATATAGATGATTAGTCCTTTTGAATAATTTTAAAAAGTATATTTATAATTTTAAAAAGTGCAACTAAACTAGTTACATCATGAGTTTATTTATAAAGATAACCAATTCAGAGTCCATGAATCTTTTCAATCACAAGATGAGCTTCTAATGGTGTAGGCAGGGCAGGTAGTCAATGTCCACTGAGGAATCTTCAAAATCAAGAGAGCCTGAACTTTGCTGCATATAACACAAATATGTTTGAATTGATTGAAGCATTGCATCGCAGGGGAAATTCGCAGATGATGTATCAAAATGTATATTTAGGATCTGCAATCCAGAATATGAATCTTGAACGTGTTGAAAGCTGTAGCATGTTGCCACAAGAAATCAGTTTTACATAGGCACGAGTGATCCTTGCTGTGAATTTTTGTTGCTTATACTTCACAATGAAGTTCATCCTGGAGTTTCATTAGGCTCTTTTTTTTTCTTTTTCTTTTTATAGTGGTCTCAAGCCCAACAGTATAATTATTGAACAGAAGGGATGCTTAAAAAGATAAGGCTATCATGGGTGAATATTGTGGCTTGTAGTCTTCTTCCCATTGTAAATCTGCCCATCTACTTTGGGAAGCATAGTATCTGACCATACCTGCTGGTATATATTTGATTATGGTGATGATTATTAATTGATTATTATGGTTATTAAAATTGAAAATTTTAATGATTTCATAATCATTTACATGCTTGTTAAGGAAATTATGAGATTTTTTTTTAAAAAAACTCATAGGAAATTTAGCTGGAATATGCCCGCTAGCCTACCGTAGAAGTTGAAAGGGAAGAACCGCGCGTGTTTGGAAGTGTGATTACGGTTGCTTTTCAAAGTATTTTTCACTCGAAAATATATCAAAATAATATTTTTTTATTTTTTAAAAATCATTTTTAATATCAGCGCATCAAAATGATCCAAAAACACCAAAAAAAAATATAAATTTGAAGCAAAGAAAAAAAAAACAAATAAGACGGCACCAACTGAGCCAGGCAATTTTTGTCCTAGCCAATAGTTATATGAAGATGACCAGTATCTCCAATTTTATATGAAGATGAGGAAATATTTATTATAATATAAAGTATGATACAAACAGCCTACAAATATATATATATATATATATTCTTTTTTTTTCCTTGAAGGCGTTGAAAGCTCACCAACTCTGCATGCTTGATTGGGTTAGTCAGTGTTGTTTAGTTCTAGTCTTCTTTTCCATATATATCCTGCAGGCATGATTCGGAGCCTTTGCAAGTCTTTAGGCATCGTTTTTGCTGCCTCTTTGTAGCCTTCTCTGAATCTTGCTCTCTGTTGTTTCAATCCTCTCGCCTTTCTCGGAAAACCGGAGATAGCTTTGGAAACAAATCGCTATAAGTCTACCGTTCTGTTGAATTAGAGGCAGACCTACCAGAGGAAGCAAAACCTGCATCAGGTTGAAAGACAGAGATGGCAACTGAAGAGATCAAAGAAATGCCAAAATCATGGGCCATGGTTGGTGGAGATGGACCTCAAAGCTATACTCAAAATTCCTCCTATCAGGTGCATATTCTTCCCCTTATAATAATAATAATAATAGCAATACTAAAACACTTTGGCTTGTGAGGCAAAACACCCTCTCTTTTTTTGTGCTTAGGTTAATTTTTTTTTCAGGCTTATTATTTGATGTTGAGTTGATTGAAGTTTCATGTTAATAATTTGTTTTTATTTGTCTTGTATGTGTTCATTACAATTTTTAAATACCATTTTGACATCATGATAATATTCCATTTCATGAAAAAGATATAATTTGGTTGTTAGTAAAGAATTGAATGCCATTTTTTTTTTTAAAAAAAATCAATATCAAGTATCAACTCTAGTCATCTTTTTTTTTTGCTTTTGATCATTAATTTTTTTTATTTTCAATTGAATCCTTCAAAGTTGTGTTGATTGAAAAATAAAGTTGATAGTTTGTTTTAGTTTGTTTTTTATGTAGTTGTCTCAATTTGAAAAAAAAAATCTTGTAATTGTCTTGGCGCTCAATTTCACAAAGAATAATCTATTTTATTGTTTGTAAAAAAAATAAAAATAAAGGGATTGAAATTATATCACATAAAAATTAAGAGATTCTTTTTTGAAAAACACTATGAGTCAGTTCCATTTTCACAAATTTCTTCTTTGGGTTTTGGCAAAAATCATTTTTGGTCCCTTGAGTTTGGAGAATGAAGGGTTCAATCCAAAACTTTATTTTTCTTACATTTTAGTCCTTAAATTTTAAACCAAAGAAAAAGAGTCTTCAAATTATGGTCAATACAGAGAGAAGTTGACAAACATGCACTTTTCAATAACAAAACTTGATGTTCTTAGTGTCAACAAATTCTATTCTATTTAGACTTTTTTTTTTTTTGAACTTTGTTAAAATAATTTCATCTTTAAATTTTTATTTAAAGTCATATCCTGTCTATATTGATTGTTTATATTGTCTTTAAATTTACTAAGTCAATTATATTAATATCAAAAAAAACTTTTAAACGGTTTAATTTGAAATTTAAATTAAATAAAAGTCAAGTCAAAAAATTTAAAATTGATTATTCCATCCAAAAGTTCCTCGGAACTTCAATTTTTTTTTCTGCTCATTCTTTTTTTTTTAGGTGTAGCTCGCGCCAAAGCTTAAAAATCCTATCTAGTCTACTCTAAACTAATTCTTTACACGCCTATAATGCGTCTGCTTATTGCAACAGAAAGGAGTGGTGGATGCTTCAAAGGAAATGGTGACTGAAGGCATCAAAGACAAGCTTGATTTTAAAAGCCTTGGTTTTGACTCATCGAATGACACGTTTCGAATAGCGGATTTTGGTTGTTCTGTTAGACCCAATACATTTTTGGCTGTGGAAAACATCATAAAAGCTGTGGAGCATAAACACCATGCCCAGTTCAATAACACGACCCTTAGCATTCCAAGTTTTCTTCAACGATGTTCCAACCAATGATTTCAACACTCTCTTCAAAACCCTCCATTCCAGTAGAAAATACTTTGCTGCTGGACTGCCCGGTACTTTCTACGGCCGCCTCCTCCCCAAGTCCACACTGCATTTCGCGTACTCTTCATATTGCTTACAGTGGCTCTCTAAGGTCCCAAATGAAGTTGTAGACAGCAAGTCTCCTGCATGGAACAAGGGCAGCATCCAATGTGATGGTCTCAAAAAAGAAGTCACCAAGGCATATTCAGCTCAATTCCAGAGTGACATGAACACCTTTTTGAATGCTAGAGCTAGCACAAGAAATTGTGGGTGGAGGATTGATGGTGATTATAGTGGCCGGTCTTCCTGATGGGATCTTTATGTCTCAGGCAGGAGTTGGAATGTACTATGACCTTCTCGGATCATGCCTCGTCGACATGGCTAAATTGGTAAAATAATTCTCTCTCTAACTGAGTAGAAGCAAAATCCTAGTAAGTATACTCTTTGACATATGCAGATCGTTCTTCTTTGTAGGGAGTGATTAGTGAAGACAAGGTGGACTCGTTCAACTTGCCTCTGTACTATTCTTCTTCTACGGAGATTGAAGAAATCATAAAAGAAAACGGGAATTTCAGTATTGAGATAATGGAATCATTGAGTCATCAGATTTGGCAAACGTCGAAGAAATCCAATATCGATGTTTCTGTTTCAGGGGGCAGAGCTGTTTTTCAGGGTCTCGTGGAAGAGCACTTTGGATGTGAAGTTGTAGAAAAAACATTTGAGCATTTTGCTAAGAAGCTTGTTGACAATTTCTCTATCTTCGATGGCGCAGCCCATGAACACATCGACCATTTCATCCTGCTCAAGCGTCACTTTAATTGATATCACAGTTATGTGCTCGCTATTCCCTTAGTTTGGAATTTGGATTCCATTGTTATCAAATAATGAAGTGTGCATCTCATGCTGGAGATGTTGAGCTTCAGATCAAATAATTTGGATTCCATTTCTATGCTATTTCGATCTCATTTCTTTGCTTCAATTCCTTCTTTCAGAAGATTAGAACCAATATCACGGTTCCACTTTTTGGAATGAAAAGGTTATGCACTAAACTTTCTCTCAAGGTTCATGTTCATATTATCAAATTTGAAACTATATATAGACTTCGAAGACAACGATAAAATATGTTTGTCTGGATGGAGTGATAAATATTATAAATTAATGAATTTGAAAGCCAAAACCACTCATTAGGAAAGAAGACTAAAACTCATTTAAGAACTTTCAAATTATAAAGGCAAAATGTTTTAGTATGCTTTCAGGGAGTCTCGAACAAGGAAACTATAAGATGCAGCATGTATAGAAAAAAATCTAATGCTTTTATATATATATATATGGTATTTAGATATTTTTAATTAATTCGTTTTTTTTTATGATATTAGATATTATTTTTATTAATATGATTAGCTAAAAGCTGTTCTTTATTATAAACTAAAAGAATGTCAGAAGATATTCTTGTCTCTAGAATCTAATAATGGTTCATTTATATATTTAATTAAGTCCATGCATAATTAGTCACGCAATTACATTGTATTTGATGTAGTGTTTTTATTATTATAGTTTATGTTATTTGTTCTCGTGTGTGTATTCTATAGTTACTAGTTGTAGGCCCGCATTACAGGTTGCATCCATTATTGTTTTTTGCGCTTTAAAAAAAAAAAGTTCAAGTCATGATATTAGATAAAATAATAATAATCAAAAGAATAAGAAACAAATCTGATAAATAAATTAAATGGAAATGAAATTAAAAAAGAATTTTAAATTTATAAATTATTTTAAATAAAACAAATAGTAATTATAAAAACAAGAACCAAATCTAAAGAATAATAAATTAAAGAACTTTTTTGAAATTCTCAAATGGTAGAAATAGAAATCAAGGAGGAGAGAAAAAAAAATATTATCTATATCGAACCGACCATCCATTGGCCGCACGCATCGTCTTATCACGAAGAGGATGAAGAGACATCAAATGCCTTTATGGAAGATAATGTTTGGTCATTAGATGGCCCTGCACGTATCGCCTGAAGAGCATGGAGCGACCCCCATGCCCACGCGTGCACTGCTCGCGTCAAAATCCTTTTTAAAATAATATTTATATTTTTAAGATTATAAAACCACCCCTTTATTAATTTGATAATTACAAAAAAAAAATGAATGAAAAGACAAAAGTACCTTTGCACCTAAGTTAAAGAAAATTATGTTTCTAAGGGCAATGAGGTGCATCAAATGCCGTATGCGCCATCCAAAAGGCGTGGGCGGTGCCCACTTGCTGGCGTGTGCCTAGCACGCGCCAACCACTTTTGCATTAAAATAATAATTTATATATATTAAAAGATGCAATTACCCTTGAACCCACATAAGAATTACAAAAGAATTTAGCAAAATACCTGAAGTGCCCTTGCATCCATAATTAAGGAATATTATTTTTTAAGGGCATTTAAGTAATTGAGTTGTACAAGAAAAAAGATGAAAAACCTGAAAAGCTCCTAAGACTATAAATTTTTTTTTCTAAGTGTCATTTAATAATTACTTTATAGATAAAAATACAAAAACACTAATTATCCTCCTTTAATGTAATTATTAATATATCCCATTAAAAAAGACCATCCTACCCCTAAATCCAAGCTTGCCCATTAAAAAATAAAATCAAACATTCACTGCGAATTCATAATGAATATCTGATCTTTTTTAGTATATAGAATAATGATATATATATATATATGTGTGTGTGTGTGTGTGTGTAATTGTTTGAGTTAGTGTGAGAAAGTAAGTTAATCAAAGTGTTTAGCTTCAAGATTATTCTTTCCTGGTATCAGAACTTAGGCAAAAATGGTGAGTAATGGTGTACTTAATTTCTTTTTAATTTTTGAAATCATCAAAGGACAACTATGATAATTGGTGTACATGTAAGAAGATGATTCTTAAGATAGAGAAGGCTATGAATCAAGCGCAAAAGATGAAGGAGAGATGTTGATTGTTAGAGTTGCTATAGCAAAGAATATAATGTTTTTGCTGCAAATTCAGACTGATGGTGCTAAATGTCTGATGGCTTTTGCATTTGAGATTTGGTCACTTAACTTTGATGGGCTGAATCTACTAGAAAAGGAGAAGACGGTAAATGGGCTACCTCTCATTGATCTTCTAGATCCGATTTATGAAGGTTGCATGTACTGTGGCAAGCAATCTAGAATTGTGAAAGGATATGGCCGACAACCTGGTATTGACCATGATGAAGAAGTCTTTGCGTACGCGGCTCCTATGGAGATATTTGACTTCTTATAGTTTGGTAGCCCATCACAGATGGAAGATATGCCAAAAGGATGTGAAAGCATTATTGAGGAAGAAATCTACTTCAAACATCCTACGAAGATGGCAATAGAAGTCAGGAAAGTGGTCTCGAATCACCTCGACATGAAGATGACTTCTATTTAATATTGAGGATTAGCTTAACTAGTTAGGTCTTAGATTTACTCTTTAATAATTATAAATTTAAATTTTTAAAAATTATTAGAGATTTATATAGTTTTTTACTTTAAAACTCGTAAAATTAGTTGAGATACCCAACCTGCCGGACATCCATGTTAATTAAAAAAAATAACTTCTACTTTCCTCCTCCTAAAGAAGGCACTCACTCCTTACATATCCCATTCATTAGAATTAATCAGAAGAATTTTGCAGAGCTAGAGATCCTGGTATATGTGTGCTTAATTGGAGAGAGGAAGAGAGAGGAAGAAAGAACAGATGTCCATGGTTGTTCTGTAAGTATCCACGATAGATATTCGTGCTGAGAACAGCATTATACTGATAAATAAAGACTCTGTGTATAATAGCTGCTAGTATATGAAGACCTCGAATTATTGACTCAAATGCACAAAGAGGGAAACAAGAGAAAGGATAAGAGCGCCAGCAATAAAAGTGAACCCTATAGTACCACAAACCAAACCTACAAGATCAACGAAGCGATGATGATATTGCAATCCCACTTCTTTTCTTAGCTTATTGTTATATCCAGTTTCATAATTCCAGCCATATTCACACCTGCAACCCGTCTCGAGTCTCTCCCTGATCTTGACTTCCTCTATCCTTTCTCTTAGAACACTCAGATTTGCATCAACATTGTTACTTGACTTCCCTGCTGATAAAATCGTTGTAAATTAGCTCGCGCTTATATATGAAAGGAAAGAAAAGTAAAGACCTTTCTCTGTGATTTGTAACGATAACAAACATAAAATAATTAACATTCACTGTCAAATTACTGGTTCATGATTAAATTACTGACCTTCATCTCCAAATCTTTGAGCTCTAACTTGCATGGCCGCCCCTGTAACACGCTTGTAAGATGGTCTGATATGCAAAGACAGGTGAGAAGGTAGTTTAGATAGAGAAGAAGCCATATCTTATATCTTCAATTCCTAGATGTTGCTCCAACGAACGATTTTTCTCTGTAACACAGCAATGAAACTAGGGCTCCTTTTTTGTGCTTGGTCTTCTAGGAAAAAAAAAAATAGAGAGCTGATCTTATTAATTCGAGGGTTTAATTAATAATCTTTCAACTTCAAAGAGCATTGCTGATAGAGGACCTTAAGCCTGCTGTGCTGAATATATATATGCACGCTTGTTTTATGTCCTTTTATGCGATATAAAATATGGTTTATAGCTAAGACAGTAGAACCTTCATTCAAGAAAAAAAATGTGCTTAATGATGTATAATCAGTCCAAAAAAGGTTAAATCACGTCGGCCATAAACAATTTTTTTTTAATAACCACAGACAAATCTGGCCACAGCCACCTGCTTGAATGTTTCAACATATAGTTTTTAAATAAATGCAAATAAATTAAATTATTAAATAAATTATCAGATGAGCATTCCACCTCTTCGGGTTGACACGCAATTTTATTTATTCTAGCCTGGACATTGACTTTGTCATGAACAAAGTAATCAGTTTTTTTTTTTCCAATTAATTAATGAGGGTCTCTTGCTGGACAAACCGCATGGTCTATTAAAAATATTTAGAGTACTTTTTATATTTTGATATTATATTTTAAAGTATTTTTTATTTGAAAATATATATAAATAATATTTTTTAAATTTATTTTTGATGTATACATTAAAACAATTTGAAAACATTAAAAAAACAATTTTTTTTCAAAAATATTTTTAAAACTTAAAAACAAACAAATTTTTAGAAATTATTTATATTTAAATAATCATTAAGTGATTAGTACAGTACCAAATTTAATAGTAATTTGTAGATATATTATCTTTGACATAATTATGCCATGTAAGATTTGTTTATTATTATTTTCTTACAAGAAAATTTGTTGATTAATTTACTATACGCATAAATCAAAAGGTAAAATTATATTTTTTGGGTATACATATATAGTTTAGAATCTGAATAAATTGACAATTGATAAATATTAGTATAATCACGCGAAAAAAATAATATTTATTCTAACTGTTCATCATCCTGAATAATTTATTTTTTATTTTATTTTTTTGTTGTTTTTAACAATAAGGTGCATTCTCAATTTAAAATACTTTAATCAAGATTAAATCTCCTTCTCATATAATTTAAAATAAAATGATGTATTTTTAACATTAACTTAAAATACTAATTTCAAGTATAAAATATAATGTCCAACTGCTTTTAAGCAGGAAGTATAATCCTCCTTAAAAAGAACAGGATAAATTACATAATTAGAATGTTAATTAGAGAGTGGGTTGGATTTATAATTGTTACCACAATTCTGGGCCGGGTCGCGCAAAGAAAAGCCCTTCCCGAGGCGGTGGCTCTAGTAGAATTCGAACACTGGTTCGCCTCTAGGAGACACAAGCCGACGAAACTTGGTTTGGTCGCTTTGAGAGAGAATTGCTCCAAAATAATGAGGAGAAAAGATTTTCGGTATGGTTATTTTTTTATGATAAAATTTAATATTTATTGGTATTAATAAGTTTTATTTAATTATTAAAATTTGATGATAATAATTATTTTCTCTAAACATTTCTAAAATTGAAGATTATATTTCATTTTGATTTTTTTTCTAATTAATTTTTTTTTATGTTTTTTTGGGTGTTTAATATTAGTAGATAGTTTATGAAAGTTTTTATAATGTTTTAAAAGTATTTTTAGATAAAAATAAATTGTAAAATATATTTTTAATTCAAAGACCTCTCACTACTATATTGGCTGAAATTTGAATATAACTTGTTTATTATTTTATTTAAAAATAAAAACAAAAAAGACAAACATTATATTTTATTTTATTTATTTAAAATGGTCCGTCATCGTAAAAATATCTATAAAATTAACGGAAAAAAAATTAAATTACTTTTCAATCAAAATTTAAAATTCAATTCAATCCTTAAAATATTATAAGCAATGCTAATAAGTTATATATAAAAAAATATCAGTCATTTTATGTCCAGTGTTTGATATAATTTTAAATTACACAAAAAAAAAATGTTAAAGAATTTAACATTTAAATAAAAAAATGAAGTTAAAGGAATTTTAAATTTAAATAAAAAAATTGAATTAAGGTGTTTTTTTTCTATGATCCTAAAATAATAAATTCAAGAACAATATGTATAAGATAAATATGCTATAGTAAATTAAACCATGTTAGAAAGTAATTATATCTTTTATGTGACTACTTTAGCAAATTTTTTAAGAAATTTTTTAATCTAAGAACAAATAATTTATTTGTTTATCTTTTTAAAATTGCTAAATTCGAAATCATAAAATCTGACGATAACTTTGTAAAGTTTAGGGTCAAGAAAAAATTAAGAGAAATTTTCGCGGCTCAGTAAATAAATAAAACATTCTAGAGAGAGAGCCTCACTCGTACAACTCTCTATATAAGCAAAATATCAACCCGAAAACCTAACAGCACGCCTCATCCCCACCCTCTCTCTCTCAAGAAGCCAATCAACTTTCTCTCTCTAGAAGCAAACTTCGATTTCGCTAGCTCCATCGTTTCAAGGTAAGCAGTCGCTAGGGTTTGCTTGATTCTTGAATAGTTTTAAACTCTGTTGTTTTCTCATATATTTTTGTTTTTGGATTTAATCGGCTGATTGTTTCTGTTTTAATCTGCGATTACTTTTTTCCCCAATGTTAGATCTAATAGAATCACTGAATGATTAATAAAAGAATCGATAATTATTTTCTCTTTGCTTATTAATTTCTGTTGAGCTGGTTTGATGATTAATTTTTGTTGTTTGTTATTAATGTTGGGGAAAATTATGTTTATGACTGCTCATTGTTTATATTTTTGCTAATTATTAATAAATAATTGGTAATTATAGTCAATATTTTGAAAGTTTTGCTAGTTAAATGTTGTGGAGTTGCTAGTTATATGTTGTGGAGTTGAATGATTTGCAATTATTTGCGGTAGAGGGAACTTTGTGTTTTAAGCTTGATATGCGTATTGATGGTGTTCATGCCCTCATGTGTATTAGTTTCTTGATCATTTTTAAGATGGAGTAGCATATGATTGATTTGGGATCAGTGTTTGCACCAAAGGTCAAAGGGTTTTAATGTAGTGATGCTAGATGCTAGATTTATAAAGTTGTATTTTTCTGCTTTTATTCTCTATGTTATTTTAGCTGAAAATGATCCATATAGCCGACCCTGACCAGTTTGGGATTGAGGTTTGGTTGTTGTAATTTTAGTTTTGCTTAATTATTCTTGACATTGTTAATTAAGTTTATTTTTTTTGGCTAAAGCTCTCTTCTTATCATCCTTTTCAGGAACCTGCAGGTGCTGGTGTTTACAGATTTTCAGGGTGAAGTGTGTGTAAGCTGAGGCTTTTATGTCCATACAGGCCATTTCGTTTTTGGGAAAGATTGGATTGCTTGGAGAGTACACTCCTCCCTTAAGGAAAAAGGGAAGGCCCTTGTCAGACAAAGTTAGCTGCATGCGTCTCGGGCCTTGTAAAGGATACCCTGAATTTAGTGGTTGCAGTTGGGTGCAACCTCTCCTGACTACAGAAGAACAGCCCAAAGAATCTCTAGACGACATCGTAACTGCTGCCTACCCTAGCATCTGCTTTCAGTGACACCTGCTGAGTTTGCTTTGAGAGTCTGTTTTACAGGGATCAAGATGGCATTGCAAAACATTGGTGCTTCAAACAGCGATGATGCCTTCTATAGGTATAAAATGCCCAAGATGGTTACCAAAGTTGAGGGCCGAGGAAATGGCATCAAGACAAATATTGTCAACATGGTTGACATTGCAAAGGCTTTGGCAAGACCAGCTTCTTACACTACAAAGTATTTTGGTTGTGAGCTTGGTGCGCAATCCAAGTTTGATGAGAAAACTGGGACTTCTCTTGTCAATGGTTCTCATGAAACTGTAAAACTTGCTGGGCTTCTTGAGAACTTCATAAAGAAATATGTTCAGTGTTATGGCTGTGGAAATCCTGAGACTGAGATAATCATCACCAAAAACCAGATGCTCCAGCTAAAATGCGCTGCATGTGGTTTTGTGTCTGATGTAGATATGAGGGACAAGCTCACGTCTTTCATTCTGAAAAACCCTCCTGAATCAAAGAAGGGATCAAAGGAGAAGAAGGCATTGAGGAGGGCAGAGAAAGAGCGGCTCAAGGAAGGTGAAGCTGCTGACGAGGAACTGAAGAAGCTGAAGAAAGAAGGTAAGAAGAAGGGATCTTCTTCAAAGGATGTCCCTCCAAAAGCTAGCTCTACAAAGAAGAAAGCACACGGCTCTGATGAGGAACGAATCTCGCCAACTCATAGCCAGGTTGATGAGAAGGAAGATGTTGATGACAACGATGATGACGATGTCCAGTGGCAAACTGATACATCTCTCGAGGCAGCTCGCCAGCGCATCCAAGAACAGTTGAGTGCTGCGACAGCAGATATGGTCATGCTTTCAACAGATGAGGCAGAAAAGAAGGCAAAGGCAAAGACATCCAGCAAAGAAAATGGCAGTCCAAAAGGTGCTTCACCAGCTCGGGAGGAAAAACCAAAACCTGATAATGGGAGCTCAAGTACTCATGAAACTCTTGTCATTGAGATAAAGGAAAACCTGAAGAAAGGAGTTTCTGCAAGCCAGTTGAAGTCCACACTCAGTTCACTCAATGGATCTGCCCAGGAAAAGATTGATGCTCTGTTTGAAGCATTGTTTGAGGGTGCTGCTAAAGGATTTGTGAAGGAGGTTGACAAGAAGAAGAACTATCTGGCTGCTGCTGTTGCTGAGGATGAGAGATCACAGTTGCTTCTACTTCGAGCAATTGAAGCATTCTGTATTAAGTCAAGCTCAAGTGCACTGAGGGAAGTGGGTCTTGTCCTGAAAGCACTCTATGATGCTGATGTCCTGGAGGAAGAGTGCATTGTGCACTGGTATCAAGAGGGGCTAGCGAGAGGCAACAAGGATTCTCAGATCTGGAAGAATGTGGAGCCCTTCATTAAATGGCTCCAGAGTGCTGAATCCGAATCCGAGGAAGAATAATGTGCTTTTCTCTTGCGTATTTGAAATGGCCGAGTCCGAATCTATCCTGATGTCTTCTCTCTGAATGAATGATTTCCTTCGTCCAGTGAAGTTTACTTGAACCTAGTAGTTTGATGGAGTGTTGCTATTTTATGTTTTATTACTTTCAAAGAGAGTGCCAATTCGGTACTTTCAGTGTTTACAAGTGTCTTTGTCCTGCCTGTGTGTTTATTTCACTATAGAACTTTCTATGAACTTGTTATACATACAATCATTGTTCGTCTCTATCATCGTCTCTGTTGTTTTTGCTGTGTTGCTGCAGGGTTCTATATGGGCATCTAATGCCTTGATCGATTCATTCATTGGATAAATTTAGACTCCGATCAACACTGTTGATCATCCAGTTTTATGCACTACACGGGAATTTCTCTTGAACATGAGGAAGGAATCAAGAATAAATCTAATGCTCCTTTTCTCGCTTCAAAAGAAAAAAAAAACATTTTTTGAGAGCATGATGCTCTGTTGGACATCCTTCTCCCTTCTCATTTCTGGCTTCCATTTCTGGCAGGTTGCGCTCGAGCAGCAGCTGTTTAATATCAACGTAACTGTACACAGGTTTCCTAACTCTAAATTCTATCCGTTTGATTGGAGTGTGAATGCACAACAATTGATTGTCTTGATTGTGATGTTAAACCCCTTCAGAACTGACAGAAATTTAGATTCTAAACTTTGACTTGCTGTACACTTGTCATCCTGTTATTTTGAGGTGGCTGCACTGATCACCGGACGTTATACATTTTCTTCGTCTGTTTCAGCAAGGGGGAAAGGAGGATCCTAGTGCATAGAGAGAACGAGACGATTAGTATCGTATCTTTAACAATTCCATTCAAAGGTAAAGCAATGTTTAACGTCCGGTAAATGCTTCTGCCGACTGAACTCACAGCTTAGGCAAAGTCGACAAAATGCGTTAATCTTCACTAACCTGCTGCTGGCGGCGCCGATGTTGGATAGCGGTAAATGCTCTGACCATGACATAAATGGGCAGAAGAATCCCAACTGTTCTCAATATCATTAACTGCAAAATAACATAGATTTTAGTTTTTTTTTTTTTACCCGCGCCATTGGGTAAAAGCAAATTGTATTTTTCTAACAAGAAGAGCAGGCAAGAGAACCTAGCCTTACCATGAACAATGTCATTGAGTAATCTCCGGCCCCACTAATTATGATAGGAAGCGTATGGCGTAAAACCAAAAGAACCATAAACTGCAAATTAACATGAAAAGTAGATATCATTCTGGTGAGAACGATAGGATCTTATAGACCAAACAAACATGAGGGTCACAAACACATGCACGACGATAATGCACAGGGAAGAATAACCAGATATTTTAAAGAATTCATTAGCTAAGACGGGGGAAAAATTGCCTTGTCTGTTAGATTTGAAACTAACTGAACCAGAGGATTTGGAAGTATCTGTGAGATTAAGTTCTACACATGAAGCAACAAATGATCACATGCACACACAGGGTCCTAGGGGGGTGGGGGGGGAGAGAGAGAGAGTCGTACTATAATAGCAACTATGCGGCAGCACATCACGCTCCTAGGAGAGGGTACAGGATACTCTTCTTCGAAATCAGAGTCCAAATATTCACGGTCGGTAGTAAACATCGGTACAAATGGAGGAGCATGCAATTCCCTTGTGGGTATCTCCCAATTTCCTCTGGAGATGAAAATCCCAAGCAGATTAGGACTATCACTATCAAAGAAAAGGGAACCAAAACCCCAACAAAAAAATTGAAACCAAGATTGCAGGACACATATGGCAAAAATACAGACATACCTGAAATTCATTGGAATACCACCATAACGAAACAAAGGGCGCGGAGCTGTATAACCAGGCTCAAATTGCTGCAAATGCAATATTGCAAATATTAAAAAGATGATTACAAACCTTGTGTCCTTTTTTACCACTTCAAATTTATTAGAAAACATCCCAAAATACAGAGATCGTGAAAATCATTTAATTGTGCACCTGATAGCAGATCTCACAGTTAATGTCACCCTTCTCGTTGCACCACCTCTGGACACATTTCCGATGAGCATACTGCAAAACAAGAAAATAAAGAGAAACTTGTAACCTCGTCTGAAGCATCTAAACCCAGCAGGGGAAGTCTTCCTGGCACAAAATTGAACTTGATGTGATAAGATGATACAAGTAAAATTATCATCAAATTTCGCTTCATGCAACTAGACTCCATTCTCAGGGACCTGCACCCTTTAATAATTAGTGGCATGTCACCTTCATAAGATATAGCTTACTCGTGTTAAATTTTTGTTGCGAGACGTTCTAGTTTCTACACTACAACACACTTTACTCGAGCTTTAATTATTCTACAATCAATTGAGATTGCTCATGCTAAATTTTTGTTGCAGTACATCTTTGTTCGTACAATTACGATGCGCTTTAGCTTTTGTTATACAACAATCAATTGAATACAAGACTTAAACTGAAAGCAACAGAAGCACTGTGATAGGTCTAGTGTTTGAATTTTTGGCATCATGCAGAGATCAAAATACCTGAGGTAAATGTAGTACCAAATTTTTTAAAAAAATCATGAGGTGCTTGAGTTTGAGGGAAATTATGCCTGTTTTATGTGTGCCAAAAATGTTCAAAGTAAGCCCCTAGTAAACATTCAAATTTCAAGACAGTAAGAATTTCAGGCATTTGGAACTTCCTTGATTTATCTGAAGTTCTGAACTGTAACACAAAGGTCCATGAGAAAGAGACTGGCAATTATTTTGTTCGCTAACAGCATATACTGAGATTTTGAAATAAATGGCTCTACAAATTCAGCTAAAACTGACCTTCAAACTGCCACGGCAAGAACATGGTATCTCCATGTTTTTGTCATCATCCTCGTCATGGCAAATTCTACACTCTTCTAATATTCCTGTTGATGAACTCATATTTGCAGAAGGCACAGCTTGCCACAATCGGTTTTGGCTCTCAATGGCAGCTTCAAGGGTGGATTCAGTTAGCAACCGATCCACCAGGAACACAAAATGACCCCCCATCCTTCAGATTGCACAGAAAAGAAAACAAAGGACTTAGAAAAGTTCCAATCGCAACATGCTTTACAGTACATTTATCTGAACAAAATGACCATAGGGAAGAATTAAAACATCCTTACTATCTCTGCAACATTTAAAACATGCAAAATACTATTTACTTTGCATTTCCCTTGTTTTATGAGCAAGAAAACAAAGAAGACGACCAATAACAATGATACATTTTAAGGAGGTTAACAGATTGTAAATGGAGGCACCTTTATTCACAAATTTGAAAGACATGATAGATTTGCCTTCAAAGCAGAAATCCAGAAAACCAAACCACAAAAAGATCAACAAAAACAAAAGGATACACAAATACAATAATGCAAATTAAAACCGAAAACAACAGAAACTCGGATTAAAAAATAGAGAACCCAGAAACCAAAATTGATTAAAAATAGCGGGCAGGCAGGACTCGAATAATTAAGGAAGAAAGAAAAAAACAGTTTCTGAGGTTAAAAAAGCTATCACCTTTGACGATGAATACAACTTTTGAAAGGCACAAAAAAATGATTGACAACATGTGAAGCTATTAAACGTGACATTAAAGAAAGAGAAAGAGGCTTACAAGAATGGAAATGGGATTTTTTTCAAGAGAAGAAAGCAACAATCTTTTTCTCCCTTTCTTTTCTTTCCCTTTCCCTCTTTTGTTTGTGTTTCTTGAAATGAAGCAAGAGATGGAGTGCGTTAGTATTAATAGTATTGTCACTTGCCCATTATCAAAATCTACATTATATACTTCTCTCTTTATATTTATGTAAGGAAAAGGAGAGTAGTGGAGAGGGAAAAGTAGGATGGAGAATGTCATGGCAAATTCCCATGAAGGCATGACCTCGAGCCTCAAGGCCATGGTAGTATGAGAAATGGGGTGCTTTTTAATTTATCGTGATAACATTGCGATATATTTAAATTTATCATTGAGGTGTCATTATTGCGACTATGATGTGGGGCCGAAGTTGATGCGAGATTGCTGAGAGTATGATGATGGTTGAGTGGGGATTGTGGGCCATGCTTTGAGACTCGTCAATGGTGGGAGATCATTGAAACCAAATCCAGGGTATCTAAGCACTTTATTGCAAGATGGGGTTGCAAGATGATCAATGGTTGATGTTCAATGACTTCTCATCATGACTGTTCATGGATATAGTCGGCGGTTTTCGATGCATGAGTATATTTAATTTAATTTTGATATTTTAAAAAATATAAATTTAATTTATTTAAATTTTTGAACTTGAACGGATTAAATATATTAGATTGAGTTAATTTTTTTATGGATATTATGTATATCCATATATTTGACATATTAATTTTTTTATTATTTAAAAATTTTAAAAAAAATATCGGGTTGCAATTATTGAAACTAGATAAGACTCTTAAAATCCATATATTAGAAACAACATAAAAATTATTATAATTTTTATATAAAAACAAAACAAAAAATTACAATCAAGCATTTTATCATATAATTAAGGTATAATATGATACAAAGATATACCAGCAGAAAAATACTATAAAGTGCCTTTTGAGTTTGTGATTTGACTAAAAAAAAAAATTCAATCAAGATTTTTTAAATAAAAAATATTAGAATTATAAAATACATTATCACTTCATCATATCAGATTTATTTAAAATTGTAAGAGAAGGAAAAATATCATGTATATCAAAGACCTAAATTACTTATATTAGGTTATATTGAGGGGATTTTTAATGTACTGTTTATTTATAGTATTATATTATATAATTTTTTAACGGTTTGAATCATAATACAAATATTATAAATAAATTTTTTTTCTTAACAACCCTACTTTTCATTAATCTCATGAGAGACAAGGATTTTGTTCCCTCCACTAGCTCCAATAGTAATATGTGGAGATACCAAGAATCACAGCTGCGAGATTTGCTGGAGATTTACTTGTAAAATGATCAACAGGAGATCTGACCTGTAAAATGAGTTGATTAGTAGGGTTAACCAAGGTTTTTTTTTAATTAAAATCACATCGCTTCTTTTTTTTTAAAATAATAATGTTATTTATAAATTGAATTTGATTGGATTAACCAAGTTATATATAATATATCAATTTATCAAGTCAATTACATTTGGTTATGACAATGTTTTATTCCATAATCTTCTCATTTTACATAGATAGTAAACTCTCATCCAATTTTTTCTATATAAATCTCAAAATTCAAACTCAAGAAATTTTGATCGACATGCCGACTCTTTGAAATTATTGTTTCATGTTGATATGTTATAATGCAGGAATAGGAGTACTTCCTGAATTTGGACCATGTAGGCCAATAGTATAATTGCAACCTTAGCTTGAAAGCTTGATATACATGATTTTTAAAAAAAATTTAAGATTATTTATTACGGGTTAGGCTTAGGTCGGGTTTTTTATTGGACTCGAGTCGAGTTGACCAATATCCATAGCAAGCCTAACTTTTTACTTTAAAGTTTTACCCGAACCTAACCGGGTCTAAAAATCTATTGTTTATTCGAGTTTATTTTTATCAAATTAATTCAAGTGAAATTATCATCTATATTTCATGCTCTCGTGACCTAATTTAAGCTATAAAATATAAGGAAATGAATGATTAGGCATTGTCTCTGAATTTAAACCGATGGGCAAGAGAGCCTAGGAGTGATAAACATAAATTGATTTAAAACAAGAAGGAGTGCATCAATTTTTTTTATTAAGAAAAAAACTTGGGGCTATAAACAAGGGTATAAAAACAAAATTTCAAAAGATTTAGGATGGCTATGGCCACCTCTAGCAAGTCCCACCAAACACTTCTTAGAAAAAATAATTGTATTTGATAGAGATGCCATTTTTTTTGTTATTGAAAGATTAATAAATTTAAATATAAGATTGGTTACGGAATACTGTACTTTTTTAAGATTATTGAAAGATTAATAAAAAAAATACGATGATTTTATGTAATTGCTATTGAAAGATTAATAAATATAAGATTACACAGTAGGCATACATGTTCTTATATAAGATTAATAAATATATATTTTATGGAAAAAAGTTCAATTCAGTCCCTGTGATTTTCCAATAATCTATTCCAGTCCTTATCTCTTATTACAGAGTTTTTGTCCATGGTATTATATTAGCTTATTCCACCCTAGATGGTCTAAAGCATTGTAACCTGAAACCTCAACTTCACGCTCCAAATAAGGATGAAAATAGCACCCATAATTTCATATAATAGTATAATAATAATCATATTTAATAACCTTAGCCTAAACATTATTATCGGATGATGATTTTGGACAACCATATCCAAAGTGTCGGATATACAAAGTTTTAATTTTTTTTTAATTAATTTTTTTAGTGATTTTGAATCTCATGTTAATACATTGATATTAAAATTAAATTTTAATAACTAAAAAAATATTATTTTAATATATTTTAAATAAAAAAAATATTTTAAAAAACATTACTCCTGAGACACTGCAACCACCAAATAATCGGCATCGTGGGGCTCCCATGATCCTACATTTAAGGAAACAAAACTATACAACAGTGACGGGCCAACCTAATCAAATAAAAATTCAAATATTTAACAATTGTCTCTACCGAATGTTTATAAAATAAAAGGAATTTTAGCATTAAATATACTTTTGCAGCTTATACTCTGTAAACCGTTTGCCGGTGGGTTGCATTCCCAAAATATTAAACCTCATTCTCTCTCTCTTTTTTTCTTTTTAAAAAAATACATATTGTGAATTGATATTTGAATTTATTAACTTTAATATTGCTTGTCCAAAAAATTATGTACGTACTAGTGATTTAATTAGAATAATTTTTTAAGCAACTCGTCTCGACTCTCAACGATATAAAACTTCTCAAATCAGGTACCGTAGGCTCCTAGACAACGTGGGAATCCCATATGAACTTCTTGAAATATTAGTCTATCTAAATTTATGATCGTGGGGTATTGTTGTTTTCATGCACAACGTCACTTAGTTTTCACACCGATCGCTCACAATCTTACCCGTAGACCAGAGCTTGATAGGGGTTTTCCACCAAATTAGTGTCGGCAGCCGATGGAGTCACATGAAATAGGGCAGATACTTAATGAGGCACATGCACCAACAAGGAGGAGGTTGATAAAGGGATTGATTGAATCTAGTCAGAAGTCTGAACTCCACAAGAGAATTGTATACTGAGAAACCACACGAGGGATTAGGTTTTTTATTGCCATGTCGCAAGCAGTTTCAGTACTCTGGCAAGCATGGACGTGCTTTGCTTCGTCACTTGATTAGATTAAGAGAGTAGATCAAATCTATCTTTCATGTCTTGTCAATATTAAGATTCATTCCCCAGATCTCACTTTCATGTCGTCAACATTTGTGCTTGGAATATAGGCAAAGGAAAGTACGTACTGTTAGATGGAGCAATTTAATTCATGGCGGTCTCCTAGCTACTACTAGATTTAAAAATGATCTTAATTTCTACTAATAAATCCTGATTAGCCATTTATAATGTAGAGGATTAATATTTTGCTACTTGATATATTTCTGAAAATTATTGTATTGATCTAAAACAAGTTGAGAGATCTATCTTACTAAGAGATTCTAGTTATCTACTGCTCCTATCTTGAATGAAAGGAGGCCTAAAGAGGTAAATCAAGGTAAAAGCATCAACATCTTGGCTTTACGGATAGACGAATTTGCGAACATGATTATGTCTTGAACGGGGTCTGGTGTTCGTATTTGGAGGTACTGTTGCCAAACACTTGTCATGCATGCATGCATTCTCAGGTCCTGGTATTGATCCTAAATAGTTGTTTGGATCCTAATAATTTATCAACATTAATTGTGCCAAAATCGTTATTGACTTATTGGGACCATTATGTGATCCTGCTCATAGAGAATCTCATTCATTAGGCTAGCTGCTGCTGTTTTTAGTACAGATTATATTTCCTTGTGCCATGCCAACAACCGACTAGGAAAATGAGGCTAGCTGCTGTGGCCTGTAGGTCATTCCCCTTTGTCGTTGTAAGCATTGAACTCGGTCAATTCATCTATAATCCACTTGTATCTTCATAGACATGTTGTCATAAGAAACCTTCAATCTCTACCCAGTAGCTGCACGCAGATACAGAATTACTGAATATATACCAGTATAACGCAGTCACCGGCCTGGAGTGCGATGCTGTATAATTGAAACAGGCCACATCTCAACTCAAGTCCAAATATGTGAGAACTTGCATCTCAACAACTCCACATGTGGACTCTGTTTTGAAAGTTTACAGCTTTTTTGCATCTGGCCAAGGATCAACTTCAATAATTCAAGCCGGGTTGCCTGGCCTTGATACTATGGCGGCAACACCTCCAAAACCGCTACTGTATTTAGCCATAATTGACTAACTGTATATCTTACGAGGTTATGGAGCCCTTTCATACCAAAACATGTCTTCAAACTCTAAGGAGTAACTATCCCTTTTCTCAGATCAGATGGTCTGATGCATAATACCCGTATATTATTTACAAAATTAAAAGAAGAGCTTTGAAGACTAAATCTCCAACCTTTTGATTGGTAGCTAAACTTATTCTCTGAATACAAAGAATTTTATTAGCTACACATAATCCCGTTGCTTTCTAATTCAAAGTAGCTAGGGTTCTTTGCTTGGATAAATGGGATTGTAAGTTCTTCTGGTAACAAACTAGCTAGCGCTGTTTTTCACCTTCTCGTGTAAATGTTTCCATATGAGAGCTCACGCATTTATGGACAAAGATATGCTTCTACCATCAAGAACAACATGGTTAAGGTTGCAACTGATAAATCGATGCTTCGTGGGTGACATTAAAAGAGTGGTTTGAATTAAGTTTTGTTTGGTTTTTTGGAGTAATGTTACTGAAGTAATTTCAAAAAATACATGCTTCGAATGAGTAGTTTTTCATTCTTAATTTTTCACTCCTTTTGATGATAGATTCTTGCAGTAATGGGCTCAAATATTACTGTAAACGTGGTACAAACAATAATTTATAAAAATTAAGTTTTTTATATTTTTAGATTATTTAATATATAATATTTAAAATAAATTTTAAAAAATAAAAAATATTATTTTAATATATTTTTAAATAAAATAATATTTTAAGCCTAAAATAAACACGGGCTTGAAAACATTTACGAAACTTTCTTAGACAGGAAATACATTAAATAGTTTTGGGCATGGGCCATCTCTTACCAGCCCGACCCACCGTTACTGCAAAATGACATTTCAAAATTACAATTACAAAATAAACTAAGATAGTCATGACTAAGATGGTTAAGTAACAAAAGTTTGAAATTAAAAAGTTTTTTTTTCTTGTAGTTATTAATATAATAATTATTTATATGATCGTTAATTTCAAAATTTATAAAATTAGTTGAGATATGCACAAACTAACCTGAATATCCACATTCTTAATAATAAAAAAAATAATAACCATGAAATTTATTGTTTCTGAGTTGTTCATATCCGCTGGTTCACGTCATTGTTGCTGACTTTCTTTTTCCTTAATTGTTTTCGATTTCATTATTAAAAAAAATTTTATTCGTTGTTTTGTCTTCACATGCTATCTTGGAACATTATTGGGATTTGTTTTTTTCCTTAAGTTTGTCTTGATAAATTATAACACATTTGACATTAATTTTTTCATTCTTTCAAAAAAAATGTTCTACAAATTTTCTTTTTCCTTAATTTTTTTTATTTCATTATTAAAAAAATTTTCTTTGGTTTTTTGTCTTCACATGCTATCTTGGAACACTTTTATGTATTGAGATTTGTTTGGCTTCACAAGTCCATGTCCTCACGTATGTGTTTTGATAAAAATATTTCTACAAAAAATGTTATTGCCGAGTAAAATTATAAGGTTCAATTTTAATTTTAATTAAAGAAAAAAGATTTGATATTAACAACAGGGGTTGTTTTTTCATGTTTTAACGGTTAAAGAAGTGTATTTTTGTACACTTTAATCCTAAAAATTTTAAATGTTTTTAAATGAAAAAATTGCTGAAAATTTAGTTTTGAAATTCAAAAACTTTAATCTTAATTTTTATAGTAACTAGAATTCATCCATGTAGACTTCCGCTCGCTTTTTGCACAATTAAATGTAGCTTAACAGTAAATACAACAAACACACCTACCAAAGAAATTATAACACATTTGACATTAATTTTTTTCATTCTTGCAAAAAAAATTCTCAAATTTGAACCTATTCGTTTTAACCAATAAAAAAAAAGGGAGGAATACAGAAAACATGACGAGCAGGCACAGCAAATGAAGATCCAAAGACCACCATAGCCACAGGCCCTGTACCTCCAAAACACACAGGCGGAGGACTTCACAAATAAAGTTATAGCATGTGTTGCTGGTATGAGATTTACTTTCTTTAAAAGTGACTCGTTATGGAAGATGAACAGCACAAATTTATAGTTAAAAACTGAAAGCATCATCAGAAAGCAGCAATATTAAACTTCAATCTCTCATATGGGATTTGATTACCCTCAAGTGAAGCATCAAATATTTATTGTTTATTATCAGTGGAAAGCCAACTTACAAGTCTTAATTCTTTATTAATTTACATTAAATTGGCTCAAGGAGTGGCATTTACTCTTATTCATTGTTAAAACTTCGATCACTCTCACATGGGATTTGATTACCTTGAAGGCCACCATGTTATATAAGCTAGTTTGATGTTCAACTGCCTGATGCATTTTGCCTTGCGCAAGGCAATGTGTGCTGGTAAACATAGCAAAAGGCCTTGATAAATCTGGTAAGATAAGATTAGCCAAAATCACATTATCAAGCGAGAATTTACTCTCCGGAGGTTACAGCAGACACTGCAGAAAGCAATTGAATCATCCCATTGATAAATCCAGTATGATCAAATATTATGACTGAAATCAGCCCTCGAACGTCCATATAATTAAACTAATGACTTGGCCACCCTCAAATGCCTTCCTCGGCTGGAAAAAAAATCTGCAGAGTTAAAACTTCTATTCAGATTTCAAGAAACTCAAATGTGTAAAGATCAATGCACGATCCAGCACACAGGCAGCATGAGGTGTACCAAACCCTTAAAAGGGTTTTCCAAACTCATTTGCATATGACCAGATATTAACTTCTATTTTGATTTTCAGAAGATGATTCATACATGATGAAGATTCCATTGGAATGCGAGATTTCTTAAATGAATTTTAAAATAATTATGGAGCTGTATTTTATAATTATTGTGATTATATCTTAGATCACACAATAATCTATCTATATTATATTGAAAACTTCAGATGCTCATGACACATGTAAGGCATCCCACATAATATGCACCAAAAGAACCTTAAAAGGTTGAAAGGTAAAACAATTCAGAATCAATCAGGAATTTTGAGCCAATTATTAGCAAGCATCTATCATGCCTGCTTAAAACTACCTAAGATACCACCATCTGTCAACTCTGAGCATGGTTCAGACCTTAGACATGAGCAAGGAATCCTAAAGATCTTGTACCTTGCATAAAGAGGATAACCAACAAAAGTTTGGGATCCAATACTGAGCATTCAGACTCTCTCTAGGACTCTTACGTAGTTTGGTTTCAAATGTTCTTGTATTTTCCTCTGTCTACAGGTTTGGAATGACCTCAAACAAGGTGAGTTAACTAGGTGTATCAAGATATATCAGCAAGGAAATAGTGCAGTGAAAGTGCAGTCCAGCAACAGAACACATTCCCGACTTCTGTATGTTATATCCTCTAATAACAAAGCAGATGCAGGACCTGCTAATCAATGACACCATCAGGCAGGGTTTAACACATGCTCAGAATACCTATATAATTCTTGTGTGTTTCAAACAGGCAATATGTTCAGATGCAATTACTCAATGGTTTACAATCCTAATCCTATCGATTTTGTATTTATCATTTGATAGTTCTAGACTTCAGATTCCCATTTACCACTTAAGCTACTACCAACAGACTCTGCAATTATGGCTTTTCCAATCTTCTGAAATCTGCAATTTCTATCATATGCAGTTTAAATTCCTTTGATTAGTATTGGCCAACCCTTTTAACAATTACACATATCATTCATACTCAGATAAGGCTCTGCATTCATCTTAATCAAAAACTTGCCTAGTGCATAAATGTATTTGGGAAACATCAAACATGGAGGTTTAAGAAGAACCTTAGATATATGAAAGCAGCAGCTTGAAGTAGACAATCATATATATTGAAAGAGAGACGACGGCGCACACATGCTGCCAGAAGATAAGTGCTGAAGCCTCTTTAACTGCATAACCTCTCAAGCTTGCAATAGCTCCCAACAAAATGGCACTAGGTGTTGTGTATTGCAGCAAAAGAACAAACTGGTACAAATGGTTCCCGGGGATTAAAAGATTCCATTTACCAGCCAAATAGATGACCCCAATTCCAATAACTGGAAGCACCAAAAGCCTTGCAACAATAATGCCAATCGTGGTCCGAATCCCAAGTTTCGATTCATTTGGACCCTCACCAAGCATTCCCCCAAGAACAAGCATGACTGAGGGGACTGCGGCCTGAGCCATCATACCTAAACTGTCTGTGATAACCTGAAGAGGAGCATCAGCACCGTAAACAATATGTTTGAGAGCAGGAATCACACCAATGACAATAGCTAAGAAAGAAGCAATGGTTGGAGGCTGGAGAATTTGATGAATTGGTGTTTGTTCAGCAACAACTCTAATCTTTCTAACCACCCTAGGCTCTGCCAAGCACCTAATGGACTCGGGATTACGTTCACCTCCCTCCTCTCCTCCCTCTTCTATTTTTTCAATATCAGGAATATTTGTTTGTGAAATGCTAGAGATGCTGTTGAAGAGCCTAGCAATAAGAGGTGTCTTGCTATTTTCTGTTTCTTTTTCTTCTATTCCTGGCCACTCAGCTTCTACAAGGAGTGGATTACTGAGATCAACAGGCATTTCCTGAATCTCTTCATCAACAATCTCATACTGCTCCAATGGGGGCTCCATCATGTGGTAAACAAGAGTGTAAACAAGAATAACAGAAACCCATTGAGAAAAAGATACATAAGCAATACCATTTCCGTAACAATCGGGACCAAAAGGAGCATCAGAACTGTGACACACCGATGAAACTATTGCAAGTGGAATATTGCCAGTGTTGCCAAATGCAGTCATGATGATTGTGAACCGAACAAACTCCCTTGGTGGCCGGCATATAATCGCCACCAAGCATCCCAATATGCAACCAATGGCAGTGCTAATGATCACATTTACAGGAATGAACCACCACTGAACAATGTTCTTGAGAGTAATGGATGGACCAAGCTGAGTGAATATTAAGCAAGGCAAGAACAAAGCAAAAACAAGCTTGCTAAGGAGCTTGAAAGTAGCTTTAGGGACAAGTTGAATTTTTGGGTGAGCAAGGATTAAACCAAAGAGAGTAAGGGCTATAAGTTTCAACAGAGGTACAATTGCAGCTTCCACAATCTCTCCTTCAGATTTCATATTTTTCTGAACCGAAGCAAGATAAACTTCCATCTTTATCTTCACTTTCACACACTCTCCTGCAAATCCAAAAGTAATAAGGGATTGAACCACACAAGTTCCAAAACAGCTTTACAGGACAAGGAAAAGCAAACATAAGAGGTTCATGCCCAAGGGTTTCTGTCAATCAGCCGGTCAAAATATGCAAAACTTGGTTTTATCAAACAATGCAATCATAGAAGGAAAATCCCAACAAACTTCACAAAAGTTATAAAAAAAAACCCCTTAAACCCCACTATTATCATGTATAAGGAACTAATGTGGGTCTGATCCCAAAGCTATAATTTAACATCCTAACGAAACGGAGACTGAAAATCTTGATAGGGAAGTTGAAGAAAGATACATAAGTTCGAGGTTGAGTGGTCACGTTCATACAGGCTGGTAAATCAAGAACGGTCTAAAAAGAGAGAGAGTGTACTAGAAGGATTGATGATCGTGATTAATTCTATGGTCGTTAAAGCAATAAACTACGACTGCATGATGGAGTCTGTGTTCATCTTTGATTTGGCTGGGTGTCGATATGTCAACTACTTGTTGATTACGTAAGGTGTTTGAATTAATGGTATGCTTTTCAAAAGTATATTTATTTAAAATAATATTATATTTATATTTTTTTAATAATTTTGATTAGTTAATATTAAAAATTAAATAAATATTAAAAATTATTTTAATATATTTATAAATAAAAAATACTTTTTAAAAATATCATGTATTAAAACAAAATATGGAAGAAGGAAGTGTTTCCACGACTCTATCACCCAGTCAATTCTGTTCCACTTAATTTCTATTTCATGGCCACATAAACACGAACTAAAATCCGAATCACGAATTAAAATGATTAATCTAAATTGCTTTATAACAATTAAAATTATATTTTTTTTAATTAAAAAATTAAAATAATATTATTTTAATTTTTTATTTTAAAAAAATTAAATTAAATTTGAAATTCCATTAAATTTACAAGCCAAGCAATTCCGCGTTCAGTAATACTGTGGGGCTGAATGTGGAGTGAAATACTTTCAACAAGTCGGTGAAGATTTACTTTAATAATTATGGAAAAAAACAAAAAGAAGAAAAAAGCTGTTAAGTTTGTTACGGTGGGAAATATGGTGATTTTTTTTAAATATATAATTTTTTTAAAGTATAAATTACAATTTATTAAAATAAATTTATTTTATTTTTAAAAATTTATTTTTAATATCAGTATAATAAAAAAACAATTTAAAATAAAAAATATTTAAAAACACTTTTAAAATACACCCTACGCAACCACTAAAAACACAACTAAAAAGGCCGCAATGTTTTGTCTTTACCAAAACCAATCCTCAATACTAACCAGTCGGTCAAGCGCATAGGACAAGAGCTACCCACCAATCAGTCAAACATCCTACTTTTTAACCTATGTTGCCAAGATTAAGTCTTTAATACAAGGTTTCTTCTAATAAAATGACCTTCTAATCCTCGCTAATTACTAGAATGACCTTCTAGTAACATGATTTCATGTAACACTGGCTAATTACTAGAATGACCTTCTAATCCTCAGGCTTTCACCCTTGTAAAAAGAAATATTTTTCAAGCACAAAAACTTTGTAGAAAAAAAGCTCTCGCCCTTGCGAATTCTCTTCATTTATGCTTTTAAGTTAACTCAGTACTGGATTAAAGTATTGTTTGGTATTGTGATAATAATTATTTTTAAATTATTTTTTATTTAAAAGTATATTAAAATAATATTTTTTTATTTTTTAAAACTTATTTTTATATTAGTAAATCAAAACAATTTAAAAACATTTTAAAAAATATTAATTTAAAATTAAAAAAATATATTTTTAAAAAAAATACGGTAACATCACGAAACAAACTCACTCTAAAGATAATGCAGAATAAGGACATGTCAAAGTTGTTCTCAAGTAGTCTCCAAATCTATGCTGAACACTACAAAAAGCACCCAAAGTCGGTGTTTTTGGCAAACACCAAATATTGACTTGTCGGCAAAGGATTTAAACCTTCACAAGTTTGAAAAATCAGAGGATTATTTATTTATTTATTTTTGTAGATATTTATTTTTAAAAAATTATATTCAAACCTTTCCATATATACAAAATCACTCTTTCATGTTTGTTTTATGTCAAGCACAAAATCTGTTTGTACAGACAAGTTTAAGTGATGATAGTACTTAACTAGAAGTGATTTAGAGACTGATGGGATAATAACAAAACGTTTATTTTTAAAAATATTTTTTTATTTAAAAATATATTAAAATAATATATTTTAAAATTTATTTTTAATATCAATATAATCTAAAAATATATATAAAAAATATAAACTTTCAAAATACTTTCCCCTTTCTAGCTCGTTGAACTTGAAATTAGAGTTTTTTAACCTGGCCCCATCTAAGACCCGAGTTCCGGATTTTTACTAGGTCATCGGGTTTTGACTAGATCACCAGGGTCAATTCTAATTTTTTTAAAAAAATCAAAATGACATCGTTTTAGTAAAAATAAAAACAAAAGTCAACGGGTTGTAACCGGGTTTTACCGGGTCAACTCGGGTTTTGATTTTTTCTATTTTTTCTTAAATCCAATTTCAAGCCAGACCGGATCTGATTTTAAAACTATGCTTGAAATACAACCATGTAACGGATATAAATCCTATCAAAGTTACTAAAATTGAGATAATTCAGATCAAAATGCACGTTAAAGTAGTTTGGAAAGTTACATTAGATATGTTGTTGACATGAAGATGAACACCATTCTTTTTTTTTTGGGTACTTTTTAACAAGTAAGGTCACAAGTATTCCGTTGAAGATACACATTCATGTGGGTCAGCAAGGATGCACTTAAATCAATATCAAAGTATATATTTATCTCTATTTCTTTTTATTATTATTATTATTATTATTATTATTATTATTAACATGGATGTCCGGGTCAATTTGCACGTATCTCGACTAATCCCACGGGCCCTGAAGTTAACGACCATGTAACCTACAGTGACCATCATATTAGAAACCACATAACTCGAACCTGATACTACAGAAAAAACAAACCTTTTAATTCTAAACTTTTACAACTGAACCACCTACTAGATGATTGTATTTCCACGTAATCAGCTTCTATGCCAAACTCAATAAATTTTCATGCCTTGAAACTGTGAAAATCAAGTTCTATATAATGTTCGCTGTCCCAATCAATCTTTGCTCGTATAAATTTTGTAAATTCATGAATTACTTTACCTTCATAATAAATTGAAATATGTTATTTTGAAGCTATATAAATTGTGAAGTGATCTACATTCTCCAACTAACTAAGAGTAGGGTATAATATTTCAGGATTTCAAATTCTAGATTCAACAATCACATATAGCGGATAAATTATCAAATCAAAAACATTATAAAGTATAACAAAAAAGTTTTAATAATTATGACTTGTTTGGTATTGCAATACAATCGAGTTTTTAAAATTATTTTTTTGATATTTTTGGATTGTTTTAATATGCTATTATTAAAAATAAATTTTATAAATATATTATTTTAATGTATTTTGAAGCAAAATTATGATCCAACCGTGTTGTTGAAAATTTTTAAAAAATATTTTTAGATATTTTACATCGTTTTAATATAATATAATGATATCAAAAATAATTTTTTTTAAAAAAAATAATATTTTAATATATTTTTAAATAAAACACACTTTAAAAATTAAACTTTCCGCAATTCATACAACCTACTTCCGCTTATTTTAGCTCATAAACTACAAATCCAATTTGGATAAATAAAAGGCTATTATAAAAAAGTTCAAATTTCAAAGTAGAAGCCACATTCTGGCAATCTAAGTTGTCTAATCATTCATTTTTCAAAAGCTTAATTTTGTCTTAACTTTCAAAATATTTATTCAAATCATACTAGACCGCTTTCACTTGCTTCCTAAAGGTTTTATTGATATAAGTTTTATTCATTTAAAATGGCTTATTCACAGTTTATTTTTGTGTTTAAAACTTTATTAGATATATTTTAAAAATATATTTGACTTGAAAAAAATATTAAATTTAATATTTTTTTTCATAATTTTGATATACTAATATGAAAAATAAAAATATAAAAATAAATTATTTTAATATATTTTTAAATAAAAAACACCCTATGTCAGAATAACAAACGCATAAAACATCCCAATTAATAAGCTTGGATCCCTGAGTCTTTTTTTTTTAAAAAAAACTAAGGATTTATTAAAAAGTTGCATATATGATTGTCTAATCATTCATTTTTCAAAAGCTTAATTTTGTCTTAACTTTCAGAATATTTATTCAAATCATGCAAGACCACTATCACAGTTCACTGGCTTCCTAATGATCTAAAGGTTCTATTGATATAGATTTTATTCATTGAAAGTGGCTAAAGATCCCAATTAATAAGCCTGAATCCCTAAGTTTTAATAAATAAATAAAAACCTATTATGCATGCAATATGCTAATTAAAATCAGGAGTAAAGACTCACCTGAAAATTGATTACAGGCAAGGCTTGGCGCAAGTTCAATCCTACAGTTTTTCTATTCAGGAACTACGGATGGGCTGGTGAGTGAAGGTTTGAGCGAGTTTTATTATCACCAAATTGATTAATCGATGAACATTCACTTGACCGGAAATTGATAAGATTTAGAGGAAAATCATTGACGGGGACTTGCAATTTTTCTTTGGCATTCATCAATGGGAACGCACTTGATTTTCATGCTCTTTTCTAAGGCGTTTTCACCATGGGAAATGCACTTCAATTCTCTTTATCTTCTGTTAGGGAGCTCTGAGGGCTCTAATATTCCTGGATACAGCTTGATGCAAGATAAGCTTGGACAGTTCCTTATAAACACAACATGCTCTGGTTCAAGACTTGAGAATTTCTAACCCACGGCATTCGGATCGCATTTCCATTTATTCAATTCAAGCCTATTGTATTTAACTCAAGGCAATACAAGTCAGAGGTCCTTAGAATCTGCGCACTGTGTACACTACCAGTGTTGTGTGCATATTGGCGCTGGAGCTGTGTTAAAAGTCCTATCCAAGCTGTTGAATGAAAAGATAATGAGTGTGGATTGCCCCAGTATATATTTTCTACAGAGGATGAATGAAACATGCATATGCAGTCAAATTCGTAATAATCGAGAATATTCTATATATATCAGCTGCATCGCTTGTAAGAGTGTCTTCTACATCAGTCATCATAGGAGGAATGAGGAGCAGCAGTACATCCTGGATCAAAGGGATCTTCAGACCCACAGCAATGCCAATATTGAAAAACTTGGCCAGAATCAGGAGTATTCATAGTGCCTCCAGTGTATACACTCTCAAACTTCCTCTTTGTTTCCCCTGGAAAAAAGAAAAATAGTTTGGAACAAGTTGACAATAATAGAAAACATGTTTTCAAGAGGTAAACAAAGCTCTGAGGACATTATATACTGAAAAACTTCCAACTTGATTCTCTCCATGCCAACAATCTGATGGAAAAAGTTGAAGCATTGTTTGGCAATGATAACAGAAGCAATGGAACTTGTAATTGATTGTAACAGCATAAAGTGTCCATGCATGGAATCTCCCAATGTTATGGCCAAGGAGTAAGGTTTGGCTGGAGAGATTCACAATGCTTACCTTTCTAGTTATTTCTACTCAGGCCCTCATATTCTCCTTCAGATGGGTTAAGGTTATTTTCCTGATTACAATTGTTAGGAAACACTAAGAAAAACATCCCCTAATCATGATCTCTTGTTTACACCGTTTTCCTTTTGCACCCTCCAAGACATACAAAACCCTTTAAATCTTGTGCTTTCACCACCTCCTTTAATCCCCAACCCTACTTAACAATCTCATCTTTGAAGCAAAAAGTAGCCCAAAGGCAAATCTCAGAATTTACAGGGGAGGACAGAATTAAGAGTTCTGAAATTGGTACAATAAATTTATGCAATAATGAAAAAGAAAAGTTCAGTTTGTTTCAAGTTTATGGCTTTTTTACAGTCTAACAACTTTCATGATTCCACACTTGTGAAAGAATAAAGGAAATCATTTCAACAGCCAGCTGGGTTTAATTTTTTTGCATTCAGAAACTTCTAAAGCAGTATTAAATACCAGATAGTTCAGCTGAACATAATCACAGAAAACAAGGAACTCTACTTCCACATTTCAATTCTGATAATCAACACCACAATCATCAGGAGAAGTACTTCAACCCAATATACTGAGCATTAAGTTGAACTCAGTTACCTTCAATCAACTTGGAGATTTCTTCATGCTAAAATGAGTATTATTAGCTCTTAATGTAAAAAAAATTCAAGTTCCCAGCTACCCATTCATTTAACCTACATTACAATACCTCCTTTTCATGTACATTGTACCATGGAAGCATCAAGGAGAAAGAGAATACTGGTAAAACAACCAAAACAGCAGGCTCACAAGTAATCACATTAACAGATGGAAAGGAACCAAAGCCAAATAGGATTGACTTGAAAGTAAAAAAATGATTCACTAAAACCCAATGACCAACAAGTATAGGCACTAGCACTCTCAGATTATATTCAAGCTACTCACCACACCTACAATGGTATCTTTGAATATCAAGAAAGTGACTCTTCACAATCAGTCAAAAAGCTTCGACTTTATCAACACCATCAATGTAAGATCATAATTCAAAAGGTTTACCACCTCAAAGCTCAATACTTTTCAAAAATTACCTTTACATTGAATCGAGATTTTGAACTAATATTGAGCAGATATAGATAAAGCACTAATTAGCAAATCAAACATCATGCTTATTCAAAACAAAAGGTTCAGACAATCAAAATTCTGTCTAGAAACAATAATCTAATCAAAATCAAAACACCTCACAATGAAAAAACCTCATCAAAGAATAAGAGAAATTGAACAAAAGGGTACCTCCAAAATGAGAAGTGTGGAAGCGACAAGCTCGAGGGTGGTTAAGGGAAGGGTCGAACTGGGTTTTACAGTTCTTGCATGTTCTGAGAGTTTTGTTGTTATTCTGGTTTATTGAGCAATGAGTTATCGGCAATCTTTGTGATTCTATGGTGAGCTTCTGGTAAGATTGAAGAGAGAAGTTTGTGTTTTGATGGAGAAAAGGTGAGAAAGGGAGTGTATAGTGGTGAAGAGTAAAAGCCATATCTTTTCTTTCTTCTGATCTCTCAGTGACTATAGAGAAAGCAAGACAATCCTCTTTTCCAGTGAAAGGAAATTTGCTACAGTGGTTTGTTTGACAGGTCGGTTAGTGGGTTTGGAAATTCTCTTAAAAATATCTCATTTTTTGCATGCATTTCTCCCTGGTGGTGTGTGAAATACAAAGATATTAGGAATGATTTCAGCTTGTATCGAGGAGAATTCTGATAGAAGACAATTTATTAAGAATCTTTTCTGTAAAAATACGGAATCTTTACAGCAAGCATACAATATTTCTGTAAAAAATGGAATCTTTATAGCAAGCATACAATTTATTAAGAATCTTTTAATTATGTAAAAAAATGGAATATTTATTAGGAAGTATGATATTGAAAGTAACTTTATCAGAACGCTGGGACATTCGAAGTAAGATTTTTTGTAGTTTTTAAATATATATTATATAATCTAGAGAATATTGATTTTTTTCTTAACCTAGAATAATTTTGATTATAAGTTGGTTGTACCATATCCTTGGAAAATAGAAAGCTTATTGGTTGAAGTTGACGTTATTGAATTGAGTTTTGCAATGAAATTATATAATATACTAAATTTTTTTTTTTACTAGTATTTTTTTTTTAATGTAGATATCTGGGTCAACTTGCGCGTATCTTAACTAATCCAACAGGCTCTAAAATTAACGACCATGTAAGCCTCTAATTATTATCATATTAAAAATCACATGATTTAAACCTAAAATTACAGAGAAGCTTTAGTTTTAATTTCTTACCACCAGATCACAAGTAAAACACGTTTCTTGCAGTTGCTTTGTCAATACTTTGAAATAAGCATTTCTTATTCCTTAAAAAAAAGAAATCCTACAAACCAGGCTAGAACATATCGAAGCAAGACCGATCTTAGGTCTACATGAAAGCCCGGACCTAGAATGGTATGGCCCGGCCCATGAAAATGTTAGACTCCCACTCCACTTTCCCAAGAAACAAACAATCTCGGCTTTCCCTTCCACCACTTCTTCACTTCCTTCTTCCTCCATCCACCAGTGGGAAATATTCGAAAATCAAAGCAAGAGAAGAGAAGAGAAGAGAAGAGAATGGCTTTAAGCTTCGAAGAAACAAACTTGTTATATTCACAACTGAGATCAGAGCAAATACCATTCGATGAAATCGTCACGGAGTTTCTCAACAAAATCAATCGCTCTCGCTCTTCCCCTCTTTCCGCCTCTCTCTTGCTCCTCTTACAGGCAAGCAACGCACTCCCTTTCAATCTCTCTCTCTCTCTCTCGCATTTACTGAATTTGTTGATTTTGCTAGGGTTTAGCTGATTTCGCTTTGAATATAATTATTGTTACGGATTGGGTTTTTTTTTTTCTTTTTTGATTATCTTTGGTATTAAAATCATGAACTTTGTATTGGTTGATGATGAATTGGGGGTTTATGTGAAGTGCAGAATAAGAAGATGCTGAAGTCTACGGAACGGTTAATTGCGTTTGCGATTCTTTATCAGACTTATTCATCGCAGCCGACTTCCGCAAATCCGTATGTGGCTTTGTTTATCAGTGTAAGCAGTGCAGTTGGTGTGTTCCGGTGTTATGGAAAAGATTATTATCATAAAAATGTGTTTATTTGTAATGCAGATGAATGCTATGATTTGGAAAGAAAATATAAGGTTTATGAGTTTTATTGTTGGGATTTTACAGGCTGCTTGTGATGAGGACGCGGAAAAATATGAGAGGGCGTTTGTTCTTCAGTTGTTAGCCTCTGGTGGCTCCGGCGGTAGCAAAGAGGTTCTAATTTTATTTTTTTTGTCTTGTTGTTGATATTAAGCGATGATCTTTTGAAGTAGTTCAGTTAGCATGTGAAGAAATGTAGCAACCTAGCATGTAAACTTGCTTATTATAAGGTTTTTTGACAGGTGATTTTTTCCAGTGTTATTTTTTTGTAAAATCTATTTGCTAGGAACGCTCTGGGACACTTTAAACCATGTTTCATGGAGTTGGGTTATCTATACGTTGAATATTTATCAAAAGTTCATTGACAATTGGAGAATTGGCAGAATATTTGAAATGGTCGTGGGAATTCTCTTAACTATTTTACATATCAGTCTGAAAACCGTGTGTTGTTGGGGATAGAATAGTAAAATTTATCTTTTAACATCCTAATTGGTGAATAGAATAGTAAATCTTGGATTCAGTTCTTACCATTGTTAGGTGTAGAAGATCAAAAGTATCAAGGAGATGGTTTTGTAAGTTTAGTCAGATTACTCACTTCTCTTCATGTGTTGTCATTTTAGTCTCTCCTCCATTTCTCCTATTACAAATGTTTCTCTTCATGATAATGATTTCTGAGAACAGCTTTCCCCTATTTTCCAGTTTCTTAAACAGTCAGCTGCGAATTACATCAAACTTTTTGATCCTTCAGTCCATGTAAGTTCTTTGAATATCTCAAATCATGCTTTTCATGAGTGAATGCATGCTAAACTCATGTATATTATTTATATCACCATATTGGAGATACAGTTCTGCTAAATAAGCCTTTAATTTTTTTCCTTGGAACTTTTATCTTTCCCATCACATTGATAAACTTATCTGCTTATTGTCAGGCTTTCCCATCACATGAACAATTGCAGCATCAATATTCTGATAAAGTCCATCCTGAAGCACATAATTCCATATTTAAAAACGATTCGCTGAAAAATATAGTGCCAGATCCAGATGTACCCCGTGGTTGTGATGCAAATTCACCAGAGTATGTCCCCTGGAATTGGAGGAACAATTCTAAAGTTGTGACTTTTGGATTTTGTTTATGCACTATTTTCTGCTTTCAGTTCATGCCAGGTTCAATTTTCATTTTCACTCCATTTCGAATTGTTCCACATATAGGCGATAATGGTTGTTTTGTAGGTTTGATTTGCAACCTGGAGCAAAACCTAAACTTGGATCTGGAGATAGAGATGAGGCTCTGCTTGGATTGTTGGCAAACTTGTCAACAGAGGGAATTGGTCATCAATGGATCAGGCCTCGACCACCGAGATTGCCGATACAAGATGGCGAAGTAAGGACATTTTGTGGTCAAATGTTTGATTGCTTAATGGAATTTGCTATTTTTCCTTACACTTTTCAAACTTATTTCCAGCTAGTGTGGCTCAATCCCGATAGCAATCATGAGCTTGTATGGGATCATGGGATGTGTGCTGATACTAGCAAGGGAGCAGCCGTTAGGGACTTGATTGCAAAAGCCCTGAAGGGACCTCTCGCCCCTGCTCAACAGGAGGTTCTTCTACTGCTCTATGTTTCAATATATTATACACAGATACATTTATATAAAGAGATTTTTCAAGTAGTTTTGACCACAAATATTGTTAGGATTTCAAAAAGGGCTTTTGGAGTCTTAAGAAATGTGAAATTCTAGTTCAGAAAGGATATGTGGTAAACTGGTACTTTTACAAAGCAATCGTGCAGATGTTTGGTGACCATGTCTATTTGACTATACTATATCACCTGCTATTTTCAAATGGCTTGCTTATTTTCAGCCTACTTTTTAACTAAGTTAGCTTCCATATCTTAACCTCTTCCCTGCTTTCACACGTCCTAGCTGCCTTTTGCCAAGGTATTTTTTTACCCTATCAAGATTTTTTTGAATTATTTTTTCCTTAATATTATTATATCAAACTGCTTGTGTTTTTGTATGTGTTTGTACTGAAAATGTTGAAAATATTAGCCGAATGCTTGAGCTTAGTTTGGTAAGTTATATGAATTTGTTTCTGTGTTGAGTTGCAATGAGATCCCAAATTATTCATGACTGCTATTCTCTGTGATTGAAATGAATTTAAGGGGTTCTGATTAAAGCTAAGTGCTTCAGATTTAATTATTCCTCATAAGGTTTTGATTAACTCAATAATGACTTATTTGTAGATAGATTGCCTTGACGGACTTTTCAAGTTCACATCAAATTTTAAAGAGACAATATGCATGCTCAACATCTTTTTTGTATAGTTGTTGCATAAATGGTATTGAATGGAAGTAATGACTCCAAACTCTCTCTTGTCCAGCAAGTCTTGGTGGAATTGACTAATGACCCAAAGCTTGTATATCACTGTGGACTGGCACCAAGGAAGTTACCTGTATGTCATATGACACTTCATGCTTCATTCTTATTATGAGTTGTATTGCTTGAAATTAAGAGGCCCTTTTCATCATGCCATCAGGAATTGGTGGAGAACAATCCCCTTATTGCAGTTGAAGTTCTTACAAAGTTGATAAATTCTCCTGAAATTGCAGAGTATGTGTTTGGAGCTTGTGATTTTCATTCCTTTTGTTTTTATTTCCTCAAGTGTGTGATACTGGTTTGATGTTTGTTTATATTTGTGGGTTCAGTTACTTCACAGTTCTTGTCAATATGGACATGAGTCTACATTCAATGGAAGTTGTGAACCGGCTTACAACAGCAGTTGAACTTCCAAAGGAGTTTGTTCGGATGTACATAACTAATTGTATTTCATCTTGTGAAAATATCAAGGTACATTCAATGCCATGAATATTTATTGCATTGATTATGTCACAGTACTGGTTGAACAAAATAAAGTTCTGCTTGAGGAACCAGTTGGTCACGAACCATATAATAATAGTGGGAACCATAATGAAAACATTTGATGAAATTCAACCGAGGTGATCATGGAGAAAATGAAAGTCAAGCATTCATTTGCATGTATCCATGTTAGAAAAGATTGTGCTACCTTGGTTATTTTTGTGTGCACACAGATACAAGCATTCAAAATGTAGTAGTTGTGGTTTTGGTATTTCTTAAACTAGTCATATGACAATTTCTCATGCAATTTCAAGACCACGAAATTGCCTCATTTTCTAGGGGATAAATACATGTACGAGATCAGTTAGGTTTTGTTTTTAGTTTTTTTTTTTTTTTGAGGTCATAATCCAACCAGATATTAACATAAGATTTTAACTTTTCTCATTTTCTAGGATAAATACATGCAGAACCGACTTGTCAGACTTGTTTGTGTTTTCCTGCAGAGTCTGATCCGAAACAGAATTATTGATGGTCAGTATACATTTCTACTTGTGATTGAACTGTTATAGTGGCCATTTGACATGAGTGCATATGCAGATGATATCCTTTGTTCTTTTATAGCCTAAACTCATACATGAGGTTTAATGCAATGAGAAGAAAAATAAAAGAATATAAGAACTCAGATTGCATTATTTTCCTGACATAAATTAGAAAAAAAATATTTTAGAAGTTTGTTTGGAGAAAACTGAATCAAAAGGAACAAATTATTCTAATCATTTCTTGTGATCGAAGATAATAAGTAATGGGTTAGGGACTTACAGTTGAAGATGGCACGAAAAAAGGAATGTGAAGTTGCTGTCTGGAAAGCTGTGTTCTGCACTTGTCGTAAATGTCTTAAGCTTGCAGAACAATTTACTGCTTAACTAATTGTATTGCATGGTGCATATTTTTTTTTGGCGTGTTCTTTCGGAAACAATTCTGTTGAAATCTTTTGTGGCGTTGCAGTTAAGGATCTCTTCATTGAAGTCCAAGCGTTTTGCATTGAGTTTTCACGGATTAGAGAAGCAGCTGCTTTATTTAGACTCCTTAAGACCTTGGAATGAATGGTCCGTTTGTATTCCTCATGCTACGCACTTCTTTCCCTTTAGTTTGCAGTTAGAATTTTCATCTTCCTTTTGTAGATAATGAATCCATTCTTCCTTTATATTCTAGTTAGTGCACCCAACTTTTCTTTATGACTTGCTTTACTGTGCGACTTCTGATTTACAAGGAATGGATTGAGATTTTGTTTGGATAAACTTCCACATATCAACAGAAAGCACAAAGAGGAGGAAGAGGAAAGATTTGGAGAAATAAGGAATGGGAAGGAAGGCATTTTATGTATTTTCCCTTGTTGTGTGCCAATTTTTCAGAGTTTGTCATGTTGTTGACTGTTATGGAAGATTTGGTGGTTCCAGGGAAGGAATTTTGAAGCCCTATGGTTCTTTTTCCTTGAACTATAAGAGAATAAATGATATGGTTCCCCCCCCCCCCCCCCTTTCTTTACTGATCGTGCCACGACCTGGAAACGTGAATGAAATCGAGCTTTGCTCCATAATGACAAGCTTGGCTACATCACTGTAGCTGGTGGCACTGTGACGAGTGAGGTAGACCTGGATTCCTCTGGCTTCGGTTGGATTTTCATGTGGAGACTCGAGTCGTGTGATTTGTCTGTAGTCAAGCAGCGATCAGGATTCAGGCCTGCTGATTATAATTTGTACCAGCAACCGAACCATGCAGCAGAAAAGAAAAGGGTCAAGTTTACCAAAACCATGTCTTTGGCCCATCCAAAAATAAAATCTTCTCTTATTATACTCTTGAGATTTTATCAAATGTCTTCCGAACTCTACATGCACAAGGTGTTATAATGTATATTTTATTCATTAAAAAAACGAAGGTGCTATAAAAATACATATTAATAGGGAAGCTTTTTAATTTTTATTTCAAACCTTTTTTTTTTAAAAAAAAAATCTTATCTATTTTTTTTTTTAATTTCACCATTTAATATTTTATTTATTTTAAATTATAATTTTATCCTTTAATATTTTATTAATTTTAAATTAGTCATCATAATTTGTTTTTTATAAGGTTATTATTGATTGATACTCGATTTTAATAAGTATTTTTTATTATGTTATTAAATAAAAAATAATTAATTTTTTTTTAAAATAAGTGGAGTATGAGATCTAGTGGATTTCATGATTTAGGTCGCTGGTATTGCGATTTAAGCCATGAAATCTATGTCAATCTAATATATTACCCTTTAATATTAAAAAATATGTGTGGTCATGATTTTTTATTTTAAATGAAGCTATGGTATTTGAAGTTGACTTTGGATTTATCAAATTAATTAGATCTTATTGATATAACATCTACACAATTAACTTGCTAACTTAAGTTGAATAATAATGCCAAATTTTTTTTATGATATTTAGAACTTTTTTAAGTTTTAAATTATTTTGATCTAGCATAAATTATAACTTTAAATGGTCTACAAATTTGCAAAGTCTTCTATTCAAATTTACAATATTTGGCTGAAATGTTTAAATTATAACTTGAAATTGGTCTACAAATGTTGTGAAGATTAACCTCTATGGATTTAGACATGCAAATTGGATTTTAAACATGATTGATGTACGGCTAACACTCGAAATTCACATGGTTTAGTAGTCACACAAATAGTAATGCCAATTGATTTTTAAATTAGGTCTTGTAAATGAAATGACTCATAATTCATCACCACATTAGTCATGAACGTCATTTACAGATTACAAACACTAGTAAGGGCGTTTGGTTTTGCATTCAAAAGTATTTTTGATTTTTTTTTGCTTTTAATTATTAATTTTTTTATGATTTTGAATTGTTTTGATATGTTAATATATAAAATAAATTTTAAAAAATAAAAAAAATATTATTTTAATTTATTTACAAGTAAAAATTATTTTAAAATACAATTACAATCTTGCAGAAAAAATAGAGACAAAAGATGGTGATAATATCAGGGCGTCAAGTTGATGAATTCTTTTGAAAATAACACAGTTTTAAATGAAACTTGTAAAGAATTATTGAGAATTGTAGTTGAAAAATTATTATTCATAATAATAATTTAAATAAAAAATTATGATTCAAAATCATGGTTTTAATGCAATATTATAATTCTAAATTGTGTTTACAATGCATATATAAACAACCTATCACTTTAAATTATTAAGTTAATGTCACTTTAAAAATTCTAAGAAACAAAAAGTCCTATGAAATATATATATTTTAAAAAAAATCATTTGTTTGATCTGATGCTGCAGAAAAGCTTTTCCTCTCTGTGTTCACTGTTCACCAGCGCTTTTGTAATAGATGTATCATAAATAATCATCTCATAATGTTGACTTTTTCAAACAAACAAGACAATAATTGCCAAAAATATTTTAAAAGCTAAACGAATCCTTTCTGAATATATTTTTGGTGGGTGCCGTGGACGATGATTGGGGAATGGTGCTCGGTACTGTCTCGGAATTTGAATTTGGTTTCACCTCCCATCTTTGCCATGTTGCATCCCGGTGTGGCAGTATTGGTGCAGAATCCTCGCTGTTTTGTTTATTTTATTTTGTTGTCTTGAGAAACTGTCAACGATGCTGTAGAACTTTGCGCTTAACTGTACAGAAGTATCATAGATTCATAGTATTCGTAATAAAGAGTTGTTTTATTCCCTTCTGGGAATTTTATCCCTGTTAACGAATATTCTTGATGTATCAGGGAAAGAAAATAATAATAATAAAGCATTTCGACCCCTATTGGGAGCCTGTGAAGGGTATTATTCTTTGGAAACGAGCTAATGTTATTCCTTGGAAACTGGGTAGATCGTTGTAAGGATCGGATCCAATGGCCGAATCTCAATGCACGATTTCTCTGCTTTAAAAGATTCAAGTATGGCACTATCCAGTATCCCCTACCACCAGCAAGAACAAGAACAAGAACAGACAGATGGAAGAAAAAAGAAAATCGTAGCAGTGCAAGATACAAACATTATTCGGTATGGTAATAAGAACACAAAACATTGAAATCCAATAACGCATATCTTTCATCAATTAATGTTACGCTTCAGCAGGACAAAATGCTCGACGTGTTGATGCTTTGCCGCATTGAAGACCGAGTCATAATTCTTTGCGAGCTTCTTGGCAAAATATTCGAATATTTTGTCAACATCATCCCTTCCAAAGTGTGCTTCCAATAGACCCTGAAGAACAGCTCTAAAAAGCGAAAAATGAAATTCGACCTTCATTTTCATCATAGGGTGATTCAGCCTGTTCAATCTCTCAATACAGAAATGTCCATTGTTCTTTATAATCTCTTCCAACTCCTTAGCTGAAGAAAAGTAAAGAGGCAAATTAAAGGTATCCACCTTTTCTTCACTAATCACTCCCTACAAGAAAGATTATATAGTTCAATGAAATTAACATTTGAAAAAAAAAACTCAAATTTATGCTGTACCGTTTTGTTTCTCCGTCTCTTACTATTGCTGGGAGGATGAATTGGATCCCATTGTTGTAAATTAGGAGTATCGAAAAAACAGGTAAATAAAGAAATAACTATATGATGACATCTAATATTTGCTAGATTTATATATTATTATAGAAGGAACTATGAAGATGGTGTTATAGATTTACAGCTGAGTTGTTTGTTGAATTATAAGGGTCAATCAATTTACATGTTTTACATTAATAAGGTGGTTTAAATTTTTTTAAACCCGTGACCAGAGTCATCACAGTAACAGAAGCATTATACATGTAAAAAACACGAAGCCTAATCCCCAAGAAATGAAACGCTTAAGGACGAAACAAAAAAATAAATTATACAAAAAAAATTCAAAATAAAAATATCAATTAAAAGAATGATGGTGGAAATTCAAATAAAATATAAATTTGAGGGCAACAAATTTTTTTAAATTGAGGGTTAATTGAAAAGAATAATAACATTAAAAAAATGATAAGAAAAAAATCAAAAGAATGAGAACCAAATTGAAAAACAAATATACCATAAACTTGGATTGAAGAGTGAAATTGAAAACAATAAAACTTTTATATAAGGAATCAAAAGAATAAGGACAAAATTAAAACACAACAAATTGGGATCAAATGACTAAATTGAAAAAGAACAAAATTTTAACAAAAAGGCTAAGAAAAATAATAAAAATCAAAAGAAAGAGAACCGAAGCTAAAAAAATAAAAAACAAAGAGGACTAACTTGCAATTTAACGGGGAGGGGAGAGAGAAAAAAGGTTCACTAAAGATAAACCACCTAACTTTCGTTGACACACGTCATACCAAGAGGAAAAGGACGCAGTGACGATTCCACGACAAAGACAGTTTTGACAACTAGGAGGAGGAGCACGTGCTGTGCTCGAAGTGCATGAACTCCTTCCACATGTTGACGCGTGCACGCGCTAGAAGCTTTTTAAATTTTATTATTGTTTAATTTTTATTAAAAAAACAATAATGCCCTTAACAAAACAACAAATGGTGAAAGAACTGATATGAAAAGACAAAAAAACAAGTGACCGAAGGGCTTTTTATTTATTTATTTATTTTATAAGACATTTAAGTAAGTTTATGGTGCATTTATAATTCGAAAGACCATAATTGCCATCAACAAAATAGCAAATAACTAAAAAAAAACAACAACAACATAAAAAGACAAAGAAAACCTTGACCGAATGCTTTTTTATACTTCGAGGATATTAAAGTAATTTTACTCTGCACTCAAAAGCAAAAGAAACAAAACATTTATTCTTAGATTCGAAGAGAATTTTAGTTTTTTTACTGTTCATTAAAAAAATAAAAAGAGCCACACACAAAAAATAAACCAAGCCATATGTTATTGCTTACCAATTTCGCCATGTCGATGAGGCAAGACCCCAAAAGCTCAATGCATATTCCCAGTACAGTTTGAGACATAAGGATCCCGTCAGGAAGACCACAAATTATGATCACCATCAATCCTCCACCAATAATTTCTTGAGCTCTAGCATTCAGAAAGTTATCCATATCCGTTTTGAACTGAGCTGAATACGCCTTCGCTACTTCTTTTGCAGTTCCACTGCACTGTATGCTACCCTTATTCCACGCTGGAGATTTGGTGTCCACAACTTCCTCTGGAACCTTAGAGAGCCATTGCAAGGAATAGGAAGCGTATGCAAGATGGAGCGTTGACTTTGGGAATAGACGACCATAAAAAGTACCAGGCACTCCAGCAGCAAAGTATTTTTGATAGGATGGAAGGGTTTTGAAGAGAGTGTTGAAATCATTGGCCGTGACGTCGTTGAAGAAAACTTGGAACTCTAAGGGTGGGGAGTTTTGGAACTGGGCATGGTATTTCTGCTCCACAGCTTCCATGATTTTCTCCATTGCCAAGAATGTATTCGGCCCAGCAGAACATCCAAAATCTGCGATTCGAAATGTGCACATATTTGAAGAATCAGAACAAGGGCTTTTAAAGTCAAGCGTCTCTTTGATGCCTTCATCCATCAATTCATCCACGATAACCAGCACTCCCCTCTGCATTTGGCAACAAGTAAATTAATTGTATCAGACATAGTGTTCTATTCAAATTAGTCTGTAGAAGATATTAAGAGAAAGAATGTATACCTGATAAGAAGAATTTTGGGCATAGCTACGAGGTCCATCTCCACCAACCATGGCCCATGATTTTGGCAGTGTTTTGGTCTCGCCATTTTCCATCTCTCTATTTCTCAACTTGATGCAGGTTTGCTTCCTGTGGTGGCTCTGCTTCTGATTCAAGTGAGCCGTAGATTTATATATTTTCGCAATTCGCCTCTTACATCTTCCATAGCATGACTACAATATAATGCGCGGGGCATAAAAAAAAGCCTTATATTATTGTAGTTATGCTATGTGAGAAGTAAGAGGCAAATTACTAATATATATATATATATTAGCAATTATTGATTGGGTACTAATAATTTGTTTAATTCATATTATTAATTAATCATATTATAAGATTCTGTTTTATTACATATATTTTTTTAAAATTATTGTTTTATATGAAAATATTTAACTAACAGTAGCTTTTTTTTGTAGGCTACAGTTCTTGGACGCGATCCAAGACCAATAAAGTTTCAGACCTCCGCACGTCTCGAAGGCTATATAAAAAGCTTATATCTAGTGCGTGATGTCTGAGCATTTTGTATGTCGGTCGCGATCCGGTGCAGAAAATCATAATAAAGAGATTCATGGTTCAATTACCACTTGTGAGTTCATTTTGTTCATTTCACATGCGATTCATATGATAAGTTTATGTACGCAATCTAAGACCAATAATTTTTTTTTTTTTGCTGAAGCTCACATGAAATAAGGAGACTAGCTCTTTAATATATCATCTCGATCCCTTCCCTAATCCTAAAGAGTGTTGTATTGAATGATCCTTCCATGAAAACGAGGGGATGCTGGTGAAGCTAATTAAAAGGTGTTGCCAAATAAGAAAATCCTTACGTTTTAAATATTTTTCTTGGACTGCAAACGGGCTTTAAGAAATTACGGAAAATAAAATTACTAAAACCAAATAAAGTTTTTGTTATGATGAACCAAATGCAAATCTCCGATGGACGGAGTTTTGAAAATAGCTGTTGGGGCCATCTCCACCACCACTCATAGGCTAAGATTCTGGCAAACTCTCCTCACTTTGCCATCTCTCTCTTCCCCCCTTCTATCTGATTGAAGCTGCACTTCAGTCCGATATAAATAGAGAAACAAGCAATTAATCTCTAACTAATTATTGAAATATATTTGATAATCATGGTTTGGCAATTAATTATTAAAATATAATTGATAAATATTTAAAATGGAAATTAATTTTAGACATTCACATGAAAACTTCCATGAAAAATTAGTCAATTAACTATTAAAATATATATATTTGTAAACTATCATGCTAAACTCTGGCAATGAAAGACAACTTGAGGGACGAAAAGCTTGTAATTTCCGATCGAATCTTGGGCCGGAGAATTTTGGTGGTATAATACTAAGGGAATCAATATAACGTAGTTGGACTTCTGATGTGTTTTTTGTCCTTCCCGTTTTGTAGTCTAGCGGTAGTGCCTTTGGGTTAGTTATTGCACCGATATTCTTGTCTATCAATTCGGTGAAATAAATCATTTCATTTTATTTTCATGAATAATTATTTATCTTGTTTGTTTTAAGGAATAGTTAATTCTTTATTAATTATAATTATATTAATTGTTACTTGACAGTTGAAGTTTTTGAATAGAATAGAGGTCGTAGAAAATCTAATTTCCTAAAGAAAAAAGATGAAATATCTTTATTAATGGCTTGTCAAGTGAATGCAAAAAATCACTAAAATTTATAGTATTTAGACCTTAGATGTAGCAATTATATGAGTCGAGATATATCAGTTTTCTCTAATTTAGATGAATTGTATTAAGATTTTGTGAAGTTTGGTGAAGAAATTAAAGTTTATATTACAAGAAAAAAAATAGTAGCAATCCAAACAAAGAAGAACATTGTACATACCTTCCGATGTTTATTTTGTTCCATAATTAAAATCAAATTTACTTAGCATTTGTCAACTTGTCAACTTCTAGGCAAGGGGTATGGAGTTTCTATAAAAAAACATAGTACGTAGAATTAAAGATGAAAAATTAAGCTTAATTGCTAAAATTAACATGATTGGAATCAATTGTTTCCTCTATAACTTCAAAAAATTACCCATTCAAGTTTTTTTTTGATGTGATTAAAGGAGAAAGCATGATTATGACATTTTCTCCACGAACATCTTAATTTTGGTAGATTGAAAATTCTACATCAAAAAAATATGGTGATAGGTCTTCCTTGAATTACAACTCCTTATATTTGTGAAAAATGAGTTGTTTACAAACAACACCAAAATTAATTTCCACTAGAAAAATCATGGAGAGAAATGGAGGCCATTGGAGCTTGTTCTTTCCAATACTTATGGGCCAATATCTCCACTTTCTAGTGGAGATAAAAGATATATAATCAACTTATTAATGATTATAGTCGGAAAATTTAGGTTTATTTTTTTGCTAGAAAAATCTCAAGCTTTTGAAGCATATAAGAGGTACGTATAAAACACTTCTTGAGAATGAAGTTACCGAACCAATAAAAATTCTTTGAATAGATCATGGTGGAGAGTATAACTCATATGAACTTAAAACGTTTTATGAGTCTCATGGAAGCAACAGGCTTGATGTGATAAATCTTTGCAAATGAATAAAATCATAACAAGAAGCTGTAAAGCTTTTGTGAAGAAATGAGTGTCGAAACAACAAGGACTATTTCTGCTATTTAGAGTTGAAATTTACCAAATTAATTACTAGAAATAAAATCAAAATTTTATGGAATTGACCATCTAGTTTAAACCAAAGTGTTCGACAAAAGTAAATTAAAAGAGAAAAGAATACAACTTAACGTTATAGAAATAATAATAACAAAAAAAATCTAGAGCTTTTGATTTCATCTAGTTAATCTCACACAATTTATTATATTTTATTATAAAATTCCACATTTTCATGTTGATGATTAAAAAATCATTTAATTATTCAATATTTTCTCTCGAACAACATTAAAAATATCCTCATCTAATAATTCAACATATCTCTATGTAAATTTAATTATTTAAAGATTCATTAAATTCTTTAAATTTTTTTTAATATAAAATCACACTAATCACGGTAAAGCATCTCTATCTTTCACTCAATTAATTTTGTTTAGTCTTGAAAGCTTCTAATCATAAACAACCTCTTTGTCTCATTATATTCATTAGATCAAACAATAATTGGCTAGAAAATTATAAGCAATAGAATAAGAATAAACACTCAACATGAAACAATTTGAAATAAAATAACTTGAAATTTAAATTGTGTAATTCAAACTAAACTACATCAAGTCCCTAGAAAAATAAAATTTAGTTCTTAATGATTCTAAAATCAACCATGTTTTTATTGTAATACATCAAAAGAAAATTAAGAAGAAAAATAAAAACTCTTAAGAAAAATAAAAACTCTTTTGCTTGCAATTGAGTTAAAAGTAATACTTTTTTGTTTTTAAATTTTTCCGGGTTGACCGGTGTAACCTTAACCCGGTCTCTAGGTAACCCGTGTAACCCATTCTTCAAATATCTTTATTGATGGTTTGTCATATGAATGAGAAAAATCATTAAAATTTATGGTATTTAGATATTTGGTGTAGCCATCAATAAAGATATTAAAACTACATCAGTAAAGATTTGGTGGTTCCAGGGAAGGAATTTTGAAGCCCTATGGTTCTTTTTCCTTGAACTATAAGAGAATAAATGATATGGTTCTTCCCCCTTTCTTTACTGATCGTGCCACGACCTGGAAACTTGAATGAAATCGAGCTTTGCTACATAATGACAAGCTTGGCTACATCACTGTAGCTGGTGGCACTGTGACGAGTGAGGTAGACCTGGATTCCTCTGGCTTCGGTTGGATTTTCATGTGGAGACTCGAGTCGGGTGATTTGTCTGTAGTCAAGCAGCGATCAGGCCTGCTGATTATAATTTGTTCCATCAACCAAACCATGCAGCAGAAAAGAAAAGGGTCAACTGGTCAAGTTTACCAGAGCCATGTCTTTGGCCCATCCAAAAATAAAATCTTCTCTTGTTATTCTCTTGATATTTTATCAAATGTCTTCCAAACTCTACATGCACAAGGTGTTATAATGTATATTTTCTTCATTAAAAAAACGAAGGTGCTATAAAAATACATATTAATAGGGAAGCTTTTTAAATTTTTTTTTCAAACCTTTTTTTTTTAAAAAAAAAACTCTTATCTATCATTTTTTTTAATTTCACCATTTAATATTTTATTTATTTTAAATTATAATTTTATCCTTTAATATTTTATTAATTTTGAATTAGTCATCATAATTTGTTTTTTATAAGGTTATCACCTATTGGTACTTGATTTTAACAAGTATATTTTTATCATGTTATTAAATAAAAAATAATTAAAAAAAGTTTTTAAAACAGTGGAGTATGAGATCTGCCTAGTGGATTTCATGATTTAGGTCGCTGGTATTGCAACTTAAGCTAAAAAATCTATGTCGATATAGTATGTTGTTGTTTAAATATTTTTATTAAAAAAAAGATGTTGTTTTTAAAAATTCTAGATTATGTTTTTACCTTTCTTCCAGATTGTTTTCAGATCAATCATGTCAACTGGATCATGTAAAGTCAATTTTTTTATTGATTAATTTTAAACTCGGGCTAGCAAGTAGTCGGGATGGGAGGTTTTAATGTTGACTTATTGGGTTAGGTTTAATAATAATGTCAAATAGTTTTTCTTTTTAAATTTCATCTTTCATTTTTTTTTCATTTCAATTGAATCCTTTTTGGTTTTTCTAAGTAATTTTATCCTTTAATATATTGTTGATTCTGAATTGCTATTCATAATTTGTTTTATTTTCATTTCTATAGGTCATGACAGTCTCAAACAAACGTTATAATATTTGGTTGATGTTTAATTTTGTAAGCGTTTATTTTTGTTGTAAAAGAAATATTTTAAAAAACAAACTTGTTGAGAAAACCTGTGGAGTCTATGACCCGAGTTGCAGATTTGATGAGTTAAGTTGAGAAACCTGTGTCAATCTAATATATCGTCGTTTAATATTAAAAAATATATATCATCATGATTTTTTATTTTAAATGAAGTCATGTTTTTTACTGGTATTTAAAGTTTTTTATTGGTATTTAAAGTTGGTTTTGGATCTATCAAATTAATCGGATCTTATCAATATAACATTTACACAATTAACTCACTAACTTAAGATGAATAATAATACCAAATTTTTTTATGATATCTAGAAATTTTTTAAGTTTAATTTTTTTTTGATCTAGCATAAATTATAACTTGAAATGGCCTACAAATTTGCAAAGTCTTCTATTCAAATTTGCAATATTTGGTTGAAATGTTTAAATTATAACTTGAAATTGGTCTCCAAATATTGTGAAGATTTGTGTTTTTCAGATGTCATTTATCAATACCCGGAACCTGGAACCCGAGTCTTAGACCGAGCTGAGTCTAAAAACTATGCGGTTAACCCAATAATTCACTAATGACATAGTTAGAACCCAATTAATTTTTTCTTAAAAGTACACTGTTTTGACATGACATTTAGTCCAAATCAAAATTAATAATTATGCATAAATTAGCTTCCTTCAATAAAAATGTCCAGAAGTGCATTATTCTGACCCGCTTAATTATTATTATTATTATTATTATTATTATATAGAAGGTTTTATCAAACATAAATTCTTTAATGAATATTAAAAGTAATTAAAATGACAGAAAAAAACTAATTAAGAAAGAAAAATAAATAAATTTTTCGGGAGGCGGGAAGGCGCGATTGGATCCCCGCCATTTCTATTTACAACCCAGAACAAATAATTAAAACGAAAGCCACCAAGTTGAGGAAGTCTAAAAGAATCAAAATTTTTCACCAGTGTCTGTAGACGAGAGCGAGCGAGCGAGAGAGAGATGGTTAAGTTCCCTGAAGAAAATGAAGATGGACCCAGCAATCCATCTCGCAAGAGACAAAGGGTTTCTTCAACTTCCGGTGGTTTTTCTGCTGCTACTCCAAACCAAGAGACCCAACAGCATCTAGAGAATGAAAATCAAGAAGCAACCCAACAGCACCAAGAGAATGAAAATCGAGAGACAACCCATCAGCATCAATCAAATGAAAATGAAGAGACCCAACAGCATGAATCAAATGAAGAAAATGAAGGGACCCAACAACATCAAGCAAATGAAAATGAAGAAACCCAACAGCATCAAGAAAATGAAAATCAAGAATCTTCTGAAGAAGAGGACGAGTATCTTAGTGATGGTGGGGCGGAAGCTGAACAAGAGGATGACGTACTCGATAAATTAAGCAGTTTTCTTGGCGATGGTGCCATGTCAATGACCCTCATGGACCTAGATATTCTTGATTGCGCAATCTGCTTATATCCCTTGACTATCCCTGTCTTTCAGGTTATTTTTTCTTCTTCTTTACTTTCTTGATGCTGTTGTTGTTTGGTTTGTTTATGTTTTCTGTGTTTTTTTTCGGTGCTGATGTTTATTGTTTTATTTTTTATGGGCTTGATTGGATAGGATCAGTTAATGTGAAGTGCTTGATATTTTCAACAAGGTTATTTACAAACACATGCTTAGAGGCTATTCTGTTATCTTACTATAGCTGCCATTTCTTCATGGTGCCGTGACAGTTTTCTATATAGTGTTGGGGATTGTGGAAGGATGTAGCTCCAAGGTATGAATTCTTGGTTGATATTGTAGTTTAGAGAAAAATGTCATGTTTTCTGGTTGCTGGTTATGTGGGAGATGGGCGGTGGATTCAGTAGAAACTCAAGCTTGCAAGTTCCATCGTGTATATCAATAAATGATATCGGCCATGATTTTTTTTTGTAGTTCCATATCGAGCAAGACTCGAAACACTGGTAGAAGACTCGTTGGTTTAGTGCTATTGTAGGACTAAGAAGGTTGAACTAGGATTGTGGTACAATATTCTTCAAATAAAGCTGGAGATATGTTCTCTTGGAAGGAAACGTTTAACATGGTGATATTGTGCAAATTGAGGTTTGTTTGTAGTTTAGTTGAGACATGGCTAAGAAATGTAAAAATACAAGTAGAATGTGGTGGAAGAATGGATTCGATGTATATAAATATTGTGCAAATTGAGGTTTGTTTAGTAAGGTTTGCTTAGAGTCGTGTCTTTGTATTTGTTGTTTGGAGTCCAAAATCCCAACTTGTGGGATACTCTGCTGTCCCAAAAGCTTTTAATTCTTGACTTAGCTTACAATTAAATCTGTAATCTGAGTAGATGAAATCAATGAATGGTTTGCGTTATTGGCTATAGCAAGTCGTGTTATTTGTTCTTCATCTAGTAAACCTTGTCAACAAGTAGCATCAGTTGATTCTCATTTAATTGGTAAACATTCCCTGTACTTGGTTTGCTTGTCCCTTTTCACATTACTGGTAACAGAGGGTTCCTTTTTGCTTATTGTCTTTCGACTCCTTTTCTTACCACGTGTTTCCTAAGTTAATGGCAAATTAGGTTCTTTCCGGTACTTTGGATTTCGTTTTTCAATCTTTTCATTTGCATGATTCATTATCACATCTAGCTAATCTCACAGTTTCCTTCTTTTTCTCTCTTGTTTTGGGTGCTTATGGGGGAATTCAGTGTGAGAACGGGCACACAGCTTGCTCTTCCTGCTGCAGTAAACTTGCACATAAATGTCCTGCCTGCTCGTTTCCTATCGGCAATAATCGCTGTCGGGCTATCGAGAAGGTTCTTGAATCAGTAAGGATACCATGCGAAAATATGCGGTATGGGTGCGGAGAGACATTTATTTACAGCGAGAAGTACAATCATGATAAGAGTTGCATCTATGCACCATGCTCCTGCCCAATACAAGGTTGCAACTTCATCAGCTCTTCTAAGAAGTTAGACCCGCATTTGCGTTGCAGGCATGTAGGTGATGTGATACGCTTTTACTATGGTGGGGCATTCGCTCTTCCCTTAACTGTTGGTCAAAATTCTGTGGTTCTCCAAGAAACTGACGATGGTGCTATATTTATTCTTCATCATCATGAAGAAACCTTTGGGAATATTGTCACAATTAGTTGCTTAGGGCCGCCCACATCTGCAGGAGAACACTTCTACGAACTTTCAACAAATGAATACTTCTATGATCTTTCAAAAAAATCTCAGGGAAAGAGTTTCAAATTTCAGTCTTATATGCAGAGTATTCAGAGCAGGGTTGATCACCCTCTCTCGGCGGGGCTCGTTCTACCTCCAGGTCAGTTTTTTGGTACATCTAAGATGATATACCTTGATCTCATCATATGGCGTAAGGGTGACTGCCCTTTAAACATCCAAAGCAGTACAAATGCCAATTAACGGTGTTACGTTTATTGACGTTATCATCTGCTCCAAGCACCGGCTCAGTTTCTCACTTTTTAACATTTTGGGTTGATTTTAATGTTAATTAATGAGACTTTAACGCTTAGAGAACTTTAGTCTTTGTTGAGAGACAGATGAAAGTTGTATGGCGATGCCTGTTTTGTGGTGCCTCCTGAAAGCTTTTCTTTCTTTCTTTCCTGTCTTCTTTCGCAGTTGATATTTGCAAATTGCTTTCTGCTATAAGCTTCGGCCGAATTTCTATGGCTGTAAGAGTTCGGTGGGCTGCATACAGTCATCTAATTACACTTAACTCAAAGTCAAGAAACTGATGCTGTATGCTTCCTTGCGTTCCAGGCCTTAATTCACTTATAAACTGTGATTAACCTCTATGGATTTAGACATGCAAATTGGATTTTAAACATGATTTTTTTTGCTTTAAATTATTGATTTTTTTAATGATTTTGTATCATTTTAATGTGTAGATGTCAAAAATAAATTATAAAAAATAAAAAATATTATTTTAATTTATTTACAAGTAAAGAATTATAATTCTAAAAATTACATAAAAATACTTGACTTGCTGGCATGTTTTGCCGAAAAAATAGAGACAAGATATCGGGAACTAAAAAGACCACCACGCATGTGATTAATTTTTTTTTTGAAAATAACACAGTTTCAAAAGATTATGAAAAATAACACAGTTTTAAAAAGTTTTAGAAAAATAATATATCTTGTAAAGAACTGTAGTTGTTGAAAAATTATTTGTAGTCTAGTGATAAGAGTTTGGGACTAAGAAGTTTGTTTCTCTTGTGGTTTTAGCTTAAGCTATGTGGTTATTAATATGATGGTTACTGAAAGCTTACATGGTCGATAATTTTAGGGTTTGTGAGATTAGTCGAGGTGCGTACAAGCTGATCCGGACAACTATGTTAATTAAATTTTTTTTTTAAAAATAACACAATTTCAAAAGATTACGGAAAATAACACAATTTTAAAAAGTTATAGAAAAATAATATAACTTGTCAAGATCTATTCAGAATTGTAGTTATTGAAAAATTGTTATTCATAATAATAATAATTTAAATAAAAAATTATGATTTAAAATCATGGTTTTAACGCAAACGTTATTTCTAATAACGATGCTTTAACAATTACAATTTAAAATTACAGTTTCGTAACAAAATCACAATTCATATATGTATAAAGTATAAATAACCTTTTTTTTTTTCTCTGAAACAAAAAGTCGTAGGAAATATATATATTAAGTTAATGTCACTTTAAAAATTCTACGAAACAAAAAGTCGTAGGAAATATATATATTAAAAAAAACTGATTCATGAACTGACTATTTACATAATAGATATGTTATTATAGTTATATAAACAATATTAAAACAGAAATTGATGTATGGACTGCTTTAAATATTCCTTACTAATTCAAAGAAGTATATATGTTATTCTTTGGGAAATGTGAACATCGTTGTAAAGATCGGATCAAATGGCCGCCTCTGAAGACACCATCTCTATGCTTTGAAAAATCTCAAGTATGATGCTCTTGTAATTATCAAGTGCATTTGAGGCACTCTTCCCAGCCACTCGCAATAATAAAAACAGACCGATAGAATTTGTAGGGTAGCTTAACTGGTCAGGTTTTATAGAAGTTATCAATTCAAGTTTTATAAATCTCAGGTTATTAGAGATTTACATGGTCGTTAATTTCAGGATCCTTAGAATTAGTCGAGGGGTGCGTAAACTGGTCCGGACATTCACGTTAATAATAATAATAAAAAAACAGATAAAAGAAAAAAGAACAAGTTTCTTAGTAATATAGCTGCCAGCCCAGAAAAGATACAGGCATTATTTGTTATGGTAATGGAAACACAAAAGCTTGATAATTCGTCAACATTGAAATCCAAAAACGCATATCTTTCATCATTTAATGTTGCGCTTTAGCAGGATAAAATGGTCGACGTGTTGAGGCGTCGCCCCATTGAAGACAGAGTCATAATTCTCTGCAAACTTCTTGGCAAAATATTCGAATATTTTGTCAACATCATCCCTTCCAAAGTGTTCTTCCAATAGTCCCTGAAAAATAGCTCTAAATTGCGAAATAACAAACTGGACATCTAGCTTCCTTTTCATCATGGGATTAATCAGCATGTTCATTCTCTCAATACAGAAATGTCCATTGTTCTTTATAATCTCTTCCAACTCCTTAGCAGAAGAGTAGTACAGAGGCAAATTAAAGGAATCCACCTTTTCTTCACTAATCACTCCCTGCAAGAAATATTAGTATAGTTCAATGAAATTAATAATTGAAAAAAATAAAAATAAGAGCGTACACCATACCGTTTTGCTTCTCCGTTTCTTACTATTCTTTTATCGAAAAAAACAGGTAAATAGAAAAATAACAAATAGATTATCTTTCTTGAAAAGTTGAAGACAGAGCCTTCACATAATAACTACGAGATTTGTAAGGAATTGCCTCCTCTGTCTGACCTCAAGGGTTGGCGTACTTTACTAGCACAACACCAACTCCTTGCAAATGCACCAAATACTCAACGCTTTTTTGTTGAAATTCTTCTAATCAATACAGGAGAGATTTATATGCTTACCAATTTTGCCATGTCGATGAGGCAAGACCCGAAAAGCTCATAGCATATTCCAGCTAGAGTTTGAGACAAAAGGATTCCGTCAGGAAGACCGAGAGTTATGATCACCATCAATCCTCCACCAATAATTTCTTGTGCTCTAGCATTCAGAAAGTTATCCATATCCGTTTTGAACTGAGCTGAATACGCTTTTGCGACTTCTTTTGCAGTTCCACTGCACTGTATGCTACCCTTATTCCATGCCGGAGATTTGGTGTCCACAACTTCCTCTGGAACCTTAGAGAGCCAGTGCAAGGAATAGGAAGAGTATGCAAGACGGAGCGTTGACTTCGGGAATAAACGACCATAAAAAGTACCAGGCACTCCAGCAGCGAAGTATTTTTGATACAATGGAAGGGTTTTGAAGAGAGTGTTGAAATCATTGGTTGTGACATCGTTGAAGAAAACTTGGAACTCTAAGGGTGGGGAGTTTTGGAACTGGGCATGGTATTTCTGCTCCACAGCTTCTATGATTTTCTCCATTGCCAAGAATGTATTCGGCCCAACAGAACATCCAAATTCTGCTATTCGAAAAGTGCAGATATTTGAAGAATCAGAACAAGGGCTTATAAAGTCAAGCTTATCTTTGATGCCTTCATTCATCAATTCATTCACGATAACCAGACCTCCCCTCTGCACTTGGCAATAAGTAAATACACTTTTGTAATTAAACATCAGTGCGTGTTAATTCAAATCAGTCTGTAGAAGATATTAAGAGAAAGAATGGATACCTGATAGGAAGAATTTTGGGCATAGCTACGAGGTCCATCTCCGCCAACCATAGCCCATGATTTTGGCACTGTTTTGGTCTCTTCATTTTCCATATCTCTATTTCTCAACTTGATGCAGGTTTGCTTCCTATATATGGCAGCTCTACTTCACGTTCAAGAGAAGGGTAGATTTCTCTATATCAGTAATTCGCCTCTTACTTCTTCAATCGCATAACTACAATAAAATTATATTATGTGTGGGGCATAAATTAACAAATGCAAGTAACATTTGATTACTTAGTACTTTCTTTTTATATAATATATGTTTGAATTCAAGAACTTTTGAAAGGAATATCAATATTAATTTTAGTTGAGTTGTAATTTATTGACTGATTACTTAATTTTTAAATCTTGGTGTGGTTTTTATAGATTAGTTGTGATTATATTTATGGAGTTTTTTTTGCAAGTAGAAGGGATCCTGACATAGGATGCGTAACAAAAATCCTAGCTTAAGAAGTTCGGATATGTCAAATGATCTTTCCAACAAAAACTAGCCATAATTTTTAATTCAATCATCAGATTACGTTGAAAGGTTGCCATAACATTTTAAAGTCCATGTTCCTAGTATATAATAGAAGACAACTTCATCGAAGTTCGAGAACATTCTCATATTTAGCTAAAAAATTACTGCTTGAGATTTTTTTTATTTTCCTTGTTGATTTTAAATTTTCTTTTTTTATTTAGATTATTATTTTTAATTTAATTAGCATTTTATTAATTAGAATTTCTTTTTCTTCTATTTAAATAGCTTTGTAGGCTATTTTTCAGAAGAGAATATATAATCACAATATATATATGAGTTTTTTTTTCCTATCATTTTCTATATAGATAAGAATTGTAACTTTACGCTTGAAAACCCTAGTTTTTTTCTCTATAATATAAGGCTATAAAATTTGAAGGATCGAAGAACTCTATCCACGGTATACACAGCATCACTTATTGATGAATATTTTTAAAAGTTGAAGAATATACATACATGATTAGAAAGATGGAAAGCGTTAGGGCCTGAGGCTGAGGGGTATGGTGTCAAACAAAACGTGAAACTCAAGAGTTTCATTATACACACACATACATATAATATGCCACCTTCGTTAATTAAAAATAAAATAAAATCATATATTTGATCTGATGCTGCAGAACTTTGCGTTTAATTGTACAGAAGCATCATAGTATTCGTAATAAATGTTGTATTAAACTCAATCCATCTAGAAGGTCAAGGAAGGCAACCACCGGCCGGCCACCACCACCAGGATGATCGACCGGCCGCCACCACCAGCCGCAGCCGCCACCCGCCTTCACACCACCGTCCACAACCGCCTTCACACTTGAAGGTTGAATTTTCTTGTTTTGAATTCGTGTATAAATAGCAAGCTGAGCTTATGCTATTATGTGTGGGAGATTAGAGAGAAACACTAGAAAGAGAGAGAGAGGGCGTGTATTAAGCTTTTGTGTTTATTTTTGCTTTCGTAAGCTTTTGTTCTTGAAATAAAACTTTGTGTTTTATCCCCTCCGAGTGTTTCAAAGCCACCACCAGTGGTTTCTCCCACCAACAATTGGTATCGAGCCCCGTTCGTCGAAAACGAAGTATTTTCCGGGATAGCCGAATTTTCAAAGTTGTCAAAAACAAGTTTTGATCATTCCACCGTGTATAGCTCATCCATACGAACTCACCGCCGCAAAAATCAGCTCAATCGGACACCGGGGTGAGCCACACGCGCCGCCCGAAGATCCGGTGATCGTAGCCCGGCCGCACCCACGCGCGCCGAGGAAGAAGACGAGTGACGTCCACGCGCGCCATATTCAAGCCGTTTAAGCCGAGCCGCGCCGAGCCGCAAGCCGAGCCTCCAGCCCGAGCCGAAGAATATTCCCGAGAATATTCCCTTCTCAAGCCGAGCCGCTAAGCCGAGCCGCTCTTAGCCGAAGCCGAGCCGATAGAATATTCCACAGAATATTCCCGGTTCAACCCAGCGAACCGCCCGACGCCCAGAATTGGTTTTTGGACCGGTTCACCCATTTTCGGACCTGATTTCTACAAAGTCGACCGGTTCCCGACTATTTCGACCATTCCGGATCGATCTACAGTGTCCGTTTGGCCAAATTCAACTCCCAGAAGGTGATATAGTCATTCCAAGAGCAAAATGACTACAGAAAATGTACATACACTCATTCCGAAGCCGACCAAAGACAACTATGATAGTTGGTGCATCGATTAAAGGCATTCCTTGGTTCACAAGAGTGTTTGGAGATTGTACACTATGGTTATGATGAACCAGAGTCCAAAGAAGAAGAAGATGCTTTACAAGAGGCACGAAGCAAGCCCCGAAAGTCAACGAAAGAAGGACAACAAAGCGAAGACCATCATCTACCAAGGTCTTGATGAAGATACATTCGAGATCATAGCTTCCGCTGAAACATCACATGATATATGGGAGGCTCTCCAGCAAAAGTACAAAGGTGCCGACAGAATCAAGAAGATTCGTCTTCAATCTTTGCGAGGTGAATTTGAGTTATTACAAATGAAGTCCTCGGAATCTATTTCGATTATCACACAAGGATTATGGTGATAGTCAATCGATGAGGAGAAATGGAGAAGCCATCGTAGATTCTCGATTATCGAGAAAATTTTGAGATCCCTAGATCCAAAATTTGATTTTGTTGTTGTCGCCATTGAAGAGTCCAAGGAAGTGGACAAGTTGACAGTGGATGAACTTATGAGTTCTTTGCAAGCTCATGAGCAGAAGATTGTAAAGCGAAATGGAGATAAGGCCATCGAGCATGCCTTACAAGCAAAGTCTGTCTCTCAAGGACGAGATATGAGCAAGTGGAGACTTCAACACGTGGATATACCACTCAAGGAGGAAGTCAACAATCCAGAGGAGGATTCCAGAGATTCCAAGGAAGAGGTTCTTGGAATACAAGCTTCAGAGGAAGAGGTGGTAGAAACACCACCAGAGGAGGTCGAGGACAACAAGCATTCACTCCTAGAGGAAGAGGAGGCGGTTACAATAACCGTGACAAGAGGAATATCCAATGTTATAGTTGCAATCAATTTGGGCACTATAGCACCGAATGCAAAAGGAAAGCTCCATTGGAGATACATGAGCAAGCCAACTATGCGGAGAAGGATGACAGAGAAGAAGCCGCATTTCTTGTCCAACAAGAACTTGGCGAGAAACAAGAAAATATATGGTATCTAGATACTGGAGCCAGCAATCACATGTGCGGCTACCAAGAGTTATTTAGTGATCTAGATGAGACCAAGCAAGGTCTAGTTACTTTTGGAGATACCTCAAAGGTTCCATTCAAAGGTAAAGGCAGCATCCCAATCAAGTTGAAGAACGGCGATTCCAGCTACATCGCCGATGTGTATTATGTCCCAGCCATAAAGCAGAACCTGATCAGCTTAGGTCAACTTTTGGAGAGAGGGTATACTTTTTACTCGAAGAATTGTCATCTCGACAATTAGAGACAACAATTGGAGATTAATGGCCTATGTGAAAATGTCCAAGAATAGGATGTTTCCTTTGAACATCCAAGATGATGCAGCAAGGTGTTTGAGTGCCATCACCAACAGTGAAGAATGGCTTTGGCACCCGAGGCTTGGACATCTGAATTTCACGAGCTTGAAGATGCTAGCAAGCAAGAAGATGGTCAAAGGTATGCCTCACATTGATCATCCGGATGAAGTCGTGAGAGTTGTGTCCTCAAGCAAACATCACAGATCCAGTTTTGCTAAAGAAGTCAACTGGAGAGCAAAGAGGCCACTGGAGTTAGTACACACAGATGTGTGTGGCCCAATTACGCCTATGTCGATGGGGAGAATAGGTACTTTCTCACTTTTATTGATGATTTTAGCGTAAAGACGTGGATATACTTTCTCAAGAGGAAGTCGAAGTATTCAATTGTTTTAAAGATTTTAAAGCAATTGTGGAGAAGCAAAGTGGCTACATGATCGAACCGTAAGATCCGATCAAGGTGGAGAATATACAAAGCAAATGACTTTGAAGCCTATTGTACACAACAAGGCATCGACATCGACAACGCCGCTTATACACCACAACTGAATGGTGTAGCTGAAAGGAAGAATCGCACGATTCTTGATATGGCAAGAAGTCTGCTCAAAGCAAAGAAGTTGCCCAAGCAATACCGGGTCAAGCCGTATCATGTGCAATGTATCTATTGAATCGCCGCCCACCGGAAGTCTCCGCAACTGTCACCCAGAAGAAGCATGGAGTGGTCACAAACCAAGTGTTACTCATCTACGAGTATTTGGTTGTGTGGCATATGCAAAGATCCAGATGCAAGAAGGAGAAAGCTCGATGATAAAAGCGAGAGATGCATCTTTGTGGGATATAGTGAAAGAAGGATGGGATACAAGCTGTATAATCCCATCACGAAGAAAGTGATTATGAGTAGAGATGTTATCTTTGAAGAAGATAAATCTTGGGAATGGACTGATGATGAAGAAGCAGTCAGATGGATCAAATTTGATTTGATTCTTGAAGATGAAGTGGAAGTACCACCAGTACTTGCAGAAGGTCCAATAGTACCAGATGAGCCACAAAGTCCGGTACATACGATTCCCCGTATTCAACAGGAGGAACTCACCAGGAGCATCATCATCAACACAAGCATCAACATCCTCATCGTCGAAGGACCAAGAAGGATGAGAAATCTTGACGAGTTGTACGATGCCACGCAGGTCATCGAAGATACAACTCTATTTTGTTTCTTTGCAGATAATGACCCACTTAGCTTCAACAAAGCTATCACAGAAGAGAAGATAGAAGCAATGGATGAAGAAATGCATGCCATTGAGAAGAATGATACCTGGAAGCTGACTTATCCACCAGAAAGCAAGAAAGCAATAGGTGTCAAAGGGGTCTATAAGACAAAGAAGAATGCAAAAGAAAAAGTGCAAAAATACAAAGCCATTGAAGAGGGAAACATTTATCGAATGAAGTTCATGCTTGGCATGACATCCCTCGATTGAGTTTAAAGGGGAGATTTGTTGTATTAAACTCAATCCATCTAGAAGGTCAAGGAAGGCAACCACCGGCCAGCCACCCACAGGTGACCGACCCGCCGCCAGCCACCACCACCGGCAGCCGCGCCCGCCTTCACACCACCGTCTACGCCCGCCTTCACACTTGAAGGTTGAATTTTCTTGTTTTGAATTCGTGTATAAATAGCAAGCTGAGCTTATGCTATTATGTGTGGGAGATTAGAGAGAAACATTAGAAAGAGAGAGAGAGGGCGTGTATTAAGCTTTTGTGTTTATTTTTGCTTCGTAAGCTTTTGTTCTTGAAATAAAACTTTGTGTTTTATCCCCTCCGAGTGTTTCAAAGCCACCACCAAGTGGTTTCTCCCACCAACAATATACATACATGATTAGAAAGATGGAAAGCGTTAGGGCCTGAGGCTGAGGGGTATGGTGTCAAACAAAACGTGAAACTCAAGAGTTTCATTATACACACACATACATATAATATGCCACCTTCGTTAATTAAAAATAAAATAAAATCATATATTTGATCTGATGCTGCAGAACTTTGCGTTTAATTGTACAGAAGCATCATAGTATTCGTAATAAAGAGTTGTTTTATTCCCTTCTGGGAATTTTATCCCTGTTAACGAATATTCTTGATATATCAGGGGAAAGAAAATAATAATAATAAAGCATTTCCACCCTTTCTGGGAGCCTGTGAAGGGTATTCTTTGGAAACTGGGTAGATCGTTGTAAGGATCGGATCCAATGGCCGAATCTCAATGCACGATTTCTCTGCTTTAAAAGATTCAACTATGGGCACCCTACCACTCGCAAGAACAAGAACAGACGGATAGAAGAAAAAAGAAAAAAGAAAATCGTAGCAGTATAGCTACCAGAGCATAAAAGATACAAACATTATTCGGTATGGTAATAAGAACACAACATTGAAATCCAATGACGCATATCTTTCATCAATTAATGTTACGCTTCAGCAGGATAAAATACTCGACGTGTTGATGCTTTGCCGCATTGAAGACAGAGTCATAATTCTCTGCAAGCTTCTTGACAAGATATTCCAATATCTTGTCAACATCATCCCTTCCAAAGTGTGCTTCCAATAGTCCCTGAAAAACAGCTCTAAAATGCGAAACATGAAATTGGACATCGAGCTTCATTTTCTTCATAGGGTGATGCAGCCTGTTCAATCTCTCAATACAGAAATGTCCATTGTTCTTTATAATCTCTTCCAACTCCTTAGCTGAACAGTAGTACATAGGCAAATTAAAGGTATCCACCTTTTCTTCATTTATCACTCCCTACAAGAAAGATTGTATAGTTCAATGAAATTAATATTTTAAAAAAAAAAACATAAATTAATTTATGCTGTACCGTTTTGTTTCTCCGTCTCTTACTGTTGCTGGGAGGATGAATTGGATCCCATTCTTGTAAATTGGAAGTATCGAAAAACAGGTATATAAAGAAATAACTATATGATGACATCTAATATTTGCTAGATTTATTTTTTATTATAGAATGAACCATGAAAGATTTTGTTTAAACCGTCCGTACTGGTATTAAGGAAGTGATGTGCTAGATTTATTTATTATTATAGAAGGAACTACGAAGATGGTGTTATAGATTTACAACTGAGTTGTTTGTTGAAATATTATAAAGTTCTCAATTCACATGTTTTACATTAATAAGGTGGTTAAAATTTTTTTAAACCCATGACTAAAATCATCACACCGAAAGCACCATACATGAAAAAAACACGAAGTCCAATCTCTAAAAAATAAAACATTTAAGGACGAAACAAAATTTTTTTTTTTTTTTAAAAAATTCAAAATAAAAATATCAATTAGAATGATGGTGAAAATTAAAATAAAAAATAAACTTGAGGGCAACATGAAAATTTTAAATTGAGGGTTAAATTGAAAAGAATAATAACATTAACAAAATGATAAGAAAAAATCAAAAAAATAAGGATCAAATTGAAAAAAATAATACACCATAAACTTGGATTGAAGGGTGAAATCGAAAACAATAAAACTTTTATATAAGAAATTAAAAGAATAAAAACAAAATTGAAACATGGCAAATTGGAATCAAATGAATAAATTAAAAAGAAGAAAATTTTAAGAAAAGAGCTAAGAAAAAAAAAAAAAAAAAAAAAGGATCGAAGTCAAAAAATAAAAAAAATAAAGAGGACAAACTTATAATTTGATGGGGATGAGAGAGAGAAAAAGAAAGGTCCACTAAAGATAAATCACCTAACTTCCATTAACATACGTCATACTAAGAGAAAAAAATACAGTGACGATTCCAACGATAATTATGACAACTAGGAGGAGCAACATGTGTTGTGCTTGAAATGCATGAACTCCTCCCACTGGTTAACATGTGAAAGTACAAATTTTATTATTATTTAATTTTTATGAAAAAATCAAAAATGCCTTAACAAAACAACAAATGATAAAAGAACTGATATGAAAAGATAAAAAAAAGACTCATGACCGAAGGCTTTTATTTTTTACTTTAAAGGGTATTTAAGTAAGTTTATTATGTATTTATAAGTCAAAAGAACATAATTGCCATCAACAAAATAATAAATAACCAAAAACACAACATAAAAGACAAAAATTTCCCTTAATGAAAGGCCTTTTTATACTTTGAGGGTATTTAAATAATTTTACTCTGCACTCAAGAGCAAAAGAAACAAAACATATATTCTGTCTCCTAGAGCATTTTAGTATTTTTAATATTCATTAAAAAATAAAAAGACCCTCTTACCCCTATAAACCAAGCCAAATGTTATTTGATTGGGGCAAAATCATAGCTTTATTATTGACACTGTTCCTACCCCAATTCCCTTTTAGTATGTGTGTGTACATGTATTATCATGTGTTTGATGGACTTTCCAGCTTGATTTTACAATTTGAAAGGCAAAGATTAATAATGTACCCCTAAAATATATATGTTAACGAGCTAAAACTAAGTTTAGGGTTATACCAATGATATAGTAGCCAAATGTCTAGTGGTCATTTTTCTTGTGTTATATATCATCCCGGGATTTCCCTTTTGTAATCCGTTGTTATCTCTTGAAAAGTTAAAGACAAACCATTTATATGCTTACCAATTTTGCCATGTCGATGAGGCAAGATCCAAAGAAGTCATTGAATATTCCAACTTCAGTTTGAGACAGAAGGATTCCGTCAGGAAGACCGAGAATTATGATCACCATCAATCCTCCACCAATAATTTCTTGAGCTCTAGCATTCAGAAAGTTATCCATGTCCGTTTTGAACTGAGCTGAATACGCTTTTGCTACTTCTTTTGCAGTTCCACTGCACTGTATGCTACCCTTATTCCATACCGGAGATTTGGTGTCCACAACTTCCTCTGGAACCTTAGAGAGCCAGTGCAAGGAATAGGAAGAGTATGCAAGATGGAGCGTTGACTTCGGGAATAAACGACCATAAAAAGTACCAGGCACTCCAGCTGCGAAGTATTTTTGATAGGATGGAAGGGTTTTGAAGAGAGTGTTGAAATCATTGCCCGTGACATCGTTGAAGAAAACTTGGAACTCTAAGGGCGGGGAGTTTTGGAACTGGGCATGGTATTTCTGCTCCACAGCTTCTATGATTTTCTCCACGGCCAAGAATGTATTCGGCCCAACAGAACATCCAAAATCTGCGATTCGAAAAGTGCAGATATTTGAAGAATCAGAACAAGGGCTTTTAAAGTCAAGCTTATCTTTGATGCCTTCATTCATCAATTCATTCACGACGTCCAACACTGCCCTCTGCATTTGGCAATAAGTAAATATGCTTTTGTAATTAAAGATCAGTGCGTGTTAATTCAAATCAGTCTGTAGAAGATAATGAGAGAATGAGTGTATACCTGATAGGAAGAATTTTGGGCATAGCTACGAGGTCCATCTCCACCAGCCATGGCCCATGATTTTGGTAGTGTTTTGGTGATCTCTTCATTTTCCATCTCTCTATTTCCCAACTTGATGCAGGTTTGCTTCCTGTGGTGGCTCTACTTCACATTCAAGAGAAGGGTAGATTTCTCTATTTCAGACATAACATTTGATATTGTTGTTGGGATATTGCTCACTTATGTGGCAGCCTCTACAGTCCATTTTCTAGAAGAAGATGATTGCCATTGTGAAAAATAAAAGGCCAGCTTATGAGAGTCAAAAAAGATTGTTAGTGCAACAACCAAAAGTCACAAAGTAGACAAAAGTTAGGTGGCCATCGTTGTTGACAGATAAGCTAGAGATAGTGGCACCATTTTTACCTATAAATAAGTATCAAGAGAGCAACATAAAGAGAATGAGAGTTAGAGAGTGAAGTGAAGAGAAGAAAAAAGAAAGAGTGGCTGCAAAGTACAGCAGTTCTGTTGCAATGTGCAGCAGTGTATGAGAGTAATGAAAATTGAGTTTGAGTAAAGTGATTTTTCTCTTCTATGCATTGTAATTCTTTTTCTATCTGTCTTTAATAATGTTAACTCTTCTCCCATAAATATAGATAATTTATCCAACCACATTAAATATTATATCAATATGCTTAACCTTCAATAACCAACTATCAAAACATCACCTGTCAATCCCTAACAATTCTTTTCCAGGTTTTGATTCGTTTCTAATCACTCCCTAACAATACAGGCGATGACGACGGCTTATATGTGATGTGATGCTGCACCTGAAAAGCTTGTCCTCTCTATCGTCAATGCTTTTTCATTACGTGTATTCTTTTTCAACCAAAAAGGACAATAATTGCCAAAGAAATCTCAAAGGGTAAATGAATATTTCTTGGATTGTAACTAATTACTATATGTTATATCCAAATTAACCTATGCTATTCGGCAAGTCAATCCATAAATACTTTCTCAAAGGGTCTAACTGTGTATGAGGGATCACAGACCCTGTCCGACGAATGTAATCCATGATTGCTTATATTGAATCTAAACTAATTTTTTTTTTTAAAGAGAGGAAATTATAATGGAAGTCTTTTGCTTGAATTAATTGATTGAAACAAGAAACAACTTTAATCAGAAAAATTGCGCCTTAGAATGATGAACAGGTCCATGAATTTTTGATTCTTCGTATCTGTGATGGAAAACCAATTCTCAGATAGTTTTATGTTGAAAAGTTCGAATACTGCATCGACAATCTCACTTCCAAAGTGTCCTTTGATGAGTTCTTCCGTTACCGCTCTTAACTGTGATGTAAGAAATTGCGCTGTGAGGGTGCTGATGTTCATGTTGCTAGTTATTCTATCAATTTTCTCAACACTAAAGAATCCATTTCTCTGTAACAATGCTTCTAAATCCTTCGCTGGTGAAATGTATATCGGCAAGTTGAAGGCCTCCACCTTCTCTTCAGTAATTATTCCCTGCAATTAGATTTCACGACTAATTAAACATGATTAGCAACAATACCATCCTCTCCAGAACTTCACTAATATGCATCTTTAGCTTGTTTTATTCCCAAGGTCTGTTCCCTCAAATTTATTAGAAAATCCAGACAAGATTGGAAGCTTTACAATGAAATTTTCAAATTCACGCCTCTAGAAATGATGCTTCAAAGTTCGAAAAAAACACTAAAGCGAAGGGATTTGCAGTCTTACAGATTTGGCCATGTTCTGGAGGCAAGATCCCAAGAGATCATAAGTCATGCCGATTGAACTTTGAGACAGAAGCACCCCATCTTGTAGGGCAGGCATTATAATTACCAGCAACCCTCCCTTCACAAGTTCTTGTGCCCTAGCATTCAAGAACGTCTCCATGTCGTTCTTGAATTGAGATGAATATGCCTCTGCAACTTCTGTATGAAATCCTGTGCAGTGAATGCTACCCTTGTTCCATGCAGGAGACTTAGTATCCAAGACTTCCGTGGGAGTTTCGGAGAGCCATTGCAGTGCAAAAGAGGAGTGACCGAAGTGGAGAGAGGACCTGGGAAACAACCGGCCATGAAATGTACCTGGTACTCCAGCGGCAAAGAATTTGCAAGAGCGATTGTGATGGAGGTTTTTGAAAAGAGTGTTAAAGTCATTGTTGGTGTGATCATTGAAGAACACTTGGAACTCCAAGGATTGATGGTTTTGATGATTGCCATGGTACTTGAGCTCCACAGCCTTTATAATATTTTGCATTGCAATGAATGTGTTGGGTCCAACAGAACAGCCAAAATCTGCTATATTGAAAGCGTTCGAAGGACTGTTCAAGGCAAGCTTGTCTCGGATGGCTTCGTTGATCATTTCCTTCGTAGCCTCCACTATGCTTTTCTAAACATTAAGTGCATGATTTTCAGAGTTTTGTGAACTCGATGAAGCTAAGAAGAAATTAAAAAAAAAGGAACTTTTCTTCTATTTTTTCTTAGCTAAAAATATAAAAACATGTCTATAAATCAAACCACTGGTTCACCTATTAACTCAATGATCTAATTAAGAACAGGGTTATACTCCTAATCGATTTTAATAATTATATGTCAAAGTCAACCGGATCCTTCCCTGTTCGTAATAATGCTTCGATGAAAACAGGGGACACTGGTGAAGCTAATTAAATGGTGTTTGGCAAATGAGAAAATCCTTACCTTTTTACCATTTTCCTGTACTGCAAACGGGCATTAAGATTTTAATGTGGAAAAAAATTACTACAACCAAACCAGATGTTACAGTCAATATTGGTTTTAAAGTTCTTATGATGATCAGACAAATGTAAAAACGTGTAAATCACCTGGTGGACGGAGTTTTGAAAATAGCTGTTGGGGCCATCTCCACCACTCATAGGATAAGGGTCTGGCGAACTCTGCCCACTGGCCATGTCTAACTCTGCGCCCCCTCCTTCTCTGTGAATGAAGCTGCGCTTCAGTCCAATATAAATAGAGAAAGAAGAACTTAATTTTCTTTTTTGAACAAAATAGGGAAACAACTGACTTGAGTATTTTCGTAGGTATATCCACCATAGAGTCTCCTTCTTGGAATTAAAATAAAAAAGCACATTCAAGAAATTAGATTAGGGAATAATGTGTACTTCATGTTAATTCATTTTTAAAAATTATTTTGTTTTTATGTTTGAAAAGTATTTTAAAAAAAATTAAGATTTTTTATTTATTTCAAATTAAATTTTTATATTTTTAAATCGTTTTAACGTGTTAATATATATATAAAAAATTTAAATAAAAAATAATTTTTAATATTTTAAAATAATTTTTTTAAATAATCATAAACACACTTTTAAATTCTCGTAATTATAATGTATGGTGGACACAACAGAAGAAAACAAATAGATGATTTAAGCACATTATGATATAGTAAAAGCCGGCAACAATACCGTTTATCTTTTTTTTCTTTGTAGTTTCGTGTTTTTTTCCCCAAAGAAATGGCAACAATCTTAATCAGCCCTTCTCATATTAACTAAGAAAACAAATAGATGGCATCAAGGTTTGTCGCCCAGCAGTCTTAGCAAGGTTTTCTTGTTTTTTAAACCTGGATTCAAGCCTCAGCATGTATGTCTGTCATCCCCGCAGTGTTTTACCTGTTTTCCTGGGCTTGCGGGGTATTCGAGTGAGTCCGGAGATTAGTCGTGGTGTACGTAAGTTGGCTCAAACACCCCGAGTTATATAAAAAAAAAAAAACAAATAAATGATTTAAGCACATTATGATATAGTAAAAGCCGGCAACAATACCGTTTATCTTTTTCTTTGTTTCGTTTAGTTTTATATATATATATATATATATATATATATATATATATATATATATATTCCCCAAAGAAATGGCAACAATCTTAATCAGCCCTTCTCATATTACTTTCTTTTTAATTTCATCCTTGAACAAAAATATTTATCCATTTGGACCTTCTACCCATGCCTGCTCATATTCTCCGTAATTATTTTTTTGGAAAATGGCCGTCTTTAATTCTATACCTTATATGAAATACGCACAAAGGATGGACAATACTTACAGGTATCCTCTGACTTGTGGACTTCACTTGTAGCTTTTGTTAGTGATTGCCATGATTATGTTCTGTTTATATTGATGTTTTTTTTTTTAAGATTTTCATGGTTGCGTCCCTTGCATAATAATCAAAATTCTTTGCTATTTTTCTCAAATTTAAAGCTCATGCTAAACATATGTTTTCATGCTCCATCAAACAATTTTAGGCTAATAATACACGAGGATAATCATAATCATGTAGCTGATAACTTTGCAAAACAAGATGCGAGAAAAATATGTGATTTTTAGGCTTGAATCTGATTGCCTCATGACGTGATGATTTTTGGTATTTGCTGTAATTTTATTATGTATTTTTTTTTTTGTATTCGCCTTTAATATATATTGTTATGATTATACTTATCAAAAATTAAAAAAAAATAATAAAAAAAAGGAAAAGAAGGTGACAAATTATTCTTGAAATTTTTTATTTTCTTTTTGATACTCAAAATTTAAAAGTACTTATGAGTATAATCTATCATCCGAATGTAAAACCGTCACGTTAATTTTTTTTTTTTTTAAAAAAAGGTGATAATCCCTAACCAGAACAAAGACGCAAAAACACAAAAGTGGTCGTTGGTCGTTAAAACCAAACGTTTCTCTCATTGGAATAACAGCCAATGTCCGCACAAAATAAAAAAAAGTCTCTTCCCATAGCATCTTTATATCTTCCCAATCATTGACAATGCCTCCCTCATTGATTAACGAACCAGCCCAGATTTATCAATTCGGTATTTGATGAACTCACTCTCTCACTGATCCCTCATGAACCCACTTTTATTTTAGTTTATTTAATGGTTTGCAGGGTTTTTAAGAACTCAAGACGATGGATCCGATGCAAGAGGACAACTATTCTGACGAGTTTGACATGCAGCTTATAGGTAATTTCTTGAGCTTTGCATCTAGAGGTGACAGAGTGGGACTGAACCAGATGTTGAGGGATGGTATATCTCCTAATGTACAAGACTATGACAAGAGGACTGCCTTGCATCTTGCAGCTAGTGAAGGCCATGCTCCCATCGTTGAGCTCCTTTTGCACTACAAGGCCAATGTCAATCTCAAAGACCGTTGGCAAAGGACTGTAAGCACCCCATATGCATTTGTCCCTTGTTTCAATATATTTGTTTTTTGATAATTTGAATTCATAAAAGAAAATTGATTTTCACATTTTTATAATATTGCATGCTATGTTAGCAATAGATATGGGATTTGTATAGAATTTCAGTCCATCCACAAAATTTAATATTCTCTGCTTTAGCTATCTCATGATCAATCTTAGGCCTCCTGACATAAAAATTCAGTGCATTAATTTTTTTTGAATTTTTCCTTCATACCATCTTCACTAATAGCACGTTGTTGCTTTGTCTACTAACCAGTACTGTCTCGAAGGAATTTGGTTTAGCAGGATTGATTTGTCCCATTAACCTTGTCCTGTTGAAGACACTCTCATATTAGCTCCCTTTTAGGATTAGTTTGGTGAATCCAGTTTTATTCTGTATAACAGAAACAGCTAATCTAATTAGGTAGAAAAGTGATCATGATATTGATTCTATCTCTTTACTGTAATGTCAAGCCCTTGACAGATGCAAGACTCTACAGTTATCGAGATATATGTAGGATCCTGGAAGTTAACGGAGGCAAGGATTTCATCAATGACCACCCAATGGTAATTGAATCATCTTCCTTTCTTTCTTTATGTTTTTGGGGGAAACAGTGAGAGTGGGTTGGTGGGGTGCAGGATGCAGTGTACTACTACTGCTCAAAGTAAAGTAAAAATTAGCATTAATGAAATTTGCATCATGCAATATGTGATCTGTTTCTAACTCGTGCTTTTTCATGCAGACATTTCGACATGAACAAGATTGCATTGAGATGAATTTTGATATTTCAGAATTGAACACAGAACAGTCATCAATAGTTGAGCAGGTGACCGTAAATAATTAACATTAATCCCATCGAGGAATTGCTTCTCTGTTTTGTCTATCAACTTTTTGAATATCGTACTTCAATCTTGGAGAGTCGTGTGCATCAAATTTTTATCTCTTATGATGTTAGTCCTGGAGTACAACAAACGCATGAGTGATCTAGTCTATACTTGAGTAACTCTTCGACTAGCTTGTGGTAGTTAAGATTGCTAAGACCTCACATATGCAACCTGTCTTCATAGCTTTACTGTCAAGGCACTGCCTATGTCTTTACTTATATTAACTTGTTAGAGAATTCTTCTTCTGATAATTTTCAGGGTGTCTTTGGTGAATCAGTCAAGGTTAAGTGGCGTGGAACATGGGTTGTTAAAACGGTGATTAAGAGTCAGATATACCATCCTGTAAAAATGTATGCTTTGTTGTTCCTTCTTCCGTTCTTGATTCTTTGTTTCATTCACATTTCGTTGTCCATTGAGCTGAAGGAAACAATTGAACTACTCTAGATTCTGAATAAATCCACTTTGAGCATGATGCAGGATATTATCTGCCAAGGATAACACTCTCTTACGACAACTTCAGCATCCAAATATTTTGCAGTTTCTTGGTTCAATTGTACATCGGGAGGAGATGATTCTGATTACACAGCATCTGCCTAAAGTATGTCCTTTCAGGCTTCTACATAAGATTTTTAAACTATGGTTTGAGGCTTATGGCAATACTCCACCGTTGCGTGCGTGCAATAAGTAATGGATTTAGCTTCATTGATAATTTTGGTGATTAACATATTTTTCTTGGGCATGGTATGTTTCTCTCAATATTTTTTATTTCTTATGTAGGGGAATTTGGATGGTATCTTGACCACAAAAGTTCGGCTTGATATACCTACTGCTCTGCGCTATGCTCTAGATATCGCAAGGTATAGTGCGATTTTCGTCGCTCTGATTTCAAGTTATAAAAACGGAATGCTGGGAATTACGACCTGTTTCATTCATACAACTATTCCATGTGTCAAGCTGCAAATTATTTCATTATATAAATTATATTCTACACGGAAGCTTTCTTGAACGCATGATCTTGCTATTTCTTCATAAATTATGTTAAAGCAATTTGTGATTCTTTCTTATCTACAATGATTACAGGGGAATGAATTATCTCCATGAGCACAAACCCTTACCCATAGTTCACAATCATTTGACTCCCAGGCGAGTGCCATCCTCAACTTCCACCTTACCCTTCAATTTTATTATATGGCATTCTGTGACTCCATGAGTTTCAAAATTAAAGCTCACATTCCTCTTAATTGTTAACTCAATAAACGAATTGTGGTGTCACCGTGGATGTCGCGGAAGCATGGTTATGTTGTCCTGACATTATGCAAGAACATGCAGCAAGATGCTCTGGTTGGATGAGTATAGGAGACCATATTAGGATCCTGGATTTCAAGAATGGTAACCGGAACTTTATTTTGTGATTATTCTCTCTATGGGGTTTTATTCTTGTATGCAGTGATGACACCATGTGTAGTCATTACCACTCCAATAAGTGTTGTCGGAACTCCACATTCTCTCGCGATCTCTCAATTTCTTTCTTTTAATATATACTAGTGGAGGTCCATTAAGACCAGTGGAATGGGAGTTCCTAAGCTCCTCGTTTGGAATTTCGGCTGGTGATTTTTCAAGAGGACTAGCCCTTTCACCTGTTCTTGAATTATCAGAAGTACTTTTAAGGCCCAGGACTCTCTTAAGCTCTCTATATTTCACTGTCTTTTCTTTTTTGCCTCGTCTTCTATTGTGATATTTGGATTAACCACTTGTATAAATATCATGTAATATAAATCTAAGTTTCCCTTATTCCCTACATAAACCCTGTGACATGTTTTCCTATGCATACTCTCATTCAGTCAGATGATGACCTTATGAGGGTTTTCTTGTTTAATTTCTCATGCAGAAACTTGTTACTAGATGAAGGTGGCCACTTGAAGATTGGTGACTATTGGGTTCAAATGTTGTATGAACAAATCCACCCCAATCAAGACAACAGTATGTTCTCGCCTTCCTTCCATTTTTCTTTCTTGACCATTTTAAAGAACTATTCAGTATACCTAGAATTGTACTCCCATCTCAAGTATAGAGGCGGGACTCGTATTTATGTAAGAGGGAGGATTACAGCTCCAGTTATACCTACTAGTTTCTCAACATTTCATCTTCTTATCATTAATTTCTCATGTATATATATGTAACATTAATTCTACTTCCTAAGACCCTCTTTTGTTTCGAAGGCCAAAGGAATGATGGTTCCATCATGTCTAGCAACCAATCGAATGACACCAAGAAAGATATTCGCTCTTTTGGATTCATATTTTATCAGGTATCTATCTATATTCGAAGATGCTAGCTGCAGAAAAACATCAATTGGCTTGTTTTACAAACTATTTATTCTATCAAAGAGATGTGAAATGTCCTCTGATGGATGCATCATCTTACACTAATCTTTATGATAGTTTCTGGTTCTTCTTTGCCTGTGTTTCTGTCACGATGCATTTTCCCAGACTCCTTTACTCGCCCCCATCAAGTTGGCTTATGAATTGAGAAATATAAAATAATAAAAAAAACATAAAGCAAAGGGAAAGGAAATGTATACATTGTCATTGCATCATCTCTTGAGAATATAGGACTACTGTAAGTAAGTTTTACTTGCCTTACAAGCATGGGAACGTGTCTGATCTATTGCAATTTTATTTTTCCAGTTATGGTGATTAAGAATTTCTTGAGTATAGTATATGGTTCACCATTTTAGTTCGAAATTTTATTGTACTACAGATGCTAGAAGGAAGAGTGCTTAGCAACATGAACTTTGATAAGTCTACTGATTTTGAACTAAGGTTTCAGATAAGCCGCTGCCCTAACAGAATTCAACAGTAAGTGAATATCTTTTTTTTCTTCTGCCAACTCTTCTTCTCATGAATAAGAAATACTGATTTGGAAGAATGGAAGTATGAACAAGAAATACTGGTTTGGAAGAATGGAGGTATTGTTCGTTACCAATTCAGTGAAAAAATTGTTATGTTCAAACCACCTTGACAATTTCAAGATCTTGGGAATTATATGCTCCTAACATTGTAGGTTTTTAGCACAGTGACATCGTCATATCAGCATTTTCTTGGCCTGTGAAAATTGAGATCTCCAAAAGTTTGTCAGAAATAATAACGATGAAGGAAAAATTTTAGATACATAAGACAGTAATTGCATCATTTCAAATTAAACTTATCCACTCTTGTTTGGATTTTGCAAGTGTTAAATTAGTTAATGTATGGTTATCATTTGCAGGTTAATCCAGCATTGCACAAGTAAAAATCCTTGTCAGAGGCCCTCATTTTCTTCTGTCATAGAAATCTTAGAAGAAGTTTCTGCATATCTGGGGAGAGCTGGATGTTCTCCTGTTTGTTGAGCCCATCAAGCATGTATAATACGAAGTAGTTGGTTATCATCAGGGCTCCATGAAACAGTCAAAACTGGTTTCTGTTGACCTATGACAGTATGCTTCCATGACCCTTTACTGCCATCTATAACCTGAATCAGATTAGTTATAATTTAATCGCTTATTCAAAGGGAGACAAATTAACATTCAAATTTAAATTAAAACTTCAGTAAGGGCAATGTTTTTTAAAAAGAAAAATCAAAAGAAAAGAGAGGAGATCGGAGAAGAAGAAATGATGATGAATCACGTAGCAGGAGATATATAAGCATTTAGATCATCTTCGAAGGTATGCTTACCTTAAATGTCCATGTGCTATGCAAACACTCAATACAATTCTTTTATTTAAAAAACATTAAGAGAAACATTTACCTGCCATATGATTGCTGACTGATCCTTGGACGATGATGACAAATACTTTCCGTTATGTGAAAATTGCAGAATCTTTCAAGTTGGCATAAACTTAAAGGATCCATTCAGGAAATTCAGAGTGATGTGCATCATATTCATGTTAAGATGTTATGAAATGCAGTAACAATGATTGTAAAAGCAGAATAAATCAGCATACAACAAATCTTGTATTTGAGACGGTGATGATGTGAAAACTACAATTTTAGTATGAGAAAGAATGTAACGGCATTAGAGTATGAAAACAACGACAACGAAGACAAAAAGTAAGGGCATTAGCACTTATTACCTAACCTAAGATTCTTCCAAATAATAGAAAATGCTGACAGAAAATTGAAAAATAACTTACGGGATATTTCATCGGCTTATAGTGAAGATTGCATTGGGGTTAAAAAATACCAATGGAATAGACAATGAAATACTACTGTCGAAAAATATCTCATAGGATTTTTTATTTCATCAGCAATTCTATCACCATTTATTTTCCTGATGGAATTTTTCGCTGGCTATTCCATCAGTATATTGCTACACATTCTACAAGTTTTACAAAAAAATTCCGAATGAAAGTGAAATTATTGGTGGAATCCCATCAGAAACGCCAACAGAATTGCCTTTCCGTCAGCATTTTCATGAGTGATTTCAATTTTCTTGTTTCGTCTATTATGATCTCAAATTCAACAATTGTTTGCTTACAATAAACCCACAACCACAACAAAAAAGCATCTCCAAGAATTGATTTATGCGAGTTTAACAATAAATAATGTTAAATAGATATGCTAACCTATGAGTTTTCATAGTTGAAAAATTTAAGTAGAAAATTTATATAAATGAGATCAATAGAATTCCATATATAAATATTTTTAAAACAAAAGTAGATATGAACATCACAAACCATTGAAATACAATCAAATCCACAATGTAAAGTGTATATAATCAGTACATCACACCGGGGGTGTTGAAGAAGGTGGAAATGGAGGGGAGGAAATGGTGGTATGAAGAGGTGATAAGCAACCAACGATGGGATGCTCAATTAAAATTTCATCAAACCATAGGACGAGACAGAGGAATTTCTTAGTTGTAGACAGAATTATTTTCTGGTTCTCTACTCAGATTGCTGCTTTCACATGGGTCCTCCAAGGTGGAGTCTACATTTGGATGGAGACAATTTTATTTTTTTTGAATTAATTGAACTTTAAGGGAATGGATCCCTTGGGTTTTGATTTTGCTATTTGGGATTCACAAGTTTTCACCAGAAAGAGTGCGGAGAGCATGAAAAACCAAAACCAAAAAACCTTGCTTAGCAATTTGAATGGGGAAACAAATATACCTGGCTTCTATGATGATTTTTAACTTTACTGATTTGTTTCTGCAGCCAAATATCTCAAACCTTCAGGTGAGCAATAACGTAGTGTGCGGGAACATTGAAGTGGGTACAGAATCTGCTACAAGTGTATGCCAAAACAAAGAATATGGGTGTAATGGAACACTGGATTGCATAGATAATGATATCCATGAAGAAACATGCATCTTTTCATCCTGTGCATATGCCCTCTTCCAGACTGTAACTATGCTGGCTCGTCTGAACAATTGTCATTATTAGCCTTCAGCAGCAAACATTGGGACTGTGGAAGGCGTTTTAGGTACAACATTTCCTTTTCCTGTCTCATTAGGGGTGAATGAACAGTTCCTTGTTCTTCAAGCAGATGGAAGAGGGTGTTCTTTTTCTCCTCAGCAAGGGTATTGAGAGCATTGGGAATATAGTCATCGTAACCTTTGTTAGACCAAGCTTCTCAAAGGATGGGTTCTTATATGATCTAGTAGCAGGTAGAGGGGTCAGCTCTCTTAGGTTAAAATCATTGTCTGAGCCTTTTTCTGGGAGGGTGGAAGGCTTACCTCCTGTAGATTTTCTTCTGATTCCATTCCCTTTCCTCGGTCCTTCTGGTCAGCTTGACTTGGAGGTTTGTATATGGAGTTCAACAGAACTAGGTGCAGATTGTTCTTAATAGCGTTTAGAAACACATTCTAGATCATCATCATATCTGTAATGGTCTTAGAACCATGTATTCGAAGAGTTGTAGAGCTCATTTCATAGTTTTTGCTCAAAAGATTATGGAGACAAATGCTCTCTTCCATCAAAGCTGACTGACTATCCTAGTATAACACCTTAGGTTTGTTAATCTTGCCGCCGAACTTTCCAGGAGATCACATTCAATCGAACCTAGCCTGTATTGAAAATCACTGTAATGTCCAGCTGATTTTGTAAAGAAAATGATGAAACTTTAAGAATGGCTTAAGTGTGCTTTTGTAATTATGAACTTAATTGTGCTTTCCAGTTGACAAATCATTACTGTCACATAAACTTATAAATTGACTCGATAGTTTAACGAACTAAACTCCTTTTCAAGTCAGTCCAGTGTTTTAGAGAAGGGATTTAAGGATTTGAGCCTGGGACCGGTGTGCGGAAAGGTGGTCGGAGAATAGTTGGTCCATTGAAGAACAGAAAACGTAAAGCAGAGAGGCCCAAATCTAACTGGGCTAGGCCTGCTACAGAGGCAATAATCAACTGAAGAATTTCAACCCATGGTGGCTTGGGCAGTGGATGGATAAGCAGCAACAGAGCAAAAAAAAGTTTCTAAAACCTCAATAGAGTAGCCGTTGAAGCAGAAGGAGAGACAGCGGAAACGGCATGAATTCTTCATTAATGCTACGCCGTTTCTTCTGTTTCAACTCAACAACAACTGCAGTAGCAGCAGCATCTTCTACTTCTTCAAAGAAGAAACCCCTTGTCTTCTTGGGTTCTCCTCAGGTACTAAAAAACACATTTATTCCCTTACTCGTGTCTGTTTCATAATGGGAACTGAACTGTGATTTTGGTTCCTTTTCAGGTGGCTGCTACTGTTCTTGATGCTCTTTTCAATGCATCTAAAGCACCCAATTCTCTCTTTGAGGTACTTGTGTCAAAATCCAATCTTTTTGTTACCTTATAATGTTTTTGTAATTGTTTCTATCTGGGTTTTGGTTAAAAATGAGAAAGATGATATTTTTGTGTGGATTTGCTTCTTTTGGAAGTTGTTAGAGGATGTGGCGTGCAATTTAGTGAGAGCATGTTTTTGTTTTGTTATTAGGTGGCAGCTATTGTTACACAGCCACCTGCAAGAAGAGACAGGGGTAAAAAGTTAATGCCTTCACCAGTTGCTGAGTTTGCTCTTGATACAGGCTTCCCTTCAGATCTTATTTTCACACCTGAAAGAGCTGGAGAGGTAATTTTAGTGGTTTTTATTTGGGAATTTGAATTTTTTTTTTTTTTGAGTAGATTTTTTTTGCAATTTGCATGCTACCAGCAAGAATTTTCTGTATTAGGTCATTTTCTTACTTTACCTGCTGTTCTCCCTTACAATTCTGCAACTTATGTGGATGAGTCTGCCAATTAGCAGTCTGATAGGTTTTCATCATCCAAGAGCTACAAATACTGTTTTCTGCAATTAAGTTGGGTCGTACTCATTGGAAAATTATAGATTTTTATCATTTGAAACACCATGGAAGTGAGTGCATTGCATTGACAGATGTTTACGATTATAACTAAACAAATTAGGAAGATCTTGACAAGTTTATCTTTTCTATTTAGTAGTTTGTCCTTGTCATTGTCATTGAACTTAACTGGTTTTTTGGAACATGGGAATAAGTGAACTGTTATTCGCAGAGAATTCATATACTTTTATTTCTGTGTAGGATACATTTTTGTCCACTCTAAGAGCATTGCAGCCTGAACTTTGCATTACAGCAGCATATGGGAATATCTTACCAACCAAGTTTCTCAATATTCCACCAATGGGTTAGTGAGATATACTTTCTGCTAACAAAATTGAGAAATTTGTTTCTTTGCTACTTCTGGAATCAACATCTCATGTGTGTCAGTTGGACAGTTCTTACTTAGCTGTGGTATTTCCATGATGAAAATTCATTTTTTTTATAGTGCATGCGGTATGCTGTTTTTGTAGATTTAATTTCCATTTTATCCATAGAGGAATATAGGTTAGCTGTTTCTTTGACCAAATGAATTTGCATATATATGTTTTTATTATATAAGTTTGGGGTTGTGGGCATTATATGGTTCAATTGTGGGAGCTCAAGTTCTAGTAGGGATGGCAATGGGTAGTCAGGGGTCGGGTTTCTACTATATCCATGCCCTATCTATTATCAAACAGGTAAGAAATTTAGATGTCTGATATCCATATCCTATCAATCAACTTAAAATAAAATAGTAATGTGCGTGTGTGTGTGTTAAAAAATATATATGTTTTACATGTATATATCTATATGATACTAATGTATATATCTCGGGTTAGGTTTGGGTCGGGTTTAATAATATCCATATCTTATCCATTATCCTTCGGGTAGAACCCACCCATTTGAGTCTGTTCGGGTTGGTATCCATCAGGTTCGAATGAAATTGTCATCCCTAAATTCTAGTCTTAAGAGTAGCTATTTGATGCAAAAAAATGTTAAGCTTGAGATTGCTAAGATTTTCATTCTCTCCTCCTGTTTTTATTGATGCCTGTCTTGTTTATTTCCCTCACACTTGGGTGTGCCTCCTTTTGGTATCTTTAATGTTCAAATACTAGAGAACGGAAGGCAGTTGGTAGCTTTAACATATGCTACTGCAGAAACAGGGAAATTAATGTTTATCATCAGGTTTCACTTTCTTAACTGAACTTGGTTAGTGGTCTAGTGCATTCTGCTTAAGAAAATATGTTTATGATTGGTCTGTTTTTGCCCAAATTAAGCAATAATATGGAAAAGATGAATCTAGACTTGAGTCCTCATAAGCTCAAATAATCATAGTCAAATAGATTTGAATTTTGGTCCTTAATCTAATCAGTAGCTTCAAGCTTTTCAGCTAGTGACGAGACTAGAGTTATGCAATCACTAGTGAAGGCTATTGGAGTCCACCTTTTGACACAAAGCTAGTGGCCAGATGAATAATGTAATTCAGTATTTGGCAGTGCACATATATGTTGGTCTCAATCTGTTGTTTAAGTTAATCACTAACCTGCCTAATAGCACAGTGCCCAGTTTTTTAAGATAAAAATACCCTCATGTCTGGTTTGTGTAGAGATGTGAATAAAGGGAATGAAGAAGCAACTCCTATTTAAGAGCATGATTTAGTTGATGGTGGAAGAGAATATCTCTCTCCCTCTCATGCGAACAAAAATTCATGAAATAAGAAACAGAAGGGAAACCAAAAATAATAAAATATCTAATAGGAAAGCAATTATTTATGCTTGAGGAGAGATGTATGTTTAATATGAAAAAAATATATATATGGCTGGTAAATTCCATTGGTTAAAGGTTCTCACTGGAGAGGAATTGCAACCTCAAGATAGCAAATGCTTTGAACTCACAAATTTATCCTCAATTGAAATATCTTCATGCAGGGGACATGAGGAACATTTTTGTCTTAAAAAATCAGGCACAGTATTAGCCTGCTTAAATATTGAGTAGGTTAGGAATCCTCTTTGCTAATATATCTATTTTGATACAACAGCAATCATTTGTAAAATCTAAACTAGTTGATACTAAGGATCAAGCAATAGCTTTAACATAGAAATCTCAAAGTTTATCTTCGCAGTTACTCACACCTGAACTTTTATTTCTCAGGGACGGTCAATATACACCCAAGTCTTCTGCCACTTTACCGTGGTGCTGCTCCTGTTCAAAGAGCATTGCAGGTTCCTTATTTTATAGGCCATCCATGTTAATTTTATTAAGAGAAATGATAATTTAACAAGAATAAACGACAAGAATAAAGTCTCTAGAAGATTGTGACCCATTGGATAGTTTTTAATATGGGACCAATGGTGTGTCCCATTGATCTAATGGCTCATATGTATTCTTCAAACTTATTCTTGTTAAATTTTCTGAAGAAATAGAATAACTCTTGTATCAAATGCTTATCTACTCCCAGACTATGCAATTGCATTTATGAGTCTCTGCATTAGGATGGTGCTAAGGAAACTGGGGTATCATTAGCTTTCACTGTTCGTGCTCTCGATGCTGGACCTGTAATTGCCTATGAAACTCTGGAAGTTGATGATCAAATTAAGGTATGGATGGTGCTTGTCTGCGTTAAGAGTGGCTGAAGTTAGGATCTGTTATTTCATTGTTTTTTCATATCCCAATTAAATAACTTGATGGATGGGCTAGAGCTTTTAGCAAAAATATGCATGTTCCATTAAGAATCTTAGCTAGGTAACTACATGGAGTCCATGTGCACTTCCTGGTGGCACAGCTCAATCAGGATCTATAGATAGATGTTTTGTATGGTCCTAACTTCAGCATTTTTACATGAAGTAGCTGCAGTTAAACCCATGCACTTGCACTCGGTAGCTCAAGCCTCTATTGTGCAAGACAATGGTCCCTCAGAGTTTTAAACCAGTCTCCTCTGACATTTATCTTTCTCTATTTCATGCACTTGTACTCCAACAAAGTAGGGGTGGCAATGTTGACTCTAGTCTTTGCTGTCAGCTCATCCTTTCAAGAAACAGTTAATGAATTAGAATTATTTTATGTTAATTTTTAACTTGACTTGTAATTCCTTCTTCCAGAGTGTTTTAAGACTATCTTGTACATGCTTGCAGGCTCCAGATTTACTTGCATTGCTATTTTTGGAAGGTATTTCTGATTTCTACTTTTTATTTTATTTTATCATCATTGTAACTACTTCCTTATTCATGGCCAATCTATCAATCTTAAATTTGTACTTCAATAGTCATTTAAGTTCTTTTCTTTTCTTTTCTCTCCTTTTTATTTTTTCATTCATTCGAGTTCGTAATTATTCCCAACTCTGCATTATTCAACTAAGTTTATGATGTAAAATAAATTATTATACTTTATCCATCATGTATGATGCACTTATAACAGTCATATGATATCAATAGTCAAGTTTTTTTCTTCTTTGTTTATAAGTTATCAAAATTCACTTTGTGAGTGTTAATTTTTTTATGCATGACTAGTTTAGTAATGCATCAAGAGCAAAGGTTAATTGATTCGAGTTGAAGACATGAAAGATAAAGGGAAGACAAAAATGACACAATAAAGGAAACAAAAAAGTTACAAGTGTTATTAACATAAGCACAATATAGTTTTAGGTAGTGGCAGATGGTGAAATAGGATTTATATTGCTTAACCTTGCAGATGAAACAGGGCTTCCTTGAGTTGATAGATAAGAAATCACTTCGTAAATATTTCTAGTTTTTACACGTGATTAGATATGCAATAGCTATTCCTTCTATGTGAGTAGTTTGTATGATCAATGTTTTCTTTGAATCTCTCTTCCATATTTTTCCCAGAATGATTTCTTTATTACGTTGTCTGAGCTGAATTATGGGCTGTGGATCGCAACACCCAATTGAATGCACTTTTGAGTCAGGTAGTTCTGTTGATGAATGATCGCAGGATCTAAACTTTTGATTCATGAGCTCCCTTCTATACTTCACGGATCAGCCAGGTTAAAAGCTCAACCCCAAGATGATTCCAAAGCTACCTTGGCTCCAAAGGTTATCCCCCCACCCTTCCTGTTACTTTAGTTTTGAATTCCTTTTACTATGACTAAATACAAACAGCAATGGATCAATTAGAAAGAAGTATGGAATTCCCATCTATACTCTCTTGCAAGAATTTAAAGAGCTGTGATAAGGCTTCCTATAAGCTCTCTACTCTATGCAGATATCTGTTGAGGAGTCATGGTTATCCTTTGATCAAGAAGCTTCAGTCCTCCATAATAAGGTTAGCCTTCCTTTCCTTTTTCCTGTCAAATATGAATGTGTGGTGATTACATGCAACCTTTTTAGGTTCGTGCATTTGCAGGGTGGCCAGGGACACGGGCTAAAGTAGCAATTGTTGACGATGAAAATGATCGCCGCAATATTGTAGAACTTAAGATTATTACTACAAGAGTTTGCGACCGTAGCATTGTTCAGGGTGATGAAGCGGATGACATCACTTATGTGAAGGATTCGTTGGTGTTTCCATGTGGAAGGTCTACAGCACTTGAGGTCTGTTCAGCCATCACGTGTCATCATATATTTATTTTGTTGTTGATCTGCAATTTTTCTTTAAGACTATACTTTATGTGCTATCCCAGAAAATGTTTTAGAAAATCTGGTTTTCCCCCTCAAAATGTAAAATGGGAAAAAAAAATCTCTTTTAACAGTTGAAACATTGTTCAGGTGTGAAGGCATGTTATATTTGTCCAGATAAACGCACATGCCCCAAGCCTTTTTGAGTTGCTGATTTTGATGCTTTTTGTATACCAACCAGGTATTGGAACTCCAGCTTCCTGGGAAAAAGGTTTTTCGTGCAGCTGCCTTTTGGAATGGTTTGCGTGGTCAAAAGCTGAAGAAACTGTAGTAGAGAAAACATTAAATCTGGACGGCTACAAACTACATAAGCTGAGATTTCGGCTAGAGGTAGGGATTTCTTGAATTTTTTCACAGATAGCTTTTTCCTAAACTTTATTTGTCCCATGCATTCTGCATTGATGTAAACCAAAAGTGATTATTGATGTTTATGCAAAACTTCAACTTTGTTCAAACAAGAGCTGTATTGCATCATAGGTGATTTTTCACTTGGGAGCTCAGATGGCTCAATTGAATATGTTTCCATTGTACTGTTCAGTGTATTCCAAGTCGAAGGTTAGAAACTGTTATTGTAATCTATAAGATGTGAATTCTTTGGATCACATCATTCATTCTTTTCTTTAGCATATGCTCAATTGAATATATGATACTGTCCCAATTGGGAGCTCAGATGGCTCAGCTTTCTTCTGTTTTTTTAATTCGATTAAAGGTAGTTCAAAATAGAGACACTAACAAAAGAAAGACAGGAGAAAATTGAGGGCCGTTTGACTGTCCCGTGATATAATTTATTCTTACATATTTTATATTGGTACTTGCTGTGTAAGGCAATTATTCTGAATGAAGTCCTCGGAAAGTTTCCTTGCTATATTGTTGCTGGGATAGAATCATTTAACAATTTATAAATGTGTCACTATTTCGAACCCTCTTCTTCAGTGTCCCACATGTAATGATGAGTTTCTCCATTAACTTATTTGTGAAATTCAGTGTACAACTCAACATTGATTGGACAATAGATGCAAGCAGAAACAGATCTCTTTGGGATTTAATCTCAAAGTCCTATGATTTTGCTTATGGGAAATGAGCCATACAACAAAAACTCCAATCTGGTGTCATCTGTTAGCTCAGTGCAAAGAACCTCAGGCTAATTTTAATGTAATCAAATATTCGCATTATGGATGTTTGAATACGAGTGTATTGCCCTTGTCTGTGCTTGCATTATGAATGTTTCAATGCTGTGGATGAGATTGGCAGGTAGATCAACCAGCAGCCATTCAATCCATGTTAGCGGGGACATATTTTCTAACTGATGATCTGCATGTATTTCATTGTGATTAAACAGATATGTGAAGGATACAAATATGTTATTCCAGTTCAGTGGAGAATTGATTGTGTGGTTAGGATGCATTTCTCATCATAGATTAAAAAAACGAGAAAAAAAAAAACAATAAAGATGAGCGAACTTGTCCTAAGCATTAGAAACTGGAAAATGGTTCTCCTTTCATGTCATGCATGATTTGTTTTTGTTTTTCGAAGTCCTTGCAGTAGCTTGAGATGCTTTGAGGTGGCGTCCTGAAGCATGAAGAAAGGTCCAATAATGAAGAGCATAGTATCTAGGACATGGGTGTTGGGGCCCTTTCATGTTCAAACAAGAAGTTCCAAATATTGGATGGTCATCCATAACGAAATTAGATGCTGTTTTGCCTGTGGAATTGCTGAAAGAGCTTTCACGATCATAAGAAATAGATTCGTCTCGCTCGAGTTTTTGATAAAAGCATAAGATTTTTTTATTTTATTTTTGGTTTATTGAGAGCTTCAATGAGCTTTGGACTTTACAATGGAGGCCATCATCCCTCCTTATAATATAAAATCATTCTTAAATTTTACCTAACAATTTAATTTTTTAAAGTAGTATAGTTTTTTAACTTTTTTCTGTCTAATTATATAAAAAAGAAATTAATTTGATAGAATGTGTTGAAAAATAAAATAAAATCATTGGTTAGTCTCTACTGTGTAAATCATAAGAAATTTGAAATTCAAATATGTCAATTTCAACGTAAAGTATGGATTTTTTTTCATCATAAATATGGATTTTAATTTTTATTATCATAAATATGGCTTTAATTGCATGTTCATTCCTCACATTTATACAACCATATTAATATCTCTTATTTTTCACACTCCCTTATCTGTATATCCATTAATTAAATTAAATTAAAGAATAAAAATAAAAAATAAAATAAAAGGCATGGCTTTTTTACCTAATTGAGTTAATGACTTAAATCTTGAATTTTTCTTGTTTTTTTAAAAATGCACTTAATTATATTTTTAATGTTAGAAAAATTTAACCTAATCTACATTACAACGCGAACTACCAATCTAGTATTATATTTACAATGTAGTTTGACACATTGTGGACAACAATAGATGATGTCAGTTTTATTAAACCAGAATTTAAAATAAAAAATTTAATCTGGTAAACTCGTAAACTCGTGATCTATTAAATCAAGATTTAATTTGGATTAAGTTTTTAATTAGATTGGAAAAAATTAATCTAATTTAATTTGTATCAAAAACTAATTTGATTTTAAAAAAATATTAAAAACATTATTTTATTTTTTAAAAAGAAATTTTAAAACACCAACGTTTTGAATTGCTTAGATTGACCTGCCCACCCTTTTACCAAAGAATTAGAAATAAAACCCTAAAGGGGGGGGGGAAATTCCTTCTGATATTTCAAGCTCTGGAGTTTGAATAGAATCAACCGATGTTACAATTATTGGGGGATTATTTAATAAAGATAATTGGGAAAGCAAAGCCACGCTCATTGAAAAAAAAAAAAGAAAGCTAACAGAAAAGCACTTTACAATTATTTCTCATTCCATTAACCTGCAAACTAGATTAAACAAATCAATATCAAACCCAAAAGCACTGTTGCCCTTCATGATTTCTAGGCACTTTAGCATGGTTTGTGGGCAAGATTTTTTCCCCTATGGTGTATTGTTTTCTCCTTTTTTTTCAAAAAAAATCTCTGGACACTGCTTTTTCACACAGCTGCTTATACACGAGCAAGCAACTTCCTATATAAACACCCCAATGCTCTCTCTTAGTCTATATCATATATCCCTCTCTCTAGCTAGTTTGCTTTCTGATAAAGAGAAACAAGAATGGGAGCTCTTGATTACCTCTCCAACTTTTGCACTGTCACCAGCACAAGAAGCAAACGAAAACCAATGCAGGTACTCTCTAAACCTAGCTAGCTATCAACCCTTTTCACTTCTCTTTGCAAGTGTATAGTCTGTAAAAGAGAAGGCAGCCTTTCTCTCTTCTCTCTCTCTCTCTCTCTCTCTATATATATATATATATATATATATATATATATATATATATCTTTTGCTGTGTTAAATGTTTTATGCTGTGACCCTTTCCTTTCTTTAAAAGATGGCTTGTGTTATATTTCTCAGACAGTTGAGATCAAGGTGAAGATGGACTGTGATGGCTGCGAAAGAAGAGTAAAAAATGCTGTCACCTCCATGAAAGGTTTTGCTTTCTAGCTCTCTCCTCTTGTTTCATTCATTGAAGTTGATTCACTTTTTGGTCTGAGTGAATCATGGGTCTGAACAACCTTGTAATCAGAGAAAGCAATCACATAATGAAAAGGGCATGTAAGCTTTCCAAGTAAAAACAAAGGCATCTTTTGTTTAGATATCTACAATCAACGAAATCGGAAACAAATGAATCTGTTGTGACCTTGAGAGAATCTATATATCTTTCTTTCTTTGTTTTTTGGCTCAAATTATATTTTCTTTGAATTTTGACAGTGACAGTTCAATCTAACTACACAGCTTATGTTATGACAGGATCAAACCAAAGAATGCATGTACATATGGATAGAGGGTTATTGTCTTAGAAGATTAATTAAAAATCAGATAAAGTCTAAGCTGAAAAAAGGGGAGAAAGAGCAAAAAGAAAAATGCCATTAAATTTTAAGTTCTTGATATGAGATATATACTGAAAGAAGGAGGGAAAAAAAGGCAACCTAACCCCAGTACAAAACTTAAAGAGCATAGCAAAATTAGTAAATATCCCATCCGATCTCTCCTTGCTTCACCCACCTGCAATAATATTGTAGTTCTCGATTTATTTCACTCCTTCTTTTTTTAGCAAACACTTGCAAGTATATATAATTTTGCAATACATATACAGGAGTAAAGACGGTGGAAGTGATCAGAAAACAAAGCAGGGTGGTGGTTAGTGGATATGTTGATCCAAACAAAGTCTTAAGAAGAGTGAAGAGCACAGGAAAGGTAGCTGAATTTTGGCCATATATCCCTCAACATCTAGTTTACTATCCTTATGTTTCCGGTGCCTATGACAAGAGGGCACCGGCGGGCTATGTTCGCAATGTTGTGCAAGCTTATCCAGCCTCAAATGCTCCTGAAGACAACATCGTATCTCTCTTTAGTGATGATAATGTGAATGCTTGTTCCATCATGTAAGAGATTGCTGTCATGGATTTGTGTAAAGCAAAATGGGTTGCTATCTTTTTTAAAAGCAAGACCTCCTTCATATGTATGTATTTATGTACTATTTTCTATCTAGAAATGAAGCAAACCTAGCTATAAATGGGTCTGAAAGAGCATTAATCTCTTGATTTGTGATTTTCATTATGGTTAGGATGGTTTTTGCAGAAAGATTGGATTGATTCCGTTTGGCCACGCTATACTTAATTATAAGTTATGTATTTTTAAATATAATTTTTTAAAAGTATATATAAATGTTTAGCAAAGAACTGCTTGTTCTTAATTAGAAAGAACATCCACACAATCTCAGAAAAACAGGTGAAAGCTAATTATCAGAAAAGCATGTCTATCTTCTCTTAATTCTCTCATAATCAACTAAAGACTGTTTTTTTTTAAGCATAGTGGGATTAGAAAAACCCTAGTAGTGTATGTTTGATATTATTATACTTTTAAACCACACTTTTTTTTTGTTGCTTTTTGTTTATAAATAGTCTTTGATTAAGTGTGTATTTGATATTGTGTTATAGGGTATTTTTTAAATGAAAACATATTAAAATCATCCATGAAATACCTTAAAAACATATACATTTAATACTTCTTCAAGAAAAAACAATTTAAAAAAAAATTATAATACAAAAATAAACACCATGTAAACTTGTTTCCTTAATAAAACATATGGCGGTAACTATTTTGCTTTTAAATAATAAAAAAATACCTCTATCTCTAAAGTTGTATTGTTGTTATCGGGGAGTTTATTATTTTTTTTAAAAAAATATTATTTTTAAAAAAATATAACAATAAATTGTTAAATATTATTTTTATTAATATCTTTCAAGTCATAGCCAATAAAAAAAAACTAAATATGCTAAATTTCAGTGAAATGGGAAGCTTTGAACTAAAATAAGGATTTACAAGTTAGCCCATAAAAAATAAAAGAGAAAGAGAATCCATTAAAAAGGTGTTTTGGGGTTTTATTTAGGTATTGCTATGGTTGGATTGTATTTTAAAAAAATATAATTTTAAATTAATATTTTTTTATCATTTTAATATACTAATACTAAAAAAATATAAAATAAATATTATTTTAATATATTTTTAAATAAAATTTATATTATAAAGTAATATCTCCTGGACTTCCAACCAGGTTATAAATCAGGAAAGCAGTGAAATTTTTAATTTGTACCCAAGGAGAGCAGAAAGGGAAATGATGAGAAAGGTGTACGGACTCACCAAAACCATTAATTTTCTGACAGGTTTGCAGACAGCAATACATTAATGTGTTGAAGTTATACTAAGAGGCTTCTTTAACTGCCATGCATTAGGGGAATCTAATTCATCTGGGACTAAAATAATCAATTTGTCGGATTCTATTATGTTGATCATCATATGCTCTCGAGGATATGATCCATCTTATATATTTGTAAAACCAGAATTTTTAAATTTAATTAATGGTAGGGATTTGCATCATATACATGGATATTTATTCATAAATATAATTAAAAAATCCATTTGATTTTATGATAAAATCTAATCATTGATTTGGATTTAGTGGCTGAATTTTGTAAAAATGACCCTAAAAAGGATGAAAATGTCCAAATAAAAAAAAATTATTGTGCTAATCGATTAAAACATTGTTTATTTTTATATTAAAAACAGTATACAAATATGTTTTAAAAGTGTGTTTGTTTTAAAAAATATATTAAAATCATATTTTTTTTAGTATTTTTATTATTATTTTGAAGTGTTTATATCAAAAAATAATTATTTTAATATATTTTTAATTAAAAAATATTTTTGAAAAACAAAGTGTATCAACCACAATACCAAACACACACGAAATTGATTTACTACACACAAATTAGTTCGAATAAATTATAAGCATAAACTTCTCCGGCAGTTGAAGATGAAAAAGATCACCTTTTCTTTCTATCTAATCTCTCTAGATAATCTACATTTTGTCACTAGCTAGGTCGTAAGAACCCAACTTGTTTTTATAATTCCGATTCCAAAGGAACAAAATTTATTATTTTAAATCCTTTTTCTACATGAAAAAAAAACCTCTAAATATAGTAAAAAAACAACAACAATAATAATTAATAAAAAGTAATATTTGACAATTGAATTGGTGGAGAAATATTCAAAGGGCCGGGGGGACATGATCTATGGGATAGGAGACTTGAAGAATAAAGGTTGCTGATTAAAATACCTACATATATAATGGAATAACGCTATGTAAATGACATCGTTCATCCAAATTAAGTTGGAATCCATTGGAGCTATATATGAGATTGACGGTTGCATTTTCTTTGGGGTCAAAATAAATTAATAAATTCTTCTTTTAGAGAAATATGTGGTTGGCAATTATTGGTCGATCCCTCTTGCATGTTCTTCGTTCTCTTTTTCTTGAGTAAAATCGAGTGAAGAATTCTCCCCAAAATCACCAGCAATATGTTCTCTTTTAGGTGGCTTTTGATGTCAAAGCAAGAGATCATGTATTTGATTTTTTATTAGGAGATTTTGAATTTCTTTTTTTTTTTTGATAACCTGGGGTATTCGGGTCAACTTACGCGCACCATGATTAATCACCGGATCTACTGAACACCCTGCAAGCCCAGTTGGCAATTAAAACACCGCGGTAGTAACAGGTGTTAGAGTATGCAATAACTCAGTCAAATATCTGTTAAGAGAATCAAGGGAGAAGTTGAAGAAATCAGATCAGGATGACAACTGTGCAGCAAACAAATCACCTCCAGATTTTTCTCACTCTGTTGTGATTAAAACAACAGATTAATGTTAGCTGTAAATCCTTTATTTGTACTCCTTGATTTTCTATAATTGGTTACATGTAATACTCTATAAATACGTTGAATAAAAAGTAAATGATAGGCAAGCCAACAAGTTTAAACTCTCTCAGTCTTTTCTACTTCCTCTGTTTATTTTCATTTTACATGGTATCAGCTGGTAACAAGGCACACGCCTGATCCTGATACACGCTTCCGCTTTCAAACAAATGGCCTCTACCTCCTATGACCATGTCCAACTTCCTCACCCTACTATTCAAGCAAATGCCCAACCTGTCTCCCAAAAATTGGTTGGCCCCAACTATTTGCCTTGGAGCGTCCAATTCATGGTCTTTCTCAGGACTCATGATCTTGCTGATCTTGTGGATGGCAAGTGTATCTCCTCCATCAACATCTCTTTTAGATGGGACTACTAACCCAGCTTACACGGTGTGGTCAAAGAGAGACACATGTGTACTAAGTTGGCTATTAGCTTCTATTACAGAGAAGCTAGTCTCTACTACTTATGGAATGAAAACCTCAAAGTAAGTGTGGGATGCTTTTCACACTCGGTTTTCATCTACTTCCAGGTCTAGGATTGCTTTGTTAAAAAGGCAACTTCAAACCATCACTCAAGGCACTCGGTCTTGTAGTGAGTTTATGGAGGAAGCCAAGAATCTGGTTGATCAACTAGCGATTGCAGGGAAGGCTACAGATGATCAAGACCTGATTAGCTTTCTCTTGGGAGGACTTCGGCCAGTTTTTACTCCATTCATCACCTCATTCAATTTTGCATGTCGAGACAAAGATTTATCCTTTGATGACTTCCAGTGAACTCTTAAGCTTTGAGACTCTCATTGATGCACAAAACAACTCAACGTCTGAACAACACTATGCTTTTGCAATCACACATAAAAAGAAACCACAATTTATGTCAAGGAAGCCTAGGCCACCTACACTGACTCCCAAGCCGCAACTTCAGCAATCATCTTCCCATCCAAATAAAGGCAATCACTTTACTCCTACAACTCGAACCAATGACAGGCCAACCTGTCAAATTTGTGATAAGAGAGGCCATATTGCCCTTGACTGCTATCATCGTTTTGACTTCTCTTATCAAGGAAGATTGCCACCTGCTGACCTTGCTGCAATGGCTGCTGAAAGTCATTCCTCCTATGACCAGAATGTTTGGTATGCAGATAGTGGAGCCAATGCTCATATCACCGCACATGCAGCAAATTTAACAAACCAAACGTCCTACGAGGGTGCTGATACTGTCCAAGTTGGCAATGGTTCAGGTTTGGTTATCAAAAATACTGGTACTTCCACTCTGCATTTTGATCATGCCTCTTTCACGCTCAAACACATTCTTCATTGTCCAAATGCTTCTGCCAATCTTTTATCCATCAATCAGTTGTGCTTAGACAATGATTGTTATTTTGTGCTAACTGCTACTGATTTTTATGTGAAGGACAACAAGACGAATCGCATCCGCTTCAAGGTCGCGGTTGAAAACGGACTTTATCCATTTCTTGGACACCGAGCTCATCAAATAAAATGCGTTGCTTCACTGCAAAACTAGGCATACAAACATCTTTGGAAACTTGGCATAATCGTCTTGGTCATCCTGCCAAGTCTATCATGAATAGTTTGCGTCATTACTTACCTCTTTCTCATTCCTCAAATAAATTAGATTTTTGTCATTCTTGTCAATTAGGAAAAGCTACTAAACTGCCTTTTGTTGATTCTACCCGATACACTACAAAGCCTTTACAGCTTATTCACACCGACGTATGGGTCTCTCCAATAACTTCAATTGGTGGTTGTCGCTACTATGTTATTTTTGTCGATGATTTTAGTAGGTTTACATGGATGTATCCCCTGCGCTTTAAGTCTGATGTCTTTAATATTTTTCAGCAATATAAAGCTCTTGTAGAAAATTTGTTCTCTTCTAAAATTCAACAACTCCAATCTGACAATGGAGGAGAATATCTTTCCAATGATTTCAAATCTTTTTTAACAAAACATGGGATACACCATAGATTAGCCTGCCCCTACACTTCTCAGCAAAATGGACTTGCCGAACGAAAGCATCGACACATTCAAGAAACTGGTTTAACATTATTAGCTAAAGCACACCTACCAAATAAATATTGGACTGATGCTTTTCTTACTGCAGTTTTTCTCATCAATCGTCTTCCAACAAAAGTCCTTCATAATCTATCTCCTTACTTTGTGCTTCATAAAAAAATGCCCTCATATACATCTCTAAGAACATTTGGCTGCACCTGTTATCCTTACTTGCGACCATATGAAAACCACAAGTTATCTTTTCGCAGCAAACAATGTCTTTTTCTTGGGTATGCAACTCAACACAAAGGGTATAGATGCTTAGATTTGGACTCCGGCAGAATTTATATTTCCAGGCATGTAGTGTTTGATGAGAACTCCTTTCCAGCAAAGGATAACTGTTGCATTTCACCAGACCAACCAAGCACGGTGTCGACAGGTTTGTTTCCTATCTCACATTCCATTCCACTCCATTTAAATCCCAGTTCAAATCTGATTGATCTTGCTTGTGAAAACAATACCTCATCTTCTCCATTTACTACCTCATCCTTGCCTAATAATGATTCTGTAGCTTTACCTTTGTCTGTAAGCCCATTAGAGTCTAATATAGACATAAATTCTTATCCAGAACCTACCAATCATGATCCACAAGTACCTCCCCTTGAGCAACCAACAAGAACTATCCTCACTCGGTCCAAAACAGGGAATTCAAAACCAAAAGACTTTTCTGGATTCCAAATGTTTTATTCCACTCATCATCCTTTTCGTTGTTTGACTAGTATCTTAACAGAATCCGAGCCCATTTGCTATACACAAGCAGTAACACGACTTGAATGGAGACAAGCAATGGGATGTGAATTTGATGCTTTGATGGAAAATGGGACGTGGTCTCTCCGTCCAAGACCACCCGACAAACATGTAGTGAGGAATAAATGGGTTTTCAAGATTAAACGACACCGGATGGTAGCATTGAACGCTACAAAGCACGGCTTGTGGCAAAGGGCTTCGATCAAAAATCTGGAATTGATTACTTTGATACTTTTTCTCCGGTAGTTAAACCAACTACGGTTAGATTGGTTTTATCTATTGCGGTTCAATTCCATTGGCCTATAAGACAATTAGATGTCTCCAATGCATTCTTACATGGCATACTTGATGAAGAGGTGTATATGGAACAACCTCAAGGATTCATTGATGAAAGTCGGCTGATCTCGTGTGTCGTCTTCATAAGTCTCTCTATGGTCTTAAACAAGCTCCAAGAGCTTGGTTTCGGAGGTTATCTCAACAATTATTAGAACTTGGCTTTGAGGAATCCAAGGTTGATTATTCATTGTTTACGCTTTGCACTAACACATTGAAAATTTTTGTGTTAGTATATGTAGATGACATCATCGTCCTTTGGATCGACCATTCTGCCATCATATCTTTTATTGATGAGCTTGAAAGACCAATTCCATATTCGAGATCTTGGACAGTTAAGTTATTTTCTTAGAGTTGAAGCCCAGCGTAACAATGAAGGCCTTCATCTTAGGCAAGCAAAATACATCTCAGATCTTCTTGACAGCACCAAAATGCAAGGAGCAAAACCACTCGCATGTCCAACGACTTCAGGAATGAAGTTATCTTTGTATGATGGCACACTTTTACGGACCCTCTACCGAATACGGGCGTGTGGTGGGTGCATTACAATATTGCACCATTTCACGTCCTGATATTTCCTATGCAGTAAATCAGTTATGTCAATTTATGCATAATCCACGAGATACTCATTGGATGGCAGTCAAAAGGGTTCTTCGCTATTTAAAAGGTACAGTGGATTATGGCCTTTATTATGCCCCCTCTACAGTTGACATTCATGTTTTTTGTGACTCGGATTGGGCTGGTAACCCGGATGATAGAAGAAGCACAAGTGGATTCAGTATTTTTCTCGGGAAAAATTTAATATCATGGTGTGCCAAGAAACAAGGAGTTGTCTCACGTTCAAGTACAGAGCAGAATACCGAAGCATGGCTTTAGCCACAGCCGAAGCTTACTGGATAAGAATGTTAATCAAGGAGTTCCAACTATATCTTTACTCGCCTCCAATTCTTTGGTTAACAACATTGGAGCGTTGGCATTAGCCTCAAATCCTGTTTTTCATGCTAGAACCAAGCACGTGGAAATTGATTATCATTTCATGAGAGAAAAGGTAGTTAATAAAGATATTTTAGTTAAGCATATCTCCACGAAAGACCAGTTAGCTGACATATTTACCAAGGGACAAACAGCAAATCGATTTCAATTTTTGCGGTCCAAACTCATGGTTCATCAACTTCCCATCAGTTTGCAGGAGGGTGTTAGAGTATGCAATAACTCAGTCAAATATCTGTTAAGAGAATCAAGGGAGAAGTTGAAGAAATCGGATCGGGATGACAAGCGTGCGACAAACAAATCACCTCCAGATTTTTCTCACTCTGTTGTGATTAAAACAACAGATTAATGTTAGCTGTAAATCCTTTATTTGTACTCCTTGATTTTCTATAATTGGTTACATGTAATACTCTATAAATACGTTGAATAAAAAGTAAATGATAGGCAAGCCAACAAGTTTAAACTCTCTCAGTCTTTTCTACTTCCTCTGTTTATTTTCATTTTACAACAGGTATACACAGAGAGAATCAAACCCGAATGCAGAGGAAGAAAATAAGGACCTTTCTCCGATAGACCACGAACTCAAGTGCAATTTCTTGAAACGCATTAAGATTTTATGTTTCGTTTATAGTTAGAAAGCTTAATCAAATTATAATTAATACTCTATTTGTTTCACATGAAAAGTTTTTTTTATAAAATATTATATATTTTTCTCTACTTTTAATGTTTGATTCACCTTAAGAAAAAACTTGATAAATTAATAAAAAATATTTTACAGCCAAGAAAATAGTTTTTAAGTAGTTTTCATAAACCTTATAGTCTAGGAAAGTATATTTCATGTATTTTTTTTTTTTGCTTCAAATAAATGAAGCCAAAGAGTATAAGGTTTTAAAAGGCCAATTTTCCATCAAACAAAGAATTGCTTCCCAAACAAAAGGTCAAGGATTACATTTCTAGAAATCATAGTTACGAAACTCGGCAGTCTTGGACTAACTTATCTATTGATCCGGTTCTTAGACTAAGCTAAATCTTTTTTAAATCAGGTATATAGAATTAACCTAATGAAACCCGAGCGATCTAATCAAAACTTAGTTGAGACTTGATTATTTTTTAAAAAAAATTTAAAATGATATTATTTAAAAAAAAATTATAAAAAAAATAACCACAAACAACATTATTTTTTTAAAAAAAAAACCATTTACAAACTCAGATCATGACCGAAACCTTGAATTCTCCATGAGCCGGCCTGGTCTCTGAACTATGCTGGAATTATCAAGAATCCAAATACTGAACAGTTCTCAGGGAACTTTGGCTGAATTCTGTAAGTTCAAATTCTTCAATTTTCAACACAATCCCACAAGTTATGGCTTTAATCTGAGTGGAATGACGTCGTCACATTATCCTCAGAGAAGATAATGGTAATTATATTCATAAACCCATGAACAGAACACAGACATGAACATGATCTTTTTCTAATTTTGTTCCCTTTCGCTGCTTGTGGTTACTATGTTAATTAAAAGACAGGTGGCAAGAAAACAACCTAATGATTTTATAATAATTACAGCCGTAGATATGTATTTTTTTTCTCTAAATTTATACTATTCAACACCATCGTTAATATAATACGAAGAAGTTAATCCAATTTAACAATATAATCTCTTTGTCTAGCCGCTCAGAGCCGCTAAATATCATAACATAATCTCAATGAGAGGACAGTAATTAGTAGTTAATTCACATTGTGCCCAAAGAAGGAGAATGATTTTGGGAAGCACGTCCACCTCTTGTTAGGCACAACAATTGTTTTTAATGGCGAAAGAAGCTTCTGTGTGCAAGGAAGGGGCCTTTCAAGGCATTTTCAACACTGCTTTAGCAGTTTAATAAGCTTACTATTGGATCCACTTACCCAACATTCAATATTTAATTTTATTGTGAATTATCATATCAATTAAAGTAATGTTTTTCTTGGGATTCTAACAAAAGTGGTAACGCTCAGGATCATGCAGCTCCATTTTTTCTAAGAGGTCTTGGATTATATTTTTTTAATTGAAAAGAAAATTAAATATCTTGTGATAAGTCATTAAGAACAGGACTATGGTCAAGAAGGGGAGATTTTAGTTTAAATGTCACCTTCTGATTTGTCCAGTACCATGGGAAATTCTGGTGACCAAGGAGTCAAATTAATTGATTCAGAAATTGTTGCATTTGACTCTAATTATTGGTGGATCGCCTCATAGAGATAGAGAGATCAAACCTCAACAGGGATTAATTTTTTAAAAAAAGTATATATATAAAAAATCTAACGGTTTTTTTATCAAGTTTAATTAGATTAAATTTTATTGGGTTAACTTAAAATTTTAATAAAATCAAATTAAGTTATTTTATTTTATTTTACTTTAAATTTTAATTGGTTCATATTTCGAGTTAGCTGAATTTCATGTTAATCTGCTAAGACGGATACAAAATTTTGGAAATAACTTTTGAATGTTTTTTTCTAAATAACATTGAGCAAAATAAAATTTTATTTTCTAAAATAAAGAATTTTTAATTTATTTATCAAGATAATATATACTTCATGCATGCTATATAAGCATCATAATTATATATGATATCTAAAAAATATTTATGTTTGATTCCATATAAGCACCATGATTATTTATTAGATAAAGAATAAAGAGAAAACTGGATACTTATCACATTGGCTACAAATAACATCACAAAATTTTATTTTCTGAAAACCAGCGATGGCTTTGCAATGACCGTTGAAGTTTCAAGTATAATGATAAGATTGTATAACGCTTTTCAGAGGTTGTTCTTGCAGAAACCTCCATGAACGTGTACAAGACTTTAAGAAAAGATATATATATAAAAAATTAGCTTGCAAGTTTTTAATTCTTGTGAGAGTGTGAAATTATTCTGGATGGGTTAAAATTCAGAACTTCGTATCAATCTTATATCTAAGCATGATAGTTATTCGATGAGATCATGCTATAAAAATGAAAGGAACTAAAAGAAAAACTACTCAGAAAAATTCAAAATCCATTGTGATGAGATCATGCTATAATCGAGATTGCTAAAATCCCTTCAACTCTTCAAGTGCTCTCTCGTTCTCAAGCATGTCCGAGGCAAAGCACAGTTTACACACAAAGGCACAGATACAGAGTTGAAATGAGCAGGAAATGGGGTGAATCCACTGAGTAAAAGAAGAGATGGGTTAATTTTGTAGCACAAAAAGGGTATGATTTTGTGTGATGCAATCAGCAATGCAGTACTGTATATATTGCTACAAATCTGGAAATTCTTCCAGGCTCCTTCATAAGCAAACTAGGGTAAAATATCTTTTGTCCATTTTCTTCAACCTGTATCTGAAAATTTGTAAAACGATCTGACAGACTGACACCGTCAATTTGCTTAGATGCACAATCTTCATGTTTTTTTTGTTCTCTGTGTATAACATGATACTAGCTAAAATGTGTTGGAAAAAATATTTCTATCGCCAAGTTAATGGCATGCTTTAACAATTTATTTAGAGCCAGTAATTATTTAGTAGGGTCTGTTTTTGCGTTATAACATTAAATTATTTTTCATATAAAAAAGTATTATATTATTTTTTTTAAGTATTTTTAGATGATTTTTATGTGTTAATGTTAAAATTTTAAAAAAATCTAATAAAACATTATTTAGAAGAGGATAAAAAATAAATATAAAAAAATAAAATGTTTTGTTTGAAAGATAAAAATAAATTTATTTTTAAAATAATTTTAAAGTGAATTTATCTCATTTTAAAACAATGACAGGGGAACTTGTCTCTTTTAACCCACACCAAACTTCTTCTTTTTTTTTATGTGCTAGCTAGTTAATCATGATATAAACAAGTGTAATTAAGAGCATGTATAGCTTGTGAATTTTGAACTTCTACGAGCTAGGCATCGTGCATGGAATCTCTTCCTAAAACATAATATTATTTTAACCGAGCGAAGAACTGGGGCAGCATGTTGCTCTTAAACCACAGAGAAATGAAGGATTAATAATTAGTTATAATGGTCTAAATAAACTCAAAAAATACTTCATAACTTGGAAATATCACATGTGAATTGCTCGAATGTAACTGGAATCTAGCTCTTTTTCAATTCAATCAAAGGGAAAATTAACCAAGCTGTAGATTGTCTATCCAAAGCATCTAGCTATCTTTATCATGGCTGTCCAATCTGATTTGGAGATTAACCTGAAAAAAATTCTAGGTTATTGATCATGGGATCAAGCCGCAAATCATTGATCAATTTGGATTAGTTTTTTTTTATCAATTTGGATTAGTCTTTTTATTAAAAAAAAATAATGTTTCATTCTTTTATGTTATTATTAACTAATTTGATCAGTTTCGTTGGTCAATCAAGTAATTAAATTTTTTATTGAGTCAATCGAGTTTTGCTAGATAAATATCTTGTTTTATTTAGTAAAAACTCAATTCAGATTAGGTTCCGAGTCTTGGATCTAACCTGAATCAACCTGTCTAATTAGATGAGGTCTAACAACACAAAGTATTCATGTTCAGTTAACAGAGTTTGTAATCCTCCTCTACATCCTATTTAGAGATGATAATTTAATTCAAAGTCGATGGATATTGACATAACCTGATTTGAATGGATAAGTATTTTTTGAACCCGGTGGATAATGGATAAGGTATAAATATTGTTAAACTCGACCTGAAACCTACCCGAACCTAACCTGAAATATATATTTATATTATAAAAATATATTTGCAAAATATTTAGATTTTTCTAATACAATATGATATACACACACCTTAATATTAGCATAAAATACATGTGTATATACATGAATAATATTTATCATTTAATATACACATACATGCTTCAAATATATATTAACTATTTTATTTTTTTATTAATAAATAATAATAGATAATATATATGTATTAGATACCCCCCAAATACAATGAATTTATGAATATTTAAGTTTCTTACCCCCGTTAAAAATAAAATATAAATATAAAAAAATGCATTCCGCGGTTAACCATTGCCATCACTAATCCTGTTCTTCTAACTGATTTCCTTTTTTTCAAGAATGGAGGTCCATCAGTCGATATAAAAAAATCGAAAGCCAAATGCCCATAAAGTTCGAATGTGCTGGAGATGGGCCATAATGTCCTCTCTCATATATTTTCCTTTTACCCCACAGAAACTGCTTCCAAGAATGACACAATTTGTCTCTCTAGGAAAATAAATAAATAAATAAATATATATATATATAATTAATTAATTAATTCATAAAAGTAAAGCATAAGATAATGGATAGTAAAGGAAGTCATAATTGCCGTCCACACCCTAAAATCATGATTGAAGAAAGGAAGACAGTTCCGTCCAGCTAAATTGAAGAAAGGATGTCCCTTTTGAGCATTGAAAAAGAAAAGAAAAAGGCCTCTTTCTTTCAGATAAGCCCATGGAAGGGCCCAAGAACCAACTATGCTCCTCATGATCAACCTTCACCTTTTGTGTCCTTGATGTGTCTTCATAGGAGACCTCTGGAAGCTTTTAGCTCAGGTTTCAAATTTCCAATTTTACCCTAATTTTCATTGCTCCTGATTTATTTCTCAGTGTGTTTGTTGCTGTGAGGTAGTGTTTTTTTAAGTAATTTTTATTTAAAAATATATTAAAATAATTTTTTTATTTTTTTATATTAATACATTAAAATTATTAAGAACAGAACTAAAAAATTAATTTAATAATGTTTTAAAACAAATATATTTTTAAAAATAATTTAAAAACAGAAGATACCATGCGACCTTATTAAATAATTAAGTGTAGGACTCCTCAGTTATTTATTTTAATTATTATTGTTATTATTTTTTAAAATGGAAGAAGGGTCTCCTAGAAAGTATATGATTAAATGGCCCATTTAAGGGTCTGGTGGGCTGGATGTCTTCTATGATTTGATGAGCAGCAAGAGTTCGAATGTTTATTTATTTTTATGTTTTAAAAATATTTTAAAAAAAATTTAAAATTTTTTATTTTTTTTTCAAATTAATATTTTTTAGTGTTTTTAGATCATTTTAATATGCTAATATTAAAAATAATTTTTAAAAATATAAAAATATATTATTTTAATATATTTTCAAGTAAAATATATTTTAAAAAACAATTATGATTACACTTTCAAACAACTCAAAAACTAAAATAATTTGTGATAAGTAAATTTCAAAAAGGTTAAAATATCATATGTGTGTATAACGCATAAGTAGAAGCCGGGGATTGCTATTATGCAGATGTTCAAGTTTTGGTGCAGCCGTGATGGCATTACAACCATTAGATTTATTATTTATTCAAATCCAATGAAATGCACCCGCGTTCTACCGAGATTACAATCCAATTTATTCAGGAAGCTATGTTTTACACTAGAAGAAATATATAATATAAACTTAGATTATAAACTTGAATTATAAAATTATAAGTAATTGTTTTAACTATATATTGATATTCAAGTTAAGAAATTAAATTATATTTTATTATAATTAATGAGTAATCTAAATAAAATGAGAAATAAATAATATGAATCAATAAATTAATGATACGGAGAAATTAAAAGTTTCAGAACAAAATTTTTCAATACAGGAAAATCACTGAAAGGTAGGAAGCACACATAAACCTAGTAACAACCTGATTGTTCCGATCACAATAAGTCTTGATATACCTCTTTTGAGTTACAAACTAATAAGTTTAAATTAGTAATTAACTAATATAAATTCAATAATGAAATAAACTCCTAAACAATATCTAATGCGTTAGAAAAAATTCAAATTAAAAATAATTATAATAAATTAAAACAATAGAATAATAAAAAAAATCTTCATGTTAAAATTACTCCATGTAGCTTGAATCTTCAATTTTTACATATTTTTGGCAGATTTGAGTTCTAATTTCAAACATGTCATTCTTTATCGTTTGGATGAATTATTGGGCCTAAAGTATATGGTTAAAAAGTTTCAAATGTCTAGTTTCTATCCCAACTTTAATCGAAGCAAAATCCCATCGGTAGTTTCAGATATGTCACAAACAGTACACGAAGATCTTGTTTGACATATTTGACAATATTAGTTTACTGACTTTGATCCTCTGAAATATTATGTTTCCTAACTCTATTTTACCTAAACATTTACCACAATATATTTTCATGTATCTAATATTTCCCTGTAAAATTTCAACTATATCCAATATATACAGTTTGAAAGATATACTCAATTTCGCAAAACTAGTCAGTAGACATTTTAAGGTTAAATTTGGACCTGATTTGGTTCATATCACAAATTTAGTAAACTCGTAAAATCGGATCGAGTTTACCGATTTTGCACAAGTTAAATCCGATTTTACTGATTTCAAGTTTTTAGTCCGATTTAGCATGTTACGATTTTATGAGTTAACTAGTGATTTTAACAACAATGCTAAGCACTATAGACTATAGTTAATAAACTCGGCCTGGTTTTATGGGCTGATTCTTGACTCGAAATATAGTCTGGGTCGGGTTTTATAGGAATTAAGAATACTAGGCAGGAAAAAAAGTCCAAATTTATCAAAACAGAGTATATGTGAACAGCAAAATATTACCCTAGAATTGATTCTGATAGACTGTTTCTCGTCAGATGCCAGGAGGGCCAATCATCATTTCTTCATCTCTGCCAAGAACCCAAGGACTGGATTTCTTCACTGTTGATAACAATTTTAGGGATGTGAGCTATATTCAGCCAGTCCTCTCCTGTTTCCTTCTTGCACCGCCTCTCCAGATTCGGACATTCTTCAATTTCCAACTGCTTGAGCATGTTAAGTCTCTTTACTCCATCCGGCAAAGACATCAAATCAGGGCAATCCGAGATACGCAAGTGTGAAAGTGACATGAGATGTCCAATCTGATTTGGCAGAGAAGAAATTCCCTTGCAATCACAGATTGTCAGAGATCGTAGAGAAGTGAGATGTTGGATACTCTGTGGCAATGAATTCAGCTGTGAGCATCCATGAATATACAAATGCTCGAGGGCGGTCAGGTATTGCACTCCCTTGGATAAAGAGGCCAGTTTATCACAGCCTAAAACATGTAACCGGCGAAGAGAATGTAAGCCACACAATCCATTAATTGGCAGAGATTTTAATCCTCCACAACTATTTATATGCAGTGACTCCAAAGAATTTAGGTTCTGGAGACCTTCTGGCAAGCTTTCAAGTTCATCACATTCTATAAGAAACAAGCGTTTAAGAGCAAATAGATTATCAAGCTGATTTGACAGTGACTTGAGATTTCTCAGCCTAACAATTTCCAAGCGCCCAAGGACTGCGTGGTTTTTCACCATTCCATCAGGAAGATGTGTCAAGTCACAGAAGTCCTCAATACGAAGGGAGGTAAGAGAAGTAAAATTCCTGACCGATAAGAGTGATGCAGTACTGCTGTTCTTGATTTTTAATGTTCTAACAGATGGTATGGCTGGCAAGTCCACCAGCTTAGCACAATTACAAACTGTTATCTCACGAAGGCAAGGAAAACTGTCTCTTCCAGTTCCAGCTGTATTTGTCCATGCCTCTAAGCTCTGCATGGAATCTAAAGTCAGACTCTCCAGTGATGGGAATGGTATTTCCTCATCTCCGTACACATCCCTGCTAATATACTTCAAACCTTTCACACTGTTCAGACGAAGGTTCTTAAGGAATTGTAGTTTCCCGAAAGGTGGAAGACGCTCACACCTGCAACACTCTTCCACTGATATTTGCACTAGATTTGGTAGAAGCAAGTCCATCATCCAATTTGGAAATTTTATGCCTTGATATCCACTTATGCATAGCTGCTTTAGATTTGAATGGGGTTGGAGACCACAAAGAACCTCTTCACTTCTTTCCATGCTGGCGTTGCTGCTTATTTCTCTTTTCCAAGATAAATTCAGTGACTGCAGATTTTTCTTCCCCATCAAATTGGCATCTCTGGCTTCTGTTAAACCTTGAATATTATCAAGATTCTTGATCCTCAATTCACCCCCAAGAAAATTTAATCTATTTAGCTCCCCTATGTTGTGACCATCATGCTTGCCCACAATGAACATGCTGAGCTTTTGCAGGCAAGTCAGTTGTCCCATTCCAGCTGGCATACACCGAAGTTCTTCACAACCTGTGATGTCAAGATACTTGAGATTTTTCATGTCCTTCATATCTTTGGGTAACATATGAAGGACTGTACAATTTCTTAGAATCAGAGTTTGCAAGTTTTGAAGAGAAATGGTTGATTCAGAAGTTTATGGATGAAGGAGCCAGAGACATCTAAATACCTTAGATGCTTCAAATTACAAATTGATTCAGGCAATTTCGTAACCTTTATAGCCAAGGCCCTTAGATACTTTTGTCTAGAGAAGTAGGGATGAAGATCCTCACTCCAAGGCTTTATGTTGTCATCAACATGAGTCACCAAAAATGAGCGCAGTGACCGAGCTTCGAGGTCCTTGTCATCAGGAGCAGATACCAGTGATCTCCCATAAAAAGCCACATGACGAACTGTTTCTGAAATTTGCATCTTTTTATTGCCCGCAATCAAAATGCATTCATGGGACGTAATGGATTGTGCAAGATCATGGATGAGATCGTGCAGTTTACATGTTATGTTTCCCAATCCATCGTCCTTCACATCCTGAAAAAATGACCTCCCAGCTAATTCATTGAAAATATCATGCCCCATGCCATGTAAATCCATTTGCCCTTTGCAAGCAATAAAACCATTTGCCATCCATAGAGTTATGAGCCGGTCCTTCTCCATGACATAATCTTTAGGGAATATGGAACAATATGCAAAGCATTGCTTCAAGTGTGGAGGTAGATTAATGTAACTTAATCTCAAGGCAGGCAAAATGGTGCTTCCTTCTTGTCGTAGGTCCCAAATCTCACTTTCTTTGACACATAACCACTCATCTTCATGTTTCTTCAACCGCATCAGGTTTCCTAGTGCTTTTATAGCTAAAGGAACCCCACCACACTTCTTAACTATCGCCCTTCCGATTGTCTCCAAGTGCGCATACTCCTCTCTCCTCCTCATCCCGAACGCAAGTCGCTCAAACAAATGCCAAGAATCATCATCGGATAATCTTTCCATATGCAGACATAAAACTGGTTCCATTTTAAGAGCAACAATCTCAACACGGGTAGTTATTACAACAACACTACCTTTAGCTCCACACCTTAGTAAGTCATTCAAACTGTTCCACTTGTCATGGTAATCATCCCACACATCATCCAGCACAAGCAAAAGCTTCTTTCCACGTAACTTCTCTTGAAGACGTCGCTGCAAGGGATCAAGCTCTTTAATGTCACAAGGGCTATTTTCAACAGACTCTATCATGGCTCTTGTCAACCTTCTAAAGTCCGAATCATTAGAAACACATACCCAAATTCTCAAGTCAAAACGCCTCTTCACCCTATCGTCGTTGTTGATTAACTGAGCAAGAGTTGTCTTTCCAATTCCACCCATCCCACAAATAGCATAAACAGAGAGATCATTTGAAGTGGTGAGCAATGAATGGATTAGATCTTCTTTCTCCTTGTCTCTTCCATAAATTTTAGATTCATTCACGTAGGAGCTAGTCACTCTCCAATCAAAGCTGTCCACCTCTACGTCCCCAACTCCCTCTCTTAGATGGAAGTCATGCCTCTCCTTGGCAATGGCATCTAACTTTTCTCTTACAGTTTTCAATCTACGTGCCATTTTCACTCGAAACAAAAGTGGATTATGGGCAAGAGAAAAGAAGGATCTTACTCGGTTTTTGAGATCACTTTGCTGCAAATGCCTTTGAGCTTCAATGGTGAACTCATCCAGCACATCATCAGCATCATAAGCAGCATCCTTAAGGTTGATCAGCCACTGCTTTATAGCCTCATTCTTCCATTGCTTCTCCTCTGCATCCCGGACCACAGCTTGAATCATTGTGAAGGTGCGCTTGAGATTCTCGTGCTCAGTCTTTAGGCCCCCAACAACTCCCAGTTCTTGAAGCACTGTTGAATTCAAGTTGCTCAAGACTGTAGCCACAAGAGCAGAAACAAGTGCATCAGCCATAGCCTCTTGTGTTCTTCCCTTTCTTGGAAAAACAAAAATATAGAAGTAATGAATATGGATATGGATCGATATATATGGATATGGATATATCTAGAATATAGAGATATCTAGAATATGGATAGATATGGATATGGAGAGAGAAGCGCGGTGTGGATGTTACATGTGAGTGCTAGGAAATTCAGAGTAAAACTATTTAATTTTGTCTTCACATGTCATAGAGAATGCCGGTGGTTAAAGGAAAATTAGAGCCTTCGTACTGGAAGAACTGGGACTTCTTCAAAGATTCATGCATTGAATTTGTCTCTCTCTATGATGACTCAAACTTCTTACTGAAAAATCAAGGAAAACTAATGATGCTGTACATAAACAAATACAAAATTAAATTATGATAACCTGGGAGTGTTCTTTAAAGTATTTTTATTTAAAAATATATTTTTTTAATTTTAAAAAAATTATTTTTAATATCACCATATAAAAAAACAAAAAACAAAACAAATAATTTTAAATAAAAAAAATTAAAATTTTTGAAAATACACGTCCAATTGCATTCTCAAACACGCTTTAAGTGACCGTTAGAAAGTGTGGTAAATATTCCGTTTAAAAATGTTTTTCACTTGAAATGCATTAAAATAATATTTTTTTTATTTTAAAAATTTTATTTCTGATCAACATATGAAAATAATAAAAAAACATAACAAAAATAATTTAAAACAACACAAAAATTCAAAAAATAATGAAACAGCATTTCGACTGCTGCAACACTAACAAGCCTTAAAGAGGTGTTTGTTTTTGCAATAGCATCGTGTTTTTTTTAAAAAAATAAATCTTTTTACTTTAAATTAATTTTTTATATTTTTAGATTTTTTTAATTTGTTAATATCAAATATAAATTTTAAAAAATAAAAAATATATATATATTATTTTAATACTAAAAAAAAACAATTTAAAAAATAACTAATACAGTAACAAAAACTAACTGAAAACGCCCTTCGAAAATTGTGGTTTCTTTTTCTTCGTTTTGGTAATACCAAAGTAGTAGTTATACTATAGTGTATAACAGAGGTCGAAGGTGGAGGCTGCAGATGCCACCCACCCGCATCTTCGGTAGAAAATGAGATGATCGGACTCAAAGCTAACTAAATTGACTTGAATTAATTTAATTTTTTTAAGAAAATATTATTTAAAAAAATATCTAAACTTTTTTAACTAAACAGTACTAGTCCAAATCTTATGTCATCATGTTATAATACCAAATCAGTTCAAGTTTCAAAACCAGGAAAGTAAGTAATTTAATAGCCTATTTGTTTTTGGAAAAAAAATAAAAAGTTTATTTTATTTTTATTTAAAATTATTATTTTTATATATTTTTTATATTAAAAATAAATTTTAAAAAACAAAAAAAATATTATTTTAATAAATTTTAAAATAAAAAATATTTTAAAAAACAATCATTAATAAATTTTATAAGAGATCAGCATGCAAGGCAAGTAAGATACTTTAGATAATGAAAGGTAATACTGAAAAATCAGACTATTCATGACTTTCGAAATGAAAGCAACCGAGGAACTAAGCAGGAATTTTCTGATATGCTAATAACTTAGTCACCAGGTCTGCCTAAAATAAAATAAAAAAACCTGGAGTCATGCATCCTTTACCATGTACCATATAAATCTGATTCTACTTTGCAGATTGAGGAATAAAAAACACTTTTGTGTTTGGAAATGTAGTTGGAGTTGATTTTTAAAGTGTTTTTTACTTAAAAAAAATATTAAAAAAATATTTTTTTTATTTTTTAAAAATTACTTTTGATATTAGCATATCAAAAATATAAAAAAACATTAAAAATATAATAATTTAAAATAAAAAATAATTTTTTTAAAATTACTTTTGAAATATAAAAACCAAACCAGAGTAAATCTTCTTGCCAAGTGATGACTCGGCCATAACTGGCCTAATGCTTGCTCGGGTCATGTTTCAACAATATTTCCCTCATCGACTTCGTGGCTATCTCGAAAAATATAGTCATAAGTTGTTTCCTTTCATGAATTCACGAGTGAGCGTCTCAAGCGCAGCGAGGCCTTTTCTGCCATTCAAAACTATCTCAGCTCCAATTCTACAAAGAATGCTAAGAGACTCAAGGCTGAGGCTGTCCATAAAAGCCAGTCTATCATCGTGATTGCCTGGAAGCGTGGCTATCTCCTTTATGGCCCTCCGGGAACTGGCAAATCGACTATGATTGCTGCTATGGCTAATTTCTTGGGTTATGATGTTTATGATCTTGAGTTGACCACAGTCAAGGACAACAGCGATCTTAGGAAGCTATTGATCGAAACCACTGGAAAATCTATCATCGTGATTGAGGATATTGATTGCTCACTTGATCTTACAGGACAGAGGAAGAAAAAGGAGAAAGATGAGAATGATGCCGAAAGAGAAGGTTCCAATTTCTAAGAAGAAAAAGGAGGCTGAAGAAGAGGGCAATCGCACTGGTAAGGTTACTTTATCAGGGCTTTTGAATTTCATCGATGGAATCTGGTCAGCATGTGGGGGAGAAAGAATTATTGTGTTCACTACCAATTATGTGGACAGACTGGATCCTGCTTTAATAAGGAGGGGGAGGATGGACAAGCGTATATAAATGTCATATTGTTGCTTTGAAGCATTCAAGGTGCTAGCCAAGAATTATTTGGAACTCGAGTCCCACGAATTGATTGGAAAAATTGAAGAGTTGTTGGGGAAGACAAAGATAGACCTGCTGATGTTGCTGAGAATCTGATGCCAAAGTCAGACGAAGAAGACGAGGAGACTTGTTTGAAGTGTTTGATTGAAGCTCTTGAGGCTTAAAAGGAGAAAGCAAGAAAAAAGCCCGAAGAAGAAGCAATGTTAAAGGCTGAGAAAGCAGACAGAGAATGGTGAAGCATCTTCTTCCAAGGAAGAAGTGGCAGTAAAAGTGGATGGTGTCACCTCATCCAAGGAAGTGATGCAGAATGGTGTCATTGCTCAAGGTTAGAGTGGAGAGACAGTGTCATCACCTTGAATACCCTTATTAGACATTTGATTATGCAGGAACTTAGAACACAGCACAGTTGCAATGTAGTTGCTGTCAAATAAGTTTGATTAGCCGTTGTAATTGGATTACTTACTGCATAATTGCCTATTGTTAATTTTCCTGGTAATCTATCACTATTGTTAGTCAATTTTTAAAACTGTGCCACCTGCTTCTTGTAGATTCCAAATCACCCACTGGGTTTCACCTTTCTTTGATTATATAAGATCATAGAGATAAAAGATGCTAAAGAAGACAGTGTTTAGTAAATGGGGCATTTTCTTTTTGCTGTTGATCATCCTTCTTCACCCTTAGATTCCACAACTCCATCAACTGTCCCTTTTTCTTAAATATTCCTAGAGCTGATAGACATCCACTAACGCAAACAAAACAAGAAATTTTCAAGAGTTGGAGCCATAATTGAACAGAGTTAACAATACTGCGACTACTGCGGTATTTCATTTCTACTATAGAAACATACAGATCAAGCGTAAACCCTAACCCTAGAGACATACTTGCATACTAGAGAAACAGAAAAAAAAAAAAAAAAAAAAGAGGCCCAATTAACTACATGAACAGAAGAAAGTACATAGCTAATCAAGAACTAGTGAACTTAGTGACAGCCTTAGTTCCCTCAGAAACAGCATGCTTAGCCAACTCTCCAGGCAAGACCAACCTGACAGCAGTCTGGATCTCCCTCGAGGTAATCGTGGGCTTCTTGTTATACCTAGCAAGTCTTGAGGATTCCTGAGCAAGCTTCTCAAAAATATCATTAATGAACGAATTCATGATACCCATCGCCTTGCTTGAAATCCCAATATCTGGATGAACTTGTTTCAGGACCTTGAAGATGTAGATCTTGTAGGTCTCTGTGCTCTTCTTCACCCTCTTCTTCTTCTTGTCTCCAGCTACTGCTGCTCCGCCTTCTTTTGGGAGCTTCTTGCCTGCCTTTGGCTTCTTCTCTGCAGGGGCTTTCTCTGCCACTGTCTTCTTCTCCTCCGCCGGCTTCTTCTCCGCTGGCTTTTTCTCTGCTCTTGGTGCCATTTTTTCTCGAAGGCGACGAAACCAGAGGAGGAGAGGCTAAGAGAGTTTTTTGTTGGTGATGACTTTTCGTGCTGTGATAGTGTTGTTTCTTCACTTATATAATAGGAGGCGGGTAGTGTCCTTGTGTGGTTGGTCGTTGCTTTTTATATGGATCGATGACGTGGATGGTTTCCATCGTTGGATTAGAAAAGGGTAATTTATCAGTCGGCGGTATAGATTGTTTGATATAGTTCCATAGTAGTCGTTAACACAGATTGCTGACATGGACGAAACAAGTGTCACGGAATTAATTATTTAAAGTTGAGTTTCGTATGAATTTTAATTTTAATTCTTTTAACTTTTAACTAACGAGGGTGTTTGTTTTGTGTTTAGAAAGTGATTAATAAGTGTTTGCTAACAAGTAAAACGCAGGTTTAGAGATGTGGGATCCATGTGTTAAGAGGTTGTTTGTCTACACGGCAACGACTGTGTTTGGAAAAAAATCACAAAAATAAACTATTTAGTTACTTTGAAACACAAATTATGTTGGTGGGATCCATGAATATTTTTCGTTTCAACCGCAGGGTAGCAAAAAGCACCTTCAAGCTGCGGCTTGATAGATGATTGTGAGGAATGACTTGGTTAACCAATGTTGCCTCCTCTCCTCTATTCTTTGTGCTTGCTAGATTCTCTCCCCTGCTTCACTCTCTGGTCTAGGGGACACAGTTGAAGACGATGTCCTTCTCTTTCTCCTTCACCTTCAAACTACTTCCTTGTCTCCATTGTTCACGTTGTATGTGAACAGTGGAGAGTGACCAGCCTTCCCCTTCACTGCTCACCTGCGCTGCTCTTTCCCTTCCCCTGCCCCTTCACTACTCACCTGTGTTGCTCTTCCCCTTCCCCTAAGCTCCCTTTCCCCTGCGATGCTCTTCCCTTTCCTCTTCTTCTTTGTTTGGGTTGCTCTTCACTATTCTGTAAAGTGAACAGTGGAGATTGTCTCCATTGTTCTGCGACCGGGTATGCGTTGGACCGGTCCGACCCAGTAAAATAAAAAATTCCAACAAAATTTCTCATATATTGTATTTTATTAAAAGAAATTAGTGTGTAACATTAATCAATGACACTACATAATTTCATTAGACGGAGATCGCTTGATGACGTAGCATTTGCAGAATTTGATCGCAATCTCAATTTTGTTTCGATGATATTTTACATGATATTGTTGCATGATCAGGAAGCCATGGAAACTGTAGTCCTTATCGGATGGATTTCGTATGTGATAGAATTACAAATAGTTTAAAGGAACAATAAAAAATATTTTATATAAAGTATTGTTTATTTTATGATGTAATAGCAGTAGTTAAGTTTACAATATTGAAATTAAAAACCATCAATATAAATATATATATTTTTTAGTTATTTTATAACCTCAATTTCAACAACAGTTTTAACCAAACATATATAAATATCAAACCAACCTCAACCAAAAGTACTTTTTATAAAACAATTTTTTTCAAACTACAATCACAATAGCTACCACATTACCAAACACATTAAATTATAGTTCAACCACATGCTAGTGAAAAGCATGTGTTACTCGTTCCTAGAACTCCATTGCAAAAAAGTAATAAGCCTAGAATACCATTTAATATTTTTACCAAATATATCTTTATCGTCTCTTTTTTCTTTTAGTTTTCTTGTTAGGATCTAGTTGAAGCACTGTTTTTTTTAGATCATTTTGATACGCTGATATCAAAAATAATTTTTAAAAAATAAAAAATATATATTATTTTGATACATTTTCAAGTGAAAAGTACTTTGAAAAGCAACCGCAACCACACTCACTCCCAAACACATGAAGACTTTTATTGTCCACGTGATTCAAATTTACACCAACCTCTTCCAACATTAACCAATGTTTTCATCATCTTTTTTTTTTTCCGGTCACAAACCACCACAAAGTACACAAATCAAAACCAGATCTACACCAACCATCCTCTGCTCCACGACAAAGATCAACAAAAACCAACACCAGATCTATTATTATTAACTATAATCCCTTCTTCACATACAACCACGTGTGTTAGTGTTAGTGTAGATTTTTTTTTTCAAGTAGTTAGTATGAAATATATATTAATTGTTCAATGTCAAGTACGGAAACAATTAATATCCTATTTGGTAATATTTGATAATTTCATGTTTAACCATAATTTTAACTAAATATTAATCACATGTTTTTGATGAATAAGCAATTTCAACTATAATTTTTATCAAACACATAATTTACATAAAACAACCACACAAAAAAGTGTTTTTTCAAAAATTACCTTTATAAAACCACAAATACAAAAACAACCACAATACCAAACGGACATATATATAGTTAAAAAGAATTTTTCTTCCACCAAGATTTTGTAATAAAATTTGATTAGAATTTTTATTTAATTAAAAATTGAAAATCTAAACTTTTAATTTATAAATTCTAATTTATACTACATTTAATATTGAAAAAAATGATTTTAGCTGTTTTTATTAAACATAATTTTAACTTACTTTTATCCTACGCTATTTATAAAAAAATATTTTGAAATTATAACTTGAAAAAAAAAAAAGAATTATAAGTCAACACCGAATGAATTCTAAGATTATCTTCGCGAAATCCTAAAATGATCAAGAAGTATTTATTTCTCATGTACTTTTTGTGATTTATATATTGAACTATGATTAAGTAACTTTAACTCTTCTTAAACTCTTAACTCAACCTGATATGGCCTGTGATAAAAGGTCATATGTTAAAGTTAGGTCCAACTATGTAGTTGTGTTAATTATTTTTTAAAAATAAAATATGTTTTAAACCTGATTTGTTATTTTATTTTATCTTAATTAACACTAAACCAATTCTAAAAAGAAATTAACGCTAAACCAAATACTTAAGAATAGATCATCCATTAAAAATTCACCAAAAATATGAAAGCTAAAACAAAGAGAGGGGAGAAGGAAATTTTTGTTAATGGAATCCAATCTAAACAATACCGATACTCGAATGATTTCATCTTGGGCATATCAATTTGATTTTTTATAACAAAAAAATTAAACTCGGATTTGTCATAAGTGGACGCTGTCGACCGAACCTCTCCCTGGCCCAACCAAAACTATCTTCTCCTAGTCCATCAGTGATCAGACCTCTAACACAAAACCCAACTGAACCTTCAATGTCAAGTCCAACCCAGTTGAAAAACATATAAGAGAAAAGGGGGAATCCACCGACCAAATGCCTACACGCTTACCTTAATTTTCAAGTTACCAATGCATGCATTTCAAAATTCAAACGCCATCCTAGTACAAGCCCCTCTACTTCTGTTATAACCACCTTATTATTCCTCGACATTTACATCGTAGGTTAAGCTCCTGTTTAGAAGTGCAACACAGACAGATGTTGGCGAAAATTCTTTTTTCTTTTCTTTTCTTTTTTGTTTAAAATTCATTTTTTCTATATTTTTTAATCATCAAAAATAAATTTAAAAAATAAAAAACTTTAATTTAATATATTTCTAAAAAAAAACATTTTATAACTCCCTGACTTTGCAATGATTAACAATGAAGGAGACGACATTTCCTGACATCATGAATCATGAAGGATACTACTAGGTAATAGGTTTGTCAACAGGTTTGCCACCTTATTCTCGTGGATTTGCAACCTAGTCTCTATTATCTTTTGATTCTAATATATATATATATATATATATATATATATAGCGAGGATATCGAAGGAGCAACCCCCATTAACAACAAATCTACATATACTAAAAAACTCAACCCATCACCGATACACAAAATCTCTACTTACACTCTATTTTCTTACTTCTCTTCCTGACTTGAGCATTAGAAAGTCTGTTTTACAGATGACACCAACCTGCCCTCATCAGCCAATCCGAAAAGCCCAAATTCATTTGAAGTTTTTCAGAGATTTCATCACTTTCTAAGTTATAACGTAGTGAAATTACTAATTAAAAATGAAGGTCTTCAAAACCACATCCTAAATGTTACATTTGGAATACAATAAATAAGTGTAAATCAAACGTTATCTATATTTTGTTTTGTTCCCCAACACCAAACAGGAATAGGAACAAAATTTATGTGTATTCCATCGTCTTGCCCCTGGCATCAGTCTTAAATGTATGAGTTTTGAAAAGTACCAAATGGTAACTCATGTTGTGCTAACTAGTAACTAGTGATATTTCATTGTCACAGTCCAATCTGATCTTCTGTTTTCCCGACCATATTCGTAACAATTTCCAGCCTTTCAAGATAATTTTCATCACATTCTAAAATCAGTTTAAGAACATATATAACTTCATGAAATTCATCGCTGAAGACCATCCTCGAAATGTAACTGTACAAGGTCGTTGTTTCCTAGTCTTACAGATTTTCGTAACTAATTTATGGAGAAATTTTGAACTGTCTGGCAAACATGTTAGCTAATATTTTGACATGAAATTGACTAACTTCATAAGACCTGCTACTGATTTGCAGACAATTAATGTTGAAAACAAAGATGACAGATATGCTTAGGCATGACTTAACTGATAAGAGTTAAAAAAGGAATATGTTTCTGGTCTAAGCAGCTGGAACTCCATTGAAGCTCGACTCATCCAACATCTCAACTACAGGAGCAAACTGCACAGGAAGAAAAGTAAGAAAGAGAGAGACTAACCAAGTGTTCATAAACATATAAACTGACCTCATCATCCTCTTCGAAGTATATGCCATCAACTGCGCTATTCTGCTGGAACTCCCATCCCAGAATATTCTCAAGTAGTTCTTTCAGTTTCCTAGTCTGCAAGAGTTGGAACATTAAAGTGCAAACATCTTCCATTCATTCATCCAACACCAGATAATCCATTTCAATGAAATTTAGAACTGGTGAATACTAAATGAAACTATAGATTGCAATAAATTGATTTCTAATCAAATGAAGCCTATCCAGGAGCACACATTAATCTAAGATTCCAATCCATAAGTAAAGATCTGAAACATTATAGCAGATGGTCAAAAAAGATATGATATAGTGCTTTTTTCATGCAAAAGGAAGAGAATTTGGTATCATGCCAAATATGCATGACAATTAAACATCACAGAAAAAAGTAAAGAATTTGTGATGGACACCATCCTTATATTAGTGGGAGAAGAACAGAATAGAACTGCAAGCACGAGCATGTGAGTCTGTGGCTTTCACAACTCGCATAAAAAGAGAGGTTTGCAGTCAATAACCAAGAATCATAACTATAAGAAGTTTCTAAAATAAAGAAGACCAATTTAGTTTTTCTGAAAAAAATGTTTCAAAATAGAACTTTGAGATATAAAATATGCAATTTACATGTAAACGAAAAGAGCAAATTGACTATGAAAAGATGAGTTTAATGTACAAACCCATGTCAAAAGATCTCCATCCACCACAGTGGCATCTTGCACCAACAAAAAGAAATCCTGCAACCCATTTAGCCATAAATCAATCACTTAATCCTAACACAAGAATCAATATGTAATCTTTGCAACACGAATGATTTGAAATTGCTATAAGGTTTTCTTTTTCTTTCCGCGGCCTAGTTCTATAAGAAGTTGCATGGCAGGCAACCAATTATATGTAATGCCTAGGAACTTAATAAGGAGACAAGCAAATTTAAATCACCACAATCTAATTCAAATGTGAAAAGTCTCTTTTAAGTGGCAATTGAGCCTCATCAGTTGATAATTTTGGTGCAACGAACTACCTTGCAAAGTCGGTGCAAAAAGCTATCAGCAGAAAACCATGACTCGTCCAGCAATGATGATACTGCTATTCCTGCACCATTACTTTCTTTCCTATCTTTCTGAAGTCCATATTTCAGTTGATAGAAGATGACCTTGATGAACTGTGTGAAATTCATATGAGCCAGTACCAGTTAGAACAAAATCTACAGAACCAAAGTTGCATGTATAATGTATTAGCTTTCAACCACACAATAATGCATAAAAACTCAGGCATCAAAATATCAACACCAGAAAAGGATAAACACCAGGATCACCAAAAAAATATCCTGATATACCAACAAGTTTTATCCAGTAAACCAAGCTTGCTGAGTGGATATAGTTATATATTGGTAAAGTTGACTAGAGAACTTCAAAATGGTAATAAGAGTAAGGGGTTGGGGGAAGCAATGATAAAAAGGTCAAGGCATCAGGTTTCCAGAGTCAAGCAAGCAAATGATTAGAAAGTCCAGCCACTATCATTATAAGGAAGGGGATAAAAATTAAGGTACCAAGGAGCATAAAAACCCATGTGATAATAAAAAAAAGAATTTCAGATAAGATCACAGAAAAAGATTCAGGAATCTGAAACCCAGATGTTAAGGCCTCTTTAGTTGGGTTTATCTGCTAATAACATCACCTTCAGTTAACCTTTTCATTTTGGGGCACTATTCAGTTACCTTTTCTTTTTGTGGTGGTATCCAGTTACCTAAATTTTAAAACCACCATGATCATGTAATAATATAAAGAAACACTCAAAACAATTACTGTCAGAATATTACCTTAGTAAAAAGATGACTCCTTGTACGAAAAGGCTGTAAAAAGAACAAAAGAGCACTGTCATTAGAAGATAAATAATAAAAAATCCAAAGCTGGAATGAACATCATTGAGGTGATATGTGTAAACTATGCACAGGATGAACTACAAGATAACCAAACACTTATAGAGCACCAAAAGTGAAAAAAGAAAGAAAAAAGTGCTTTTAAAAGAATAACTTACTATAACATTAGAGAAGATAAGGAGACAGAAAAAAAATGAAAAGAAACATTTTCAGTACTGAGCGACCAGTGCACTTTCACCATAAATTAACGACCTTAATTGTATTAAGGAATGGGGAGTAGTATATCATACTAAATCAGCAAGAAACTATAAAATACAAAGGAAAAATGGTTAAAAAAAGTGATTTTAAATGAGAAATGCTCAGAAGATATTGCTGCTTGCAGTGCTGAACCAAACACCAAAGCATGTGCGATACTTGTTTCATTTTCATGTGACAGCCACTCAATGTATTGTGATGCACTAAATCACTATGTACGAGCACCTACTGTAGAAGATTAGCATCTAGGGAGACGTTTAAATGCACAAACTATGAGTGTGTATATATTGTTCTGCTATTGCTCTTGAATATATGCCTTGTTCAATCTAATCAACACCTCTTTGAATTTGGGCACAAGCCATAATTTTCAATTATTGAAAGCAAAAACATAGCAAGAAAAACTTCGTTCATGAAAGAACACAATCATTGGATTCAGCTCACAGGATATGATATGGAGCAGAAGAAAGAACAGTGTCAAAGAAAGTTCAAAGGAGAACATGTGCGCACAAAGAAGAATAACATAAAGGCACAGTGGGAAGAGTAGTGGTGAAAAACATCATGATCTTAATATGTGGATGAGAAAGGGCCACATGCATAATTAAATAAAGCATTGGTTTTCTAAGTTTCAAAGTATTGAGAGCAAATTATATCTCAAACTAATATTTTACTATCAAGGGAAACTGAAACAAATCATTACTTACAGCTTCAATGCAACTCAGTAGAAGGCTAACCAAAGATTTCCACTGAAAAAATGCTTCAAGTGATTGCCCCATCTGCAGAGTTTTTTGAATGCCATAAAGATATGATACCATCGATCAATGTGCGAAATGCAGGATTCATCTGTGCATACCAAAAATGCAATATAAGCAAATTGCAGCTCCCCTAGAAGTAAGTCTTCGGAACCTCCGTAGTCTTTAATCAAAACACTTTCTAGTAATTCAGTCTGATAACAGGAAAACAAGAAGAAGAAGAAGAATAAGAAAGAAAGAAAGAAAGTTAATCTAAATTATAAAATGTCAAAGATAATTCAGAAGCCATACATACCAATACTTTACCTTGTCAAGATTCAAAGAAGTAAGTTCTTTCCCCTCCATTCCTCTGCGTTTAATAACACGTGGGATTGTAGTGTAATAACATCCTCTCTTCTTGGACCGATCAACTGATGTAGATGCTGAGAGCTTACCAGTCCCCAATTGTGCATCTAGCGCTCTCTCGATTGATGTTTTAGGACTGTTTTTATCCATTTCAGATTCACATGCAACCGTAATTTCTCCCCCAATGGGTTCTGTGAATTGACCGAGCAATTCAACATAAACAAGTTGTGAGGAACTCACTATCAGGAGAGGCACACTATGTATTTCAAATATGCTAGCAGAGTCATAGTATTTCATAGACAGATGAAAACCTTTGTTCTATTAAAAATAAGTGACTAATGCATATTCTTACATGATTTACATGCTTCAAGCTCTCTGCATCAATTACTAGCCAAGAAGCTAAAACTAACATTCACATCAACCAATACCCATATCCAGTGCTGAACTTTTCCTATGTAAATTTTAAAAAAATAAAATGGAAATGTGATCTGACCAGTCAATGAACATAATATATCTACAAGAAAAAATATTTAAATTAATATAAAGTATATATCTATGTGGATTCTCAAAAGAAAATTTAAAAAAGTAGAAGAACCAAATGTAAAATGAGAAAACAGCAGCAATTATAGAAGATGAAAATGAAGTGTTAAAAGCACCAAGCACTCAACCATGAGAAAGCAATCATGAAGAAATCCTAATAAGAGCTAACAACAGAGCTGTTTAAAATAAATAGCACTTCTAGTAGCTAAAATACCAATTCGTTTGATGATGGTCTTTGTGAGGTAACTAGACAATCGCTTCCATTCTCCATACTGGCTTAGGTTATAAGGACCAAGATATCTGTCAAACTCTAAACTTTTAACTGCTTGGCAAAATCTTTCTTCCTGGGCAGCAAAAAAGGAGAGAAAAAACATAAACCAAAATGAAGCCAGCACTATACACACCAAGCAAATGTATAGATTGAATACTGTCCTCCAAAAAGTAAAGTTTTGAACAGGAACTTCCAAAAAAGAAAACCCAGGTCCGGAATTCTTGTTGTCTATCCATGGGTTAGAGTGAACTGAAAAGTATAGCTATAAATATTCATGTATCTATCAAATTAAAGGCAGGGTTGAAACTGTGCAGGTATGGGTAAATAAGTAAGATCCTTGTAGGAAACTAAACCATGCAAAAGCTCTCAGTTCATATAACCATGTAGAATTGATTCTCCTTGCTAGTAATAGATCATTAAGTTTTCGTTAAAGTTATTGAGAAAGCACAAGCATTAACGTTATTGCAAAACCAAACACAAGTTAGGACATTATCTCGTGATGGGGAAATCATATAGTCAACCCAATTAGTCAATAATTTACATGTTAAATCATTAATCAGTTCAATATATTATATCTTGGTTTAAATGAACGTTGATCTGACATTGTTTAACTATACATGCATAAAGCAAGTACACTTGCAAATAAAAAAGCCCTTAAATGTTCCCCTCAGCAAGCAGCAAAAACCTTCAAATTGGAATTCTACAATTCCCAGCCACTTATCAACGTACAGATTTCCTTGGACCAGCTTCTAGAATAACTTGCCTTGTCTTGTCCAAAGTTTTCATATCCAAGGACACCTTTATAAAAGAAGAAACTAACCAAGACAACTAATGTAAGCTGAAGACCAAAACCACGCACTTTTTTCTCTTGCAGTAGACAAGTACCAAAAATTTGAAGGAACAGATCAAAGGACACTGTCCAAGTAAATTGGGTGGAAATAAGAAACGGCCCACTGTAACCACTAGAAGGAAAAATATAATCCTCAGCTCCAAGAGAATGATCATCAAAGAGTTCTAGAAAGGAAAGCCAGCCAACTACACTACAACTCGACCAAACCATCCAACTGTTAAAGCGATGGCGACTCATTAGCGAAAAAGTTTGACTCAGGTAATCATAATTTGGACAGTTTTTCCTTTTCCCCTCTTGATATTAGATGGAAGAAAAAAAAATGTAAAGAGCAATACATTCTTCCAATTAACAAGGCTTGTGTTACAAATGTACAGCAAACTAAACAAAAAAAGAAAAATCACCACAAAGTTACCAGCATCACTCATTCTATTTTCACAACAAGTAACTAAAAAAATAACAGTATGAACATGCATATTCAAAAAGATAAATAAACACAAACCTCTTCTTCTGGAACCTTCACCAGCCTTTCCTCTTGTTGATTCCATTTACGAACAATAACCTTTTCATTAACCAAAAAAATGAAAAGCAAAAAAGCAGAACAAGAACAAATTTCAAAATTTAGCATTCAAAACAGAAATCAATAAAAATAAAAATTCAATTAAATAAAAAGAAACCCTGCCTCAGACGGAGCCGCATCAACGAAGAAGCCAGCCATAGGGGAGAATTGCTTGCCGTCTTTACTAGAAGAACTGTAGTAAACAAAATGAGGACCAGGAGGTATCATTTTGATGCCTTTAAATGCTGGTCCCACTGTAAACATCTGCAATTTGTCACAGTCAGTCACGATAGCATAAATTTCGAAATTCAACTAAACGGAGAAAATCTCTAGTACCTGAGTGTCAATGCCGACAAGAGTGTACTGAGGGACGTCGAGGAGGAGGATTGTGGCTCCTTGCTTTACCAGCTCTAACGCCGTTTCTGGATCCATGGCTACCTATTTTTAAGAGATTGTTTTTAGTTTTCTGGTTTCGGTTTAAGAGAAAGGAAGGAAGAAGAGAGAGTGAAAGAGTGAGAGACGGACCAGGCGGTCGCTTTGCTGTTGTAGAAGTAGAATCCAGAAACATCGAGGGCCGTTTCGGGGTTTTAAATAGTTTGTGTTTGGTGAGTTTAGGAATCTTTGGGTTTGTAATTGTAATTTCAACGACTTACGGGTGGCAAATGGCAATCTTTGGTTGCATTTAGATAGGGGTGTTCGTGGTTTTCGGGTTTAGATTTATAATTGAATCCAACTCCACTTCTAAACTCGAATTATTTGAACTTTTTTGGATTTGAGAAGGTTAAATATATTAAATTTAGGTAATTTTTTCTATATTATAAATATTTACGGGATAGATAGATTTAAAAGACTAATTTTCATGGGATTATATTTAGAGGTGAGTATATTGTAGGCATCATTAGGTTTAATTTTCATATTTTACTTTTTTATTGAATTCTTGATATCTTTTATTTTTCTGTAATAATTTTTTTTATTACATCAAAAAAATCTAATAAAAAATTCATTAACAAGAACTTTCAAGCCTAAAATTTTTAAATAAAATAAAAATAAATATTCAATCCATAAATTATCAAATATAAAATCAAAATAACTTTAAGATATATGTGCTGGATCAAGTTAATCATGTTTTAAAAATCTCAACCCGTAATATTCATTAGATTTTTTAACCTATTATTATTTGTAATATTTATATTATTTAATTTTAATAGGTTGAATCAGTTTAGATAATACAAATATTATATATAAATCCGGTTTTCTTAACACCTTTTTTTTAGTTAATGACATAGAATTTGGCTTAATAGATATTAAGTAAATATATCAATTTAGATAATTTTTAAAATTAATTTTTATTTTTTTATCATGAGATAACAACCGAAAGTTTCAATTACTTAAAAAAGCAAACTAAAAGTACATTGCAAAATTAGAATTACTACTCAAAAAGTTTTCAATGAAAGTTTCTTTTAAAATTTTCAACTATAAGTCCGTTGATTCCAAAAAAAAAGTGAGAAAAATTTCTCATAATTGCATTAGTCTATCTATGTACAAATAATTCGCAATTTTAAGAGATTAATTGGTATTTTAATGAAAGATTTTTGCTCTTTTACTTAATTTTTTGGACTTAATGTCAACATTCATAACTTCTTTTAAATGTATCAAATTGATAATAGAGATGTGTTTTTAATATTATTTTTTTAAAAATAATCTTAATTCATGCATATATATGATCCAAAAATACTCTTTATTATTGGGAAAAAAATGTTTCGTCTCGTCATGAAATTACACCTAATTTTAATGTGAAAAAAATGTGTGTTAAATAAATGTTTAGTATAAACGAAGTAAGAGAAACGTTTTGCTTTTCAATATTAAATAATAAACCATATAATTAATGCCCCCTTTAATGATAGTGAATGCTTCAGACCAAAAATTAAACACAAAAGAAAAAACCAATATTGAAGGTCTAATTTACTGGCCTGTGACTATAAAACCTCATTTACTTAACTTCTTTATCACTAAATGCACATTACTTGAACTGCCAGAACAAAAATCTTTTTTTCTAGAGCACGAACATGTCTTCTTGCCAATCCACCATGCCCTCCAATGCAAATCCAAACTTCGATGAACGTCGATGGATAATTAACATTCGTCGAACACTCGACGAGGAGCTTGAAGATGACGCTGAAATTCCTGTCTGTATTTTCAATGTCCTTAAAATTCTAATGACAAGTTGCCCAGATTGCTATGTTCCACAGCAAGTTGCAATAGGTCCATACCATTACTGGCGTCCGGAGCTCTATGAGATGGAGAGGTACAAGCTCGCCGCGGCAAAAAGAGCTCAGAAACGCCTCGAAAGCCTCAAGTTTTCACACATTGTTGATAACTTGATCAACCTTGAGTTGAAGATCCGAGCTTGTTATCATAAGTTCTTAGATTTTAGTAATGAGACTTTAGCCTGGATGATGGCCATTGATGCGTCATTCTTGCTTGAATTCCTACAAATTTATGCCATCAAAGAAGGGATCGCTTTCACTAGAGTCTCCTCAAGAATGTCACATTTGGTTGATTATGCAGGGAGAAAATCAGGCCACAACGCAATTCTCAGAGATATGGTAATGCTTGAGAACCAAATCCCATTATTTGTAAAGTTAAAATTAACATAGGATATACGGGATGAGTCAAGTTAATCGGGTTTTAAAAATCTTGACCCGCAACATTTATTTTTTAGAATTTTTAATCAACTATCATTTATAATATATATTGCTGCTGTCAGCAATTTCATTATACACCCTTCGTGGGGCTAACCTTAATCAGCCATAACAGGAATTCTGTTGATAATCTAAAATTTAATTGAAAATTAGAGACTACTCAATTAAGAAAAACAAAATTGAATGCCTTCTCATTATCTATGTTAAAATCATAACCTCCCCTAAACTTACCCAAACATGGTTAACAACTTACAAAGAATCTTGAATAGTACGTTGCAACTATCAATGATGATTGACAGTTGCAATTCTCAAAAAAGAAAATCAACATTGATAATAATTTGTCCAATCTTCCAACTGATTCGCACCTGCAGTGAGCAATGGAAGTCCCAGCTGATCAGTCAAGCAATAGCCTGAAGCTGATTCAGAGGCAGTCCCTGAAGTAGTGCAGTCACTATTGTTGTTAATGGAAATAACTTTGTCAGAACACGAGCTGAAATCAGAAGACTCAAGGAGATTCCATATAAGATCCACATCAACTTCGACTGGAAATTCCATACCACTATCAGTAGTTGAACCATCAGCATTCCAATATGAATCAGAATAATTAGCACCATTATCTCCTACAATGGCAGAATTCTGACCGATTTGATCACCACCCAAGTTAGATGAAGAATCATCTCGGGGTTTAGGCTCTAAAGCCAAAAAATCATCAGACTTTGGCTCAACAGCTATGCTTATACCAAGATTCTCAGTTGCGTTATTCATGAGCTTATTCTTGGCCTGACCCAACAAACTTTCCAGGATATCTACAACATCCTGTAACTCTTCAACTGAAGTACTAGACTGCTCAATCTCCTCTAAAGAATCCCATAAAACCCCTCCAACGTTTCTCTTCTTGTTTTGCATTAGAGTATTAACATCACCCTCCAATGCCTTGATTTCTTCATAGAGGGAATTACTGGCTGACTTGATTCCTGCTTCGTATGCTACCGCTTCCGGGGCTGCTGTAAAATTGTCGAGGAACCTGTCGAAGACAGCATCAATGGAAGAGTGGCCAAAGGTATAAATTTTTTCTTTGGACCCAGTTGAGGAGACCATAATGGCAATTTGAGCATCACAAATCCTGCACAAATCTGCTGCTTTGTTGAAAAGACCTTGACGTCTTTTAGTAAAAGTAACAGACCTTTGCTCTGCTGTTTCTCGCTTCGCCATTGGAATTTTTCTTGTTCTCCCCATGGTAAACTACTGCAGCTAGCCTTGATGGGTTCTTCTCTTACAGCAGAGTTCTTTTCTTGTAAGAACGTGTCTCCTTATAAATAGAAGGAAACTGGAGACTATGCGGAGTGGAGCCCTTATCCTTGCAAGTAGAGGACTTCTTCCTTCTTTGAAGAAAAGGGATAAAAGTATAAAACCCTAGCTGTATAACTAGTCAACCCTAGCTGTTATTGTACATGCAATCGACTAATTCGGTTCGATTTTCTTTATTAAAACTCTTAGGCTGCACATGTCCAGCCCTTACACGGTAAAGCTTTCTTTCTTTTTTTCATTATTCATTATTTTCTTAATATTGTTTTTTCGAAATAATCGGTGTTTTTGTATTTTTTATAAATAATAAAAAAAATAATGACTATTTTTCAATATTGATTGCTCAAGCAGAGGATGGGTTGCGTATTTTTTATTTATCAAGGTAAAAAATATTTATAAATATATTTAAATTAAATAATTAAAAAATATATATGATATTAATACTAAAACATACATATTAAATAAAATAATTTACAATTAATGTTGACTGGTTATTATTTCTCTCACCATATTTTTCAGAATTATTCAATTTCTTAAACAAATGTGACAAGACTACTCACAACATCGCTAGACACACTCCCAACACTAAAAAAATTCAACAAGACTAGTCACAACATCCTATTTCAGGATTAAGGTTTTTAAGTTTTTTAATATAATTATTTATGTTATAAATATTATTATTTTTTTATTGTGTCTAGATCCATTGTGTTGGACATAGTTTTAAAACCTGGTTTGATGAGTTATCTTGGGACCCGGTCTATCCGGGACTAGAACCAGGCCGAGTTTAAGAAAAAATAGGAAAAGTCAAAACCCGGGGTGACCTGGTTGACCCGGCAAGACCCAGTAAAAAACCCGGTTGCAACCCTTTGATTTTTGTTTTTTTTACTAAAACGACGTCGTTTTGATTTAAAAAAATATCAAAATTGACCCGGACGACCCGGTGACCCAATTAAAACCCGGAACTCGGGCATTGGATTAGATCGGGTTTAAAAACTTTGTTGGGTCTGGTGTCAGGACCCAAGGTTCATGGGTTTCTTAATATAATTATTTGTGTTATAAATATTATTATCTTTCTTATAATTCAGAGTATTCATATAAAAAATATTATAATTTGTGTTATAAATATTATTATTTTTATTGTAATTCTAAGTATTGATATAAAAAATATTATAATTTATGTTATAAATATTATTGTTTTTATTATAATTAATAATATTAATATTAAAAATAATATTGTGTTATAAATATTATTATTTTTATTATATTTCTCTTAAGTCCTGCATCAGCCCCCAAGGATATTGAGTCATTTGTTAGGATGAATCCTTTTTATTATATCAAAAAAATCTAATATGAAGATCATTAACAAGAATTTGGAGTCTAAAATTTCAAAACAAAATAAAAATAAATGTTCAAATCATAAATTATCAAATATAAAGTTAAAATGACCATATGATATATAGGTTGAGTCGAGTTAATCTGGTTTTAAAAATATTGACCCATAACATTTATTTCTTAGAATTTTTAACCCACTATCATTTTATATATATATAATCTGACTTTGAAGGGTTAGGTTAGTACAGATAATATAAATATTATACATGAACTAGTTTTTCTTAACACCCCTGCTTTTAGTTAGTATTAGTTAGGTGGCATGCAGTACGTCGCGGGCCAACCTTTTATTTTCATAAAAAATATCAAAAAAATATAAGTCAAAAAGTGTTGAGTTTGGTTGCAATATTAGACCCAAAAGTTTCGAGTCTCCATTTGTAACACTAGACCCAATAGTAATATTTATAATATAAATAATAATATTTAACTTTACTATCCAAATTCTAATATGTTTTTAATCTTTTTTTTTAAATTGGTTTTTCTTCAATAATGATAATAATATATTTTTTAAAAATTTATTAATGATAATAATAACAATAAGAATAATAATTTTTAATTTTACCCTTCAAATCAAATTTAAGATTGTTTTTCAATATAGATAATAATTGTTTTTCTAAATTTATTAATTATTTTATAAATAATATTAATTATAATAATAAAATAATATTTTTATATTAATACTTTTAATTATAACAAAATAATAATATTTATAACACAAATAATAATATTTAGAAACTTAAGACCAAGAACCTTGAGTCCTGACGCTGGACCCAAGAGAATTGGGTCATGACTCAGGACCTAAGAGAATTGGGTCCGGAGACAGGACCCAAGCGAAATGGATCCTGACACAAGACCTATTAACATTGAGCCCTGATGAATGAGCCATCACTCTTGGGTCCTGACACTCGACCTAAGAGAATTGGGTCCTGACGCAGTACCCAAGAGAATTGAGTTTGGGGCATGACCAAAGCAAAATGGGTCTTGACGCAACACCCATAAACCTTGGGTCTTGTTTTATGACCCATTACCCTTGGGTCTTGATGCAGAACTAAAATTGAGTCCGGACTAAAGACCCATTAGTCTTGGGTCCTGATGCAAGACCCAAGAGAATTAGATCCTGACGCCGGACCCAAGCGAGTTGGGTCTTGACGCAGGACCCAAGAAAATTAAGTCTGAACCTAGTGCTTTTGGGTCTCCAAACTTATTGGGTCCTATTGTGCAGCAGGACCCAAAGCTATCTTGGGTCCTGCCCCAACATGACCCAACTCTAATGGGTCATGCTGAGGGCAGGACTCAACATATAATTTATTCATGTATTTAATAATACATATAATTCAAAACTACTAAATAAAAAATCTAAAGACAATAAAACATTGATAAAACTTTGAATCTCATATTATAAAATTAAAATATTTTTTATTACACAAAATAATATTATATTATAATATTTATAAACTATTTTTTAATGGATTTTATTGTTAAAAAATTCTCTTATATAATACAAATGTATAAAGTATATAATGTGAATAAAAAATTTATTGAGAGCTCCATCAACTTTAATACAATAATATTAGAGAAAAAAATTAAAAAGTTGCAAATGTTTTCAAATAATTTTTGAAACGCAAAAACAAACATTCTTTAATAAGAAAAATCAACACAACCTCAAATGAAAAAAAATTATGATCACCCAACATTTAAATAATATAAAAAAACTCCCATCAATTTATTTCTCATTTACTGTATGAGAAAAAAATTACATGAGATAAAAAAAAAATTAAAAGCATTGGGTCATGTTAGGGGCAGGATCCAAGGTTGGTGGGTCTAGCCGCAACAGGATCCAAGGCTGATGGGTCCAGTTGCGGCTGGACCCAAAGCTATTTTGGGTCCTTCGGGGGAAAGACCCAACTTGAACGGGTCTGCAGGGCAGGATCTAATTTAATATATTCTTCCTGATCTAACTCAATCTCAATATATTTAAAAATAAAATTTAAAAAATCAAAAATATTAATTTGAAGTAAAAAAACAATAAAAAAAATTTTAAATTTTTTTCAAAGCATTTTTGAAATGTAAAAATATGTTTTGATAAGAAAATTGAACCCAACTTGAAATGAAAAAAAATTATTATCATCCAAATTTTTTATAATATAAAAAAAGTCACATTAATTTATTTTCAAAAAAAAAATTTAAAAGAAAAAAAAATATCATCACGCTTGGAGTTGGGCGTGGATATGTCCTGGCCCGACTTGAAGCTGGGTGGGGACGTGCCCCTATCCAATTTAGAGTTGGATGCCAGCGTGCCATGGCCCAACATAGAGTTGGACACTAAAAAAAGACAGTAAAAATTTTTCTCCTCGTCATGAAATTACACCTAATTTTAATGTGAAAAAAATGTGTGTTAAATAAATGTTTAGTATAAACGAAGTAAGAGAAACGTTTTGCTTTTCAATATTAAATAATAAACCATATAATTAATGCCCACTTTAATGATAGTGAATGCTTCAGACCAAATATTAAAACAAAAGAAAAAACCAATATTGAAGGTCTAATTTACTGGCCTGTGACTATAAAACCTCACTTACTTAACTTCTTTATCACTAAATGCACATTACTTGAACTGCCAGAACAAAATTTTTTTTTTCTAGAGCACGAACATGTCTTCTTGCCAATCCACCATGCCCTCCAATGCAAATCCAAACTTCGATGAACGTCGATGGATAATTAACATTCGTCGAACACTCGACGAGGAGCTTGAAGATGACGCTGAAATTCCTGTCTGTATTTTCAATGTCCTTAAAATTCTAATGACAAGTTGCCCAGATTGCTATGTTCCACAGCAAGTTGCAATAGGTCCATACCATTACTGGCGTCCGGAGCTCTATGAGATGGAGAGGTACAAGCTCGCCGCGGCAAAAAGAGCTCAGAAACGCCTCGAAAGCCTCAAGTTTTCACACATTGTTGATAACTTGATCAACCTTGAGTTGAAGATCCGAGCTTGTTATCATAAGTTCTTAGATTTTAGTAATGAGACTTTAGCCTGGATGATGGCCATTGATGCGTCATTCTTGCTTGAATTCCTACAAATTTATGCCATCAAAGAAGGGATCGCTTTCACTAGAGTCTCCTCAAGAATGTCACATTTGGTTGATTATGCAGGGAGAAAATCAGGCCACAACGCAATTCTCAGAGATATGGTAATGCTTGAGAACCAAATCCCATTATTTGTGTTGAGAAAAATTCTTGAAGTTCAATTGTCATCGTTAGAGATGGCTGATGATACGCTACTCTCAATGCTGGTTGGATTTTATAAGGAGATTTCCCCATTTAAGACGTTGGAGGACATTCCCAAGATCAATATTTCTCAATGTGCCCACTTGCTAGACTATTTGTATGACATTATTGTGCCCATTATTGAAGCACCAGAAGAGATAAATGAGGCTGACGATCAGCTTGATGCAATGCAAGGCAAATGTCTGTCATCCGAGAATTCAAACCTAATCTCAAGGCTAAGCGAAGGTCTGGTGCGTCTTCTCAAAATATTGCTATTTTCTAGACATGTTAAGGCCATGCTTAAATTGCCTTGGACAATCGTCTCTAACCTTCCTGGATGTTCAATCTTGAAACAACCTGTTGAATACCTTTTCTTCTCACAAGACAGAGAAGTCAAACCAGAGAATGAGAACCTGAACAATGAACATAACAAGCCTCCATTGGCAGAGGAGATTGCAATTCCTTGTGTCGCCGAACTGTTCAGATCCGGAATCCGTTTTGCACCGACAACAGGTAACATCCTAAGCATTAGTTTTGATGCCAAGACCGATACATTTTACCTTCCGATTATCAGTTTAGAAGTGAACACAGAGGTGGTCCTAAGAAACTTAGTAGCATATGAGGCTTCAAACGCGTCAGGACCATTGGTTTTTACGCGTTATACTGAATTAATGAATGGGATAATTGATACCGAAGAGGATGTGAAGCTGCTTAGAGAAAAAGGCATAATTTTGAACCGGTTAAAGAGTGATGAGGAGGTTGCCAGCTTGTGGAATGGGATGAGCAAATCTATTAGACTTACTAAGGTTCCTTTCTTAGACAAAGTGATTGAAGATGTTAACAAGTATTACAATGGACGATGGACAGTAAAAGGTGGTAGATTTATGAAGCAATATGTGTTTAGTTCTTGGCAGTTTCTTACATTGCTGGCTGCCATTTTTCTTTTGCTCTTGATGACATTGGAAGTCTTTTGCACTGTCTATAGATACACTCGAATACTTCATATGAGTCCACCTAGGAACTAGTCATAGTTATGGTAATGCAGTGGCTAAACAAATTCAAGAATCTAAATCTACTGCAAATTTGTGATTGACTTGATCACATTCAGAAGCAGGTCCACCAGGTGGGGTGGAAATTCTTGACTCAAGGATGGGTTAAATTGAATGTGGATGGATGAGCAAGGGGAATCCAGGTCAAGCTGGGGCAGGGGGTTTAATCCGGGATGAATTTGGGTCTTGAATAAAAGAATTTGCAATTAATTCGGGACTATATTCTTCAGTTAGAGCAGAGCTATGTGCGGTGGTACCAGGTCTCGAATCGGCATGGATGTTGGGATTTCTAAAGGTTATCCTAGAACCTGACTCCAAACTGGTGGTTCAGCTCATCATGCAGGTGTCTATTACGGTGAAAGTGGAAGCAAATTACTCACTCATCGCCAAACCAAAGGAGCTGCTAGATCGTGAGTGGAAGATGATCAAAGTCCAATATGTCTACCGCGAGGCAAATCAAGCAACAGATTGGTTAGCAAAGTTTATTTTGTCTATGAATTCTCTTGATAGGAGCAATTGAATTCTAAATGACACTCCGGAAAATAGCAATGGATATAATTTCGTCGCTAATTATGTCTGTATTTAGTGACGGAATAAGTCTGTCGCTAATATCTGTAGCCAATTCTCATTTCTTGTAGGGTTTTCCTAGTTCTTATTTAGTGTTTCAGAGTATATTTTGCCCAATCAAACAAACTTCATGCATCATAATGATTCGTGCAAGATCGTGCATTTTACATGTTATGTTGACCAGCCCATCATCCTCAACGTCTTGAAAAAATAACCTCCCAACTACGTCACCAAAAATCTCGTTGCCTATGTCATGCAAAACCATTTTCCCTTTGTGAGAAATAAAGCCATTTGCCATCCATAGTGCTATTAGCAGGTCCTTCTCCATGACAAAATCTTTCGGGAATACACAGCAGAAGGCAGAGCATTGCTTCAAGTGTGGAGGCTGGTGTGTAAATCTTTTGAACTTGAAACTTGTACAAGTTTATACTATTTTATACTTAATTTTTATCATATAAATAAAAATGATGAGATTTGAATTCATGACCGCTTGGTCATTAAAGTTTTGATATCATGTTAAAGAATCATCTCAACTTAATATTTTAAGCTGTTAGGTGAAATTCTAAAATATAATTTATATTATTATCTAATATGCTTAACTTGGATAAACCCGTTTTAAAGCCAGTTTAGTCAATTCCAAGAAATGTAATATCTTTTTTCCCCATAATTCCTTTCAATGTTCATAAACAATTAGCCAAGGATAAACAGATAATATTCTGTTACCACCTCTAATGACTTTACCAACAACTAAACTAGTTAGAACCCACATTTTTCTTAGTTAGATAAATAAAATTTATTTATTTATTATTTAATTTAGAAAAATATTTATTTATGGTGTTTTTATTTGCTTTTTCTATTTAGTATAAAAAATCAAATATTGAAATTTGTAAATTTATTTTTTCTAGTTTGTTTAGGTTGTTTTTTAAGTTTATTTAAAGAGTTGTAAACTTCTTAAAAAATAAAACTACTAGGTGTTGTGAATTATTGAGAAATAAAATTTTAAATTAGAATTTTTGTATGGTCACTTTATTTAGTAGAATTTTATGATGCTTATTATTGTTGTTTTTCTTGTATTATTTTTGTCTGTCAATTGATACCAGAGCTTTATGATTTCTAATTATTAGTTGTTGTGTGATGTTGAACTACTATAGATGAAAGAGATGGCCACCAAACAAGATATGCTCTTGTTAAATGGGAAGAGGTGTTTTTCTTTCAAGAATGAGACGTTAAGAAATTAATGGTAAAAGATATTTAAAGATAAATTGCAAAATTAAAAAGAAATGTTTATGAACTGCTAATAAAAAAAACATGTGAAAATAAATTGTAAAATTAATTTTAAAAATCTATTTTAGATGCATGAATGTTGGAATCATGCATTAAATCCAAAAAATGGGTCTCAATGTCACATGAAAAAGTGAGCAATAAAAGCTTTGTAGTTTGTGGTTTGGTTTTTTGTTTGCTTTCGGTATGATAGTTATCATGGTTTTTATTACTCCTGTTGTTTTGCAATGCTGTAGCTAGCAAGAACGTTGTCGTGTTGTGCTTGGCTTTTAGAACAAACTTAGGAGTTATTGAATTCAAGTTCACTTGAATCAACCCGGATATTAACCTATCCAACCTGTATCTTGCATCGAATAGGGTTTAATAACTATGGATACATGCATCATACTCAGACATTGAGATAACTTAATTTTTATAATTTTCTTGAACAAATCATTGCTTACATTTATATTATGAGCATATTTAAGGAAAGTTGGCTTGATAAAATCAAAATGATTCCCTAACCTTGACCATTGTGGACTAAAAGGAGTTTACAAGCTATTTTGCCTCTCCCTTGGAACAAAATTACCCGTAGATTATAATGCCCACTTTCTCTATAGAGAAGAAGTTTGCAAGTTTGCATCAATGTGGTAGCCCGGGCTTGAGAAATATGGCATCTAAAGAATAGATTGCCTAAAGAGAGAAATAATCCATGCCTGCCAAAGTGATTAAGAAAATGATAATGGGATTCTAGGCATCTATTTTTATTGTCTTTAGTTTTTGATCGAAGGTAGCTAACTAGCTAAGCCTCGAGGTCAAGGGCACTTGGGTCTTCCTTCCTTGGTCTTCCAGTTATTATAGCAAGGGCATGTTTCCTTGTTGCCATAAGTCCCAGGAGGAACACAGAGGCATGTCGCACAGCATTTCAGACAGAAGAACATGCATGGCTTCTTGTGTGATGTTGCTGAGCAGCGGTAATTACATCTTGGTTTGCATTCTGTAATGTCAAAATAAGTAAATTAATAATTAATTTCACACTCTTGATTTGCTACATATGTAATGTAATGTAATTTCCCAAGAAAAATACATAGTTTTTAAATTTTTTTCTTCATAATTCCTTTCGATATTTATAAACAATTATCGAGAGATTAATAGACATTGTTCCTTACAACTTCACATGTTTTTACCAACTAAACTAGTTAGAATCCACATTTCTCTTAGGTTATAGGCTTGTTTAAAAGGAAAGAAAAAACCCAAGAGAACAAGCATAACATATATACCTGAAGGACGGAGCTTGGCACCATGGATCTGTTAAAAGATTCAGAAAGAAAAAAAGAGATTAGAGCTAGCTCTTTTACAAGAGTACTGGTGACAACTTTTGTAAGCAAAGAAAGCTAGCACATACATATATATATGTAAATTTACATACCTCAGCCACGTTAGAAAATGTAATTAGAAGAAAGAGAGAAAGGACCACCAAGAGGGAATTGCGACTGAGGCTAGCCATGGTGCTCTCTTATCTCTCTCTCTCTCTATATATATTCTAATAGGGTTTTCTTTTTCTTTGACAGAGATTCTTATTTACCATGGGGATTGTGGGTTATTATTTATAGGGATTTCTTTGGGATGACATTAAGGCGTGAATGCTGGGATCAGGCATTAAATCCAAAAAAAAACGGGTCTCACTGTCACATGCAAAAGTGAGCAACGAAAGCGCCGTAGTTTGTGGTTTCGTTTTTTCTTCGCTTTTGTCAACTTTGTTTTGTAATGCTGTAGGTAGCAATAATGTTGCCGTATTGGGTTTTGATACCAGGACTGATTGATTTTCTTTTAATTTTTTGAAGTTAATTTGAATGAATTTAGTTAAATAACTACATCACTAAATCTCGACTAGATCAACTGGGTTTTATATATTAATATTTTTAATTTAATTTAAAACTTGATTTACATCAAGTTATAGAATATATCAATTCGGGTCAAGTATGACAAGCAACTCTCATAATTATTTTTACTTTGTGGTTGAAAACATATATATATATATATATATATATATATGTCATGGATATTTTATATTCTTTTTGTATAATTATCAAAGATAAATGGTATTTTAGAAAAATGTTACTTCAAGAACTCAAACATTTAGACAAGACAAGATAAAAACTTATTTAAATTTATTTGTTCTAATTAGATTTGTAATCACCCGATTAACTTGGTCAAACTCAATTCAAATCCAATCAGGTCAAGAATCAAAAAAAAAAAAACAAAAACAAGACATTATTTTAAAAAAATAACTTGAATTGATCTAATAACTTTCGAGTTGATGCAGTAACTTAGATCATTTTCTATATTAATTTCTAAATCAAATTTTATTATTATTTTAGTAAATTAAAAATTTTATTTTCACTGTCTTTTTAAAGATATATCCAAAAAAAATCACTAATTATTCTTGTTCACCATAAAATTTTCTCATCATTCACTGAGGAAGTCTCCGTATGGAGTATGAGGGAATATTTTATTTAAAAAAATCACCGGATTTAGAAAAATTGGTTAAACCCTGTGCCTTGTCTTCTCCTTCTTCCCTAGAGTAGCGGCTTATAAGGAGGATACAAAAAGCTCCGTATCTGTGAGGGAGTGACAAACAGTAGACAGGACATGTCACCTGCGGTTGAACATGCCTATGTTTTGAATTCGTTGGTGTCTGAAGAAAAAGAAAGCATCAGCTCCACATCACATGCTACCAATCTAAGAGAAGGCAAGAAACAAGCTATACTTGCTTTGAGTTTCAAACATCATGAAGCTTAAAAAAATAAAATTAAAAATGAAGCTCCCAGTCTTAAGATCCAGGACATGCAACTGTCATTTATTGGAACAATATTCACCATCCTCATTATTTTGATCAGAAAAATCCCACCAAGCACCTAAATCATCAGTGGCCAAGAGCTGACCTAACAAATTCTATGAATCTTGATTCAGTCCACCCAAGAAAACAGAAACAATTTGACTAGACTGTTTTCAAGAACACACAGATTGCATCACATAGCTTTACTTTCTTACATACACAATCGATTATAAATTAATCGATTATAAATTAGTTATTACGAAGGGCAAACCAAGTTACGAAACGGGATTGATGCCGAAAACTAGACAGATCAACATTCTGTGATATGTCAACCAACTCCTTTTGGCCACTATTGCTATTGCTGCTCCAATTTGCAATCACAAAGCCCTCATTCTCTGTCCATCTTGCGAAGGAACAACTGAACTAAGCCTGATATAATAAGTATTCGCGATGATGAAAGGAAACTCCCTAACAAACTTATGAGGTTGGTAAGTTGAGCATTGCAGAGAGTTTTTGCAAGTCCCAAAATTCTTTCTGGGACATGATAACAGCTCCCACAGCCAGAGCAGCAGACACAATAAACGTGCTTCTTATGCATCCAAGGCCTCGTGAAAATCGTCCCAGAATTGCCTTGCAGTACTTGTCTGCTTCTTTCAAGGATGCATGGTCGCCTGAATTCTCTGCCTTTGCCGATACTTCCTCATTCTATAAAAAAAACAAAGCATAAAACAAGTTATATATAACAAGACACTGACAGGCATAACATCGTCAGTACAAGGTGGAGCAGCAAGTTAGACTAGGTGCACCAGCAACTAAGGCATATTACCTGTGTCCCAATCATAAATGTAAAATTATGAATGCCTGGAGCAATGAGAAGAAAAACACAAGGCCCCTTGTTTCTCTTCCTCCCTTGTTAGGAAGAAGAGGAACATTAACCATGTCGTAATTCAGAAAATTCAAGTGATGTTTACAGAATTCACAAACAACCAAGCTAAGATGCCTAATAGTAAATATTTTCAGTTCATGATCTGTCTAAGAGAATAACCTAAAGAATTAATGATGGTTCTATTGACCCAAAACCTTTATTTTAATACTGTATACATTTCTGTAAGTAAATATGCAGATAAATATGAAAAATATGTTACCTTCTGCCTGAAACTCTTTAGAGTTTCCCTCACTTGGTCAAGACAAGAATGTTTGACAGAGTGGTCCTTCCATTCATCTGAAAGCTGTCTCAAAACCATGACACTCGCTTTGAGATTATCCAGATAAAACATGTCCTGTTTCCAAGTAGTTCATGTACAGGCAACCAGCGTCAACGATGTATATAACAACAGCAGCCGGTCTCAAATTTACAATCTAAATCATAATTACATCAGAAAACACCTACCCATTGTTTGTAACACTCAGGGTTCTGTGTCAAGCACCAAATGAAAATGTCACTTGCTTCCTTTGATAGTTCAGAGTTACCTGCAGAAAGCATTGATAATCAGGTTGTGATGCACACTTATAGACAGCAATCAATTGATGACAAGCAGCCCATTTGAGTTTAGACTACCTTCTCCAATAGCTTTGACTGAAATGTTCAAAATCTGCTGCGTAACTTGCTTCATTGCTTTGCTTCCAGAGGAACCAGCGAGAGCAACCTCCTTTAAGGTTGGATAAACAGCTTCAAACCTCTCGGTTGCCTAAGGAAAGAAACCAAATCAAAACTTGCCTCAGAACTAAAATACCCAACAAAATCTAGAAAGCTGCACCAGAATACCCACCTTAACTCTAGCTGAAGGAACTGGGAAGGTTACTCTCATCAAAAGCTCAAGAGCAGAAGGTGGTACTAAGCGCTCACCCTTTTTAACAGCACCATTTAATAAAATTGTACGAGCTTTGGGGGATGATAAGATTCTAATCCAAAGAAAGGGGGGGGGATCAGAATAAAATATGAGCTACACAATAATATCAAAGATCTAAATGACACAAGCATCAAATAGGAAGGTGTGAAATGAATTTGAATCCCAATGGTACCTCTCAATCAACTGCAAGATCAAGTCTCTGGATTGAGGATTACTGCTTGATTTCCCACTCAGCATAGGGAAGAGAACACGAATCCACAAGTACAATCCCACAACCAAATCTCCTTGAGAAGCCTAAATCAAGATACAGTTCCGAATATCAAAATCTATTTTCCTAAGAGAAGAATTCACATATTTGGGAAGGTCAGGTTACCTGAGCAATCATCCATACAGTGACCGGAAGCTTGTCTTGTCCTTGATATTTTGGATTTTCACTAATTACCGGCAATAAATTGATCAACACGTCAGGCTTGCGTTGTAATGCCATTGCCAAAATCACAAATATGGCAACCTGGAACCCAACAGTATATTGATAGAATGGTCAGGCACTATTACAACAGCCATGAGAAAAATTTGTAAATATGAACATAAAGTGTCCCGGAAAACCTTTAGTATTGATGCTGGTGTGCTAACCATAGGCAATGCCTTAAAATAAGCACAGTTCCTAACATTCTTCAAACAGGATAGAGGCATCTGACTTACTTTAGGGAAAAATACTTATCTATAAGGTATTCATACACAATACTAATCCAAGCCTGTGAACTGAAGCAGTATCTGATAACAAGTATTGCATAATGTATTGTGAAGAATGATCTATTTTTACAAAGAAAAGCGGTAGTATTTCATGGTTTGTTGCTTTTTTAACATGCAGGAGTTGTTATGGTTTTGCTGAGAAAAAGAATAAGAAAGGGAAAATAAGACTATAACAAATTGACAGCGGAGATTCTCCTTAACCACAAGAAAACTCAAAGTGCACAGGGGAAGCGGCATTAATAAAAAAAAAAGGGGGGGTGGTAAAAGCATAAAGAGATTTTTTATTATTTTACAGGTTTGGTAGTGTACCAAAACTAAACTTTCCAGTTTATGATAATTTTGCAAATTCCAATTGACAGCTACATTATTGTTTCTGAATTTATTATTTTATTTAGTGGAGTAACAGATTTTGAGCATTTAACTCAAGCAACCTAATGAACTACAGATTTTTTAACAAGTGACCAAGCATGCATGTGAGCGATACAGAAGCAACATAAGATTGAAATGTTGTGAATCAGTTAAATACTATATCAATCCCTGCTTTCTTTCAAGTCTTACGGAGTTCTCTCCAAAACAATAATTAGCTCTGATAATATATCTGAGAACACTCACTACCAAATTTTGAACACTACAAATTCTTTTGACATGGTTAATAAGCATATCCAAAAATTCAATTTTTGCTAGTCTTAGTAGTTCTAGGAGCACCAATTTCCACATTAAAGAACATAGGAACCCAAGGACACAATATAGACATATAGTGACAGGATGGCCAAATTAGAGGATTTGAACAGCTAATACCCGCGTTCCCGTAAATGAGCGTCTATTAATCAAAGCTCTTTGCAAACATATGACTCATAACAACTTCTAAATTCTCACCTATAATACAGAAATTAAAGCACTGGCATGCAAGTACAAACCATACATGATAATAGGTCCAAAAAAAAACCACTTTTGAAAGAAAGTATTGACTAGCATTGAAGTACTTAGAAATCATATATAAAGAGATATTCCTGAAAGCTACCAGAGACTTGGATGGCGATTGCTGGACCACCTTTTTGGATCCCTTGGTAACTCCTTGATGACTTGCAAGGTCAGCGAAAATGCTGTCCATTGACCATAACACAAAGGACCCAAGTGCTTCAAGAGATCGCTGGCCAAGCCAGTCAACTGCCGTCTTGTAAACATCTTGAGAGATGTGTGCGAGAGGAATCTGCTCAGGAAAGGATTAATTAAAAATAAGATGTTAGAAATGGTAATAACATAAAAAATTCATTCAAATCACATCAAGCAACTTAAGCTTCTCATAGAACAATGTGAGTGGATCAATTCAGATCGGCCCATCTTAGATCATCACATAAACGAATTACACGATGTCGGTACCTTACCATCTTAACACAAATACAAAAATCAGAACGAACAAGCAAAGACTTAACTACACCATTATAACCCAAATCATATTCACACCCGTTATTACTTTTTCCATAAAAATCAAATCTTTAAAGAAAACAATGCTATGTTAAGAAAAAATATATATTATTTTTTATGTAATCAAAATTACTATTTCCTAATTACAATTAAAATGATAAAAAAAATTAAAAAAAAAAAAACACTTACATCAACCAATTTGCCAACAGAGGACTCCTTGAAGATCTTCAACCAAGGAAACTGAGCTGAACTCACTGATGAAAATGCTCTTCCAAAGTAATCAGCAAATCTCATTAATAGTATATCCTGCTGTGTCTCATACGAGACCTAAATCCGCCAAAACGACATCACAAAAAAAAAAAAAAAATTAAATTTTTTTTTTAAAATGTACGGATTCAAATTAATTAAAAATAAAAAAGTGAGATCAGAGAAACTAAATTAAAAAAAAAAAAACAAGGATATTAATTATAATTATTAATTAAATGCTTACAGTGATGTCGACAAGAAAGGCGCCTAAATCACCGGCATCGATCTTCGCAGCCGCCTCCGCCACCGTCACTTTTGGTTTCTTCGCCTTCGGCTTCTTTACCTTCTTCATTTGTTCTCCAGCACCACCACGGTCTCCATCGTCACTCTCGCCATCATCCTCATCAGAATGCCGCTTCGATCCATCTCTCTCGCCACTCTCCTCCTCCTCTCTCCTCCGGCTCTCCTCCGCAATCCTCCGTCTCCGATCCTCAGAATGTTGCTCAATTGAACGAAACACGTCAGCTTCCCCACCGCCGACACCGTTAGATCGTCGGTGATCGGAGGAAGAATTCTCCGGCAAATTCGAAACTGTCGGGAGTTGTTGTTTCTTGTTCCGCTTTGAATACGTAACTGTTTTCCATCCGCCGTCGCTCTGATCTTTACCGTTAACGTTAACGTTGCCTTTTCCGCTACTGTTTCTCATTTCAATTTCGTCTTCCATGAGAAGTTGTGCTATAAGAGCTGAATTCTCGTCCATGATTGAAAGGGCTGCGGTTTCAACGGAGCGACAGAAACGGAGGTTGAGTTTTCAACGGCGAGTGAGGAAGGAGAAGAAGGCGGGTTGGGTTTTTGAAGGAGAGGATCAGAGAGGGAGTCACTAGTGTCAAAGGACACGTGGATATTTCCGGCTATGTATTTGGGCTTTTTTGGAAACGAATTTACGCTAATGCCATTATTAATACATCTTGATTTACTGTTTTAAAACCTGTGTGCATTAAATGGAGAGTCGGATTAACTTATTTAACTTGTGTCCCATGCAGAATTATTGGATTTTTAGCACGATTAGTCCCTATAATTTGAGCAATTTATCAATTGCATCCTTTTTTATCAAAGTTTTTTCTTTTGTAATTTAATAAGCTAGTAAAACTTATGCATTTGAAACTTTTTTATTATTATTAAGAGGAATCGTTAAAAGCAAACTAGTGGTTAAAATTTTCATTTTTTTGGATTAATTTAAATTTTCATTTGAATAACTTTCATTTTTCTTTACTACGAGGAATCTTTCATTTTCTTTTTTTTAAAAAAAACAATAATGAATCATTCTAAAAAAGAAGTCAAGGTGTTATTATAGAGAATTCATATATATTAAACCATTAAAAATCTAGGGTTTCCAATATATATATTATCATTCAAAAATCATATGGATATAAAATAAAATTAAACTTGTTTAGGTTTAAGTAGTTTATTTCTTGTGTTATCAATGAGGCTTGAACCAAAATTATTTTGAATATAAAAAAAAAAATTATATTATAAAAAATTATATAACATTGCTATTAAATTTTGTATAATAGCTCAAATGTACAACTTAATTTTTTGATCAACCTAAGTTTTAAATTTAAATTATATAGGAGTTGTCTTTAGCGTGACCTTGTTAATTAAAAATGTTCAAAAACAAAAAAAACGGATCATGTTAACTCTAGTAAATCCTCTAAACTTACAATTCAAGTTATAAAATTCATTATATCGAATTAATTTTTTTTATTTTATTATGTGGGAGTTATTTGGCTTAATATTTTTTAATTTTTATAAAAAAACAAAAATACACAAACAACATGCATGTCATTTATCATATTAAAAAAATTATCAATGTGTATAGCTACATAAACAATGAGTAGTCGTTTACCACGATCCATGCTTCTTTAGCTACAATGGAGCCCTCGTTGAAATCTTCAAACTTCTCTACTCTTTGTGATCATTCAAATAACTCCATATAAAGTCCTGGTTTTCTTAAGTCGTCTTTGATTACTTGTATGTCATTGCAATGGAGACAAGCTTGACTTTCCAACTTTCAAATATTTTAATCATGGTTTATTCCGATCTTCGTTGGCTAACCACAGCGCATGGTTTATAATTTCTATGTGCATCAGTCAAAGTATGCTATATTTTTGTAGGTGAATTCTTTTTTTTAAAAAATAATTTTTATTTTTAAAAATAATATTTTTTTATTTTTAAAAATTTATTATTAATATCAGCACATCAAAATAATTTCAAAACACTAAAAAAAAATTAATCTGAAACAAATAAATTTAAAATTTAATAAAAAAACAGATTAAAATTCACTTTCAAATAGATCCGTAATCACATAAATTGCTAGATTTTAATAATATAACATAAGGGAATTCATGGTATTCAAATTAAATGAATTAGTGCTTGATGGCTACTAATATTATTATTTTAATTTCATACACTAACTTCGTGTATTGGAACAACATTGTTTATTTACAAGGTGGATTTTTTATATATATTATTATTCAAGATTCAATCAAATTCAAAGGGATGTTATAAAAATAAATTTCTTGGCATTATGGAAAAATATTTTAATATTCTATGCTCAATCACATGTAAAATGAAAATGGAGAGATCACTATTCTTTCCCCATGCATTGGATCTGGTCCAGATCAATGCGTATGATCTTGTTCTCCTCCACTAGCTGTGTTCTTGTGACAATCCTTTGAACTTCGGCTTTAAAACTATATATCGTGCCACAACATGCTGAATTGTTGTCTCCCTCAAAATATTTGATTAATTTGACAAAATTAAGCGGCAGTTGTTGGCAATTGTTGTGATGTATGATATATTTTAAAAGTATTTTTTATTTGAAAATATATCAATTTTTTTTAATATTAATATATCAAAATTATTAAAAAAATAACATTAATTTAATATATTTCAAACTAAATATATTTTTAAAATACATTCAAATATAATTTCAAACACGAAAATAATTAGTGTTCCCTCCTTCTTTCTAATAATTGATACTATTTGAAATTTACCAATCTTGAATCCCATATATGCCACTTGTTGTGGCAATAATTGTTTATATATATATATATATATATATATATATATATATCATAAAATACAACAGTCAATTTAATCAAAGTAACGTGCAGAATTCAAATAAATTGGTGTCATCTTCCTCGTATTTCAACTTCGAAATAGTACTCAAGTCAACCGCAATATACGATTGAGGAAACCTTTTACAGCCTGGAAATGTTTTAAAGAAATACTATTAACTATATGACTTTTTTTTTTGTTTGAACTCTTGTTAAAAAGATAAATTTAAAATTATCAATTTATCATCATAATACAATTAGTTTACCAAACAATGCAAAATAATATTTTTTAGCGGTGCAACTTGCTTTTAATTTAGTTTTTTAGCTTTAAAATATTTTTTTGTGTTTTTTTTATCATTTTAATGCATGTTAAAAATAAGTTTTTAAAAAATATTTTCAAACAAAAAATATTTTTTTACAATCATCTTTAATCAACAAAATTATTTAAATAGTCTCACAAAATTTTAATGATTTTTTTATTAATAAAAAAAAAACTAGTGAATTCATTGAGATCTTAACTTTGATTCACGAGAGAACTCACATGAACGACCAAACTATATAAAGAAACACAAAACTTTTATATAATTACATTTCTTTATTTAATGTGTTTAATCATGTGATGGGTGGGATTTTATTAAACCCATATGGTTTTAATGTAATAAAAAAAATCACTTGATCTGATTGAAAATTCCTAATTAAGATGAAAAATAATTTAGAGACCTAATTAAGATTACGATGAAAAAAATTGGTAGTGAGACATTTTTTTTTATATAAAAAAAGGATGATTAACAGCATCGAGCGTTCGTCCTTGGTGCACCCACCTACCCAAGTTCGCACGTGTTCACAGCTCTAAAATTATCCCAGCTAGAGGAACAAATTAAATATATATATAAAAAAAGGAAAATTCCTTCTCTATGTGTTTTAGCCCATGATCAAATATCCGTAGTACCATCTTTGTAATTTGAGGAAGATGCAAGGGTAAATAGGGAAAATAAAAGATCCGATATGAACTAGGGTCTGTTGTTGTTTTATTTTTTAAATATCTCTCTGACTGTTTTAGTGTGGGGCCATCAGCACCCACGTAGAGAGACCCCACCCCTTCATTTAGGGTTGTCTCTCTCTACTAATCGGCAATTTATTAGTCTCACCATATCAGCCTTCATTCTCTCACTAAGAACACCTTACTTACTTTCGTGGCCCCCACTAAATTCTGTCCTCTTCGGGTATTTTAGAATTCCATCACAGTTTTATAAAAGTTTCAAGAAAATAACATGTAAGTTTTTTAAAAATAACATTTATTAGAGAAATAATATGGTTTGAATATAATCACTGTCAATAATAGTAGTTAAACATAATTGTTATTTAAAATAAGGTTATACCAAAAACCATGTCTCTTTCAATTCAATTAATATGAATACCGTGAATTCCCTTCTGTTATATTATTAAAATCTAGCAATCTATCTTATAATATCAACATGTAATTCCGAATCTATTTGAAAGTGAATTTTTATCTATATTTTTATTAAATTTTAAATTTATTTGCTTCAAATTAATATATAAGAGCTTCATTTTTTATATATTTAGTATAGTTAAAAAGATTTCAATGAAATGATTCTAATCAAATCTTGAAAGATTAACAAACATGGCCGTAATTTATTAAATATTTTGTTTGTGGTTAATTTAAGGTTAATTATGAACTTCTTTGGTGTTCTTTCATGATGTAATTAGAATTGTTTCGTAGAGATTTTTCTAATAATATTGAGTGTATCAAAAATAAAGTCCGGTGTGTCCCAAATGACGTATGCTCTCTTTCTTTTTTTTTGTTCTTATGTCATATCATCTTATCTTTTCTTTTTTTCCTTGGTTATTGAATCTTTAATATAATTTTTTTAGATATTGAATTTTCATAAAATATTTAATTGATTTTTGTTGAGCTTAGTTGATTTACAAATGAAAAATATTTTAAAATATTCACTAAACAATTGTTATTTCAAATAACGATTGTGTAGAAAAATATATTACAAGACAAGTATAAAAACAATATTTTAAAATGCTTCTATGTTCAAGCTATATTATTTTTCAAATATTTTCTTGATCTATATTATTTTTTTAAATTTTTTAACAAATCATGCTATTTTCAAAGAAATCCACCCTAACCCAGATTCACCTATGAATCATCTATTTTCAAAAGTAATTTTAAAAATAATTTTTTTATTTTAAAAATATAAAATTAATATTTCTTTTTTAATAATCTTAATATTTTAATGTAAAACAAATAATTAAACATATTCTTACAAAAACACGATATTTCACTTTTCCAAACACACATTTAAAGCTGCCTTGTACGAATTCCAGCAACCTGTTTCACGTTAACTATCTCGACAACCTTTACAGCAAACAAAATATCACGTGTGATTTATTGTGTGGTGAGAAATTTCAATTCATGGGGCTACCGGAGCCAGTAGATGATGATGATGATAATGTCCCAAAAATCTGCAACAACCTTGCAGAGAACCTTCTTTTTTGGTTTAAAAGAAAACCCATCTTTCTCTGTTTTTATCTTCCTTTTCTTTTAACGAAAAAAGAGTCATCTCTTCTAGTAAATTGTAGTTTGGAATTCGGAAGTTTTCTTGCTTTTATTTCCTTCTGCAACTCACCCACCAACCACCTACCTCCGTCATATCCTCCGGCTGTCCTGGTGCTGGCAAGGTTTTACAATAAAATAAGAGTTGATCCTTTAAAAATCCCAGTTAACCCGTAATCCGGTTAAAAGATCATTGGTTTTAATAAAAATTCAAAGCAATATTATTTTATTTTTTATTTAAATTAGGTTAATTCATGATGACCTATATCTTGTCCCAGATAGAATTTAATAAACATGATTCAAATCCATGACGGACTTAACAAGTAGTAACAGAAGCCCCTTTCCACACTGTGTGGAGTCTAAGCCCCGCCATCCTCTCGTCTAAGACGTGGCTATCATCATGAAAGGAGGAGGAAAAAGCTTGTAATCTTTTCTAATCTCTCCAAATGGTCAAAACACCTTGAAATCATAGAAGAGAAGAGAGCCATAAGATGCTCTGTTGGGTTCATCAAGCAAATCAAAATCTAAAAAATAGATCAAAAACAACTTGAAATAAGAAATTTCTATTTACTACTTCCTTATTTAGGATAATCTACATCCCGTCCTCAGAGTAGTTGTGTAGCCTTCTACAATACAGGGTCAGGAAGCCGTGGAAGTGGAAGTATGGGGGCAGAGAAGATACTGTAAGTGCTGCTTTCCGTTTAGGGAGTGCCTGTATATAAATTGGAGGAATTCAAGAATCAATAGAACTGCATCATACAATTGTTGAATCCCAACTGAGTTTTCCCTCAAAGGGACATCACAGGGAAAATGTTGTATCAGCTTTAATCTCATTGAAGTGATCTTTTGAACTCGAACACATATTGATCATCAACTCAAAACCCAAGACTCCTCACTCAAGTGAGGACTACAGCTCAGTTAAAGTAAAGATGGGTTGATAAGAAAATGCTGATGTAACCTCTGAGCAATGAAGTTTGGGGCAGAGTTGACATGGTTTATAGGCTAGGAAATTGTTACCTGCCACAATATGAGAACGTTTCTTGGGTACAACATAACAACCCAATACAACAGTGATGGATGTTTTACCATCTAGGAGAGCACAATAGCAAATTCAAGAAAAAACAAACTCGTTCTGAGAAAGAAAAAAAAAAGAGATAAGAAACTCCTGATGCAGCATTTTTTTTTCTTTTTGCCAAGATTTTGCAAGAGCAATGGAGCTGAAGAACTGGGATCATAGCATAAACAACAACGAAACAACTTGCGGCAATCTGGGTTTCAGAACTGCAAGCAATGCAGCATCAGCAGATACAGTAAATAGAGCAAGTTTCAGCAGCAACATATACTCTTGGTACGTAAATAGCAATGAGAACAGTCATCTCAATGCAGCGTTGGAGAAGCACCAAAAACTAATCCACCTACCACCACAGCCACAGCAATGCAGCAGTTTGCACCAGAAAAATCAACATGAACCCCACCCACCGTCTCTAGGAGTTAAAATCTGAAGAATTTCCCCTGCCTGCACCTCAACTGTTTTCTCACCTCCAAGGTAAACTCTTCGTTTATCTTTTGTAGTCAGATGGTTGGCTCCACGAGCCCCGTCTTTTCCCTCTTCAAACCTCTTGGTGCATGCACACGCCTTTCTGAAAGGATACTCACTACAAATGGCCGATTGAACTCTATCTCGTACAAGGCCATAACCACCTTTATGAAGCCCAGATCGAGCCTCCACTGTTCTCTCTCAGTTAAAACCTGTGCAAAAGAACTGGATACCTCGGATCAAAAATCTCTGGATCAGTCATTCGAGTATTGGTCATATGGCACTGGACTCCACTTGTCCCATGCCAGTGCAGACCAGCCCCACTTCCAGCCAGGAGTAGTACCCCAATCTCTGCATGATGCCCTCTACATGCAACGAAAAAAACCAGTTTCCCATTATCAAAAACAGGTGTGATGACAGTTATGTCAGGAAGATGGCTACCTCCAGCACTAGGATGATTGGTCACCAAAACATCACCTTCATTAGACTAGTATTTTTTTTTACTGACTATACGTGGATTAGGTCTTAGGACAGGTAATATAACTAGGGTACTAAGCTTCCTTGCTCTCAAGAATGGCACTGACACTCAAACTGTTGGCTTGAAGATTATATTTACTTGCACTATAACAAAATTTGAAAATTCATTCAATGACGATGAATCAGAAAAGTACAGCGAATACTTCCAAACAAAAAAAAAAAGAAGAAGAAGAAGAAGGAAAGGCTTGTCGATGTTTTCAAATAGTAAAGCAATTAGTTTCTTACCACTTTTGAAGGTTTTTTGTACATTGATTTGAATGGCATCCTCCTAATTCTTACATGTGATTATCTAAAAGGGTCATTGGTTTGATAGAAAGCTCTAGAAAGCTTTGATTGAAACAATCTCTTATTAGTACTGAAAGTTTGCCCCCAAGTTAAATTTCCTTGAAATGTTTGGTATTGACTCTTGAGAAAAAAAAAACGTCCATTGAATGTCAATAACATGAAATATTCATCATGTTATTCAGATCTCATTACAATACATTATAGTTTTTCACTTAATTTTTTGTTATTAGATAATGATGATTTATTATATTAATTATAAGAGTCTATTCAAGAGTTTGTTTAAATCAAGGCTCGAGTAATGGATTGGAAAAGTTGACTCACGGGTTGACAAACCAATTTATATTTTTAAAAAACAAACATGAAATAATGTCATTTTTTAAATAAAAAATAACATTATTTTATATATAAAAAAACACAATACCTAATATCTAGTTTATATTTTATAATAATTGCATTTATTAAGACAAGATTTCGAACTAATTGTAAAACTTGTGAAATTGACATGAACCCTACAGCACAAGATTATTAATCAACAGAAAAGAACAAAATAAGGCAATTCATCCAGACAAGAGGGGAAAAAAGAAATTATCAACTACAACTAGCACAATTATAGGATAGGAATAAATTGACTCTCATTACCTTAAGTTTCCCTTAATCAATCACATAAAAACTACTTACAAAAGGATGTAAAATCATTGAAGCCTAGTTGATCGCCTTGACGTGCTTTTGTTGCCAGATTTGAGAAATCTGGTGTGAGCTTTCAAGTCCAGAGTGTCAAACTGACTTCGCAGTCTTTTGCTCGACTCTTGTATATATAATCCTCAAACACTTAAAATACCTATCAAAATGTGTTTGATTGGTCTCGTTTCTTTCTTTTTATGAATTGGACGAGATGATTTTATTAGACAGTAAGAGTTAGGAATTTAACAAGAAAGAACTGTCAGCCAAGTAGCTATCCACCAACTATTTGGAATCATCTGATAGTGCTTCAGTGAATTTTGCCTCGTTCTTGATATATTTAACATTGATCACGGAGAACATTCTTCAAATGCATTAAAATAGCCATCGGCAATACTCTTACTAGGTTTCAAGTCATCAAAGCTGAAAAGACTACCTGATCATGACGAGGCAAAATGGCAGATACATCCACATAAAAGGTAAAATCTATGCAAGAATTAATGTTAATTGTACAATGTCAAAAGGTAACGGCAGGCCAAAATGACAGAACTGCTGCTGCTAAACGAATAGCTGTACATTTAGATGGCCAAGAATTCTATCAGTGACCTCTCGCACAAAAATAATCATGGATAGTAGCACGATCTCATAAGCAATTTGTCAAATACTTCAATCTCTACGATGAAGCAAGGCAAAGCAAGACTCAATTTATGCAGAACTTCCAGATATCGGACTGTTCACTATCCTGACCAACTTCTTCTCCAAATGGTCATCCATAATTGCCATTGTCCCACCAGAAAGTAGATGGTGTGGACGTCAGATGGTTGTATGGAGCACTGGTCTTGCAATGAGGTGAATCCAATTTTGTGGATACATTGAGAACAAATGAAGTCTACCCCAGACAACCTATTGTGACACCAGACTAGAGGATTTTAGGAAAGCTAACCGGTTCTTGGTGAGTTTTATCTTCTCCTCTGCTTCTGCTGCCTTTTCTCGAACCCCACGGACAACATCCTCAGGAGCTTTCTCTACAAACTGGAGAGTGAGGCAGATTGTAAGCATATTGCACAAGTCCACATGTCAAGAGCTATGAAATGTCATAACAGTTTTTAATTAACATTAAGATGTGCTACGGCCTAGAAATTATAACCTTAGATAATGCATAATCCATAATGAGTATGGTTCAGTAATCCCTTATTATTATTATTTTTTTTATTATATATATATATATATATATTTTTTTTTTTTTTTTTTTGGGGGAGCGAGATCTTTGGACATAAATGCATGAATATGTAAGAGCAGAAGTTTATACTTTCCGGGAACTGAGACGAGCAGCAAGTCCGTCATACTCCACTTGCATCTTGGAGAGGCGCTTTGAAAGGCGTTCGACTTCAGCAGATATATTGACCATATCTGCAAGAGGAAGGTAAGCTTCCAGTCCCTCGCTAGCAACCAGATGTACCGACTGGTTTGCATCCCCTAAAGCACAATAGAATTTACATCCATTAGAATATAAAGTTCAAAGGCCAGTCATAAGTGAAGTGAAAAAACAATTAAAGAAGCAAAAATACTATACACGATTTATATCTGTCCCATTGACAAGAAAGAATACAAAAGGCAGAAACAATGCACAAACAAGAAAAATTGATTGGGAAATAAACATGCCTGGAGGAGAATCTGTGAAATGGATATTTTGTAGATCTAGCCTGGAAAGAAGAGCTAAGACTTCCTTCTCGTTCTGCAATGACAGGTTATTATACCACGCTTAGTGTGCAGATGCACAGATTTAACAAATAACTCAGCTATGAAGTGTCTTGATAAACAAGGCTACTATTCAATCACCTTGCCTAAACATCTGTAGATTGCAAGTGAAGAATGATATAGCAAGGAAGTGTGTATAAACAGTGTGTTAAGAAACAGTAAGTGATCAGTGGGCATATTACTTTTCCTTTTATCAAATAGAAAACATGATATTGATGAAAGAAACAGAGCTAAACAGATAATGAGAGCATATATCTCTATCATTCACAGCAAATTATATGAATGGTTGAGAGAGGACCATTTCAAGTTTCAGAATATAACTTGAATTAGTTTTCATGATATGAAAGGGCATTTACAAGTTATAATCAGTTTGGGCAGCAGAAGTTTGAGAATCTATACATGCAAGAGTTCTTCCTAGCTTTACTGAACAAAAGGCCAGCATGTTGCTGCATGTTTTATCTGTAGTCCTCTCTTTTCAGAATTTTTAACATCTCTACTGCACAAAGATTTCTTTTAGCCAGGGGGGACCCTGGCCATGAGCTCAGTAGGTGCTTGTAGAGGTGGGGAACAGAGACAGCATATGAGCCTATTGGAGTTGAAACGTAAAAGGTTCAAATGTTACTTTGCCAATCCAATGAAAATCAAGGACCAAGAAAGAATGTTTATATCCCTGCTTGTATATGCAGCTAAAGCTCTACTTAGAACAGCACACTAATGCCCACCTAAAAGACAGGTTAAGAAAATGGAGTGCACTTACAGATATGTATTGGATGACTTCTTCACTTGCAACTACAGATGCAGATATACGCTTGGCTGGCTCAACTGAGTATTCTGCTCGAGCATTGCGGATTGCTCTAGTCTAATTCATATGTGAAGATGAAATCATTATGCTTGTATGACAATTGAGTGTGCAAGAAATGAAAGTAGTTGTGTACTCACCAAAGCTTGGAAATTTTCAAATTTTTTTATGGAGTTGGGAAACCGTGGAAGTGAAGTCTGGGGCCAAGGAGATACTATAAGTGCTTCTTTCGGGTCGGGGAGTGCCTGTATATAAATTGGAGGATGTCAAGAATCAAAAAAATGCATCATACAATTGTGGCATCTGTACCAAGTTAACAAAGTGACATCACAAGGAACATATTGTATCAGTTTCAAACTCAAAGAAATGATCTTTTAAACTCAAACACATAATATCAACTTCTAAAATAAATGCAGTGATCTTTAAACTCAAATCTCAACACATTCACTCAAATGAGTCCAGTTGAGTTAAAATAAAAGATGGATTGAGAAGAGATATTGATTTAACCTCTAACCAATAAAGCTTTGAGCAGAGTTGAAATGATTTATATGCTACAAAATTGTTACCTGCCATAGTTCTTCAGTGACAAATGGCATGAATGGATGTAGCAATTTCAATACATTTTTGAAAACATACAATAGAACTGCCTGTGCCTCTGAACAAGCTGAATTGGCTCCAGACTGGTAAAGGCGAGCTTTACTGGCTTCGATATACCTGGCCAAAGTACATCAAAAGAAAGCTAAATATGGATTATAAATTAAGATAACAAGCACCGCATACACCTAGAGTTCCACACCTAGTGCACATAATGTGGCAAACAAGATTCCAAGGATTCCCCTGGTATTATCACAAATATAAATGATGCACAAGTATGAATGTATGCACATGTTTTTGCATCATATGGATATGTGCCAAATAGGAAAAAACTATGAGTTTCACCAATAAAGAATGACAAAACAAAACAAAGAACTGCTGACAGTTGCCCACTTTGTGAATCCAACATTTTAAGGGATCAATTGTCACTTTATTTAAAACATTTGTTCTGAAAACTAGCTGGATAATTAATGAAAATCTTTTTCTTCAAAACAGAAAAATTATAACGCTGACAACCATGTGACATAGATCATACATACATGCACTAAATCTCAACCACTATGAAAGTGTTTGGGAATGCGGTGCAAACCGCGTTCCAAAAAATTTTGATTTTTTTTTTTTGCTTAAAATGAATTATTTTTTTATGTTTTCAGATCATTTTGATGTGCTGATGTCAAAAATAATTTTTAAAAAATGAAAAAACTTCATTTTGATGCATTTCTAAGTGAAAAAGCACTTTAAACCGCCACCACTATCACAATCCCAAATAGGCAATATATTTCATCAAAAGTGCAGCCTCTCCCTTGCATCAAATGCTTTCTGTTGTGATGTTTAAATTGAAGGCTCATGTTTAAGATTCCAGGATCAGGAAATTTATTCATCTACAGTACCTCTATTCAAATAAAGATAAATATTTTCCAATGAAAAACTACATAGATTTAATGTACCAATCAGCAAAATCACTCCAGAAGAAATCATATATTTCCCTCCCAACATCTCCAAAGAAAAACTTATCATAGCTCGCTGTGACCATGTCAATAAGAACATGAAGTTCTGACACCTGAAATTAAACGAGGTCATTAGTTTAACTATAGGTATTTGACAACGGACACGATGCTTCATAGCAATTTTCTTACCACCCAACATTCTGGTAAAGGTAGCCTGAGAACAGACTCCTCTTTGTCAAACTGCAAGAGAAATAAAATTGGTTCAGTTTACTGAACACAGCAATTCCTACAGTAAGCATAGAAAACGTGACCAAAAAAAAACCTCGTCCTCTCATAGAGGGCAAACAGACCTTACAATTCCTAATAGCTTCCCAAGCAGATACATCAGTTTGACTAGGCATATTCTGTAGCACAAACTTGCCCGCATTCCATAGTTTGTTGGTGAAGGCCTTGTTGGCAGTCAACCTCTCAGTAGACAAATTAAGGTCCTGGGTCAAAAGTAAGTATTAGTAAACAAACAGCATCTGATGTAGGCTTCAAACCATCCACTGAAAAGGGAGGTAGATAGGCTTCATATATATATCACTAATTCTTGAAGGAGCAGTTTCAAGGATTATAAGAAAAGAAAGCAACCTGGCCAGCAGTTCCTAGAGAAATAGTGAATCGCAGAGCATCAGTGCCAAACTCTTTGATTGTATCAAGGGGATCTATTACGTTACCAAGTGTTTTGGACATTTTCCGTCCCTGAAAGACAATAGGACTTAGAGGTAAAAGTGAGGATAATACATGCAAGCTAAACTATTGGAACAACAACCGAGTAAAATGCTAATAATCACAATAGAAAAGCCAAAGTTGGTCAGTAATCCTTGCAGTAATTATTTTTCCATTGTCTTCATAAGACATGAGATGCTGTACATATCCATGAAACTGTACAAGGATTTATGAACCAATACATGCATATGAACAAAACTACACACACTCTACTAACCTGCGAGTCCCGGATAAGCCCATGAAGATAAACATATGAGAATGGAACAGTCCCAGTAAACTCAATTCCCATCATGACCATCCTTGCCACCCAAAAGAACAAAATGTCATGCCTGTTCAAACAACAGAAACAAGTGTCAATGGCAGCAATCTACAGGTAACAGATAAGCCCATGGAGGAGGAAATCTGAAAACAATGAAAAGGCAAACAGTGACAATAAAAGCCATATTATCAAATGAGAAAAAAAAAAGGAATTCAATGGTATTAAAGATGGTTCCCCGCAACAGGAAAGACAGTCATCTCGTTATGAAGGCAGAAGGCAGGTAAATCACCAAAACTCTTAACATCGTCCCATAGATAAAACTGACTGTGATATGACTCGGGCATGGTTCTACCAAGATGGGTGCCAGAAGTAAAGGTTTTGAAAAAGTTCTGCCCTTGAACATTTTCCCATGATGTGGTTAGTCGAAAAGAAAAAAAGAGCACTAGTTACTGCAAGCCAAAACTTTTATGGTGTTTTTACCGTTGTGTCAAGAAAATAACTGATTATTATTCACTTCTTTAATGCTGCAAATTGTTTCCAGCCTATCTTATACCAACGAAGTCAGCACCCATAGTCATAATTATGATGCAGAATATATATTCCATCAGAGTTGGCAGAAAATTATAAGCAAAAGCCAAATCATAGCAGCAATACACTAACAAGAAAACCATGACTAATCCTGTGATGAAAAGATGCAATTTTGAACACTCTCTTGCTCACTGTCCATGTTCACTCTATAAGGAAAGAGTAAGGGCACAATATACAACCCAAAACACCGGAAGCTATTCTGCTCCATATTCAGCGTGTCATAGATTGAGGCTTGGCTGCCAAGCACTCTGAATATTCTTTTAAAACTGGCCAGGTTAATACAAAGTTTTGAACTCCCCACTCAGCCAAACTGGTTAAAAAGTATCAATCCAACTTCAATGTTTCAAAAATGATTAAACTACAGCCAAGATAAATGGACAAAAACAAACCAAAGCAGCAAGAGTCAGCAAGAGAAGAACATACCCAGTTTCAAGCATTGTTGTAGGATAAAACTTCTTAAAATCCTCTGCTGAAACATCTGGCCAACCAAGAGTACTGAATGGCCATAGAGCACTGAAGATGGAAGTTGAATAAATGAGGCTAAGGAGAAGGAAATTCACTTCATTTTACAATGATAATTCCATGGGTTATGCGGAAAAGGTAATTCCAGTTACCCATGGGTTCTTATGAAATTATTAGAAAGTGATGAAAGATCCAAAATTCCCTCAAACAAAAATTAAATGATTGATAAGAGATTGATTAAAGCATGCAGGAGATAGGAATAATCATCAGGCTTCCACAATATACAGAAATGGCACAGATTTATTATCCACGCATAATCTGAGGTAACTATCTTTTTTTGCAATCTTTATCCCTGTATCTAACCAGCTAGATTATCTAAGAGAAAAACTGTTTGGGGGAAGTGGGATTGACTGAAAGAAGAAAAGCCCATGCAAAAGAAAGTTTGCTGCTTATTCTTCGCTGTTGGCACTTCTAGACTCCGAGTCAAAACCATTTGCTGCTCTAGACATTTCCAAGAGAAGGTCATTGATCGCTTAAACTCTTCTATCTTTTAGTATAGAATTTAAGTATTAATAACAAGAGATAAAGGATTGTGACTCATTGAAAAACAGACCTCGAAAACCAAGTATCCAGAACATCTGGATCTTGATAAATTTCAACATTTTTCCCATACTTCTCACGAGCTTTCTCAAGAGCTTCATCAGCATTCCTTGCAACTATGTAATCTTCTTCACAGTTTTTTCCTACAATGTACCACACAGGTATGCGGTGCCCCCACCATAGTTGTCTGCTTATACACCAATCCTTGATGTTTGACAGCCAATGATTATAAATCTGTCATCAGCAAAAAGAAAGTTGTAAAAAAATCACTTACCGAGTATAGTAAATAGTAAATTGGCTTCAAATATATAATCACAGGCTGACAGAATAAAAGGAAACTCATGACACAATGATACCCAGGTTGATGTATATTGCTTCAAGATTAATAACAATTTACATGGTTATGGAGGACAAGATAGGCCACATAGAGAAACTAATATCAAGCAGGATAGCAACTTTACACAAATTGGAAACTACTGGGATAGAAGGCTCAGAAAGAGTCAATTTAAGCAAGCATGAGAGTAAGTCTAGCTGATCAACATACGAATCAAATGCAGACAAACATGACAAAGAATTTCTCTTAATCTTGCATACCTTCTCAAATCTTTCAGGCATTATGGTTAACTCTCCTTTTTCAACAGCACGAAGAGCCTTCTCAGCCAAGGGCTCCATGGTAACAAACCACTGTTTACTTACCAATGGCTCAATTATCTATAAGAGGGGAAACAAACATCATGACATTAAAACTGCCAGTTAAAGCATTTTTTCACCAAATTTCAATCCTCAATATTTGGAAGGGCATATGTAAATACAGTACTAACGCACTTCTCCTCCACGTTGGGATCTAGGAACCCTTAAAGTGTGCGGCTCCTTTTTGATAGCTAACCCGGTCTCCTCAAGTTCTGACCACAGTTTTTTCCGTGCCTCAAATCGATCGAGACCACTAACATTCCAAGATTTGTTTCCGCATGTTAGGCAAACATAAATTCTCCAGCACATAAATTCTTCAACACAAGATAATTATTTCATGTCTCACCAGTACAATCCAGCAACCTCATTAAGGGTCCCATCCTTATTCATCACGTTAAGAATAGGGAGACCAAGCTTTCTAGCAAGATAGTAATCATTATGATCATGTCCCGGGCTTATCTTCAACACACCAGTCCCAAAGTCTTTATCAACATGCTGCCAAAATAGCAATTGGGTTATTTTCCAGAAACTTTCATCTTGCTTGAAAGAACACAAGTCCAGGTTATAGGTGCATGGTTGACACAACATTCAATAATTACAGAACACTAGGGGAATTACCAAGAAAAATATATCATGAAAAACAGCTAAAACAAAGCAAAATGCACCAAGTATCAGAAAGCATGCTTTTACCCTGTCAGCGATGATAGGTACATGGCGGCCATATGTCATGGGTACAATTGCCATCTTCCCAATAAACTTAGAATAGCGGTCATCCTGCATAACAAATATATTTAATAATATATATTGAGTTATCAGAATTTATGTTGCCCTGAGTCTCATAAAACTGTATATAAGAGAGCGTATGAAACAACTAACTAAATCACAGGACATTTTATGATATCTGAGCCACCTCCAAACTGTAAATACTACAAGTAGCTTATCTGTGCAAGTGCTTCAGTTTTACCACAAGAAAGAGAATACTGGTACATCTATTTCATCTTTGTTTCAGATTAAAAAGCTAGGATATGTGTATGACTAAAGAATGCATGGATATGTGTTACCACAAAATTGTTCAATAAATAATATCCACACTGAAATTATGGAAATAAAACCCCGAGGTTTAGTTAGAGGGCTTGCACACTTTATCACAATCAGAATGACCATTATACTGTCAGATCCTCAAAAATCTTGAATAATAATAAGAATTGGTTGGTTGTTATTTTTTTCTTCCTTTTTCCTGTGATGATGGCAACGAAATTATTGTCAATGTTTCACAAGCTTCTAATGAGGAGGATTGACAAACTTTTGGACAACTTATCACCATGTTGGTACTTATTAACCTATGCAACGATAAGGTATGTTCCTTAAATTTAGGATCTAAATAATCGATTGAATAACTATGTTACTTTGTGTCCTAGTATGATAGTTTAAATAGTTAATGTAGATTGCATAAATATGCCCCTACCTTGGGATTCACAGCAATAGCTACATCACCAAATAAAGTCTCAGGCCGTGTTGTTGCAACTGTCAAGAAGTCACTCCTACAAAAGGAAGTATAAAAATTCCAATTTGCATACTGTAGCAATCTACTAGAAGCTGTGGCAACATAGTCAAGTTCATGAAGCAGTAATTCCAGAAGTACAAGAATGCAAGCAGATCAAATCACCGACACAGTACCCAGATAGTAAAAAATATGTTATAAGAGCAAAAACAAAGCGGTACTTACTTTTATTGATGAGCTGTTAGACATCATTTACTTACAGAGGAAATGAAGAAATAGTACAAGTGAAATCTCTGATACTTACTGTCCAGCAACTCGATACTTGATGTGATATAAAGTGCCAGGTTCCTCAGAATATTCTACTTCCTAAGCACAGACAAAAAGAACTTATGTCAAACTATATTATTTGTCACAATAACAGCAATCAATTGAAGCTGTAACCCAAAAATAGCATACCAAGTCTGAAACAGCAGTCTGTAGATTAGGAGACCAGTTAACCAAATACGAGCCTGGAAGAAAGTACAAATTTAGTGAACTATTTATCAAGGTAACCAATCGACTGTTTAATATCCTAAATAGTAGAATACCCTGCACAGTTAAATACACAAACTGAAAACAGGAAGCAGAAAGTAGCCCCCTCCTCTTTAGCACCAATGAGCTGGTTTAATCTTGTAAACGGGATCAGACTGCAAGAATGTGGATCCCCCAACCCCTTTCCCCTTTAGTGGAAAAAAAAAAGAGTTCAACTAATAAAAGTATGATACCTTGATAGATTAGGCCTTTCTCATGAAGCTTGATAAAAGCCTCAATCACAGATTCTGCAAAATTAGAAAAAATGGTGTGAGAATAAGGGAATATCTGATAAACGCAGCTTTAGAAGGCACATTGAGAGGCACATAAGAGGTGCTTGTCAGGTACAAAAGCATGAGGAGTCCCTTTTCAAATGAAAGTCAAATAACGAGCAGAGGAAAAAAAAAAGAGATAGATGGCACCCTAGCACTTTAACACTACCCATAAACTATCACCAATCAGATACAGTTTTCTAGATTGGTCACTGTTCTACTTCTGCCAGTAAGAAAACTGCCTTACGACTTAGCTGCTCATCAAGGGTGAAACGCTCTCTAGTCCAATCACAGGAAGCACCGAGTCTCTTAATCTGATTTGTAATAGTTCCACCATATCTGAAATCATAACAAGCCAAGTAAGGAAAAAAAAACCATAGGAGGTGGGGTGCCCTGAAAACTGAAACAACAGCAAACTTAGCAGTAGAAGTAATCTGAAGTTGGATAGGCAACCTTCAAATTTCAACCTTTTTTTTTTTTTTTGTCACTGGGACAAGGACCTACTGAAGAAATTAAAGACGAAAGAAGAAAGGAGGCAGTCATAAGAAACAAAGAAGCTGAGCAACAATTAGCAAACTTTAATTTTAGAATCTATAGAAGGGTGTGGTTTGTTTTTCATATCTCAAAACAAATGTATTAAAAACATAATAATCAACAAAAGCATTCATACCACAAAAACATGCAGAACACTGCCTAAATTTGATCTCCAACAACACATTCCTTGTCACCTAATAGCTTAATTTCTATTAAATGTCATTACCACTTCAATTTTTATGCCCCCACTCCTCAGAAGTTCCCTTTGATTCTTTTGATTACACATGGTCTATAAATATTTTTGGAATCAGAAACACATAGCCAAAAATTGAAAGCTGGAAAAAAGAAAAAAAGGTGTCCAACACAGAAGAAGGTAATGCCGTGCTCAATCAGAAAACATAGGTCACATAAAGAATAAAAACAGGAGTAAGTTTGGGATATATACTTCTCTTTCCACTCCCAAACTCGTTTTGTGAACTCATCTCTGCTCAGATCAGTCCTTTTGATTCCTTCAGATGCAAGCATTTTTTCAACAACCAACTGAAAAAAGAAGTGCATTTATTCAAAACATACAAGCAATTCAAGCAACATTACATCAGAAACTTATAGCCAAAATCACAAGTAACAAGAAAAGTAATGGAAAGAATGAAAATAAATACCCTAAAAGCACGTCAAATCTGATTTAGTAAGATCCCTATAGAAACAGTTTAAGAGGGAGGCCTCATTTCACCAAGAAATACAGCTAAAGAGTTAAGGAAACAAAGTTAAGGAGAAACTCCAACACTAACAATATTTTTATGGAAGAATAAGTGAAAAATGGATTTTTTTCTGTTAAAATTCCCCACTAGGAGAATCAATCAATACACTAATATCAGTAAAATAGTCAGTCCATAGACAAACCTGAGTTGCAATACCGGCATGATCAGTACCAGGAAGCCACAGTGTTGGTCTTCCCTTCATACGATTGTATCTAACCATGATATCCTAACCAAAAAGGACACCAAGTTAAGCAAAGGAAGAAAATTCAAAAGGCAGAAAAGGTGATATATGATACTTGCACGACATACTGCAGGGAAAATGTAAATGTAATCATGATATACAAAAAGCACACCACTTAATATTTATCAAACTCAGTTCTCCAGATTGATTAAAAAGAATCAAGAGCATAATATCACGCTGAAATGTCTGTAAAATGGTAAGTGTCCTCTGCATATACTGTGTATCGAGAAATTTAAATTGGTGTTGATGACACAGGATGAGATGGCCAAAAAAGCCTATCAAATAATTGATGCAAAATATTAAAGGAAGGTTTAAAGAGAAAAGTTCACAGAAAAGTGAATGAAAGGGTTTGATAAACTAGTGTTCTTATGCATAAACATACTCCATCCACGAACCTTAACTTTATTTGTGGGTTTTAGCATTTTCTTTCCTTATGACAAGCACCTTTTTCCACATTCTTCTAGCATCATTCACAATAAACGTCAGCAGTTTAGGTGCCCTTATATCATCTGCTTTTGCTATTAACTTTAGATGATAAAATTCAGACAGAATCATTCCATGTTACATCACTCATATCTTACTATCAAAATCTAGCTCATTCATTTAGCCCTTGAATCCCAATATTAGAACCATAAAGATATGATATTTGCTTCTTTTATTTTTTATTTTTTTAACAATGCTTCAACTATCTTTTCTGCATGCCATATAACCAGCAACTACCTCTAAGATTTTTTACTATAACTGATTCATTAACCCATTTTCACCCTGAAACACAAAGTGCTCAATTTTCTTCATAAATGAGGAGAGTCAGACAATGTGTTATATAATTAATGACTACATAAGCACGATTCAATGATCAAATAATGGATAAGTACATCAACAAGGGTGTAATGCCCATAGTGAGATATCATTTCCATCTATCATTTAGAAGGATGGCGTACGGAGACAAACTAGGTGCTTGCACGCTGCATGTAGTTGATATTCGTTGTTCTTTGGAGGGGAAAACACTACATGAGGCAAAGCCCCCCACCAACACACATGCCCCCTTTTCCTAACCTGATCTAAACACTGTTGTTGAATGATGGGAAGTCAGCAAGACCATTACCAAACACCTGAACTAAGTGGTGGCTCAAAAGCTGTAGTGTGGTCCTACTATGGTGTACAGGAAAGATAAATGAAAACTCAAGTCATAAATCAATTAGTTTAAATTCAGTTCCACAACCTCAAGAGTCACAAACATTGCATGTCCCATGTGCAACGAACCAGTAACATTTGGAGGTGGCATTGATACCACAAAAGGATCACTCCCCCGGTCAAAAGTTGGCTTAAAAAATCCTTGAGATTCCCACCTAGCATCCAACAATTAGATGACGTTACCGCTGAATGAACATATGCTAAGACACATTAAGAAGTAGCACAGCACCATTTGCATATGAAAATACCATCAAGTAAAACATTTACAAAATGTAAGATGAAATTAAGAGTATGTTCAAAAGAACAATACCAATTGTATATTCGTTCTTCTGAAGAAAAATCAAACGACTTTGCATTTTCTGGAGAAGTAAATACACCATTTTCTGTTGCAGCAGCAGCAACTGAAAAGCAATAAGAAATGTGAATAAGCTCCCAAAACAAGTACTAGTTTGCTTAAATCCCAATTTTTCTCTTCAACAAATTCACAAACCAAGAGATAAAACATACATTTTTATACGTAATTTCCATTTTCAGTTCTTTACATTGTTAGTTATCTGATACTTTTAGTGATCTAAAGTGATAGGAAATGCTATAACAGGCTTCAGTCTGTTTCACTTGATGACCCTCGGTCTTGTATTTTTTACCATTTTTGCAACTTCAATTCACCCTTTGATCCTCTCTTCGATACCAATTTGTCAAGAACTTAGGAATTTAACCCTCGACAGTTATGATTATGACAGAAAAAAACTAGAGAGAGAGAGAGAGAGAGAAGTAACTTCTGAATTGTATTCTACTTTGCAAAATCTGTTACAGCAATCACTCCTTTATACACTACCAGTTTTGGCGGGAAGAAACCAACTGGCTATCTTTCACAACTAATCAACTAATTGTATTGATATGCTAACATACTACTAACCCACATTAACACTCAACGCAGTCAATTATTATCAGCAGCTGATTGCATCAGGCTGCTAACAATATCAAAAGGTTCAGGCTTTGCGATTTCAATTTCTCTCGGACAGAAGTAAAACCCATTTAAAATAAAAAATTAATTAACAAAAGAAGAAACCCATTTTCTATTACCCACAAATTTGAAGCTCCAAGCTTCACATAATCCAAAGTATCAAACTTTATGATCCCAAATTAGAGGATTAAAAGATTGTGTAATTTAAAGTTTCAAACTTTAAAAAGATTTAATGATGATGGGATTACCTGTAAGGAATCTGGGTTTGGTGAGTAGATGGAAAGGGAAGTGAGAGAACTTGATGGGACAATGGCGTCGTTTAGAGAAGAGAAGAGGGTTGAGTCTGTGAGCAGAGGAACAGGAAGAGAGGAGAAATGGAGAAGAGAGTGTCATTTGAAGTATCATGTTTTGATGGGAATGTGAAAAAAGATGGTGGGTTTTGGAGAAGGGAAGGGAAGGGATAAACCCTGTGAACTGAAGGGCTGTAATTGAATAATAATTGAAATATAATGTTATTGTTTTTAATATTGCATTTTGAAATCTAAATAAGAGAATTAACAAAAAAATAAAAACGAAAAACACCCACAAGAGTCAAGGTCCAGCCCGCACAGCTGGTCCCTTTTTTTTTTAATGGGTAGACAACATCCTAATATTTTTTGAAAAAAATACTTGCTCATATTTCAGCTGGTTGGAGTTTTTATCTGAAAAATATATATTTTTATTTATTTTAATTCAAAAATATCTAACAAACGCTGCTTAATATCTCAATAAATTAATCTATCAATTCAAAAACATCCTTAAATTGCTTCAAAAAACAAATTCAATTTGAAAAAAGAATTATCCCTCTACTCTGATCCAGATTTTCAAATAAGTTGAAGATTTAAAAACATTTATATAGAACTCTTTTTATTTAATAAAATTCATTAATACCAGGATTAATTTTTTTTGTAATTGAAATATGATTAACCAATAATTTTCTCTCTCATTCATTGTTATTTAGCGAGTTTCTTTTTTATTTTTTAAATTCAGAGATTAAAAAATAAACAAAATAAATTTTTAAATCAAAACAATAATTAAAAAAATTATAAAAAAGAAAAAAAAAAGCAAAGTTGGCGGACCAAAAAGTATTTTCTCATCTAAATGTGTGATTGGCGGTAAGGTTTTTTCTTGTTTTATATATTGGTTTTTTTTTTGTTGAATTTTCTTTGAAATAAATTTTAATAAATCAGTCATCAAATTGATTATAAAAGAATGCAATTGAGGAAAAAAAAAGAAAAAAAATTGAAAAAAAATTATAGTTACAATGAATTGTCATAGAAAAATGCCTAACCCTCGTAGAATATTTTGTAATGTAATGTTGATGATGTTAATAGCAGGCTAGCATGACTCTGCTGATAAATACATAAGAAATTTAAAGAAGTAATTGAAAGCATGTATAAAAATGAGACGAATCGATAATTATGATGACGTGTTCCTTTGTTTAGTGGAACAAAAGCAATTCACCAACGTATCTAATAATTTATCTAATAGACAAATAGTATGATTTTATATAGTATAGTTTATTAAATTAAAAGATATAGTGGGTTTTCTGTAACATTACTTACAATGCACCGGGGGTGTAATAGTGCATTGTGAGTTTATTATTTTTTTTATCATTTGATTTTTTTTTTGTTATTATTTTTTAACTTGATTTTATCATTTCACTGTACATTAATTTAAAATTAAATTTTATAATTTATTTCATTTAGCTTGATATATAAAACAAATCCAATGAAGATTTTGACAGAAAACCACAGTTCATGGAGACGGACGATGCTACCAGCCTCCCTATATTTGGCTGTTCTTCACCTGGGAATCTCGTCTCCCAGCACTGGGTGAGTCGCCAGGATTTCAATTTATAAAAATGTTCACGCGTCACACAGCAACAGAAAGGGAAGGGTATTCTCAAACAAAATCCATCCATGCATTTGTTAACAATTAATATGATTTTGGGCATTTATTCAGAGGATCAACTAACCTAGCTAGAGCAACTTTAAAAAGAAAATAAATAAATTGTAATTAAAGCCTATCCCTTAATTAGTGATCTAGATCTTAATTATAAATAATTATCAACTTCCACAATTCAATGGAAGTAGTAGCCTCGTAAGAAGTGGATCACGATCTCAACCCTAATATATATAATAACATATATTTATTTTTTTCAAATTAATTAAAGAAAAAAAATGAATGGAGAGATGTGTTAATTTGCTGTATTTGGCTCGGGGTTTGGTAACATGCACCATTTAATAGCTTGCCTAAATGAATATCTAATCTAGCCGGCTCATGTGCAATTTGATTCCTTGAGATAATATGATTTATTAATTATTCAATGGATTTCAAATATTCTTCCAATTTAATGTCTCGACTTTGATTTTTATTAATTAATTTGCTTAATAACAATTTTTTAAAAGATTTTAAACTGAATCAAACTGAATAAAAAAATCAAATTAATTGGTTCGGTTTAACTATATGAGTGTTAAAATAAAATAATTTCAATGAGAATTAATGGTTTTTAGTTTGGTTGTTTTTTTAGGCTTTGATTTAATAATAATTTAGTTTAAAAGGTATTTTGTTTATAATGGGTTTCTTTTGGTTTCTTTTGTTTGATTTTTAAAATTTAAAATCAAAACCAAAATAGATTTTTAAAGTTTTTTTTAATTAAATTATCAATAAAAAAAAACATGAGAGCTTGCTTTGCTTGGATTTTATGATGAGCAAATTCTTTACTTGACTCTTCTATATATACTGAAAGTAAATCTTTTTTACATTTTAATAAATCTTCTATATCTAAATTAAATTTATATATATACTGAAAGTAAATCTTTTTTACATTTTAATAAATCTTCTATATCTAAATTAAATTTATTTATAAGAAATTTTTTTTTTCTTATAAGTTGTCCTAGAAAGCCAATAATCACACAAGGGTCCAAAACCATGTAAAAGGGAATTATAATCATAACTTCAAAACCATACTTTCAGGAAGAAAATCTGTGTATTTTCCTATCATCTTCTACCATGTTAATACATGCCATGCATGTACAAGTAGCAAATCTCATCATTAAGAATCCTCTTACAAGATCCCATCTCAGTAGTAGTGCTTCTATACCTTCTCCCAAAAACCCATTTCAGTCATGGCCTTCTCTGTAACAATTTCTTGCTACGACAATTTACTTCTGAAAAAATCCATCAATGGCCTATACACCCAACCTAGAGCCTCATTAGACCACATCAAGTTTTTTCCCATGAAAACTCAAGCAACCTATGCTGCAAACCCATCTTTCGAGCAATCGTTTAGAGCCCATGAAGAAAACAACAAGCCACAAAAGGTCCCTTTTCCGCCATTCGGATTTAAGGAGTACATGATCCAGAAGGGAAATCAAGTGAACAAAGCACTAGATGAGGCAGTGCCCTTGCAACATCCCAGAAAAATCCATGAAGCCATGAGATATTCTCTCCTTGCAGGTGGAAAGCGTGTACGTCCAATTTTATGCATTGCTTCGTGTGAATTAGTGGGAGGAGATGAGGAATTAGCAATGCCAACGGCTTGTGCACTGGAGATGATTCACACCATGTCACTAATCCATGATGATCTTCCTTGTATGGACAATGATGATCTTAGACGAGGTATGCCCACAAGCCATAAAGTTTTTGGTGAAGATACAGCAGTTCTTGCTGGTGATGCACTCCTAGCACTTGCCTTCGAGCACGTAGCTAGAAATACCAAGAATGTCTCGTCGGACCGCGTGGTCCAAGCCCTTGCTGAGCTTGGATCCGCTGTTGGATCGAAAGGTCTGGTGGCAGGTCAGGTTGTGGACATTGAAAGTGAAGGTAAAGAAGTGAGTTTGAGCACACTGGAGTACATTCATGTCCATAAAACAGCAAAGCTTTTAGAGGCAGCAGTTGTTTGTGGGGCAATAATGGGAGGGGCAGATGCTACAAGCGTTGAAAGACTTAGAAAATATGCTAGATCTATCGGGTTGTTGTTTCAGGTGGTGGATGATATATTGGATATGACCAAGTCCTCCGAGGAGCTAGGAAAGACCGCCGGCAAGGATTTGACCAGTGACAAGGCTACATACCCTAAGCTGATCGGCATAGATGAGGCCAAGAAATTTGCTGCCCAGTTGACAGATCAAGCTAATCAAGAACTTGGTTTCTATGATCCTGTTAAGGCTGCCCCATTGTACCATTTGGCTAGCTATATTGCTAGTCGACAAAATTAACTGGGTTTTCAATTATACATGTTCATGATTTCACCTTGTTTGTTTAAGGATACAATAAGATGTGTTGCTTCTCAGTAAATTCTTGTTATTGTATGATAACGATGAGAGAAATTAAAGAAAAAACATTTTTAAAATATAAAACTCTAAATTTGTTTAAACAGGTAATCTTGAACATGATAAGTTTTATTTCAAACTAGTTTGAATATTAATTATATCAAATTTAATTGATTTAATTAAACTGTGTTTTAATTTTTTTTCTAAATATACTATTGTTTTATTTAAAAAAATTAAAATAATATTATTTTAAAATAATATAGAATAACTTGAAAAATTCTTGATCTAGGATAAAAGTAGATAACTATGTATTTGCCTGCCATTAATTACATTAATTTATTAAAAAATTATTTTATAAAAAAATTAACACATTGAGAGCTGAGTTTTTATTAGATTTTATCTTTAATTAAGTAAGATTCAGTCACTACTTTTTTTTCTTTAATTAGAATAAGTCTAGATCTCAGATCTATGTGGATTTTATAAGTATATTCTTAAAATTTAATTTAATTTATAAATGATCTTTATAGAAATTAGAGTTGAAAAGTCAAATCAAGCAAATGATTTTTAAATCCTAACCTCAATGACATTGCAGCCTGTGATTTCCACAAAAGTAATTGAGTCCTTGATATTTTGGATTTCTGCTAAGTTAGTCCCTCTCTTCAAATTTGTTAGAAATTTCCTTTAAAATCATAATTATTATCTTAAGAGGGACACGCGTCACAACTCTTATCCGCTAAATTTGAGTCAAAGTTTGACTATTGATCACTGAAACTTTATCGAAAATTGGTAATAGAATTTGCTGGGGTATTGCATTGTCCTAAAATTGAAAAAACAAGGCCCTAGCTGCTTTTTATCGAACTACAAGGTTCAATATGACTTGATCTTTAAACTGCAGGGGCCAAAACCCTCTTCAACAGTCTCTCTGTCTCTTTTTTTTTTTTAATTCTGAAAGAAGTCTCCCCCCCCCCCCCCCCCCCCACCAAGATCCCATCTCAATCAATCATGGCTTTCTCTGCAATATTCCGGAGCTTTAACAGTTCATTTTTTCTCAAAAACTCCATCAACCACCTTAAAAATCCACCAAAAACCCCACTAGGCCACCTCTATCTTTCCACCATGAAATTTGCAAGCTCGAATCTGAAGCAAACGAATCAAGCCCAAGAGGTCCCTTCACTTGCATTTCAGTTTAAAGAATACATGCTCACCAAGTTGAAGCAAGTGAACGAGGCACTAGAAGAGGCAGTGCCCTTGCAACACCCCATTAAAATCCATGAAGCAATGAGATATTCTCTCCTTGGTAATGGAAAACGAATGTGTCCGATTTTATGCATTGCTTCAAGTGAGTTGGTCGGAGGGGATGAAGAACTAGCGATGCCATTGGCATGTGCTCTAGAGATGGTGCATGCCATGTCACTAATCCACGATGATCTTCCTTGCATGGACAATGATGATCTTAGACGAGGCAAACCCACAAACCATAAAGTATTTGGTGAATGTATTGCAATTCTTGCAGGTGATGCACTCCTATCACTAGCTTTTGAGCACATAGCTAGCAAGACCAAGAACGTTTCGCCAGACTGCGTGGTTCGAGCCATTGCGGAGCTTGGTTCAGCTATTGGGTCAAGAGGTGTAGTAGCAGGCCAGATTGTGGATATTGATAGTGAAGGAAAAGAAGTAAGCATGAAGACGCTAGAGTATATTCATGTCCATAAAACAGCAAAGCTTCTAGAGGCATCTGCTGTTTGTGGGGCAATAATGGGAGGGGCAGATGATGCAAGCATTGAAAGGCTTAGAAAATATGCTAGGTCTATTGGGTTGTTGTATCAGGTGGTGGATGATATATTAGATGCAACCAAGTCCTCAGAGGAGCTAGGAAAGACAGCCGGGAAGGATTTGGCAAGTAACAAGGCTACATATCCCAAGTTGATGGGCATAGATGAGGCCAAGAAATTTGCTGCTGAGTTGGTTGAGCAAGCCAAAATAGAAATTGCTAGCTTTGATTCTGCCAAAGCTGTCCCATTGTTCCATTTAGCTGACTACATTGTTAGACGACAGAGTTAGCAAGGTTACTCTAAAAATCCATGATTTTTGCAGGGTTTGTATAAAGAGATACACATAAAATGCCCTTTCAATTATTTTTTCATGTCCCATTGCAATAGATAATATTTTATGATTTTCAACAAACACTACATTCATTCTCAAATTGGTTCAAATTGCCTGCCTTCAGTGAGGATGGAGTTTGAATGTTGCTTCAATGCTGTATCAAACAGTAAGAGTTTGTTTCATGGAGAAGGGCTCCTCCGTATCTTCAGAAGGCACCATGGAGATACTTGTTTTTTGTTGCAAATTTTCTTTAATTCCACCAATGCAAGACAGCGTTCAACATACTTCACTCCATCATTGAGAGTGAGTCGCAAACAATTGCCAAGCCTGCAGGAAGAAACAGGAAACAGCTAGGATTCCTCCGCGGTCTAGATTTTTGTCATCTATAAAGATCTACGCAACCTCAAAAACTAATTGAAACTCTTTTCAGAGTGGGATCATAAAAAAAACAGCAATTAGAAGGAACTAAACCATCACAGTCTCCTGCTGTGTATGCCAAGCGACAACATCTTTGTATGGTAAGTTACCCCCAAATATATCAAGAGCACTGCCCACAGTAAGATCCACACATCCGACTCCTGCCACCTTTATTCTTTCCAAATCAATCATTACTGTCACACCGCCAGCATAAGTCACAGGAATCTGACCCACCCAAACCGCAATTCATTAGCAATTCATACGTTAAAACAGTGCATAAAGACAGCCACATATTAATGCATAATGACCTGCTGTGCTGTGTTCTATTGAAAAAAGCTAGCATTGCAATTAAAAACTGCTAATCCTGGATTCAGTTAGAACTCCGAAGATCAGTTCCATGTCCATCAGAAACTACTAACCAATGGTTCACAACCACTTGCACACCACAGACTCCTCCACATCAACAGCTAAAGAGGGTATCAATTTATGACAATTTTAACTTTAGGCATACATAAAACATTTCTTGGTTGGTGTATAGCAGTCATCCTGATAGGGCCTGTCACTAGAGGTAGATGGTTTCTTTTGCTTTCTACCATGTAACACACAGATATTATCATCAAAGATCTCAAAAAAGAAAGAAAAAAAGAAGGAGCTATTATTAATAGCAATATAATAGCAACAGTTTTTGGTGTGATATGGATAAACTGTATCAATGACATCGGTGCTTAGGCATTTCATAACAGAATATCAATAATGAATAAAGAGCATAACAAGATAGCTAAGACAGGCAAGAGAAAACAGAAAAGTCATGGTATGCAAAATGATACTCCTATGTCACTTACTGGTGAGTGCCTGCCAAGCAATGCCACAAGCTCTTCATCAATTCCCAACCTGCAATAAACAGTAGTTTGGTGCATGTGATGTAAATATAATGAAAAGGAGTTTTATAGGATTAACTTTTTCTTCCCAGAAAAGGAAATCTTGGATAGAATATCCTATCATGTCAAGTGCCTAAAATTAGAGAGCAGAATGGCATCAAAGTTCTAACATGGTTTCTTCAGTGAAAAAAAAAATGTCCCAGACTGTTGAAGAAATTTCACGAGGTTTTAGATTCTATATTAAAAGCATCACTGTTGTAGGGTATAGTGATGATTAAACACATTCCCGCTTCCTGAATACATTCAATCTAATCCGGGCTTTACTGATTACTTCAACTCCAAAGTGTTGTATGATATGTAGCTGTGATGTATTGCCATAATCATGAATTCATTACCAACACAAGGCGGTATCCTTTTTGTTTAATAAAACCAAGGGTTGTTAAATAAAAGTAGAGGCAGGATATAAACAGCAGACCAACCAGAGATCAATCCTCCAACAAGAACTCATAGCACAGTATTCAGAGACATCTAATGGAATAACCATATTACTCACAATGGAAATAACAGAAAAGTGAGCAGAGAGCATGCAGTGACAGGTTGTTTTGGGAGAAGAAAAGATATGGTTGATGAAAGGTAAATTTCTCCTAAATTGAAATACACGAGCATTATCCGCCACTATTGTATATCTAATAGAAACTAGATGGTAAAACCTACAGGAAAAAAAGAACCTAGAAAATTGAAGGCAATGAAGCAACACTCAGAATTTACCTTTTCCCTTCAACATCAACACCATGAACTAAAAACTCATCAGCATAGTTTGCGAGAAATTCTAATACTTCCTCGTCAAGATATACATCACTGAACTTCTGCCATCTATCAGTGACAATTGCATATCTACCATCCTGCACGTCAGAAACAGCACATCCAAGGTCATAAAAGGTAGAAGTAGAAAATACAGTACCTTTAATTTGTGAAAGGAGATAACACTAGATGTCTTCACAGATACTTTGTTTAGGCTACAATACTTGAGACATGCTATCAGTTCTAATATGCTACCATGTAAAACATGAAATACCAGCAGGTCATTAAAAATTAAGTTGCAGAAAATGTCAGAAGTTCAGTCATAATCTTTCAAGTTGGATATCACCCTAAGTTGTACTCAATGTCTACAAAAACAGATATGTGTGATTATTGATTTCATACCTTCTTTCTGCAGCTAAGGTCTAAAACAAGCTTCTGCTTTCCAACAACACGAACAAGATCTTTCAGCCTTTCCAGGTCCATTTGACCATTGTTAAAGACATACTGTGAGAGACACAAACGAACTGTTTAAAGAACATGTAATCACAAAAAAAAAAGAAGGGGATAAATGAAAACAAAAGGTCTTCCAGGGATACTTTCTTGAGGGTACTCAACATGCCTGTTCCAATCACATTAAACACTGGACTCAAAATATTAACCACTATGACATGGACTTAGCACTCCTATGAGCATTTCTTAACAAACATAGAGCACTATTGATGCAAGAGCTCCCTTTAGATTTTATGTGTCACATGATAAGCATCTGACCTTTTAGAGTATTTCCTTGGAGGTTAAGTTGTTTTACCTAGTGAATACTTTTCGTACACGGATCTAGGGCTTTAACTAGTATAAATAGGCAACCAGCCAGTATATATAGGTTGCAAGGATTATTTTAATGAACTTTCTTCGTTAGTTATCAATCCATTCAGATTTTAAAGGTTTCTTGATGAACCCTAAACCTTATTATCTTGTTCCAGCTTCAATTTTATTCATATTTTAACCATTATTATGCTGCCACTGCTGTTTTATACTGTTTTATTCTTCTCACCCTCCGTCAACTATGAATATATGCAACCATGTAGCAGGAACTACAAAAATGCCCAAGAGACAAATGCATGGCAAAATGTGAGCACGAAGTACATGACATACTGAAGTAACAATAACATGGCTGGCTCCTTCCTCTATGTAGTTCAAAGCATTGTTTACATTGATACCACCTCCAACTTGCAAGCCGCCTAGATTTTTCAAATCCTCGCAGTAAGTTCAGCAGAGGAAAAATCTGTAAGTTTTAAACATCCCATCAACCATACAGAAGTAAAAGAGCATATTCACTATACATTGACCCCATTTCAAAATCTCAGTATAAACAATATTACAAACCTTTTTCCGTTAGAGGAAATTAACACCCACACATGTTGTGTTTTAAACAGCATCTCATTTGTAAAATTACCCCAAATATACCAATAGAGTCAGAATATCTCCAGCAAAACAAAGGGTTTTTTTACACTCAACACAAATACAAGTCAATAACAGAATAATCCAAATAAAATCATCTTTGTTCTATATGAGGGTTTATCATTAAACAGAGAAATTCCATGAACCATACCATACCATCAACCAAAAGTGAATTATTTGTGGGATAGGCAAATTTGTATTTGCTGGAATAGTTTTCTTAAAGAACCACAAATATGGAAAAAACTAACATTACAAAAGTAAAGAAAAAAATCCAATCCACCAGAAACAAAAAAACATAAACCTACCAGGATAGGCACGCAGAGCTTCAACAGCTGCAGCTTTGCTCAAATCATCAGCTCCGAGCTTGATCACATGACCACCCATCAGCCCGTCTTCTTTATACAAATTTGCAAACTCCGCTGCCGACTTATCTGATTCAAAATTTGTCACAAGAGCTGAACCATCCTCTTCCTTCGAATCTCGAAGGGTAGACCCAACAATTTGTTTCACCTTCCCCTGAAAAATAAATCATGATTTAAACACGAAACTAAACCCACTCTTTAACCTAACATAGAAATAGCACCGATATTTGAAATTTAAAACCCAATCCCAAAACTCAATTCAATAATAGAATAGGCAATAAAAACTGAATTTTGCTAAAATGTGACTTCTTGACTCTGTAAGTGAAAGCATAAGCCACCAAATCACCAACTTGACGATTGACAGTTTGATATATAAAATCAAAAAGGGTACTTAAAATAGCAGTCATATCACACTCTCATTCATGAAATTATCTATTACAGTTTACACACTTTTTAAGCAATTCCCTCAAGCATTCAACTTAGTAAATCTTACAGGATTAAACAAAGAAAGAGAGAACGAAAGAAAAGAAAACCCAAAAATTGAAAAGATTATCAGTAGAATCATGAAGAGAATTACAATACATTGAATCAAATACCTTGTGTATATCAATGCAGGGTCGAAAACGAACTGCACATTTTATAGAAAAGCAAGAAGAAGAAGATTCTACAAGAACAAAAAAGATTATAATTTCAAGTCAGAACAGGTTAAAAAGGACTGAATCTCAGAGAAAATAGAACTTTTGCAAAAGAGTGAGATAAAAAAAAGAGTGAAAGCAACGAAGCAGGAGCATACGAGAGGAGGCATGCAAAGAAGGGAAGGATGTAATGAATCTGTTTCCGTGGTGTCTTTGAAAACCATGAAAGAATGAAGAGGAGCTGAAGACCTTTCTTGATGCAAAAAACTTGGAAGAGGATGAAGCGGAGGCGTGTAGGCTGCTGCTGCTAGTTGCCATTCTTGGTTTTGCTGAAGAAACTGCGACGACAGAACTGACTAAGAGTGTATTCAGTAACGAAGGTATTGATTTTTAAAATGTTTTTATTATTTGAAATTATATTAAAATAATATTTTTAATATTAGTATGATTTAAAAATATTAAAAAATATATTAATTTAAAATAAGAAAAAAATAAAAAAAAATTAATTTTTTTTTAAATATATTTTTGAAATGCAAAAATAAAAGGAGATTAAGTGGGAGTGTGTTAAAGGTTTGGTTTTTTTATTTTTATTTGAAGATGATATTTTTTTATTTTTTAAAAAATATTGTTATGGAAGAGAATTTTTTATGGTAATTTTGTTTTTTTTTAACACCAAATGATCATTAAAGGATAGCCAATGGTTTTTTTTTTTAAAATAATATAGTTATTGAATTGCTAGCCAAGGATATTTATGTCTTTATATTTTTTGCAAGATTATGAAAGTCCCTTTATATCTTTACAATCGAAAAAAAAGGAAAGAAATGAGTACAGGGGTGATTTCATCTTTTTATGGGTTTTTTTTTTTTTTAATCCTAGAATCATGAGGAATGTTATGAACTTTTTCACTCTGATTAATTAATTTTTAAATAAAAAAGCAACATGTGTATGACCCTCAAATGTTGGCATGTGGGATGTGCTGGCTTTCTTTAGGAAATGCGTGCGGTGTATCTTCATAGTCAAATCTATCGTTCCGTCGTATTATTGAAAGCGCCGCCTTGCTTTTGCTTTCTTTTTTATGGTGTAGCACGTGGTGGTGGTTGATAGATAATTTGTCTTTTGGTGGTTTTTTTTTTTCTCTAAGTAAAAATATATTTTTATTTTTTTTTTTATTTTTCAATTTTAATCTTTATATTTTTTATTTTAGTCTGTGGATCTTTTGAAATTTTTTTTGATGTTTTCACTTCAATCCTTAAATTATAATTTGTCATATATTATTATTTTTTATTTATTCATTGTTTTTTTTATTTCTGTTTTTTTTTCTTAACTCCAAAAAAAGGTTGGTTTTATGGTTATTTTCAATTCATTTTCTATCGGTTTATCTCAGTCTCATAGCTTAGGCCACATATTTTTCAGGCCTTTTTTGAATAGATCTTAAAAAAAATGTTTTGTTTTATATTTATTTTTTGAATGTTTTTATTTTTATTTTATGTAGATAAGTTTTATTTTATAAAAAAAAAATTATTTTGAAATAATATTTCTGATATGTCGAGCCTTACATAATATTATTTTTCTTTTATTTTATTCACTCAGATTTATATATGTTTTTTTTTATTATTGATTTTAATAAACAAATTTTGTAAGCATGAACGGGTAAATATCTCATTTTGCAAGATTAAATATCTTGATCTATATCCATCTCTCACTTTTTCTAGTTTTTCTTTTAATTATTGCTAACAATTTTTTTTAATTTACATTGATGATTATCGATTTGTTTGATTATATGTTTGGATAAGCTTTTCAATTTATGTAAAAAAGCACATGGAAATAGTCTGTCTACCTAAAATTTTTTTAAAATAGTTACAGTCTACAGCAAAACGCAAGTCATATAACTAGTATATATTATTTTGGGTTTGATCCTTGGTAATAACATAGTTATGAAAGCCAGTTGGACCAGACACAAAGTATAGTAATAAATTGGTCAAATTAATTTAAATTAATAAAATAATATTGTTTTAATTTTTTAAAACTAAAAACTATATCTTCTTGATTTTTTATAAATTTAATTTAAATTTTAACGGAATTATAGATTGACTTATCAGGCTTTGAGATGATGATAAATCAATATTTCATGTCAGATTTGATTTAATAACTGAGATTAGAATGGAAAAGATCATCAGATAGAACTTAGTGAACCAATACCAATTCTTCTGATATTGTAGGAGATGAAAAGTTCTTTGAGTACTTGATAGAAATTTGAGTTATAGTTTGGGTACTAATCTTCAAGCTCTTGCTTCTGATACTGATGGGTTTTTAGAGGTATCAAAAAAGCACTCTCTTTTATCTCCTTTTCTAGTTATATGTTAAGGGTAGTTGGTTTGAGAGTTAAGTTAGGGTTTGAATGCTTGTGCTTTCGATGCTTTCGATGACATTGCCATTCTTTTGCAAGCTGGCTTTTAGAATCCATGCTTGAGAACTTTGCAATATCCGGTCCAAAATGTTGCAAAAATTTGTCACCTCAGTTGCTGTTTTTTCAAGCAAGTTGAATTTTCAATGATAGTGAATAAGCACTTGCAAAAGAGCAGCATTGGCGTTGGATTAGGCGCACAACATTGTAGAAAATGTCCAAGTAACATATGGATCGAAACTTTTAGTGGTGTGATCGTGGAGGACGAAGAAGCAGATCCTTTGATTCTGGATTTACCTTTTACTTTAGCCCTACCGATCTATTTTGGTATGTTCTCTGAATCGACATGATTTTGACTTGTGTTAGCAATCCTTTTATGGGGATTTATCATGTTTTTTAGTTGCAGGATCATTCCCACATTGTCTTCGAACTAGTATCATAGTCTTAATGGTTCATTCTTGAGGAAGACAGTAAATTACTGTGGGAATTTACTGATATTGTTTTGTTCTGGAATGTATTTGCAGATTGGGCAATATATTTCCTCTAATGGCGGTGTTGTCGCTGCTGAAGAACTAGCACCATTTCTTGATGTGAAAACTACCGAGGACATGGTATGCATAGACATGTTTATTTTATCTACCTTGTATGATGATGTAGTTACTCTTCTTTAGTTGCTAAAACCTGCCTTTTCTGCTCTTGAATTCGCAATGGTTATTTTCTCTCGAATTCATACCTGGGATTGACCACTATCAGTTGGAAGTTATGAGCTAGGTGCTTATCTATTCAGAAGTTAGGGAAAGAACCAGAAATAGCCTTGTATGCTGATTACAATTTCAACTCCCCAACTCCAACCCTCTTCCCTGGAGAGGCATGTGTACCTTGGTGTCATTATTTTATCTTTGTTTCATCGAAAGTAAAATCTTGTTTTTCTGCTTCTATTTCTAGCTCATTATACCACATGGATCTTTCAACCATTTTGGATGCTTTGCTTTGTTACAAGAATCTGAGAGGTGGTCAGGAATCAAGATTTAAAAATTGAAGGGAGGGCACATCCAATTATGCTTTTGCCAAGTACTGAAAGTATTCATGTCTCCAGGGCTTGAGCTTGCTGTAATATTATCAGATTGCTTGGAAGTGTCTGCGCCTTGCATAACCTCCAAGTGGAAGTCGATCCAAAAACTTTTGGATCGACAGTGGAAATAAATTGGAAGCCTAATGTTGCCAGCTGGTGCCGTTTGAATTAATGAAGATAACATGAGAATAAGGGCATACAAATTGAAAGACAAGGAACCCTCAATAGGGATGGAATAGAAGTTTTGCAAATTTGTGGTGGCAGACAACGGGAAACTATCCAATCTCATCATTATTGCCGTAAGGTAGCCGTTACTGGGATTTGTGAGTCTCATTTTATTCAAATACTTGGGCAACAGAGTCCTTAAAACATCTCCTTGAGTCATCCTAATCCTAAACCCAAATGATATCTATGAACCATGAAGGGGAAGTTGGCTTTCAACTTCCGCTTACAAACCAACTTGCTTATGAAAAGAGCTCCCTTCAAAAGCAAGATGTTGCCTACCATAATGTCCTTGTTATATGATAAACTTGTTTGTGATCATATCATACTAGCATTATTGAAAATTTCTAGATCTTTACTATTAGTTAACTAATTCAAGTTTGTCACTACAATCTTTTCTTTATAGTGATCAAATTATACAAGTTACTGGAATACAGATTGCCTCTCTTCGTATGGTTCATGGTTCACGTCCTAGTTGTACACTCAATATAAATAGAAGAAATAATCTATTTTCATTATATTATGTTATGCTATATCAAACAACATTTGAAAGCATACATTAACCATGGAAAATATATGGAAAAAAAAAAAAAACTATTCTGCTTTTGTCTGAGAATGGCCAAATCATAAATAGTCAGTAGCGTGCAAGTTCCAATATGTACTCAAAGAATATGTATGTAGAGGTCCTAGAGGATAACATGGATCCTTCGGCCAATAAAGCGGGTGAACGAGTGAAGATATGACCAGCATCTTTTGCCACTCAAAGAATATATACATACTCAATAACGCCTTGGCTTACTGACGTAACTATACAAATAAAATTCTAATCTTCTGCCACTCACCAATGCCACTATGCTATCATGAAATGCTAATAAAAAGCCATCACAAACAGCCAAAAAAAGAAAAACCTGGATTCTGCCCGCCGAATCCACAGTTACACTTTCAAAATGCATTACCAGTGGAGACCAATAGTCATGACATGACCAGCAAATTCATCTTTTCATCATTCATTAGCAGCTACACATTTCCCGTCAGCAAGGTAGTAGTTGCGACCAACTAACTTTCGGTCAGAACACTTAGCTGCTTGCAGATTTTAGCAGCAACTTACCATCTTCAAACAATTCTGGACACCAATATACCTGTACCAAGTGCACAATTCAAGATAATTTAATTTCAAAAGAATCCTGTCATTGTTGCTGATTGTCTATCTCCCAGATGTCTGTGTAGAACAGTTATAGTAAATATCTAGAGTAATGCGCTACAATAGAAACAAAGAGAATGTTTCAACATAGCGATCTCTAATTACTGCAAGTTCCACCTTTTCAGGTAGAAAATCTAGGGTGCTAAGAAACTCATGCTAGAGAAGGAAAGCAAGTCAAGCACTGTAGCTTTATTTTGTATCTATTGAAAATTGATTGTTAAACATGGACATTTTCCATCATCTTTGCAGCACATCTAGCATCTAAGGGGGCATCATATCCTCGCATGGCATTTTATTGCATAAATACAAGTAGAACCCTCATGACTCTTGGTTATAAATAATGAAATCAAATTTCTGCTTGCTCAATTTCTTTAAAAAAAACTGCTATTTAAAGCATCCCTGTTTTGAAAATGCAAAACAAAATTCTGATTCAAGAAGATCTTAAAAGTAAAAAATATTCTACCACCTCTGAATCATACCTAACATCTATAAGTAAACACGGAATATATATCATCATGTGGCCTTCTATTGGATCACACAAACTCACTCTAATTTTGGTTTTACATAATGATATCAAATTTTAAGGGGCCAAAGGTTTCATGCACTACCTTACTCTAGTTTGATGTGGTAAATAATTGCAAGTTGAAATCAAGATGAGAGAAAAAAGGTAATGGAAATTCATAATGCAAAGTTGACTTACCCAAAAATATGAGGGTAAGAATTGTTGTCAATATCATTTTCATTGAATGTTGATTAAATTCGAAATGATAGGGAAATCTTTGATATCTTGCCCCAAGGCTGCTGCCCAGGTGCATTACTTCTGATTGCAATCTAAAGCATATTCCTTGGAGGCTTCTGTATCCAGATCCTAGCATTTGTCCTAGACAATGGCCCTGTAATAGAGAAGCAAACTGATAAGCATCTACTGCTTTTACATGATTGATAGGGAAGAACCATTTTCACTAGCATCCCAAGTCATCCTATCATGCTTAAATATGTTTTTGTAAATATGGGATATCAGACTTTCTTATAGCATCTAGTGTATCTTCCAGACATGCAAGTAATTTCCAACTTCCAACTCTTAAAGCACCAAGAAACAACAAAAAGTTGCATGATCTGTGAATATGAAAAAACAACAAAAAGTCCTTGATTGGGCAGAACTTTTCATATAGCTGTCATGCTTCAATACCTGAGAAGTGGATTTTTCCTTTACCAGAAAAAAGGCTATAAACAGACTTTCTGGTAACAAAATTTTAGTTAAGAGTAGCCTTAACATGGATCATCCAGGTACCTGTGCAGAATGAGACGATTCAGTGTAAGTAGGCGAATGCCTATATTCTTCTCCATCTTTCAACCTCTTTGTATAGTTCCTACCAACTCTGTTCCTATGAGCAGTCCACAGGTTGCTCAAGAAACCAAAGAAGATCATGATGCTGTAGATACCTCTTGACTTGATCTCATGGAAGAAGCTCCTAGATTTGGCTTCATTAGCTTCCAGGTCCCAGTGATCATCACCAACATGCCTGTCATGATGGATCTCTTGCCGAGAGTTCATCATATCTGAGCCTAATCCGGTGGAGTTATGTGAAGCAACATTTCTCTTATCCTCATTTGCAGAGTCAAGAAACTGATCAGCATGCCCAACTCCAGTCATTTTTACCCTCTCAAATTCTCTGCTGTCATGCTCAACAATTTCATTATCCTTTAAACTAACACCTGAGTTTGGATCAAGGAATCTTCTCAAAATGCTACTTTCTTCCATTTCATAAGGATGCATATTTTCAGTGGGATTTCCTCCTGTAAGAAATGATGCTAATACATCTCTGTCTTGGTCATTTAAATTAACCCATTCAGAGTTTCTCATGGAATCATCCATTGAACGGCCCTTCACACTTTTCTCCACTTCATTTATATGTTCTCTAATGGCTATAATAAACTGCCTGTGCCTGGAAATCACATCTTCTCTGGCTTGAGATTTGTTCGCTATACTTGATGAATTAACAGCTCTTTCAAAATCTTCCAGCTGTTAGGGAAAATAAACAGAATCAGACAACTAAAACCACAAAATGGAAAGTAAGCTTCTCATCAGCAAATACCTGCCATTTCGCAGTTCCAAGTATGGTAGCAAGATCGCGCTTATGATATTCTATTGATGAAAGCAATCTTGGGTCGGGATGTTCACTCCGAACAAGATTCTGCTCATGCAATAGAAGGCGAAAAAGCGACTCCATCCTAAACATTAACAGCAACAGCAATCTTAAGTTCAAAGCAACATTAAAATCTACCCTACATATGCATCTTCCCACGTTAACACGTTCGAACAAAATAATTCAACCCCGAACGAGAGCCTAACACAGGCAGTACCACAATTAAGTTTAATAATCAACGAAATGCTAGCAAAATGGTTATTTTAAATTTTTCTAGACATCAGTAATATTACCACAATGTGCTATGTGCTTTGAACTAGCAATAAAAGGAAAGGTCAAACCTAATCTTACATAACATGATGTACTAACAATAGAAGTAAGGCTAAAAAAACACAACTAAAGAAATCCAATCCAGCAAAGATAAAGTTTACAAAGAACCCAGAAACTAAATCTTCAAAAACAGCTTAATAATCAATAAAAATGAAATCTTTTCGTTAGCCCTCTAATCAAGCACATTCAAAAATCAAGCCAAAGTTCCCAACTTTAAATAGAAACCAATGGAAAATGGCAATAAATGATGGAATCTAACCTGTCAGCAGAGTCTTGAACCACCTCAGCAGCTGAGAATAAGGGGTCAGATTCCCATTCATGAAAACTTGATGCCATTTATTGAGCCTAAGAAAAAAACCCAACAAAAGTTCACATAAAAAAGCTTAAAGGCTGCACCTTTAAATAATGATGATCTTTAACAAAAAAAAAAGAGAAAGACATGATACAAATGGAGAATAGAAATGGGTTTTTGCAAACTTACTCTCTCTCTCTCTCTCTCTGAAGTTAAAATGGAAATGGGTTTCTCTTTCTGTAGAGAGAGAGAGATATTTATGAGTTTGTATGGTAAGATTTAGGTTTCACAGAGGATGAAGATGGTGGTGCAAAAAGGCAGAGCAAAAAGAAAGAAAGGTAAGGGAAAGCATAGATTTGAGGTCTTTTGGTCATTTTAATTTACAGATGGATTGTCTATCTGTGAGTTTCTTTTATTGGATTAACCATTTTTACTGTTTTTTTTTTATTTGTTGCTCTCGTGATGATATTTTATTAGAATCAAAGTACAGCAGACTATTTTCAAATTCAAAACCACGGATGAAATTAGAAATTTCAGCTTGGAAGGGGTCAGGTACAAGAAGACAAAAATAACTTAAAATTGTTAATTTTCTTTTTTCCAACTTTTTTTCCTTATTAATTTTTAAGTTTTTTTTTAGGATTATAAACAGAGATACTTGACATGGATAAGACATGTTTTTATATATTTTATATTTTAAAATTATAAAAAAAAATTCAAAATTATTTTAAAACAAAAAAAAATTTAATTAAAAAAATAAGTTAAAACTTACTTTCAAAACCACAAAAGTTTGCATAGAAGAGTTTTCACTTCAATCTTTGGCATTTTTAAAAAAGTTAATATTTTTTTAAAAAATTAAATTTTTAATGTGTTTTGAATTATTTTAATGTTTTGATTTTAAAAATAATTTTTTAAAAAATAAAAAAATATTATTTTAATATATTTTAATATAAAAAATATTTTAAAAAACAATTACAACTATACCCTTAACCAGCATCAAACAAGCGTATCGAGACAGTTCCACAATCCTAGTAATGGCCAAGTTTCCGGCACTAGCTTCAAGATCAATTTTATTATTATTATTATTATTATGTTAAAATTACTTTGTTTATGTTGATGGTGATCTAATTTCTTTTAGTTTTTTTCGCAGTGATCTAAGCAAAAACTTGGAGCCAGGTCTGCGCCAATATGTTGAGGTTAAAGGGATAAATCGTACCCTGGCTGCGTTCTTGAACAAGGTCAGTGCAAAAAACCAGGAAGAAATGGTGTGGCTGAGGAAACTGAAGAAGTGTGTGAACGTATACTTTCTTGATCAAATGCCATCATCAGTAGCTTGATCATAGTTCTTAATTAGAGCCCATTTAATTTATAGTTTCAGTATAAAGGATTCAAATATCAAGAACTTCAGTGGTAATTCTTGGAAACACGTTGATAGTATTTAACTACAACAATGCAGGTGCAGCAGCTATGGTGCGTTCCTGCTCCTCGTCATCTGCTAAAATGCTTTCGAATTCTGCAACCGAGTCTTGTAACTCGCGAAGAAGATCAACCATGTCACAGTTGAGTTCATGCTTACTCTTGCACCTTTCTTTACAATTTCAATTCCTGGAGAAAATCTTGTAAGCTTTTCTTATAAAGGCTGGCGAACAAAAGGGCTTCGACATCTTTGGACACTCTTTCGAATTCTTCAACCATGTATCTTGATAGTCGTGAAGAAGATTAACCATGTCACAGTTGAGGTCATGTTTGCTCTTAAGCCCTTCTTTGCACAATTTTAATTCTTGAAAAAATCGCAACCAATTAAAAATGATTTCTAGTTACCTATAACCCTATATTGAACATAAACCAATTAAATGAAAAAAAAGAATAGAGGTTTGTTGGTAAGTTAAACTATTTTCAAGGTATTTATTCTTTTTATATTATACAATTTTGTTTTTATGATATTCCACTTTGTATCATTTAATAATTTAATAAATTTCTTATCTTTGCTTCAATCAAATTGAATTTAAAATGAAAATAGAGAAATATCAAAGAAATTTAAAAATAAATTTTTAATATTATACTAGTAGCCACAGAGAAACATGTTTTTCTATATAATTTTTCTTAAACGTATAAAAATTCACTTAAAAACTATTTAAGAAATAAATTTATTTTATATCTCTATTATTGTCTCAATTTCTTCAACCAAATATATTTATATCTACATTTTCTATCCTAAAACATTAATCAAAGATTATTATTATTATTATTATTATTATTATTATTTTATGATCATGGAGGTTCAATACTAGGTCTATTAAAATCGTACCAATTAACCATTGTCTTCAATTGCTATCAAAAGTGTTTTTAGTGTGTGACGTGGGGTTTTCATATTCCATGAAGCTGAAAAATTGTCACTTTTCTCACAAAGTGTGGGATGGTCATTCTGCCTTTTTTCCGTTCCCCTTTCTGAATCAACTCAAGTGATTTTTGTCAGCATATAACCTAACCATGTATACTGTATAGGAATTAGGACAAGCTCAGCCTATGAGGTACTTCATGCCATAAATCATGCCTCTTGTTTGTATAGCAACAATGAAGCCAGTCCTATAAGGACATAAAAGAGAAAAAGAGGAGAACACTTGATGAATTCAGGTATCAAACATCAAGAGCTTTAACTAAGATAGTAGAACAATTATTCATTATTCTAGAAATATTAGGACAAGAAAGAGATGGGAAAAGAGAAGGTTAAAAGTTATCGTGTGCCGCTATCCATAATTCCAAGCATCAGCATTCATGTATTCTGGCATGGGATTCGATGTAGAATCAATTAATACTTATAAGTTCTGTAAGTAAATCCTTGTTTTGATGAACAAGGACAACCATGTCACAGTAGATGTCATGTTTGCTTTTGTGCCCTTGGACATGTTGAATTCATGGAGGAAAGCTTGATACACATATCCATGGTTCTTCAAGAGATCGATGGATGAAGAGGATTCCATCTTCCTTGGCATAAAGAAGTTGAATCACCTCCAAGAATAAAAGGCCCTGTGCCCTCAGAATTTCAAAGATTTTGTAAGAGCTCTGTCTGCCTCTAGGAATGTATATGGCAGTGGGCGTATAGGGTTGACACTAGAGTACCGAGGCAGTTAAGCGGAAGTGCTTGGTAGTTCAGTACTTCTGTGTAACATTCTTTCATATGAGCACTAGGCAAAGAACTATACTTCCCAAGACAACAAATCATAAAAAAGAACTATACTTGGAACACTGGGAAGTATAAGCATGCACATGAAGCATTTAGCAAGGCATTTATACCATCACATTGACATACTCATGAAATATACATATGAAGATTTTTCTCGTCCCCACAATGTGGTGACAGAATTGCATCTGTTAACTGAAAGAAAAATTATATTTAGTTTCAAGGCCAAGTACACACGGAGGAGGTAAAGCTGATGGACCTTGCAACCTCGCATTAACTATAGAAGATAAGAACGGATGTCAAAAGAATTATTCAAAGGAATGTTTAAGAAATTTTAACCCATGACTTTTGGGCGCCAACCGGCAATGACATCCTCTGGCAGAGCACGTGTGTTAACAAATGAATCCCTGGAGAAGATTTCCTGAATAACAGAAATTTAGCATTGTCAAAAACCAGACATCATTATACAGAATACAAGATGGCTATGATTATACTAAACCAGTAATCCGCAGAACTATAATTCTATCGATAGTTTAAACACAGAATTAACGTCATAAACCATGCATCAAAATAACCAGTTGCTCAAGCATATTGAGTCCAATGTCTATGCCAGTTGCTCATTCGGAGAATAGGATTTTGCATGTACTTGGTAATGTGACATTCAAGTTTACTCGTTAAGTCTCTGGCAGGTAGCAAGAGGAAAAGTACCTAAACTACATGACATTGTTTATATATGTTCCCAAGGAAACAGTACACCTCTCAACCAAATAGGGGTAAGAACTTGAAGTCATGAAGACAACACTGCATGATTACAGTGAGTACTGAGGCAAGCTTATTGATTCATTAGAAGCAGAATTTGCAAGGCCAACTGTGGACTTTGACATGAAACCTATACTTATCTTCAAAATACATATTCTATGGTCTTTTCCCAAGTAATATACTTATTTATTCTTTGTAACGAATGAACAATGTAGTGATAGGACAGCAGCTCCATGAAAAGCACTCCCAAATGAACCTAAGCTATGAAACAAAGCCCAAAAAAAAAATGGAGCATGATGGAAGTCATAAAGGCAAAACAAGCAACTTCAACCGAGGAAGAGGAGTGAGGGAGGGGAGGATGCCTATGTAACAGTGGTGCAATAGAAAATGTTACGGGTAAAAGACCATGGACAAAGTCTGCATTCATTGGCTGCACAAAACATGTTCACATATGTAACACACCATATCAGAGGATTAGCTTATAGGAGATACCTTCAAGTAGGATTTGACGTAGGGAAGTGACTCTGGAACTGACCAGTTCTTATAATGCCCAAGAGCAATCTCTAGATGGTACAGCTTCGGTCCAAGGGCCAAATCAGCTGCAGAAACTTTTTCCCCGTTGATAAAAGGGCCCTTCAAAGGAGAGAAGACAAACAATCATATAAATCAGTAAAAAGAACCATCAGATTCCAAATTGGACAATGCATAAGGAAATTTTTGAAAAACAAAGTATTAGATCGAAGCAACAGAGGCCTACAGATAAAATGTCATTGCTCAACCAATTGTTTCAAACAAATGCATTTTAAAGTCTTGAAAGCAGCACCAACACTGTCATTTACGACTTCAGAACTCAAGAAGAATTTCTATGTTCAGGAAATATGAGAATCCAAAGCAATTTACATTGCTATAAAAATATGAATAGGCATCTCCATTGCAATCAGATTAATCCTTCACATGCTTAAGCTGATTATAACATTAAAAGGATGACATCATTGCAGTTCTTTTTTTCTTTTCTTTTTTCCTTTTTTTCTTCAGTATCACAAGGTTAGCTGACCACCAGAACTTCAAGGTAGATAAGGACATACATTCTCTTTGATATGATCGTTAAAAGCACTAAGCTCATCGAGCAATGCCTGCTCTGTTCCATCACCAGGGTCTTTGCTTTTAAGAAATCCAATAAATGTGGAGAAGATCTTTGAGCCACTGCATTGAAATAGATAAATAAAATCAATAACATAAAACCTCAACTAAGATATGAAACTTGGGATCTACTATGTTGTTGTGGACTTCTAGCAAAAATAACATTCAAAGTAAAAACGCCGAACATACTCAACTCAGTCTAACTAAACTTTATTCCCTAAGTAGCAGTCAGAGAATTCTTCCTCTCAACTTTGTATCATTTATCCCAAACTTTTTGCAAGCTGTTTTAACAGTAGATCAGTTTTTGCCACTTCCACAACATCACTTTGGTGTACCTTTGATATTTCTGGCTACTACTATTCATAACACCAACTGTGGATTGTCAAAAGTATCAGTGCAATCAAAAATAAAACCAAGGGATCTGGTTCTGATCAATAAGATTTGGACTCAAAATGAACTCAGCCTCATTTGCAATGGAATCCACCTCATTAGCAACAGAACCAATGACCAAGACTTGTATTGATAATGAAATATAGCAATTATTTGAGCAAACAACCTCAAATGCAATGCCTTCTACATTGGAAGCTGAGAATGATAAAGGGGGAAGGGAAATATAAAGGATTCTGCATCTAGGCATAAGAAACACTTTTTGCACCCTCGAAAAGGTTGTGAACAAGTAGATAGGTAGTCTGGTGGAGTCAGCAATTTCAGCATTCCAATATGGAAAGTTCAAGCTAGAAAACTCTAGTAAACTATAATACTCTCCAAAAACCTCAAAGGTGGCAATTCAACAAACATTGACTCTAAACAAACCATTCACTATAGTTGCATCTGACTTAATCAGAAGTTCAAACATGATGACAGTCCCGGATTTTCTTTACCAGAAGAAAATAATTTTTAAATGATTTTGATTTTTATAAGTGGAATTTTATGTTTCCACCACCATCAATCCCCCGCAATCCCCTCCTCCTCCTTCTCACAAATAAATCAGTAAATTTAAAGTTATCACATAAAATGGAAGCACCAAAAACATTATTAGGTCAGAAAGTAAAAGTGACAGTGGTAATTTCTGTAGCACTGAATGTAAAACATACACTGAAGCCTTTTCAGGTGGAATTGCCAATGGTGGATCTGGAAACTTTTCTTCCAATGCTTGTGTGATAACATCTGAATCTGAAACCCAGTTCTCCTCAAACTTTATCACAGGAACTTTACCATCTGGGTTTAGTTTCAAGAACCTATATCAAAGAAGAAACATAACTGATAAAACAAATGGTCAAATACAAACCAAGTAGACAAAACAGAGTAATATAGTTATCCACCATCACTTGCTTTTCTTCTTCTTCAATGCCTTTGATTAAAACCAAGGAACTGCCTTTATTTTGACCAATGTGGGTTGAATTCAAAATTCCATCAACAGGCAGTACTGCGGTTCTTTCTTGATGGTTAGTATAGTCGACACTATTATGATTAGACAAAAATGTTGATCAAATCATGCTCAGTGCATTCGTTTTTCACCCAAAGTCATTATAGAATTCGACTATTTGCTACAGCAGCAAGAAGTATTTTTTTCCATCAGGATATCTATTCAAAGTCCAATACAATCAACTTATATTCTGAAATAAGTGTAAATAACACCAAGCACGTAAAGGGTTGGCCCAAATTGGAAGATCTATAAAAATTTCCAAATAGATGAACAAAATCATTATCTACTCGCTATTCAATTCTCACATGGGAGCTCCGCCAACATTCAGTTAAAAATTGGAAACTTCTAGGAGTTTTCTGTATAATCCAAAAACTTTTGGATAGCACCCACAATTTCGCCAGTGCCCTCTACAATGCCTTGTTTACAATATGGACAGTGTTTTTTACATAACATTTTGCGACTTTGCTCCAGCCTTCCCTAACATTACAGTAGAAATCCACGAAATTATCAACCATAAAACATACTAGTAAATTTATGGAACTATAGTACGATGTTTTGTTTACAGAATTCTAACAAAGGAGCTGGATTCATGTCAACTGAGTCAAGAAGTCGAAACGCCGTGAAACATTTTATGAAAAGCGCATTAATATCGTAATTTCTTCAAGGCATTGTAGAAAAGAACACGGGCAAATGGCTTAAAGTAACTTACCATTCAGGCTTGTTCCCCAAATCAACAAACTTCATGTCATAAGGCAGATTCTTTTCCTCCAAAGTAAGCAATACCCTTTGACAAAAAGGACCTAACAAAGCATTAAAAAAAGACCCATCAATTGCCATTTCCAAATGACCCAACAAAAGAAAAGAAAGAAAACACGATTCACGCACAGTCACCAAGTTTATCAGGGACAGTAAGAGAAGCTTTGACACAGATTTCAAGAGGTTCAGAAACTGAAGTAGCGGACATTGAAACAGTGAGGTTTCTTTTGATTCTTTGGCGTCTAAAAGCAGCAGAGTGGTTCATAGGGAGTCGGAGAGAGGTTAAACCGAAGTGGTGTTTGACTGTGGAAGACAGAACACAAGCAGCTGTTACTGTTGGTTGGATTCTTGCAGTCGACATTTTTTTTTTAATGTTTTTGTGCTTTGCTTGATTGCGTGGCTGTCTGTCGAAAAATTGAGAGCGTGAAAGAGATGAGGCTCTATAGTCTCTACTCTCTACAGGTGGGAACTATCCCTATGGAAGCGACTAGATTCTGGCCGTACTGTTCTATGAGGTGTTTGTTTGGCAGTGCAGATAAATTTAATTTTTTTTTTTGTATAAATTTTAAATTTTTTAAAAAAATATTATTTTAATATATTTTTTAATAAAAATTACTTTGAAAAAAAATCTTTTAACTCTGAATAATTGTTTAAAGCTATGGTTTATTTTTTAAAAAAAATTAATTTTTGATTATTTTTAGATAATATGATAATGTAAAAAATAAAATTTTAAAAATAAAAAAATATATTATTTTAATATATTTTAAATAAAAAAAATATTATAAAAATTAATTCCTACCCTATTTTTCTATTTTTAAACCATCTCCGAGTAAACCTTCAAGGCGGGTAGAGCAACTAATTATCGAGAGTGTATCGTGTCAAGTTAGCTCGAAGAATTGACCTTGAATGGGCTTGTTCATGGACCGGGCCATGGCCTATTTTTTAATAAATTTTGCCAGATTGTGAGCCCGTCGAAGTCTGTGAACTGTTCTTTCCATGAGTGAATGATGAATCGTTCAAGTGATTTCATGCTTCTTCCTCGCCCAAATTTACAAAGAAACCTGACGGGAGGTCAAATGTGGGTTTGGAAGAGTTAAAAGGATTTTTGGAAAATACGTAAAAATCATGTATAATGATTATCATAATTGTTAAAAAATGCATAGTCTAGTGGGTTGATGTAAGTCAGGTTTCTACTTGAAGCAAACAACACATTGAACAAAATATACAGCGAGGAAGCTTTTCATTGTAGTGAAAGATATAGTTTACTGGAGATTATTAAATGAAATTATTATTTTAAAAAAAATAGTGGCCTTGGTTATGGCTGTAATTTGATCTTTTTCCGTAATTTATTGATTATCATAGTTGTAGAAAAAATGCATAGTTTAGTTCTTGCTAATGGTAGGTTCCAAGATCAGGCCTGATCTTCGAACTATTCAGAACTGGGCTTGTACCAAAAGTTCAGAACATAGAATTCTTGTGCTGGACGAGAGCCTGCTGGGTCTCGTATTTCCCTTAGTTGAATTCTTGTCACGAAAACCTGTCTTGAGCATCTAAAGTTTCTACACTCATTTTCTTGCTGTGTATATTATCCGAAAATCTGACAAAATACGAACTTCTGATGCTGTGCTTCTAGAGCAAACCTTGTAGATTGATAAATACTTCACCAAAAATAGATTATATATCAGCTGTTACTTGCATTTTTCTCAACAACAACTGTATTGAGTTACTTCGAAGTTCAGAAATTAGAATCAAGGATTTTAAAAGCTTTTTAATGGCCTTGAAATTTGCACCATCGACTACATTTTCTTATTTTATATTCTTCTAAAGGCCAGATTTTAAATATATTATCATGAAAAAGAAAGAATAAAAGAATTTTATTATTGTTTTAAATCCAAAATGTAATGTGAATGACAAACCTACTCACCAAAGTAGCCAAGCCTCGTATTCACATGTGATATGCGTTAATTGACAGATGCATGTAATTGGGTTGACAGATCTTCAGATTTGAATATTTTACTTAGTATTTTGTCCAATTGTTTTTGTTTTTTCATGTCCTTCAGCACTATAGATTGACATGAAGTCACTTTGTTTTGTTCATTTGTACTTGAAAGCTTATAATAAACTCCTGACAGTCCTTTGACCACCTAGCATATGAAATAAAATTAAGTTATGGTTTGTTTATAGTATTCAAAATATTATGAAATTTAATTGTGAGGGAAAAATACTTGCATCCAGCTGTGTTATTTATTTATTTATTATTATTATTATTATTATATAGCTAGAATAAGTGGCCTTTTTTTTTCTTCTATTTTTGTTTTGCTTGAAACATAGTTTTTAAACTCATTCCGGTAGATTACCTGGCCGTACACTCAGGTTACAGATTTTAACCGGGTCATCTCAGGTCAATTTTATTTTTTTTTATAAAGCAAAACAACGTTGTTTTTGTTATAAAAAAATGAATAGACAACGGGTTTTAATCAGTTTTTCGACCGAGTCTTATAGAGTCAACCTGAGAATTTGACCGGGTCACTCGTGTTTCTACCTTCCCCTTTTTCTTCTTAAACCTATCCAGGTTCTAGGCCCGAGTCATCCGAGTCCAAGGTTGACTTATTGGGTCAGGCAGGGCCTTAAAACTTTGTCTTGAACATGGTTTTTTTCCTTTTCCTTTTCCTTTTCCTTTTTTTTTTGTTATTATATTTTTTTATGATTTTTCTTTCAAATTTTTTTTTGTCATTTTTATTTTTTAATATTAGGATGGATGAGAATTTAGCTTTGTAACCCCAATTTGTTTTATTAAGTAAAACAACGTTGTTTTTGTTAAAAATAAAATATAATGGTCAACATGTTGATATTGAGTTTTTAACGATCGAGTCTTGCGGGATTAACCCGAGTTTCTACATTCCCCTATTGTTTCTTAAACATGGCCTTGTTTCGATCTCGGGTTGGCTTGTCAAGCCGAGTTTTAAAACTATATCTTGAACATGTGGTTTTTTTTTCTTTTCCTTTCGTTTTTTTTATTAAATTTTTGTTATGAATTTTTTTTCAAAATTTTTTTTGTTGATTTTATTTTTTAATATTTGGATGGTTGAGAATTTAGCTTCATAATTTGTTTTGTTTTCTATAAAGTTAATGTGGTTTGCGGGTTTGACAAGATAATCTAGGGTGCCCTGGTTTATGAGTTTGGTGAGTGTTTTTTTTTTTTTTGTAATTGAACATGATGTTTTTATAGTCTATTTTTTTTATCATATAGTTAAAAAAAATTAGTTTTAGAGAAAATCTATATTATTAAAATTTATAAAGTAACAAAAACTAAAGGGTGTGAGGAAACCATTGTTTACTTACACCCATTGCACTATGGATTATAATAGTAATTCACCGTGTTTTGCTTCTTTTTTTTTTGAATTTTTTTTATGATTTTTTTTTCAAATTTGTTTTTGTCGATTTTTTTTTAATATTGGGATGGTTGAAAATTTGGCCTCATAGTTTATTTCTTTTTATTTTTTCTTTCTATTAGGTTAGTGTGGTTTGCAGGTTTCTTAGAATAACTCAGGTTGCCCTAGTTTACGGGTTTGGTGTAGTGCTTTTTTTTTTTTTTAATTGAACTTGATTTTTTTTATCATCTATTTTTTCTCATGTATTAAAAAAAAAGTAATTTGAGAGAAAAATCATGTTATTAAACTTTATAAAATCCATGGATCTATTCACATGTTTGAATGGTTAACTTGGTTTGTAGGTTTGACAAATTTAAATTTTTTTAAAAAACTTTTTTTTAATTTTATCCTTATATATTGGGTTAATTGGGAATTTAGTTTAATAATTGGTTTCATTTCGCCATTTATAAGATTATTGCAGTCTCGAAAAAACATCTTGATATTAGGTTGGTGTTTGATTTTACGGTCGTCTATTTTTGTTATTATATAGTTAAATAAAAAATTGTTTTGAAAAAAAAACAAACTATAATTCTAGTGGAGTCTATAACATGATTCACATGTTTGATGTGCTAACTCGGGTAACTCGATTCACAAGTTTGACAAGTTTATCCATCAACTGAATATGTTTTTTTTAGATTTTATTTATTTATTTTAATTAACTTATAAATTAGATGGATGAAGCACCTCTTGTACATAAATTAATTTGATAAGATCATACATTTTCTAGTAGCGTTTCTGTGATGGATATGAAAGTAGGGAAAGAAGGTCTTACAAAAGTTTCTAAAAGTGTTTGATTTGAATCTTCATCATATATTCGCCATTTATAGTCAAATATCACAGCTTAACTAGTGTTTTAATAAAAGAAAAACTAATAAAAATAATTCTAATCTATATTATGATATATCTAAGATACTTAATTTAATTCAGAACTCAGAACTACTTAAATCAGATATTCTAATCTTACAGGCTTATGTTTTAATTGAAAATAAATATTTTTATTTTAAAAAATAAGTTCATCTATAAAAAAACAAAACAAAAAACTATTAATGAATCAGAAAAATCTCTTCAAAAACTAAATACATACAAAATAACTAAAACATAACGGGTATTTAAAAAAGGCTACATGAACAAAATAAAATAGAGGAGTATTAATTTAAATATAAATAAAAATTTTTTTAAAAAAAAAACATATAAAAAACATTAATTTAAAAAAATAAAAAAAAGGTCAGGCAGGCAGGCACTGCTAGGTCCGGAAGCCAAGTTAGCCTCCCCGACCAATTTCATTAGGGTCTACACACTTGGGCCCTTATTTTTTTTTATTGTAGACATGTCGTCCGCCCTAATTTTTTTGAAAAAAATAAATCACATGACGTGCCGTCTGATTTTGCCTAGATTCCAGCCACTGTGGTGACTAGAAAATTTAGGATGAATGTTTTTGACCAAAAAAGTCATTTTTCATCTCATCTTTTACCCAAAACACTTATACAACACTCTAGGAATCTTAATAAACCTATTTACGACCTCAAAAAACCTAAAAACCTGTCCCAAAACCCGAAATCAAAAATCTTTTCGAGTTCAAATATGTTTTTTAGGCTTTTTCAAGGTAAAAAAATCTCTTAATATAAACTCACCTCATCAAATGGAATCATTTGACATAAAGATCGACCACTTCTGCGGCTGAAATTGATGTCAACAACCTCTTTCTCTATTTACCACTGGAATCGGGCGACTTTTCTCTCTTCTCTCCTAAACTAGGGATTAAAAATTAACTAAAATGAGCTTTTATATCAAAATTGAATTAAAAAAATATCGAGGGACCGTATATGTATAATTTTTAAATTGTGAGAATTTAATTAAATTTTTTGTGTGAACTTTGAAACAATCATCCATTTGTAGCTCCTTTTCTACTTTGGTCCATGTCTTTTAATTTTGTTCTTAGTCAACAAATTTGATTTAACTACCCTTGAAATTTTCCCAAAAAGGATGCAACTGAGGAAAAAAAAAGTTTGAGGATCTGATTTATAAAAAACAAAATTTTGAATAGTAGATCCACAGTAAAATATAAGAGGATGAATAATAGTGTGTGCACAGTAAAAAAACCCACATCCTTTACTATTTTACGAGCTCAGATCTTTTTTTTTTTATGAACTTTAAAAGTATAAAAAAATCTAATATGAACTTCCCCCATCAATTAACACACATATATATAGTCCATTTTGGTGGCTTAAATTAATATCAATGAGACTTTTTTTTTCTGTCGTCGAAATCCGACAACTTCTTTCTTCTCTTTCAACCAAGAACTAAAAAAATAACAAAAATAAATTTTTATATCAAAATTAAATTAGAAAAATATTAAGATACTGAAATTATATAATTTTTATAATTTTTAAAATTCAAGAACCAAAATACATTTTCTATAAAAATTATAGCACATCACTCACATTTCACATTTTTTTTTATTTTGATAATCCCATATTTTCATAAGCAAGTGCTATCCGTTAACTGACAGATGAATGTAATGGCGTCGACAGCCCTTCAGATTTGAATACCTTTACTGAGTATTTTGTCCAAAATGTTTTAAAAAACATGTCCTTCAGCACTATACATTGACATGAAATCCCTTTGTTTTGTTCATTTGTACATGAAAGCTCACAATACTCTCCTGACCGTCCTTTGACCACTACTTTGATCACGACATTGTACGGAATCACCACCCTCAAAAGTAAGTAAAAAAAAAAAAAAGTTTAGGTTAACTTAAAAAATATAGGGATGGAGAAAATAAAGATAAAAAAATAATAAAAATAGATGAAATATATTTTTATATATATTTGTTATTTTAGAAATACATCAATTTATTTTAAAATCATTTCAAAAACAAATTTGTTTTATATCTCTAAATTTGTTTTTTTCAACAATTGATTTGCTCAAAACGTATCGAAACAGAAAAAGAATGTTCAACCATGAATATAGTAACACGATCTCAATGCTTTTCAATGTTACGAACCCGCAAAGATGGCTTGGTGGTAGAAGGATTTGGATAAGATTAATCTACTCAACAAGGATCCAAGTCTTCTCTTTCAACTGACAATCATACAAGCTATCCAATGTATACTCAGAGCTTATTTAATCTGCATGAAAAGGAGTGTAAAATCAAGGTCCTGAGGCCATAAAAAATATTCTTACAAACCTACTGCACGTTATAGAAGGCAAAAGCAGTCATGGTGGGGTGGTCATGAACAAGGGTTGAATGTTTTCAGACCCATCAATACGTCTAGTCCTCTCATGTGGGTACTTAACAGGTGATTTTGCCTACAGGTCTTCAAAGCCCTGTATGGGTTTTCAGTGGACAGCATTGCTTGAAATCACATGAAAACCCATGTGAAGGGTTGCTCAGGAGGAGCAACAATTTACCTAAAAAAAGTGTCCGCCATTCATTTCTCTTCCCATTTGCCAGGCCAAGTTGCCTCAGCCAACTGTAGCACAAAGTCGACGGCCTTTCATTTAGGACCTCAGAATTATTGGCATCAGAAAGGGCAAAAAACTGGGTTTCAGATTTCATTTGATGCTTGTACGTACTAAGAGAATGTAATGGAGGAACATGACGCACATGGGCTAGATTGTGTTCTTTGTCCTATGGTCCTACCAAAAGCATGTACATATGGTTTTTGAGAGGCTTGGCAGATGGGTGACAAGCTAGTCCATGTTCGGTGCGGGTGCCTGAATCCCATCTCTGGGCAATCTCGAAGAGGAATTATTATATGCTTTCTCAATCATCCTTCCACTTTCTTTCTTTTTCTTGTGAAAAATCAACCAGCATGTAAAAGAGAGAAAGCAATTACTTTTACGTGTGTTCTTCAGCAACAAAATGTTGATTTTGTTCATGTAATATTGCTTTTGTTTGAAATTAATGGAGTTTTCCATCTCAAATATTATTGCAAATTATTAATAAAGAAGCATTATTAGGGCGGGTTGATCTTTTTTTCATGAAATTTTTTTTTTTAATTTTTTTAGTGTTTTTAAATTGTTATGACATGTTGATGTAAAAAATAAATTTTTAAAAATTTAAAAAATATTATTTTGATATGTTTTCGAGTAAAAAAACACTTTGAAAAGTAATTGTTACTATATTTTTAAATACTCTCTAATTTAAAGGCACTTGATCGAGATTAATCTTCAAGGACATGAAGGGTTCCGGCTATTCTCAATAAAATATTTGAAAGTTTCAAGATGAAATGTCAATTATTTTTATTTTATAAAAATAGTATACAAAATTAAATAATTTGCTCCTTGATATCATACACGAGAATTGTAATTTGATCTTCAAACTCAACTACACTATACTTTTGTGTATTTATTTTAGTGGTTGTGGTTAAGGTTAAGTTTGGATACAACCTAATTATGTACAAAACTCAATCATAAAAACTAGTTTCTCTTGTGTTTTTTTTATGGATCTTATACATAAAACTCAACCATCAAAACAAACACACTTATCATGTAAGCACAAGAATCTAACACTTTTTGTATTTAGAAATGTGTTGGAGTATATTTTAAAAATATGTTTGGTTTAAAAAAATTTATCAAATTAATTTTTTTAGTGTTTTTTTTTTAGATTCACATCTTTTTTACTATGTTAAACCAGGATTAATACCCGTGTGTGTGTGTGTATATATATATATATTAGGAGTTAGGATCCTTAAAAGAATTGAAATAGGAAATCGGCTTAAAATCCAAATCTCAGGTTTTTCTTGGTAGCACAAACAAAACATGAACTTGTACAGATTAAAGGCATCCGATGCCCTGCATTTGCTTGCTTAGAGGATCCCACTTGGATATTTTGAAGTCAGGTCCATCCCTCTCCCAAAAACTGTACACCTTCGAGCACTGGTTCATGAGCCACTTTGCACCCAAATCATGACGCATAATCACAAACAAAACCATCGAGGTAGTGCAGAAAACACACAGCTCACATCACATGATGGAGGGTCCCAGATGTACGGATGGATGGTGGCAGTGATTTTAGAGGCATGGGAGCCACATGATGGAGGAAGGGCCCTGCATTGTCTTTCAAGTTCCATGGCAGTAACGGTACTACATCATCATAAACAACAAACATGATAGGTTGAACATGAGAACAGCAAACCAGCCACTAAACCAGTCCAGTTTTCAGAAAGGACTGTTCAAGTAACAAATTGAAGTCATAGAGTCGGAAAGAACCACTGGCTAGCTAGTTTTTCCCAGAACTGGTTTCGCCACTGCCAGTTGCTCCAAAGTCATTTTTATTCCATTATTCAAGATTCAATGAAACTCCTGATGAATCAAAACTCTCATGTACAGGAAAAATGTAGTATACGGTAAAAAAAAAAGAAAAAAAAGAGGCAATGCTTGTTTCAACCAGATAATAAGGCGAAGTGATTTGACACCATATTTTGGCATCTGCCCACGATTCGTCGCCGGGCCAAGTCCTTCAAAGAGGTTGACGAGACTAGTGTACAATATTGCTTTGTTGTACCCAAAGAGTGAAGGAAGTGGATGAACATTACAACTTTTTTTCTTGTTCCATGGATGGAAATGTGCAACAGGTAAGAATCCATTCAATAGCTAACCAGTACCATGATATTATTGATAGCACTAGCACTGCCACTAGCATGTAACTATGCTATGAATTCCAAAATTGGTTTACTTTTATTGTATCCTTTTCCTCGAGAAGATAAAAAAACATCATCCCCTGTTTGTTAAAATACGTGTTTGAATCATGTGGAGGGGAGTTCAGATTTTTTCATTTAAATTTGATAATTTTATATTTTGGTTCAGGCATTTTATATATATATATATATATATATATATATATATATATATGTTATTTTTGTATGGATTCAAGTTTAAAAAAGGTAAAGAGAGAGTGATAACCTAATGTCTTGGGGCTCAACTACGCACTGAATTTAAATACATATAAGTTTGATAAATTACCAGATCTAATATCCTTGAACTCAGCTATGCATCGAGTCTCACATACTTGGACTCAACTACGTGCTAAGCTCAAACACATGTGGGTCTAGTGACCTGTCAGACCCAACATCTTTAGGCTTGACATCATGTGGAGGGGAGTTCATATGTTTTTCATTTAAATTTGATAATTTTATGTTTTGGTTCAGGCATTATAATTGATATATATATATGTTATTTTTGTCTGGATTCAAGTTTAAAAAGGGTAAAGACAGAGTGATAACCCAACATCTTAGGGCTCAACTACGCGTTGAACTCAAATACATATGAGTTTGACAAGCTACTAGACCCAATATCCTTGAGCTCAGCTATGCACCGAGCCTCACATACTTGGACTCAACTACGCGCTGGGCCCAAACACATGTGGGCCTAGTGACTTGCCAGACCCAACATCTTTAGACTTGACATCATGTCAAGCTCAAATAGATATAGAACTAACAACCTTTCCATGCCCTGTATTGAACCACAAGATTTCGTTTGTTTATTCTTGTGACCTGAACATAAAATGGTAAGATCAAAGATACTTATCTCTCAACACCTCTATATGTATAAAAGTCTTTTAAGGACTTACAACTTGTCCTGCAAGGTTCCTTTCATAGCTCATGTGAGTCTGTTGGCAAAGATAAAGAACTAACACATGCCATTACCATCATCGGTGCCAACAACCAGATAATAACAAGTTCTAAAGATGTTGATTGTAGGCTCGATTTTGATGATGCTAAGAAACTTATCAAAGACGAATAAAATCATCCTTAAAGACAAAAGGGATACCCTAACACATACATGTAAAAATAGTTGTAATTTTAAATTGACCTTAGGTAGAGCTCAAGGTCAATAGACTTATACACATAGTTACGTAGGTGCATTAGAGATATGTACTCTTCTAACTACCAACCGTTAACAAACAACAAGTCTTCTGGACCTAATGTACTAAGAGCATCATCCTCATGGGTTTAAGGTAGCCTTTCTCTCCATTGAGATTCCCTGGTAATAACAGGAGAAGAACTTTTCTGACGAGGAGAACTACTTTCTCCTCTACTAAAGGTGTCCATCTTTGGGGTTCCATGACTCTCAACCTCTCCTTCCAAGTTTTGTGGGGAAGTGCCCAACTCCAGCTCGACTCTTAATCTTTGGTCCTTCTAATTATGGGGCTCAATTTGATAGACCCTCATCCCCTGTTATTTTATCTAGTTTCAGGTTGGAACCTAAACTCCTCATTGGAGGCAGCAATATCTTTATTTCTAGGATAAGATCTGACTCTTTTTAGGTCTATTTTGTTGTTAAAAAAGAACTTTTTGGTGGTAAATACCTAGAAACATGATTTCTTCTCAGAAATGAAAGCAGGATGACTAGGGTATAAAAAAACAACTTTCCATCATTACCGTTGGATGAATGACCTTTCAAGTCATCTCAGATCTCCATAAATCTGCTCAAATACTGCATTGAATGTACACTGTTGTTTTGTTTCCCAAGGGACGCCTCTTTTAACGAGGACAAGTCACTTGGCCATGATGAAACCCAACAATTCTACATGGACAAATAAATCTTATGAGCAAGGTAAAAAGTCTTTCATTGATGGAACATACAACTTTTAGGTAAAACGACTTTCATTAAAGTTGATAACCTATCAAATCTTTGCATATTTAATACACAAAGACTTAGGAGGCTGCTGATGGATCAACGTGTTTTATATATATTATTTTTTCCCAGATCCAAGTTTAAAAGGGAAAAAGCAGGGTGATAACCCAACGTCCTCGGACTTAGCTGCGCGCATAGCCAAAATACATGTCGGTCTGGCGGGCTACTAGACCCAACATCCTTCCCTGGGCTCAGCTACTCACTGAGCCTAAATATATGTGAGTCTGACGAGCTGTCAGACCCAACATCTCTAGGCTCAACATCATGTCAAGCCCAAATAAATATAGAACTAACGACCTTTTTAGACCCCATATTGGGCCACGAGATTTTTTTTTTAATTCCTGTAACCCTTAACATATAATGTTAAGGTGAATGATACTCATCTCTCAACACCCTATGTGTATAAAAGTATTCTAAGGATCTACTACTTTTCTATCACTATTAATAATATGTAAGGGAAATTTTTCCGTCATTGATACTATCAGAAGAAAATTATTTTCTAGTACTTTCTCTTCATAAAATTACAAGACTCGTGAGCTATGTGTACTTTATGAATCCTTTAAACGTAGGGGGCACGATCCTAATTCTTTACTGCATACATACTCTAAAAGCATCGTTCTCTCTAAAATATCATTGTATTTTTTCTAAACAAATATTCACTTAAGCATTGAAGAGTTTCCAAAGCCACCAAAGATTATCCAAATTTTCATTTATCCTTAATGCCATCACAACCGAACCAAAACTATATCCGATTTTAGTTTTACAGAATGGTTAATTACATTGACACCTTGTTGCCTTGGCTTTCATTAATTATATTATTCATCAGCTCTAAATCTTGTATAAGAAATTGTATACTTGAATTATTTAGCTGTTTACTTCATATAATTTATGGATGGATGACAAATATTTTGTTGGCAGAATAAGAGGAATGGGTTTGTAGTCGGTTTTCTAAACAAAATCGGTGTGTGTGTGTGTCTATATATATATATATAAAATTGAACACTAATCCATGTGGTTTCTGAAAATTAATTCATGGGTAAACTCAGATCTTGATTTCACTATTTTTTTTCATTATACTCTTCAATAGCTAGCAAGAGGAAGCGTGAGAGGCATTTTGAAACAAATATAGTAAATGGTTATAGCAAAAACAACCTAGGGATGATACAACGACTGCAGGAATAATTATAAATGAATACAAAGCTAAGTAACAAAGAGTGACTGAATAATATTATTATCTGAATCATAGGGTTCAAATTATAATTTTTCTTGATTGAAATAATTAAATGGCTATATATGTGTGTACAATATCTATAATATAATGTCTGTTAAAAGGTATAATATCGATGAAAAAAATATAATACTGCTTTTAAAATAAGTGAGTGTGTCTAACTCAGTGAATAACTTAATTAAAAAGATTCTACTAGCTCGTTCACCATTAATTAATAATTGCTTTTAGAACAAGTCTCCTATCACTTTACATCATCAACTTTGCAATTAAATGCATACTTTATTGGCTCATATTCATTGAAACTAATAATACTCTAATCACCTGTTAGAGAACAAGAGGTAATAATTAATTGGTTTTTGGATTGAGATGCAATGTTACTTAATTTTTAATCAATTGGTTGTATGTGCTTTGTTTGTATCCCTAATTAGCACTGCCGGCGTGAATGCTCAGGGAACAATAATCTAAGAAAGTGGAATTAACAAAGATTAACATCTCATATTAAACATATAATAATAATAATCTTATGCACCGAGATCAACGAAAGAAATCCTAATGCATATCATTATCAAATAATTTGTGGGGTTTAACGTAATGTGACAACATGGTATCTAGCTATTGATCAGATCTTAATTCAGAGTGAAGGAATCTTATTGACTTCTATTTGAACGAGGAATTGTTCTGCTATTTTCTACTTGGATCGACGATGCAATGACAAATGGGAAAATCTGGACATGGTAACACATGATATGGACAGCCATGTGATCATGGTTTGGATTGAGGTGGACAAGTGCTGGAGTTTTTGATCCTGACCACCCAGCGAGTTTGAATAATTCTCTTCGATTACCCTTTTTTAATCTTTGTTTTGAATAAGTTTTCGAGATTAGTTGTGTTTATTCTGTCATTCTACAGCCAGTAAGAATAAATTAGCTCTAACCGAGGATTAAGACACAAACATCAAAGACTCTTGCACAGTGTCTTGCATATGGCCGGGGAATTTATATGAAAAGAAAAATACCCTTGAGAGAATTCACAGCCAGAGAAGATAATAAAATCTATGCTACACAAATATCCTAAGAATCTTCAAGAGAATTTTGTGGGCGTAGGAGAGAAAAAAAGTGGAAAAAATATATATAAAAAAAAACTATCTTAATTATCACAAGAAAAAAAGAAAAAGGTGCGGTGCGTGGTCAAAACTAGTTTTATGCAAAATTATACGCATAAAATGTCAATAACAAGTTCTTGCTATGCATGTCTATATGCACGATTGAGATTGATATGATCCACATAACTATTCTGGATAATTTTTTTTTTCTTAAGCCTGTGATGAAACAGGGGATGCAACATCTTGAAGTACTAATCATAGCTCCACGGACCATAACTCTCCATTGATAAGTTAGGAGATAAGATCGGAAAAGGATTACAAGCAGGAGATCGAGCATGGTTGTTAAATATCGTCTAACTAGCCCACACACGCAGCTCCGGGAGGATTATTTTGCAGTAGGTCGAGGCTCAAAACTACAGGAAAAGGCCTGCAAAGTACTGAATGGCGATGGATGATAATTGATATAGGTAGGTTAGTGTAGGCTGTGGTTGATTTGAGCAAAGAGCTGAACCCTAACCCTAGTACTAGAATGCTCATAAAAGGAAAAGGTTGGAAAGTGTACGATAGAGAAAAAACAATCAGCTCAGGATAATAATGTAATGGGTGAAAACTAAAGATTATAAAGAACTATATATATTGAATTATTGACGCCAAGAGTAGACAATTTGCCTAATTACATTGATGTGGCTAGCTCAGAAACTTGAAAGCTAACACTGTACAATACATTTGTTTCATTTCATTAATGTCCTTGTACTCCACGATTTAATTTTATGTACCTTACGAACCTAGCTATAAAGCTTTGGCGAGGTTTCATATGACTTTATTATTATTATTTCTTTTTAAATTTCAATGCCAGAAATTCAGAATTCAATTAATTGGGAATTAATTTTTTGTCTCTTAGCATTTTAGTTCCTCTCACCTACTTTGTACCTCAGTAATTGTATACATATATGATTGAAATCCGCGAGGGAGTTATTCTATTTCATCAATTTCATACCATCCTTTTTCATTAAAAGAAAAAAAAAAGCATCTTCCTTCTGGGTTTCTCTAATTATTTTTAAATTTATTTATGGAATTGCTTGCTAAAAAAATATCAATTTGCTTCTGGGTTTTTGTTTATAAGAATATATTGGAAAATTAGCACATCTAATTAAACGACTATATATATAATTTTGCTTTTATATACAAAACAGTAAATCAAAGAAAATTAGCTACTAAGAAAACATATCCAATCTTTATCAGCATCAGAAAAAGTCGAATTTAAGGAAGATTCCCACAGCAAAAGGGTATAATCCACTTTCGAAAATTGCTTAAATTAAGTCGTTTTCTTAATTGATGTGGGGAAAATAGGCTGTCCACTTCTCAAAGATAAGTATGACATATATATATATATATATATATATATATATATATATATGAATTTGAATTTAAATTTGAATTAAAATTGAAGTATTTTGAATATTGTAATTAAATTTAGTGTGACTCGGTGAGTTAACTTAATAAGTTGTTAATTTAATTTTTAATTAAATCAAGTTTTAAATTAAAATAGATTAAGAGTTGACTTGAGTAATATAAATAACCTAATAGATCAAATATCGGCTTGGTTAAAACCTAATTTAACTTAAAAATATATATTATAATAATGTTATTTTAATTTTGTTTTAATATTAAAATAATAAATTAGGTTTCAATGTATTTTCTAAGAAAAAGTAGTAGTGAAAAAGTGTAATTTGGAAGTAACAAACTTTGAGGTGAGGGATGGGTGGGGACCATCATGAGATGAGAATCTAGGTAACGTGGCAGAATCACATGGTAATGGACCAACATGAGAGTTGAAGGTGTCAGTAATCAGTACTGCTCCCCTTGTTTCAATGTTTTTTTCTTTTCTTTTTCTCTGCTTTACACTGATTTTTTTTTAAAATTTTGGAAAATTAAAAAATAAAGAAGGAAAGAAATAAAAAGCCAAAATTGCCATAACGGCATCCTACCTCCACGTTTCCACTCCGTTACATAAACGCCACTCTCCAACAAACAAACGGCCAAGCAAGAACTACGTTTAATTTTTTTTTCCAAAATTTATCTCCGCACAACGATTGATTCGGAACTCATCAATCCAGAATTTAATTTAGATTGTGTTTTCTTTTAAAAAAAATTTGGGATTTGGTGTAGTCAAAATCTGAGTAATTTGATTAATATTTATTTTAATTTTTTAATTTTTTTAAAATATTATTTTAAATTAACTCGAGTTAATCCATCAAACTTATAATAAAAATCTTATTATGATATAACTGTATTTAATAATTTTACTAACTATTACTATTTTTAGTTAAAAAATGCAAGGAATGGAAAATTCTTTTATTTATCATTGGGCCATTACCTTTTTTATGCATAATTAAAATTCAATAAAAATTAATAATTGATTGTAGACTTAGCATGGGTATTTCACTTAAGTTGATATCATTAAAATTCATATTAAAGACACATTTATATATAACTTTACATGTTTCTAATTTTTTTTATATAGTTAGTTCACAATTAAGTTTTATTTTAGATGGAATTGATATATAGATAACTATAAACTGATTTATGATATCTTGAATAACTTTTCATAAATATTTATGTAATATGATTTATGATTACTCCTTATTAGAATTATGCATTTTAACATTAATTTCAAACAAAAATAATTATAATTATTTTTTATTAATCTTTATACCTAGAAATGCATATAATTTCTTACAAAGATAATGAATTTCTTCTTAATTTAAATATATTATTTATATATAAACCATCATTAAACATGGTTTGGCTTGGCTAGTTGACTTGTCTTTAACCTAAGCTGGGTGTAACAACTAACCTGGTAGGTCAATCATGATCTGATTGACCCGTACCTGATTTGATTTTTTTTATATAGATTTTTATTGAGAATGATATTATTTTGATTAATTTGAATCAACTCGTCTAATCTATTGATGGATCAATGCATTCCATATTGAAATATTCGAAGAGTCAACATAAAGGTTTAACATAAATCAAAACTTGTAAAAAAAGGGTGTGATAAAAGGTCAGATCCAACTTTCTTGGGCTCGGCTATGTGTCAAGACCAAGGGTTTGTGTATCCGACAAGATGTCAAACCCAATTTTCTCGAGCTCAGGTACGCGCCATACCCTATTTCTTATGGGTCTTGTAAGATGTCAGATCCAACATGCTTGAGCCTAGGATTACTTCGGATCCAAGCACCCAATATGAAAATCTAAGATCATCATCTCCTTACATCCTAGCTGTGCAAAAAAATCCTATAACATTAATTCATACGTCAATCAATATTAATGTTGATTATAAGGGTTGATCTCATCGACATTAATATCATATGTAGAATGACATATGATCGTCTTCTATAGGTACGTGGTACTTCTATCAACATTAATGTTGATGTAAAGGTTTCCCTCCTCACCTAGATATGAAGAAGGAAGAAACTTATAACTCCTCGAATAAGAGGAAGAAAGTTTAAAGTACAAAGGTTATAAATACTCTCTGAACAACCCAGGTAAAATATTTACAATCTTCACTCTCTTATAATATATCCTTAACATTTATTACATATAAAATTCTTGTTTTTAGAATTTAATGTCCATTTACTATAACTCTTTATTTAAAAGTTATTGACTTAATCATCGAAGGGTCTCTAAATCTCATAAAAGAACTATTTTGCAGGGACTCGAACATTTGTCACCAACTCTATGCACCATCAATCATGGATAATAGAAGATTAATATTAACAAATGATCATCCATTATCTAAACATTTAAAAATTCAAGTTCTCTTACATGCTATATTCCGGAGCATCATCATGCATAATCTGAGCAATTGTCCTATTGGGTTTTACTATGACATAAACCAATGCAGATATTAGATTATCTGTTAATTTTAGCAATTATGTTTGATAATCATGAATTAGGGTTTTAAAGGATGATTAAATTGCATTCTATCTCCCATGAGGAACAAACAAACATTGCTTGAAAGAAACTAAGAAAGATCAAAAGACGGCACGTTACGTAAACGCCGTCAGCTTTGTTACCTAAATTTCCGTAACTTTGAGAAATGGGTCCCACAAGAGGAGGAGCAGGGGAGGGGACTAGGGAGAGGGTGGTGGTGTGTGGTGGTCCAAAATTCGATGTCGACGTCTGAATCATTCACCCTTCGATCTAATCTTTCCAGTTATCTCGTGGGTCCCTTTACCAAAACTAAAAAAAAATAGAGTATGCATCAAGTAGCCTTCCTAGTCATCATGTCTTTGACGTGAAGTACACTTGCCTTAACAGAGAGCCACTTGGCAACTGAGCGACACTAAGCTTTCAGTGATTGGCCTCTGACGACCACTTGCTGTGTTGCTGTGTTCGGTCCAAAAGTTGACCATTGATAATATTCATGTGGTCATGTAGTAAAAGATGGGTCTTCCCCCACTTGATTCAGGTGGTGCGTGGGTGATTCTCTTTTTTTGGAATATGACACAATATTTCATTGTTTCTGCTAATTTTTACTTTTCTCTATTTTTTTTAAATTTTGTATACTCATCTAAATAATAATAAATATTTTAATTCATCCATTCAAAATAAAAGAACTGAATTGTCTTTTTTTTTATAATTGCCAGAGATTAAAATAATGAATTACACTTGCAATACTTACTATATAAAACTCTCGATAAATATTAAAATTATCAAAATATTGATTTTATTTTTATTTGTTCTATTTTGTGTTATTTAGAATTCAAGTTCTTAGACGTATTCCCTTCTAGTTATTTTACTGCTACTTTAAACATTTTAATAATAAATTTATTTCTGATACGTGAAGTTGCTTTTCCAGAATTAAAACTGATTTTTTATTGCATTTTATAAGTATTTTGTATTTAATAATAAGCAAGCCTGAATCCATGTATTAAGAGATCTATTTTATAAATATATTTTTTTCCTATTGGCTTCGAATTGTTTTGTTTTATTATTTTCGTATTAATGTATTAACTTTATAGAAAATTATCCAAACAAATCCATATCTATTGATTTTGATAAAATAAATCTTAATCAAAATCCATCCTTTAAATAGTGAAAAAAACAGAAAAAAGTATCGTTCTCTAGATGCCCAACAAGCGTTCTCGTAATTGTAAATTAATCAAAAGGGCAGGAATCGAAAAAAAAAAAGATATATTTTTTCCCAACAAAAGTAATAATAATAATAATAATAATAAAAGCATGTAACCACGCAAGGTTGAAAAGGGTGATGGAGGAGGAGTTCCCATTCGCGGGTTTGTAAGCAAGCAAGAAGCAGAAAGAGAGTAATATTTTTAAAGCGTACGGCCACCTGAGTTGTGTAAGCGTATGTATATAATCATCGCACGAGTGTGTGCGCACAGTGACCCATCACCACCTCCATCTTTTTGAGCTCGCGGTGCTCCCACGGCTCTTTCTTCCTCACACTTTGATAATTATAGAAAAATATACTCCACTGACCACTTATATAATTCAAAGCAAGGGTTTTACCCTCTTTTTGGGTTTTTTCTAATTGAATTTTTGGATATTTTGGTGTTTGAGCTTTTGATTAATTGGAAGGGGTCAGTGGAGTGGAATAATTGCTTTGTGGATAGGTATTCTGAGTTCACACTCAACTCAACATTAATGCTCTAAAATCAGGGGATAATCTTGAGTTAATTCTTCACAATTTTTCTATTTCTGATGTGAGTGGTTTCAGCAATAATAGATTGTTCCAAAAGTATCCTCGGATCATCACACGAAATAAAAGAAGTAATCTTAATGAATTTTTTATACTGTAATTAATCTGTTGTTAATTATATGTATTATAAAATCATGAATTTGTTATTTTATTTAGTAGCTTGAAGATTGGAGGAAACATGAATGTTTTTGGTTAAATAAATGGTACGTTTACATAAATTAAATTTATGCCCGAGATAATTTTAAAATGATTTTCATTTTTTTTTAAATGAAAACAACAAAAAATAAACAAACATGTCATTTCTGTTATAATTATTTTTATTATGTAAAAAAAAATAAAAAAATTCTATCATTTGTGCACCTATTGAAGCATCGGACAAAAAATATATTTGAATAAATAGAGATATATATATAGATATAAAATAATTTTTTTTCATGTATAAATTTGGAGTAATTTTTTATCTTTTTTAAAAAAAAGCATACGTGGGGTTGAATATCCGGGGGGGTAATGCTCATGCCATGTTTCAATAATTAATATTTGATGCAAAATCTAAACTTTTACTAAAACAAGAAATTAATTTAATTAATTACTAGAGATGGAAAGGAAAGAGAAGAATAGATTTACCATCACTTTCACAAACCCAAAAATAAATAAATAAATAAATAAAATAAAGGACAGGGAAAAATAATGGCCATCTCTGTTGTTCCTCATCCCTTCCACTTTCAGCCCCCTCTTGTTCTTTGGTTGGACCTCTCATCCATCACACCAGCTGCCTATCATTTCTTCACAAACTTTTCTTTTTTTTAAGAAAAGAAAAAAGAAAAAACAAAGCAAATAAACTCATAATTCATCTCCCATGTCACAACCATAACACCAAGCTATGAAATGAAACCATAAAGAAACCCTCCCTCTCTTTCTTGAACCCTTTTCTTTTGCAATCAAGAAAAAACACCAAAAATGAAGAGAGATCACCAAGAAACCATTGGTGGTGCTGGGAATTCTATTGGCAACAAAGCTGAATCTTCTTCTTCGTCAATGGCAACCGGGAAAGGAAAATTATGGGTTGAAGATGATCAAGATGCAGGTGGCATGGATGAATTACTTGCTGTTTTGGGTTACAAAATTAAGTCTTCGGAAATGGCTGATGTAGCTCAAAAACTTGAACAACTAGAGATGGTTTTGGGTTCAGAGGATGGAATCTCTCATCTTGCTTCTGATACTGTCCATTACAACCCTTCAGATCTCTCTGGTTGGGTTCAAAGCATGCTTTCTGAGCTCAACAATCTACCTTCTCCTGATCTTGATTCATCTACTCTTCTTTCCAATAATCAAGATTCAAATCCTTCCACAATGACCTCTTTAGATTTCCCCAATAATTCTCAATCTAAAGCATTTGTTGACGACTCTGAATATGATCTCAGAGCAATTCCCGGCGTAGCTGCCTATCCTCAACAAGAATTCGATAAGAGCAACGATAGGAAGCGAATGAAGCTCACCCTAGTTGGGTCCAATACCGCGCCGACGCTAGCTGTGAATTCCTTACAATCTTCCAACTCGTCTTGTACTCCTTCTTCTTCTCCACAAGCAATAATGGCAGTTTCAGGTACTTTATCAGAGCCCACGAGACCTGTAGTCCTGATTGACTCACAGGAAACTGGGGTCCGTCTTGTTCATACCCTTTTGGCTTGTGCAGAGGCAATACAGCAAGAAAATCTTAAACTTGCTGATGCCCTTGTTAAGCATATTGGAGTACTTGCAGCATCTCAAGCTGGTGCTATGAGAAAGGTTGCCACGTACTTTGCTGAAGCTTTAGCTCGTCGAATTTACAAGATTTTCCCTCAAGATCACTGTCTTGATTCTTCATATTCAGATACGTTAGAGATGCATTTCTACGAGACTTGCCCTTATCTCAAATTCGCACATTTTACTGCCAATCAGGCCATTCTTGAAGCTTTCGCTAATGCAAGTCGAGTCCACGTTATCGATTTTGGCTTAAAACAAGGAATGCAATGGCCGGCTTTAATGCAAGCGCTTGCATTAAGGCCTGGTGGTCCGCCAGCATTTCGGCTGACGGGAATTGGACCGCCGCAGCCTGATAATACTGATGCTTTGCAGCAAGTGGGGTGGAAGCTAGCACAATTGGCTCAAACTATTGGGGTAGAATTCGAGTTTCGTGGGTTCGTAGCAAGTTCTTTGGCAGATCTTGAGGCGGAGATGCTTGACCTCCGTCCTCCAGAGGTGGAGGCAGTGGCTGTTAACTCAGTTTTTGAGTTGCATCGCTTGTTGGATCGGCCGGGTAGCATCGATAAGGTTCTTGGGTCTATTAAGGCCATGAGGCCTAAAATCGTGACGATTGTTGAGCAAGAAGCAAACCACAACGGTCCGGTTTTTCTAGACCGGTTCACCGAGGCCTTGCATTACTATTCAAGCTTGTTTGACTCACTCGAAGGGTCCGGGGTGACTCCGACGAGTCAGGACCTGGTTATGTCTGAGTTGTACTTGGGGAGGCAGATATGTAATGTGGTGGCCTGCGAAGGGGCTGACCGAGTTGAGCGACATGAAACGTTGGCTCAGTGGAGAACTCGGTTCGATTCGGCTGGGTTCGACCCGGTTCATCTCGGGTCGAATGCCTTTAAACAAGCTAGCATGTTGTTGGCCCTCTTCGCTGGGGGTGATGGGTATAGGGTAGAGGAGAACAACGGGTGTCTCATGCTTGGGTGGCATACTAGGCCACTAATTGCCACCTCCGCATGGCAGCTTGCCGCAGGAGATTCAAGATTACGAGTAAACTCAGCTGAGTTCGAGCTACCGAGTCAATGAAAACTCAGGAACCCTTGTGAATTTAGTGGAGTGAAATGGTTGTGAGTTGATGAGGGTGCGAGTGAGACTTTAGACTTGGAGGTTAAAAGGTAAAAGTGAGAATCCAACACCTCTCGGTCAATTTTTAATTTTTTTTTTTATTTCATTTGCTTTGAAGACCTCTTCCATGTAGTTTCTTAGATTTTTTTTTCTTTTTTTTTAAGAATCGAGATGTGTATCTATTTGTCAACCTTTGAATAAAATGGGTACTTCTTTTTATATAATTGCAAAGATTCTCAATTGGCTCAAGAGTCCTTTTTCTATCTTCTTTTGCTTGGATGCCCTCGATTCCTCTCGGCCTGCATTTTCTTTGGACTAGCTTCTGATATTTCTAGTTTGGAAACGTTGGCATCCTTCTCCTTCGTCACCACCTCTGCATAAAGAAAATCCCCAACGCCCTAGCTTGTCATGACTTTTAGAGTGATCTTGAACCGTTCAATTTATTGATGTCGCAGCTAGATTAATTATGCCGAGGATAACTTTTTATTTTTATTTTTTTGACATGGACACCTTATCTAATTCGCTGTCTATTGATTCTATCTACTTCTAATTATAATTGTAATAGTGATATTTCTTTGCAATAAATGTAAATAAATCATTAAAATTGCTTGATAAATATACCAACCATGCCTTTGAGAGAATAAAAAAATATATTCTAAACATGAATGATTAGTCGTTAGTGGAACAAGGGAGTCGCATGACCATGACATTCTGAGTTTGCCGCTAATCATAGATAAAGAAATACTCTTCCATTTCTTTATTTTTTTAAGGTCGAAGCCTATTGATATAATATATTTTTATTAAAAGTAACTCAAAGAAGTGGCTTAATGATTAAGGAGATTTATTCTCTTCTTTGATTCTTGAAATTCAAACCTTGAAACCAATGTAAAGAATAATAATTATTCATCTAAGAAATTTATTAGCAATGAAATCGATTTCGGTCAAGTTGGTGATATGTCAAGAGATATATATATTTTTTAATTAATGTAGTCAGTTTACTCGTACTTCGACTAATAATACAGGCTCTGAAATTAATAACTATGTAAACCTCCGGTGACTATCATATTAGCAATCATAGGGTTCGAATTTGAAAACATAGAAAAAATAATTTTTTTAATTTTAAACTTTTATTATTAGATTACCTAGATAATTTTCTTTTTTCTTCTTAAATATTATTTTGAATGCGACATGAAGAAGGGAATTACGAATTTTCTAAATGGATCTTTCATATTCATAGACACGGTCTATAGACGGCGCGCCAACCCAATGTGGATATATATTGACTGTAGAGTTGTCTAGAATTCTTATAGGATGGAAATTGAGTAGAGATTGAAGATTTTCTATTTGGATAATGGGACTGGTAAGTATCCTTCCAGTTTTTTTTCAGCCTTTTAATTTAAAAGTAAAAATTAGTCTTTATTATATGACTATTTGTACTCAGAAAACTAAAAATTAACATAAAAAGATCATAAAATTGTAATTTTCCTTCGATATAATATTGTTATTTATTTTAATATATAGTTTGGGCTAATATTTTTCCATAGTTTCCCTGTTTGTGGATTGAATTGGTGGGATAGGTACCTGACTTCTTGGGTGGATATTAATTACTACGTCCTTTTAACCTTTTGAAGTGAATGTCTTATTCTTCGTTATTATCGTTCTCTATCTCTCTCTCTCTATCTCTCTCTTTCTATTTCTTTTTATTCATACAAAAGCCTGTTTACAGGAGTATAATTAGATGGGGACACTACAAGAATAATAAACTACATATGGACCACCTTCGGTGACCAACATAAGGTCAAATAACAAATTTCAAAAAATTTTGAGGGTGCCTAGACACCAAGACAATGGCTAGTTTTCCCTGCCTACTATAGGTCTTTAATTACTCACACAAGAGAATTATTCCCAAGCTGTTGCAATTCTATGAACTAAATGAGCGTTGTTGTGCTTGGAATGATACGTTTAGTTGGTAAATGAGTTTCTTTTAAAATAACGTTGCTTTAAAACTTGAAATGGCTTGATAAATCAACCGATTTGTGATCTCAACGGGTACAAATCGAAGAAAAATTAGAAAAAATAAATTGTGTTAGAACCATCAACATTCTGAATCTGGACAGACATTTCTCAACATGAATTTATTAAAAATTGTGCTCACATGGAATCTAGCTACCCATATATATATATATATATATAGACACACACACACACACACAGCTCACGAAGACCCTAAAATCCAAGCAGGAATGACTCCACTTAGTTAAGAAACTTCACCATCCCTAGCTAGGTATGAAAAACATGTTCCAGTCGTGCTAGGAAACTAGGGTTAGATCTGAAATCAAAAAGTTAAAGATGCCATTTGGTCTACTGCTAGCATCAAAAGGGAGCGTGAGGACATGTTGAGGTAATCTCTAGCTAGCTTCATTATGAAGATGGGAAAAAGTAAATGTAGTTGGTGTTAAGGTTATCCGATAACCAATTATTATGGACAGCAGTAGGGGAAAAGCTATCGTTAAAATGAGTAAGCAGCAGGGAAAATAACAGATCATAGGGTTTTGGGTTAGGTTTATCATTTTATGAAGATGTGTAGGGACGAGCTTAAGTCGATCCTAAGATAATAACTTGCCACTGTAACTTGGTATAGTTATAATCAGTTGAGATAACGATTTGATCAACTCGAATTGCTCTCAGATAAAAAAAGTATTAAACACCAAATATTTGATAAAAAAAAGAATTAATTACAAGAACCCACATTCTTTATCATATTGAAAATTAATTACAAGTATTAAAATCCAATGCATATTCCCTTGCTAGACTGTACCTGCATATTATATGATTTGACTTCATACCGACATTTCTCTTCTTAATTTTTGATTTGGTATTTATAACTATGTAAAGCTAATTAATGTTATAAGAATTCCTGGTGCCTTTTTTTTTAGAGGCCGAAGCTAGCGTGAACCTTGACCTGGCAAGCATTAACTCAGGGCAATGTGTTGTACAGACAAGATGATACATATGATATGTCTTTAAATTTTGCTCTCGTCAAAGGTGCTTAGCTAGTTCAATGATCAAGCCCAGGTTACCTTTATCAAAGCTTCGATCTCTTAAATGAGAGGTTAATTAGCAAAAACATCTTAGAAAAAACTTAGTTATAAAAACCATGCCTTACCAGGTTGATATTGGATTAAAAAAAAAAAACTAAAATATCATTGTTTTGATATTTTAAAAGAACCGAAACGATGTCGTTACTGGTGTTTTAAAACAATTTAAAAAACGAGTTTTAGGACAAAAGAAAAAACCTACGAATTAATCGAACCATTTGACTTGCCAATGAAATGTGTTTGACATAAAAGTTACTAATCCCTATTCCCATCGGGGCAAAGCAAATGGCTAAAGGCCAGTTGGCTAACTTTCAATCATGGGTGATTTCTTGCACCATTAAGACGAAGCCAAGTCAACATAAGATGGTGGCTTTGATCACCTTTTTCGCATTGAAGCCTTTGACACCATGATTAGTTAATGGGAAATCGTACCAGCACTAGCCATTTTCAACTTTTATCTGAATCTAATTCTACAGAACTCGCAATTAAGCGGGCATGGGGTCCCTATCTCTTTCTAGCAGGATCAGCAAACAAATTTATGGTGCTGGGCGTTTGATGTTGACTAGAGGTTCCATGTGTGATTTTGACAACCTCCACCAACGAGCACTACTCCACCTCCTAAGGCCAGCATAAGGGCCCCCCCCTCACTGCATGAAACCACCTTTACACCTCCACACATCAAGTGCCATGGCTTTTCAACAACTTACATGTAAAATCTTCTCTTTTTTCCCTTTAGTGTTTAGAACACTTTTCACCAATCTTTGCAGGGAATGCCCACCTTGATCAGAAGATGGGATTAGCTTTAATATAAATACGAATCCTCCTCCTCTACTATTGGAAAGCTAGTAATCATTACTATTATGCCATGAGACTCTAAACATGCCATGCCATGCCATGTAGGAATCCATGATTAATTAAGAGAAAAGGGAATGGTGATGGTGGTTGATTACGACTATTGGCAACTCTTTGGTTGCGCAAGAGCCTGGGTTAGACAATTAACAGCTACTAGTCAAATACAAATGAAGTGGTATCAATAAAGTTTCAAGCTTCTATGGTAACAATGAAAAGATATAATTGTGTGGAATGTGACTCTTTCCGGCATCAATTGTTAAAAATTTAAAAGTTTACTATATTCAAATTCTACAAATTTTAAGGCAACTAGATATTTACATGGTTATTAATTTCAGAGTTTGTGGAATTAATCGAGGTACACGTAAGCTGGTTCAAACATTTAGATTAATAAAAAAAGTTATTTAAAAATTGATACATGAAGTTTATGATCACCTTTACACATGTCTTTATATAAAATAAAAATAAACAGCAAACGTATAGGCAATTATAGATTTCAGGACTCTGTGTTCCATATCACCTTGGTGTTAATGCTTTAAGAGTTACAAGTGCTGGTATATATATTTCAAGAGAGTTGTTATATACATTAAAAATATAAAATTAAAAGAGGAGAAAGCTAAGATTTTATTAATATTGCATTGAAAAAATAGATTTAATTTAAATATATAGAGAATATATATAAGTTAAACTGAAAAGAAAATAAAAATAATATTATATCCTTAATAAATAATAAAATAAAATAAACCTACATTTCTTAAGAATATATACATTAAACCATTCGTGACCTCCTTACATATGCACTGCCGAAATTTGTAAACCATAATTACTTGTACCAAGAATGAATCCTATAAATCGGTTCTTCGCCAAATTTGTTTCGAATGAACCCTCTTTTTTTTCCGGCTTTGGATTTGAAGCACGGAGGGAAGGATGTGTGGATAACAGGCTCCCGGAATTTGAACACCTCCATGGGCTTTTTAATGTCACTATTCTTTTTAATGGGCCTTAATGGGCTTTCGGGATAGATGTTTTAAATGTTATTAGCCCAATTCTGATTTGGTGTTAGTATTTTTAAATCTTATTTTCCAAGTAATTTAAAACTCATCTTCCAAAATAAGGTATTTTTTTCCCATATAAATAAAAAAAATTATATTTTCTATATGATGTGGATTTTAATACAATAACTACGAAAACATTATTACAGTTTAATAATCATAAACCTCTTCCATATTATTTAACTCCACCTAAACATAAAATATAATCTATGGTTAGAGTTTATTTTTGTTAGATACATTTGAACTTCTCAATTGTTTTCTTGTTAGGTTTTATCAATTATTATTTTTTTATTTTAGCTAAATAACATCGCGCCTTCTTTCATCTATCCTTTCAACAATTTTTTTTTTCAAATAAAAATAAAATTATATGTTGACATCTACAAGAAAGATAGCTTACATGGTAAAATAATATAACCAAACTCATTCAAAAATCATTTCCCACATGACATTATGCATTTTCTCTCTCATAATTTTCTTAAGCAAACTAAATTTTATGCATGCTAACTTGTTCTCTTTTGGGGCCTAATTGCCTTTAGAGACACCATGATTTTCTTCAATTTTTTCTTCATAATTTAACACCCATCATAAGCTAATTTAACCAAATTGGTTTAATTCACCATCCATTTGTATTTTTCTTAATTTTAAATTTCAAACCCTGACATAAAATTTATGATTTAAACATTAATTCTTTCAATTAAATTGATACCATTTATTTTTCATGTTACCAAACATAAATCAATAATAAATACAACAATTTAAAAAGCCAAAGTCCAAAGCTGGAGATTCATACATGCCTGATATTTCATATAACACAAAATCGATCAAATTGATCACTTGAGAAGTTTGTTATCTTAGGCCATGTTTGTTTCCCGGAATTCATTTTCCGGGAAACCACTTTCCAAACTTTCCTGTGTTTGTTTGCCATTAGGAAAGTTGGTCAACGGAAAACACTTTCCGGTCAACGGAAAACACTTTCCAGTCAACGGAAACACTTTTCGGTCAACGGAAAACACTTTCCAGTCAAAGAAAAATTTGATTTGGTTTCTAGAAAAGTGTTTTCCCTTTTGGCGGTGTTGTGTTTTCCGGAAAGTGGTTTCCGGAAACCACTTTCCAAACTTTCATGTGTTTGTTTGCCATTGGAAAAGTTGGTCAACGGAAAACACTTTCCAGTCAAAGGAAAATTTGGCTTGGTTTTCAGGAAAGTGTTTTCCTGAAAAATTTGGGCGGAAAACACTTTCGGAAGTTATGAAAAATTTAGAAATGTCATTATTTGGCGATTATATCAAATTGATCCTCAAACTTTTGATTGCTATATATAATTTATTTTGAATATTTATTTTTCAATTTCATCTCTTAAAATTTAATTTTTATATTAATTTTGGTCTTTATTTTTATAATTGCTATTTGCTTTTTCCTTATCATTTTTTTATTGAAATTTTTTATCTATCAAATTTGGTCCTCATTCTTTTGATTTTTACTTATTTTATTTGAAATAATTTATGAAATGTTAATTATTATTATTTTAATTTCTTCACCTTTCATTTTTTTTTTAATTTTTTAGATTTGATCTCTATTATTTTGATTATTATTTATTTTATTTGAGATAATTTATGAAATTTTTTTTTTTCAATTTCATTCTCATTCAACTTTTTAATTTGTAAGATTTGTTCCTCATTATTTTAATAAACTTGAAAAAATAAAACATTAATAAGTTATTTTCCGACTCATTTTCCATAACATAACCAAACACTGGAAAATGTTTTCCAACTTATTTTCCATTGCACTACCAAACATCGGAAAATACTTTCCCGAATTCACTTTCCTGGAATTCACTTTCCCCGGAATTCACTTTCCAAAAGGAAACTACTTTCCTGCAAACAAACGGGGCCTTAGTTAGATGATAATTCAAGTGTAAAATGCAAGACTAACCCTAGCTCCCTTTACCCTTCTTCTTCTCCTTCAATTATCTCCAAAACCCTTACTTTGATCTTTCTTAATTCCTAATATGAATATGTTTTTCTTTTTCAAAATCTTTTTTTTTCACTTTTAACCATAATTTCTCTAACTTGTTAAGGTGACAAGAGAGAAGAAGAAAGAGAGAGAAAGAAAAAACACTCATTCTCTCTGTTGACTGCACCATTAAGATATATTTTTGTCATAAAGTAAGACATGTTATGCTCTTCTGGAAAAAAAACAATCACTTCATGCGCAGGGACCCAAAAGTAAGCAAGGCCGGTAAGTTTTATGACTTATTTGTTTTTTTTAGAAAAAAATTTTAATTCAAACCCTCCTTTTTTTATGTATTTTTTAATTTGTATTTTTTTAATATTTTTGATTAAGACCCCTTCTATTTTTTAGATTTTTAATTGTTCAGTTAAATAAAAAATAGATTTAAAAAGATAAGATTATTAAACTCACAAGCGATATGACTTAGATTATGGGTTGAGTATATTAACCTAGTTTGACCCAGATCTATCAAGAATATAATTGTTTTAGTATTTTTTATTAAGAAAACATTAGATCGATTTCATTTTATTTTTGTTCAAATAAAATAGGGTTTTTTCCTGATTAGCCAAGTCAATTGAGCCACATTTGAAGACTTAGGTCTATCTAGAGTATCGTTGTGCTAATATTGATATTTATTGGCACGTGTAAGCTTCATTTAATTTTAAATCAATATTTTTCTTGTTGCTATAAACTTACATTAACAACAGTTGTATTTTTTCTTACATTAAAAAAAATCTTGATTGAACCCGTAACAAAATGCTGGTGAGGTGAGGTAACTAGTATTCTTAGAACCGTCCCTTTAGATAAAGGACCGCTTAAGATCACCAGCAAACAAAATTAAAGAATCAAGAATATTAGAATATAAAAACTAACATATATATGCCAAAGATGCCATTCGTTGTAATTAAACTATTAAGACAGACATTGTTTGAATTGTATAAAGAGAACAAAAGCTTTCAATATTGTGGCAGAATTGTCTTTAGTATATGCCCCAGAGAAGCATCAAAATATAAATTAATTAGGGTATGGCAGGAGAGCTCACACCTGGCCACAGATCATAATGACTACAGGCATTTATTATAAGCTTACAAGATGCTTGGTTCGTACTTGTTCTTAATTGCAATATTGAAAATGAATTGATTTAGTTTAGGAGACAATATTTTAGAATTTAAGGACTTGTTGAGCCATGATCCATGCCTTCCAGCCAGATGGTTTTTTGGCTATGATCTCGGCCCTCGCTTCTGTTGTTTCTTGCTGCAACTGTTTCTTGCACAGCACAAAATTCCTTCCCTCGTGAGAACCTATTGGTTCCCATGGATTCAACGCTAAATGAAACGAACACCAATGAATTATATATCATAATGATATATATAAATAATTAAATCCCACCCATTATAGTTTGTTAACCTGATTAAATTTTAAAAAAAAAACACTGGTATATAAATGAAATTAAATCCAGGAAACACCAAATTATAAGAATGATGAATATATTTTAGGTTGAAGCCATACATATCAGATTATGGTCATGTTTCAAGTCATAAAAACAACATTATTTTAATTTTTTTAAATAAAATAAAGTTGTTTTGAACAAAAAAAAAATTATTGAAATTGACCCAACAAGATTTAACCAGAGTTTTGCTTGATTTGACTGTGTTAATCTTCAAAGTTGGGTTTAATAAGTATTGTTGGAGAATATTTTACTCGATATGAGTGGGTTAGTTTTTAAATTGGATTGAAATGAAACTCAAATTAACCCGTGCTTCGAGTCAACAAGTTTTCAAATAGGTTGGGTTTAATAATTATTTTTGGAGTAGATTAATTTGCCCGTAGAAAAAAGAGAGCAAAACTGTAAAAAAAAAAAAAAAAAAAAAAAAGGAACACAATGTAACACTATTGATTTAGTAACACTCATGATGATCGAACCAATATTCGAATTCATACAAATTAATTAGTTCCTCTTTCTTATGCATGAGAAGATATCCAAGTAATGTCAAATAATAATTAAAAAGATATATAAGACTGGATTCAAGGCAGAAAAAAAGAAAGAACAAATTTATAAAAGAACAACGAAAGAACACCCTCCCTCTAAATAAAACTATCTACTTCTAATGAACGTGAAATGATATTTTTTTTTTGTTAGTGATAAGATTTTAAAGAAAGGGTAAGTGAAAATACCATCTGAAGCTGCATTTACACAGTACAGAAGGAAGTTACTGACATCAAAGCCAAGAACTGGTAGCCGGCCTTCACGAGCATAAATCTTTAGAGCAGTGCTAATGATCCCAGAAACAAGATCATCGCCATTAACCACAACCCTTATAGGCCCTGCACTGCCAAGAAAACTGATACTTATCAAGAACCTGTTCTTTTTATCATCACCTTTCTTATTGTTCTTGTTCTGCTTTTGTAACAACATTTTCTCGCTCACGTTTCTCTTCGATTTTTCCATTTTTCAGCCTTCCTTTAATTAAAAAAAAAAACAAGATGGTTCAAAGTAGGAAGAAAGAAGCTAAGGGTATTAAATTAAAAGAAAACGAATAAAGTAATTTAATCTTGTGTGGTTTTCTTCGGGGATCGAGGCCGAGGCCAAGGCAATGATTGTACCAGGCTAGTTTGCTGGAGCCGAAGTGGCAAATAAGCGCGTGAAAAGAGCATGCAAAAGCTCTTTGAGAAGAAGGAGTAGAGAGAAAGAGCATCAAAATAGTTATAGAATTTATTTCAACCATTCAAGAAGGAATTGATATATAAAAGATGAAGAAGACAAGAGTGGTGTACATTGAGGTTTCCTTTAGAAGAGAATATAAGCAGAGGAATAAGGAGGAGTAGGGTTTATTAATAGAGAGACGAGAGAGTTTTTTTTTTTTTTTTTTTTGTCAAATTTTTTATAAGCATCGGTAGGGTGCTTCGCTATGGTTGCTGCTTTACGTGGATCTGTTTTTGTGGCCTTTTGCAGGCTGTTAGGGTTGCATCTTCCTCTCTTTCCCATGAAAGAAATCAAAGAAGTTACACGATGAGTACTCTTGTAGTTTAGTAAACTGTATCAGTGCTTTGGTTCTTAGTTTTTTTTATTTTTTTTTAACAATGAGTTGATTCTTCTTGTTTTTGATAATGTTGTTCTTACTTCCAATTACAATACAGAGAGACATTTTGGAATTTTCCTATTAAAACATATTGAGTTTATTTCTAGTTGTTTTCCTTCAATTGTGTTTTCCATGCCCCGCCCCATTTTTACGTATTTAATTTTATTTTATGATGATAATATAAATGATAAGAGAAAGATAAAGAATTTAGGGAGTGAAATAAGAAGAAAAAAAGAATTAGGAACTAAAAGAATAGGGAAATAAGAAGAAATAATTAGAGACATGTTTAATTTTTTATTTATTTATCATGGATTAATATTTTCAATTTGATCTTTATTTTTTAGATTTTAGATTTTTTTCCCTAGCTTTTTTATAAAAGTTTTATTGTTTTTAATTTCACTTTTCAATCCTAGTTTATAGTATGTTTTTTTATTTTTATTTTTATTTTATTTTTTCTCTTTTGTCAATTTTTTTTTCAATTTAACTTTCAAATTGAAAATTTATTGTTGTAATTCTTTTAATTTATTTTTTTATTTAATTTTAACTCTCATTATTTTAATTACAATTTTTTTATTTTTTTGTGTAATTTTTTTTCGATTTAATCCTTTAACATTTCATTTTTTAGGGATTGAGTTTGACGATTTTTTTTATGTATAGTGCTTCTAATTTAATAACATGAATCACGAGTTGTTGATATTTTTTTCTGTATTATTATCTTTTCTGTTGCTTAATATTATAACCATAACTATATCCATTTGAAAATAGCAATAACGATTGCTTATCCATTTTTTATTATATTTGAACTTTTTATTATCATATTTCAACCATCAGATATACTCATTTGCTAAAGAACAACAAGATATACATATAATTGTATATATACTTAATATATATGTTTGTTTTTCGAATCCAATACAGTTTGGAACTAGGAACTGAGTTTAAGTAGATTTTAAAATTGTGCTTGGCTTTAAAAATATTATATTAAAGTTTTTTTAATGGGTTTTTTTATAATCTTTGTGTTGATATTAAGAAAAAAAATTAAAAAAATATATTTTAATATATTTTCAAGTAAAAAATTATTTTTAAATATTATATTAAAGTTTTTTAATGTGTTTTTTTATAATCTTGTTGATGTGTTGATATTAAAAAATACAAAATCTAAAAATATATATTTTAATATATTTTCAAGTAAAAAATCATTTTTAAATATTATATTAAAAAAAATTTAGTGTGTTTTTTTTTATAATTTTGATGTGCTTGTATTAAAAAAATTAAAAAAAATATATTTTAATATATTTTTAAATAAAAAATTATTTTTAAAAAACATCTCACACCACAATACAAATTTATTTAATTTATGTGGCCCATTGGATGTTGCACTTGGCATCTTCTGATTAATGTCCTAGAGCATAACATAATGGACAGATACAAAAGAGATAAATTTGTTTAGTTGAAAAAGTACTGACAAAAATATAAAAATAAATATATTTTGTAAAACAGTTTTAAACTAAATTTATAGAATGAATTTATATACGTTCAACATGAAAATATATCATTTCTATCCTTACCATCTCTATCTTCATTTTTTTTTTTGGGTACCGAAACAATAATCAAACACCCGAATATTTGAGTATGGCATCGTCGTTGGAGGATTTCAAGTAAAAATTGCGGGTAAAGTTTTCAGCAAGTAAATACTGAAAGTTTATATCCTGTATATTTGTAATAATGGTATCATATTCCATTGATGAATGTTGTCCAAACTTATAGCTAAGTATCCATAAATTGAAATAATAAAGCAGAGACTGGTTCAAGCATTCCTTCACGTTTATTCTTATGCACTTCAACTACTTTTTCCAGAAATCCTTTTTCAGATACCTTTCCATTTGAGCTACTAGCTCGAGTTAAAGAAGCTTACTAGGATTTTTAGAGAACCAAACTGATCAGTGTACCTCAGACTACTCAACAATTAGCAAGTTATTTTCTGTTAGTCCCTCGCCAATGGTGGGATATTCAGGAGACAGCTGCCAATCTCCATCCACCAAGAACTTGATTTCATACCTTCAACATTGAAAAACAATGGGGGTCAGGACACACGAAGAAAACAGAAGAAGACTTGATAACAGAATAGAATTCGGCTTGCTCAATAGAATCGCACCTTCCAGGTCTGAGCATTAATGTTGCCGAGAACTTAGTAAAAGAACCATCATACTCTGGTGATAAGTGTTCCCCTTGACTCCAGCCATCAAAGGAGCCCATTACTTGTACACTCTGAAAATAGATGAATCTTTATGAGAGGAGGTTATCCCTCCACCAAATTCCTTTACATTACTCAAAATATTTTGAAATCCAGATTTGTCGGTACAATTTCTTAGGAATATGAAGGTGGTTTCTTGCATTCTCACCTCTGCCATGCCACACCAGAACAAGGATACCTCCTTGGATTTTGCAGCATCCACATCCTTTATTTGCTCCTTCAATTTTTCTTGGAGAACTTTACAGCAACATAAACGCCAATTGAACTTTTGTGAGGAAAATGACGGAAAAGCCTCAGTAAAGCAAAAGCATCAAAAGAAATAGTAGAGCTACATTCATTGTGTTTAAAAAAAAACTAAGATGGTTGTCTTGAGACGTAATTACATGCTGGTTCACAATGCTAAGCAACACAACAAAGTTGACCTTAAAACATGCATGATGCACCTAGCACCATGTGCTCAAGCCACAAGAAACTGAGGAAATTATAAAAGGAAAACCTTAAATTTTTAAGATTTGCAATTTGACCTTGCTTGCAAGACTGCTGCATTGCACTTGCCATGCATTTGGAGAAGCCACAAAATTTACTTGTTCAAAAGGACCAAAATTACAATCATAAAACATGCATGCAAAAAGCTATGTACCTCTTGAGCGTGAAAGCAGGTGAGATTGTACGTATTTCCCATTTATCTTTCTTGACCCTTCTGGAATTTCATATTGAGCTATTTCTTCTGACAGCGTGACCAAAGCCTGCCCATCAAAAGAAAAAATTAGACTACTTCTGTATTTGGTTGACATCACCAAGATATGGAAAAGGTACATGGAGCCTTTTATGATTCACAATATCTGATTTATAGAGGGAGCACGTGCAGCTAATTCTGCCTAAATCCATTCAACAAAGCTTTTAGATCAACCAATTAGACGTTTTGATCTGTATTCAGCAAAATGCAAACAATTATGGTTCTGCAAATATAAATAACCAAACTACTAAAATAAGCCCTTTGCTTGTTCCAAAGTAAAAGAAGATCCTAAAGAACTTCTGCTTGAATTACTAACAAAATACATGTATAATAGAGCTTTCGAGCAATAATGCCCATAGAGGCTTAGACTACTCGCACACAAAACATAATGCTAACCCAAGACTGGGCCATATCCCTAACCACTGATTGTGAATTGCCTGGATCAGAGCCATCCATACAAGAGTGGTTTGAGGGACAGGTATGTCACGCATCCACAGTTCGAGGAGTGTGACACTTTTTTATTGCTGGGGACACTGACTCATGCTACACATGGTAATAAAACATCAACAGTTCTTCAATAAGCCTCAGGTGAAGAAAAAGGAGATATTTCTCATATGAAAAGGGGAGATTCAGAAAACGAGACAATTGTTCAAATAGTCCACTGTTAACCTGAATTTCAAGTTCCATCACAGCAAGTTCACTTTTGAAGTTTACCAGTGCATCCTCCATTACATGCAGCTGCAAATTTATTATTAAAAAAAAAAAAAAAAAAACAGAGGATGTTAGACCAAAGGCTTCATACAACGACATCCCACTAAAAGCACAGCTTTTGGAAGCTTTCATATAGCATCAGAGTTCGATGAGTGGGCTCTTTCAAAATTGAGACACTGCATCGTAAACTTTATGTGTATCTTTTCAATGCGAACATCTGCCATGCAAACAATCCAAACCAAATATATGCATCTGATGGTGACATTGTTTCAACGAGCAAGTCATGTAATATGAACTTCACCAATAAAAAACTATTTTCCTTTATTTCAGTTTTCTAGTTTTCTTTTTTCAAAGAAAATTTGGAGAAAGTGTCCATTTTTTTAAGAAAGAAAACAAATTTTTTTCACCAAAAAATATAAGAAATATATCACGATTACAACTGTTTTTCATAAAACTCAAAATCATAATTTGTTATAGCTATCTTAATATTTTAAATTCATGATAATCTAATTATAGAAGTTTTATTTTTTTAAAAAATAAAAAATTATCATAAAAAATTGTATTGTTAACTAAAAAACATCTTTATTTTATTTATAAAAGAAATTAAATTTATGACATTAACTAAATATGAAAATATTAAAAAAAAAAATCTTTTGCTTTGCTAAAAAGTGCTTGTATACAAAAGAAAAAATAGTATTGCTCATGTCTTTTCTTTATTGAAAATAGTGAAAAGCAATGAATAACTTCTACTCTGTACAAAATTAAAAAATTATGAGCTATTCAGAAACAAAGTACATTCTATTTTTCTGAAAAACTGGAACTTTCCATTCAAATACAACATTTCTCCATCCAGAAAAATAGAAAACTATTTTTTCAGTTTTTCAAATTTATACTGAGTTTGGAAAACACATTTTAAAGGTTCTCAATATTTTTCTTTTACAAGTTTTCACTATTTTTCAAATGAAACAAAAAAGATGTGACTAATACAATTATTTTTTTTTATATACATGTTTTTTTTAGCAAAGTAAAAGATTAAAATTATTTTTTTAATATTTTCAAGAAGATTTTTAATTTGAATTAAATAAAATTAATATTCTATAATTAGAATATCATGAATACAAAATATTAACATTACTATTATAAAGTATAACTTTGATTTTTATGAAAAATATTTGTAATCTTGATGTATTTGTTTATGAAAAATTTGTCTTTGTTTTCAATAAATGAACATGTTTTTCAATTTTTTAATGGAAAAGAAAATAGATTTTTGTTACTAAACACACCCCTAGTTTTCCACATGCAAAAAAATATTGTATTTAAATAAGTTTCAGTTTTTTTAAAAATTAGAGTATTATTATATTTCTAAACAACTTCTATAATTTGCAGAGACCATATTTCCTCTAATTTACCATGTATGTCACGATGATATTCCAAATTGCACTCTCTTTGTTGATGTAATTCTGACAAAGGAACCAAAGGTTGTATATACCGAAAGTTTTCAGATAGGTATTCTGGAGTCCAGAGTACTTGGGATATGCAGAAATCTAGCATATGCATTGCAACTTTAGAGATACACAACATATTGAAGGGATTGTTTGTCTGTATGGAGCAGGGGCGTCAAAGTTAACATTTTTCAGTACCTAGTGTCATCATGCAAAGGGCGGGGCGGGGGGCAAGTGAGTTGAGAATAACAACTTTTTATGATAGTTAAATGGAGAAAAACGATCCATCCAAATGACCCAAAACTTTTGGGACAGGGATTTACTTGTGTCGAGTATTGGGGCATGATAAAAAAAAAAAAGTACATGACAACTGCAACAAGATGGCAAATCATCCATCAAAGTCAGACCATGAATGTGTTATAGTCCTGATATCAGATATAAATCATATGCAGCTAGATGCAAGCAAAACCACCAACAAAATGCATAAGGAATTTTTATATATAACATCAGGTTTTCCTCCAAAACATACCCAAGTTTCCACATATACAAACCTGTCGTTTGAGAAACCGGTTTTGCTGATTGGCTTCACTTAGTTTTTTTGTAAGGTTTTTTCTCTGAGAATCAAGCAGCAGTGCCTTCAACTGTCAAAAACTATAGAATATCAGTCCACGTTTCTTTCTCAAAGGATAGACCACAACCCAGACATTTTTTTTTCTTCTTATAGTGCATGTCAATTGGCCTAACAGAGTCCACACTTGGCAATTTCATTGTTATACTGTACTAAAGATTACAGCTTCGACCTTAGCAGGCACATTCAATTTTGGCAGCACCAGAATTTCAGGAATGGGGTTAATGTCCAGCACATCCTGATGAAAACTAATGTCCAATTTCAAATGAAGCAGAGCTATAGCAAGAAATAGAACTTCACATGTAAATTGAAGAATATGGCAAATGAGACAGAACAAACAAAATAATAATATCAATGCTCATGTCAAATATACCAATATAATTTTACCCAGCCAAAGAAAGAAACATCAAAATGGAAGCTACTAATCCATTTGAGGTCAACACACAATCACATGCTGAACATAATTAAAAGCAGTTTACTCCACTCGATGTTTATGAGGATGCCAGCAAGTGTACACTATTGGCTTATATGCTTCTCATGTTTTCATTTAATTATTGCATTGCTAGGAAGTATGCAATTAAAAGTCTTTAAGGAACAGATGCCAGTCCAACCTTGAAAGATATTCGCTCTCTATTTATTTATTAATTTATTTATCTATGGTTCAATGTATTGATCATTGAATTCTAGGGGTATAGAAAGAGAAGGTCTCGATTGGAAGAGAATGCTAGTTGCTCCATGCCTGTTTGCTGTTTCAGCAATGACAAAACTCTGTAACTGATATTATCATACTTTACCAAACAGAAGTGAAAATGTGAGCTCACCTCATCACTGCTCAATGGTTGATCAAGAGGCTCTTCTGGTAAATCCTCGGATGAATTCCCTTCATCATCTGAATAGTCTTCTGGCTGTTCTGACGAAGATTCCTCCAAACTAACAGGCATGGTATATGTTCTCCACAATACATTGCTCATCCAATTTTTCCTAGCAGAGCCCCAATAAGAATGAGCAAACCTTAGGTTGCTTGGTTTAATGGTGCAGCCAAACACATGATAAGGAAGCTTATGGATTCTTTCCACATCTAACATTCGTGAATTCCGTGAAAACCATGGTACTTGTTTGCCAATACAACACCTATCACCAATCATAACAAAGCTAAGCATGGTCAGGAAGAGGTAAACTACTCTGAAATGCATTGAACAATAGGGAAATGAGGTGACAGCTACAGAAAAATCAAACAAAAGGGGGTGCGAACAAAAACATTGGTAACTGGCAGAAAAAACTTTAGTCCTTTTCTGCAGTTTAAAAGCAAAGAGAAGAGGTTGCCGATGTAAAACATTCTCGGCATAGCAAATCTGAAATATCCTTTTTTGGCAATTGCCAACAGTTTCAACCTTTTGAATTGGAAGATCCTATCCACAAATAACAGTTGGCTTTGTCTCCCCTCTTTGCCGTATCAACTTAAAGATGCTATTGTAATCTTGGTAAGGGCATCGCAGTTTTTCTGAAAAGGAAAAGGTAAAATAACTGTAAAAGGTCAATCAGGAATGCTTACCTTGTAGTGCCTATCTCCATGTTGAAGGGTCCTGTGGTAAGGAAAGGGAACAGAAAGTCCAATATTAGGAGGAACTTCATTCTTCTTGAAAGATTAATAAATCATAGCACAAGCAATAAAATAAATCATGCTTCCCCATTATTTAATCATACAATAAATGGTTACCTATAAAAACTTAAGATGCACGGCCACACAATCATTTCTACATCCACTGGATATGCACCTATCCTATTTGATGAAAATCCTCAAAAAAACTCTATTGAACTCATCAAGACAAAACCCATTTTCATATCATGAACCCCCATGCTTTGGTACATTCATTGGATTCGATCATAACATTTAAATCCTCACGGCGCGCTTCAAAACATTTCTCACCTCATACATTAAATATAACTAATGGCCGACACAAAGAGAAGCAAAAGGGAGTTCAAGACTACAATTATCCATCTTCCAAAACAGAAAAGGAGCAGAAAAACCCACTTTCCAAAATCCAAGAAGTGCTACGTATTGCTAAACCACAAAAATACTAGAATTAACTAGCAAGTCTATTTACACAGAGTCGCAAATTTCAAAACAAAACACATAGAGCGGAAACATCAAGCGAACATAACAATAGAATCATAGTAACATTTTGCATAAAGATTCAACCTTTCAACAGAAAAAATCATGGGTTATCATTAATACATGAATGCATTGAAAGTGTACTAAGTAGAAACAAAAAAAAAAGAGAATGTTGGCTGCTCACTAAGCAAAGCCAAGCGGTCTTGAAAATAGAAAGTGTGGATTTTTTTTTTTGGGTGGCAGAGAGAGGGGGAAAACCGTGCATCTTGACACGTGTTATGAAAATATTAGTCCACGTTTCAAGTCAAAAGGGGTTAGAGGTTTTGATTCACCAATCACTTGATGAAAATCTGGATTCTTTTTATGGGCTTTTGGTCTAGTTTTTGACAAATGGATGATTTGGCTACTTGGATAGCATCTCCACACTTTGATCTTGAATTATTATAATCTTTGTCAAATGCATTGAGATTCAAAAGAATTTCATTTTGACGTGGGATACTTTTTATTATTCCTTGTATAATTATTTTTTATTGTATCTCTTTTATAATTATTAAGATTAAACGAAAATTTTAAAAGGAGTTCAACACATAATTTGATGAAAACAAACATAAATTAAACTCGTAGCTTGTTCATTGACATATGACCTTATTTACCACCATTATATATATTGCCTTTCTCGCCAATATCTTTGATATCTGTGATCATCTTAGTTATCTTCTTGTTGTTGATGCCGTTCGGTTGGAATTTTTTTTTTTTTATGATTGGATATTAGTGTACATTAGTTATTGGACCATCATTCCCCTGCGGATGATATTTTTTTTCAATAAAAAAATTTGAATTTTCAGGCTTTTTTACATAAAAGTACATAAAAAAATGCATATAATTAAATAAATTAGAATTATTTATGTCAATGAATAAAAAAATCATTAACAATAACTAAAGACTTAACTGGAAAAACCAAGTGACAGATATAGATCAAGATACTTAAACTTATAATAATGAGTATTTATCCAGTTGTGTTCAATGAATCTGTTTATTAAAATAAACTTTTTATTTAATCAAATGATAGTAGAAATAGACACATATATGAAATTAATTAAATAAAATCAAAGAGAAAAAAAATCTCATGCAAGATTGCACTTATTATATATATATATATATATATATATATATATATATAACATTAAAAAAATTATAGATGAATTAGAATAATCTCATAAAAACTAAATACATACAAAATAATTAAAACACAATCGATATTTAAAATAAAGCTAATTAAAAAAAATAAAAACAATAAAGAGGGGGTATTAACTTAAATATAATTTAAAACATTAATTAAAAAATACATATAACAAAGCATCAATTTCTTTTTGAAAGGAAAAATCAGAATAAAGAAAGAAAGAAAAATAGTAAAAAAGAATGAAAGATGTCAAGTGCTGTTGGGCCTGAAAGAATCTAGGCATGTGGATCTTTATTTTTTTAAAAAAAAAATGCCAATAAGACGGGAACATATTTTCTTTGAAAAAAAAAAGCTAGACAATGCATCATATACTGAGACAATTAGATAACACGTCATATGCTTTTCCCCAGATTCAGCCTGAAAAATCAGCGTTCACTTTTTAATTTAAAAACCTATTTTTCAATACATTTATTTTTACCTAAAACAACTATAAAAGATTCTAAGCACCTTAATAAACTCATTAATTATTTTAAACAACCTAAAAAACTACACAAAAACTAGAAATTAACATGAAACAAAAAAAATCTTCTCGAGTATAGATATGTTTTTTAGGCAATTTTAAGGTGAAAGAACACCTAAATAGAACTCCCCTCATCAAATAGAACATGTTGACACCAAGATCGATTATTTTAATGGTCGAGATTGATGTTAACATTGATTTTCTCTCTCTAGCTCTTAAATTCAATGATCTCACCCTCTTTTCTCTCTCAAAATAGGGGCTAAGAAATAATAAAAATGAACTTTTGAAAAATTAAATTGCAAAAAAATTAAGGTACTAAATGGGTATAATTTGAAGAGTTGGAGGACTAAACCAAACTTTTCATGGGAACTTTGAACCCATCACCTATTTTTTGCACCTTTCTCACATTGCTTCTTCTTCTTTCAATCTTGTCCTTGATCAATAAATTTGAGTCAATTATCCTTTAATTTGACTCCAAAAGGAAGCAATCATGCATGAAAAAAAGTTTTGTGGATAAAAATAAAAACATAAAAAGAAATTAAACAGTATGTCCACAATGAAATGTGAGATAATGAATAATATTCTTATCTATAGTAAAAATATCACATCTTTTAATTTTTTTCTATCATTATTAATAAATAAAATAGTGGTCAAAAGAGATTAGAGGTCCAATATGGAGTTAATAAATCTGCGAATAACAATTTAATGTTAACCATATCCATTAAAGTTGACCAGTTTAACAAGTCGATCTAATGACTTGGCAAATTAGAGTTTGACTCGGACTAAATTGCATTTTGAATTAATTTTTATATTGACCTGATCTTATTTGGATGACTTAATTAAATCTCATCCAATCTTGACCATATTAAAATTAAAGAACAAAATTGTTTTGAATAAAAATAATAAACTTGGGTTGATCCGACAATTAATCCAAGTTCTAAACTATATAAGACTTTAGACTGCTTAGACAACTATAATTTTAGGTCATGTTTGAGATTGTTTTTAATGAAAAAAAGAAATTTCATTAAATATAGTCATGATTCATGATATAGAGTCTCGTTAAAGTTACTAGGATTTATCAATGTGAGCTCTAAGTCCCTAAGGGGTGTAGCGTGGTGGCAAAGGGCTTGAGATCGCACGGCAGGTCTCGAGTTCGAGTCCGGGCGTGCACCTCTTGTAAGAGCCTGGGACAAAGGGGTTTTACTCACTCACCTGGGCCCATAAAGTATGCTTTCCGGGGGGTGAGGTTTCCTCGAATCCAAAATAAAATAAAATGTGAGCTCTAATTTTCAACCTCTTCATTCATTTATATGGTTATCTTTTTTATATATATAACTTAAAGAAACTAGAAAATAAGCAAACCAAATAAGAAATAATTGAAACCATAAAAGAAATCAAATTCACCACCAAATACAAGGTCTATTCAAATTATTAAATCAAAATATCAAGACTTTATCTCCTTAATGCTAAATCCATGTCTCCCAATAGAAAAGAAAGGCATTGATCAGTTCCAGTACTCATGTTAGAGATAACATGAAAGGAAAGCATACACTTGATAATTGATATATACGACCGCCAATCATGCTTTCGATTCAAAGTAGATTAGACCCATTTAACGAATGTTGTGGTCGTTTTACGAGATATCCATATCAAAACGGGTGTCATTTCTGGAAAAGTATAGACCGAACACAACATTTCAGAGGAGAATTCACATGACCCATTTCTAAAAGTAATTGTGATTATAATTTGGTCTCTGGATCCCATTTGATGTACACATGTGAACAACTTTGGGACCTTGTGGATTTGATGGATTTACACACCAGGAGAGAGTCACACCATGCAGGATTCTCGTGCCAGGATGAGCAGTAGGACTCATCCCTCCTCAAAAGCGGCCCCAAGGAGACCCACCCACGGGCCGAACCTGTGCATATCTTCGTGGGTCAACCTAGCTAGATCTCTGGCTCATCTACCAATAAAATAAATAGTACAGATATTAAATAAAGGTACACTCCAGAGGCACGTGACTTTCTCACTAGTGGGTGTTCATTACCAAAAACAAAATATATTAAAAAAAAATATTTTTATTTTTTAAGATTTATTTTTAATATTACCGTAACAAAACAATTTAAAATAAAAAAAAAATCAATTAAAAATGGAGCCAAACGCTATCTTAACTCACTGAATTCCTTGTCCACTGGAATTTTCAGGGAAAGATCTTCATAAAAGAAAAAGTAAAAGAAACGGTGTTCATCAATTCAGCTTGGTCTACATTCTTGCCGGTTACCAGATCCTCCCATCAACACGGCCTGCTTGCCTACGTCAATCAAAGGAGACCCAAATGTAACGACTGGGTATACATATTTCTCATATTTCTTCCCTGAAGAAACCCTTTTTGTATAGTTGTTGAACTCAGTTGGAAGTTGTCCTCGTTAAAGTGTTGATTTCTGGATTATACAGGTTGAGTTAAATTAACCTAGAAAAATTAAAATATATATATTTTTTGAGGTTTTAATATCCTATATAAAAAAGTTCAAAAATTATTTATGTAAATGCAGCTTATATATATATATTATAAATAATTAAATTTAAAAGATTATTTCAAAAAATATTTTATTTCAAATTAGAAAGATATGATATTTTTTTTTAATTAAAGTATTTAAACAAAAAATTTTTTATCCCATATTAAAAAAACATAACTTTTTTCTTGTGAATATATAATATATATATTAATGAGTTTCCAATCTCATATTAAAAAAAATAAAACTTTACTATAGTATTTATACAATGAACTTTTATATGGACCGGTAGCTAACAAGAAAAGAGTGGTATGTTTGCATGTATAAGATTAGACCGAGTAAGAGAAAAACATTTAATTGCCTCACGCACGCGAGTCAATGCCTACTTTTTATCCTCGATAGTCATTTGTTTTTTACCCTTAAAATAAAACCACTATGTTAAATGCTTTGTTTTGGGGGCACCTATTCGATTTTTTTTCTTTTTTCGGACTTGGCCAGATCCCGGGTCATCTAGATCCTGCATCAACCTTACCATGGCATTTGATTAACATATTTGTTAGTGATAATGTAGTACCATAAATCATGCTCTATTGCGACAAACAAATTGCCTCATGATTGAAAATGTAATTTGGGGAAGCATAAACAGATAGATAGAGAACGGAAAAATCAATCCAAGATGATGAATAAATAGAATTGATACAGAATGAGTTTCGAGAGTAGAGGTATTTAATCAGTCCTCTTGTACAATAACAGTCTTATTTATTTCTCTATAACAAGGAGTATTGTTGAATAGTTTGCATATTATTTCAGTTTTTTTTTTTAATGATTTGAAAAATATATATTTCACATCGATTTGATACATTCGTAAAAAAGTAATAAATTCTACTGGGTATTAGCACTTATGTTTGAATCCATGAAATTAAAGAATTAAACACACCTTCTTAACAACTAATCCGATCATTTCACTTGAATTATTTACTAATTACTAAGGTCAGTTAATTATACAAAGGACACCAATTTCCTCTATGGCAATGCTTATGCAAACAGAGCATGAAATTTAGTTAACCTCATGGTTATTGTGCTAAACACTCTTAATAAAAAATAAAAATAAAAACTAACTTCAAGGTTGCAGAGCAGATCACTCGCCAGGGTAATCGTTACAAATTAAGCAGAACATTCGACCCAAATTAATTCACTCTCTGTTCAAGCATAGTAAAGCTCTTTGACTTGCTTTCAGGAGTACAAGTAAGTGGAGAGGACGCCATATATAGTAATTCACTCCCTGTTCGAGCATAGTACAAGTCACCGGAGACTGGAGAGGACGCTGTTGGTGAGTGAAAAATAAAATAAAGAGATAAGGTATAGTGTACAATGTCAAAGACTTGCGCACCAATCCAACAGCTACATTAAATTGTTTTCACCAGATGTTTTTGTTCCTTTCTCCACATTTTTTTAAGGTGTTGTTGTATTGTATCTTCGAGATACCCTTTTCATTGGGCATTAATCGTAATATATGGTCTTAATTTCTTTATTGTATCATGACATGGTCCGTCTTGACCAAGCATTGGCATTAATCGTAAAAATCTGGACTTTGGTATTTTCACCATGTTCCAATGATCGTCCGGCCATTGACATCGCATTGGCAGATAGTGAAAATTCATTATTTGAATCTCACTGTCACAAAAAAATTATTTTTTCCTTTCTTTTTGTCGAAAACAATATGGTTATATAGATAGAACTACAAAATACAACCCACTTATAGAAAATATAACGTTTTCAAACGAAATTCCCATCGTAATTGCACGTAGAAGGAAACATAGTTACAAAATTCATGGGTTAGTTGAGCTCAGAATCTATTTTTTAAAGCTTGGATTGAGTTCAAAGATATTGTCCAATCAAATTCAATTAACATGATAGATTAACGTCAAACCAAATATAAATTAGACTTTTTCAACATCAATTTTGTTTTTTTTTAATGATTTATAAAAGAAAATTAATTTAAGTTGATCCGATGATTTATAACCTGAAACATATCTGACAATTATAATTCAAAATTAAAATATTTTCACATGAAAAACTAATATTTAAATATATAGGGTTTCAATAAAACATTAATGATAAAAATTAAATATAATTAAAATCTTGAATGAGGTTTTTTTTTTTTTCATCAAAGTAAACCATATTTTTAAAATGAGTGACCATATAAAAGTTTAAGAACTTGAAGAACACGGGGATGGGAAGGTCCAATCCCCAAAACTCCTTATTGGCCAAGTCAACCTCTCCATGAAGATCATTTAAGAGTTTGACATGATAAACGAGAAAATTTGAATGAATGAGTCTAAAATAGCGATAGCATTGCAGCTGCCGAGAATAAAACCTTCATGTTTTGGACATGATAAATGTAAAAAAAAATCATCTTACATAAAAACTTGAGCTATAGATGATCTCACAAAGAAATATAATATTTGACATATTTCTCACATTTTGTACCTTAAAACCCCAGAAAGAAATATGATCTAACATAGCATTGCAGCTTCCGAGAATAAGATCTTCATGTTTTGGACACGTACGATAAATGTCATAGAATCTTCTCACGCGGAAACTGGGATGATGAGATTTGAAGTTATAATTACTTGGTCAACACTTTGATATTACTATATTAAAAATCTAATTTAACTCAATAACTTAAAATCTATGAGATAAAATCACGTGAAATTATTTATATTATTCTAAATCAATAAATACAAGACCAATTGTCATTTGAGACCATCCACTACACTTCCCCCCTCTTGCAAAAACAAGAAATCACAAGAACTTTAGACGTAACAACTCTTGTCTTCTCCTCAGTTCTGTTGCTGAAACCAATCAGTTTTCTTGGTTTCTTTTGTTTCATCTTTTTCTAGTCATGGAGAACTTGTTAGGTTTGCTTAGAATTCATGTGACCAGAGGGATCGACCTTGCTATCAGAGATATCCGCAGCAGTGACCCTTATGTTGTGGTCAAGATGGGCAAACAGGTATTACATATGTTCTCTTGTACACGTTCTTGTGTATCTTTGTTTCATTTCTTGCATCATTTTGACTTTTTGCTTCTGTTCAGTTTTGTTTCTTGTTTTTGGATTGGTTTGGAGTTTGGTTACTGTGATTTTTAATGTTACGAGTTACTTAGGTGTTGCTGTGCAAATTGTTTTACCCCTGTGTGCGGTGGTGGTGTCATGGCATTAATTATTTGTTTATCGATTGTTATTAGGATTAATCAGTATTTAAAACTCATGAACTGGTCCTGTTGTTGTTACCCTTGGATGGCTGGTATTGATCTTGTTGTTATCATCTCTAATTCAAATTCAAGGGGATGCAGAAAAAGAGAATTTCTTCTGCTGAATCCGAAAACTCAACCAGCAAGGAACTTAGTCTTGGAACAGTTAAAACCAAAAATGGAAAAAAGTCTTCTTGACGTGGACTCTGTTCACCTTAGTTTTTAAGTCCTGTTTTCACACCTTCAAAATTAATACTGATTTGTAATCCTATCTTCCGTTATAAATTCTCTCCAAGCAGGTAGGGTTCTTGTTCTTAGACTCACCCTAATCAATTTCTTTTACGGGAGCTATCAAATTGATTTCCCACTTTGAAATTTATTATCTCAAAAGTTGCTCTTGTTATTTAATTACTCTTGTCCTTTAAAGATATATAAGGCTTGCTTTCAATAAGAAACTTATGTTTCAGACTTTCATCATCAAGATAGAAAGATAATTACCAAACAAAATGTTTGGTTGTTTGTCTATTTTATTCTTGGCACTAGTTGTTGGCTACTAGCTTAAGTTGTTGTTGAATGATGAGAGTTGAGAGTGAGTGTCCTACGCTAAAATCCATCCAACTATGTTTTTTTGGGTCTCCACACCCACAAAGTCTAACCCAAGAAGGAATTAAAAAGACTGGTAATGGAAAGAAAATGGTTATGCTGGTCTCTTGTATTTTGATGTGGTTAAAGTTCTCTCTTGTGCTTGCGAAGCCTTGTCATAACATCAAGAATTTGAATATTCTGTGATTTTGTTTTCTTGAATCGATTTTTATCAATGTGTTCTCTTACAGAAACTGAAGACTCGTGTTATAAAACAAAATATCAATCCTGAGTGGAATGATGATTTAACTCTTTCCGTTGGGGATCCAAATCTTCCAGTCTTAATAGTGAGTATAATTGTATTTTTTTTCATCCGAAGAACTGAATGTTTTAAGTTGCTTAATTTTCAATGTGTCTAGTAGGCATCAACAAGGCTTCTTTGCTTCTGCATTTAGATTTAAATTAAAAGTTATAATATTTTATTTTGGTTTGGTGCTACTGGAACTTTTCTTATAATGAAACCTATCTCGTTGATTCATAAATATATCTGTTATGCTATTAATGTAATTTATCTAAGACAGATTCTGATCTAGTTATAACAGACTCACACCTAACTACTCATAATCACTTATTATCGTAGGCGCGACTACATAGAAAGCCCGGCTGAAATTCCCCTGCCAGGAAACCTTTTTAAGCAAAGTCTTGTTGCAATATTAATGCAAATATAAAGTCAACATGTTTAAAGTTTCACGTCTTTCTTCATGCTGAATTATTCTGTGCTTTGGCACAATATTTTTTAGGTTGCTATAGGAGGATTTATTTAACAAGACAAAAGAATTTCATTGTTGGTGCATTTTAGGGTACAAGATAACGTAGTTTGTCATCAACATGCATCCGATTAGCAGAATGAAATGCATTTCATTGTTTTGATGAGGACAAGTTTTACGTAGATTTAACTATGTTACATGCTCTGCTGCTGGTTGAATTCTTTGTGACAAAGTGCTTCGTTTATTGTAACTGCAGAAAGTGTATGACAAAGACACATTCAGCTTAGATGATAAGATGGGAGATGCAGAATTCGACATCAGACAATTCATAGAAGTCGTAAGGATGCAATTGGATAACCTCCCTAATGGAACTATTATAAGAAAAATTCAACCAAGCAGGGAAAACTGTCTAGCTGAAGAGAGCTGCATTGTCTGGGCTAATGGCAAAGTGATTCAAAACATGTTTCTTAGACTTCGACATGTTGAGAGTGGCGAAGTCGAACTCCAGCTAGAGTGGATTGATATTCCTGGTTCAAGGGGCGTGTAGATTGCCTATCTGTATGCTTTATATAGTGTACAGTTGAAGCTCACAACACTATAGTTCAGCCGTAAACAAGTTTCTAGCTATGATGATGTTCATTTTCTATTCATGGTGATTGAATGTCAAATTTTGCTATTTACATCTTTTGTATTTGCTAATCTGACTCTGCTCGAGATGTCGGCTTGTGCCATTCTGAATTTTTCTTGCAACACATGGGAAAATGAGGAATTTCCTAAGCATGTAGTGAATGTTCTTCACTGGTTGCTCATATGGTTCATGAATAAATCCATTTGAGACATGCTATGTGCATATAGTGTTAAATTAGACTAGATTTGATCTATTCCTTTTCCTCTGGGCTAATGCAGGGAGGGAATACCGAAGTATGACAGTTTGCTAGATTTACATAATTTAACAAGGAGTAAAAAAAAATACAAAATAAAAAGAACAAATTTTATTGTCCTGAAAAAAGGCCTAAGGATTCTACAAGAAAATTTTAGAGTCATTAACAAAAAAAAAAAAAAAAAACTGCTCAGAGTTTTACTATTTACAGAGACTTGTTGTCACTATGAATTTACACAGTGCAATGAATTTGTTTTTCGCATACTTTATTCTAGGAGACGTACGTGGAAGCATGCCTGCCAAGGTTTTTTCTTTTTTCTTTTCGACTTTTTGCACTGAGATCATAACTTTCAATCCATCTCGTCTCTTTGTAAACAAAACAGATAGAACAGTGGAGAGAGAAGGGGGCACCTAAGAGATGGCCTGCTCTCGAATTACTGATGAGTTCCAAGTTCAAGTAATCCTGTCAAGGGCCTAGCTCAATCGAACCAATGATCAGGGATAAGCCAGACTTGGACTCTTACGAACACAAGTTTGTTTTCAAGAGCAACTCAATAACTCAGCTGGACCAATGAAGATCTCTATGGCCCTATGCAATCTCCAATTGGACCACAGTTGTTGGAATCATTGATTTAATGATCCGTTCTTTAGTTGGATTTCTTCGAAACCTCATCATCAACCAAGAGGTGATGTTGCAGAAGGATGGTTCTTGTCCTTTTATCTATGTAATGCAGGAAACATAACTTGTTATTCTAAATAGAAAAAATCAACTGACAATTTGTTTTTATTTCTACTCTTTGTTTTTTGAAAAATATACATGAGCTTTTATATAAATTGTAATTTTTCAAAACACAAAGAATAAACGTAAAAATAATTAAATTATAGAATCATCAGGGTAATATTTTTTAAAATAATTTATTTCTTTTTAATTATCCATAAATCTTAGTGCATGTAGAAGAGTGATATATTTTAATGTCAAATACTGATTGAAAAATTGTATTGGGTGATTTTGTTGTTCTTGCTTGCTGGATTGTTATTTTTTTTATCAAGTTATTAAAAAATTGATTTTTTAATTAAATCAAAAGTTAAATATTTTACTTTTAACATTGTATTCTTTCTTATACTAATCTCCTTAAAAAAGTATTTTTGAATCATTTTTATCAAAATTACTTTGTTACTTTAACTTAATTTATTATAAATTATTTATAAATTTTTTTTTTGAATTATAACTCAAACTCAAAAATTACTTCTTATAAATCATATCAAACATATTCTAAAAAGTTATAGAATAACATAGTAGCAATAAAGCCTCGAAAAGGAGGTCTAAAAAGTTGATTGGGTCGAAAATATTTTTAGGCTCCAAAGCCTAAAGATATTAAAATTAAAAGAAAAAAATTGATTGTGATGGAGGATTTAATTTTTTAGAACAAAAACCGGTTTGGTTTCATAAGCTTGAAATCGAAAAAACCAAACCCAACTCAAACCGGAAAAAACCAAGCCAAACCGAAAAAACCAGTCTTTGTTCTAAAATAACCGAACCGAAACCGGTTGGTTTGAATCGGTTTCGGTTTTTTATTTTTTAAAAAATTAATTTAATTATTCTTTATGATAAAAACCAAACCAAACAAATAATTATCACTCCTATTACTGACTATAATCTTCTTGTATTTCATGGAAATTTTACATTCACCAGTTTTTCCATTGCGGCTTGAGGACGCCCCCATTGTTTGTCGTTTATCTCTTTCTGCAAGTCCCACTCTTTATAAAGCAAGAAGAAAGAGACTAATTATCATTGAAGCACAGAACGATAAAAACCATATTTTTTTTTTCAAACTTGCCAAAAATGTAATGATAGTGGCGCTTTTCTGGTACAATTTAGCAATAATTGCTTGATAGGTATACCTTTTCTTTCTTTCTGCATCAAACTAACTACTCATTCAAGTATATGCAACCAATAGTACAGATCTTCTGCTTTGCTCGAACTGAAGAGAAATCACGTTGACAAGGAAAACAATCAAAGCTGGTCGTTTGCAAAATCTTTGTCAGACATTTTCTTGAAAGTGAACTGAAATATACAAGCATCAAGCTTCCTATATGCACGGAATAATATGGTGTTTGTTTTTACAGTGATATTATATATTTTTTTAAAATAAATTTTTTTTGTTTGAAATTAATTTTTTTGGTTTTTTAATTATTTTATTATGTTGATGTCAAATATAAATTAAAAAAAAATAAAAAACAATTATAAATTTTAATATGAGTATTGAAGTTTGACATAATTGGTTGTTATATTGAGTTTAGTTGTCTATTGAAGGGGAGACATATTGATGTAGACAAATTATCATATTAGCGTGACTTGTTGTGCTGACTGGTAGGCTTTAAAAAATGTGAGGTCGTAATTCAATAAAAAAAGGAAACACGTGAGGTTTCAATGATCTATGATTTATTAGCTCGAATGATTGAAACAAAGGAAAATAGAGAATAATTTGAAATCATGTTCTCGCTTTACAAATCATAATGATTTGCAAGAAAGTTTTTGTTCTGAACAAATTTTGTCACATATAAATTCATTTTATCATTAAAAAAAATAGAAAAAACATGATACAACCTGCTTTAATGTTTGTTAGAGAATAATATAAATTATATCTTAAGATCTCATTTAATAGGTTAAGCTATTAGGTTGAGATAATTCTTTGACATGGTATCAAAGCCTTGATAACTAAGTGGTCACGAGTTCGAATCTCACCATACCTCATTTATTTTATAAAAATTAAACACGAGGTAACCTCATCTGATAGATTAAGCTATTAGATTGATATGATTCTTTAACAGTGTAAATGTTTGATCAACAAAATAGTTAACTCGACAAAAATAACTTTTTTATTCGATAATAATGAATCACAAAATGTTTTATTGCTATGTTGATCCAACTTTGGATGATATAATGTAAAATGAGGCCCTCGTTTTTTCATCCATATGGTCACGCGGCATTATCTAAAACCACACAAAAAGAAATAAAATGACAGGCTGATGAGTATATGTCACATAATTTCGGACGTCTCAATTAGGCAACAAAAAGGTCAGACAAAAAGATATTAGAATTGATGTATAATCATTGAAGTATTGGATGTATACCTGTATCTGCTAGATTCCCATGACAGGCTGGCCAACAAAAACATAAAAGAAAAGTTACTACGTTGGGAGTCTAGTTGGCTAGTTTGTTTGGTTAGCTTCAAGAAATAAAATCATTTCACGAAACCAACCGCAATCAAATGGCTCAAATGATTGCAAACTTTCAATAGTTTGTTTGGTAATATGGTTTGAATCATATTTTTTATGTATAATTTTTAATTTTTTTAATATTTTAAAATCATTTTGATTTGCTAATATTAAAAATAATTTTTAAAAAATAAAAACAAATATTATTTTAATGCATCACTTTGAACCACAACTGTTACCATATTTTTAAACACTTTCAAAAATTTTTTTGTTTAAAATGAATTTTTTTAATATTTTTACATTTTTTTAATGTGTTGATATTAAAAATAAAATTTAAAAAATAAAAAAAAATATTATTTTAATATATTTTTAAGTAAAATTTATTTTGAATCACTACAATATTTTTAAATATATCTAGAATCATTTCACAAAACTAACCGCAATCAAATGGCTCAAATAATTAAAAAAAAATAAATCGATTTAAAATATGTTGTGGCTACATATGTATAATTCAACTTTCAATAGCTCCTATCTCAATTATTTTTATAAGCAGCTCGAACAAAAAAAATTCAAAAAGAAAGTCAAGAGTGACCACGTTTGGCCATCACCAGCCAACTAATAAGATTTAAATAATCTTATAGCTGCACTGTATTTTTTTTTTATTAATATAATGTTTAGATTAATTTATATATATTTTGATTAATTTTATAAATTTTAAAATTAATAATTATATAAATTTTAATGATCCTCTCATATTAACCTCAATAAAATTCTAACAATGTAGGGGAGCAAACCTCCTGGTACGCTATCTTTTATATGTATTGTCAATGGAAGAAGAAAGAATCTTAAATGTATGTTGTCTTTTAATTAACAATAAATTAAAACTGCTCAGTGTTTTACTGTACAAGTTCACAATAAAACACTGAGCAATTTTTTTATTTATTTTTTTTTTCCATTTTTTTTTATTTTTTTTGTTTTCTATACCTTATGGGTTTGTTTTTTTTTTTTTTTGCTTTTTTCTTTGTGTATTTTTCTTTTAATGAATTTTTTTTTAAATTTAATTTGTTAATATTAATTTTTTTATTTAGTTATTAGATTTTCATAATACCGATCCCGGGTTTGACGGGTTAACCTGGTTTGACGAGTTAACTTGAATTTTTTTTTTCTTTTTAATTAATAACATATACTAAAACTGTTCAGTGTTTCACTGTGCAGTCCACAGTGAAACGCTATGCTGTTTTTTTTTCATTTTTAATTTTTTTTCTGTTTTATTTATTTTATTTTTTAGCTTTTTATGCCTTTATGGGTTTTTTTTTTGCTTTTTTTCTTTGTGTTTTTTTTCTTTTAATGAATTGTTTTTTTTTAATTTAGTTTGTTAATGTTAATTTTTTTTTAGTTATCAGACTTTATGACACGGATCCCGGGTTTGACTAGTTAACCTGGTTTGACGAGTTAACCTGGAACTTTTTTATTGCTTTTTTTAAAGTTTGACGAGTTAACCGGAATTTGTTTTTTGCTTTTTTTCTTTTTAATTAATTTTTTTTTCGTTTAGTTTAGTTTTTTAATGTTAAATTTCTTTCTATTTAATTATCAGACTTTCATGACACGTATCCCGGGCTTGACGGGTTAACCCGTCAATTTTTTTTTCTATTTAGTTATCAAACTTTCATGACGCGAATCTCAGGTTTGACGGGTTAACCTGGTTTGAAGGGTTAACCCAGTTAATTCAAAAAAAAATTTCTTCATTAGTTTTTTTCTTCCTGTTGGTTTTTTTTCTTTATTTTTTTTTAATTAATCTATTTAATTATCACACTTTTATGACACGACCTTGCAATCGGACCCATATTCAAGACTCTTGGGTCCGGTGTTGTAGCCGACTCACTTAAACTTGAGTCATGTAAGTTTAATATTATTATTAATATTATAAATATTACTCTTGGGTCAAGCGTTGCAGTTAAACCAAAGGCTCTTGGGCATATCTTTGCAGAAAGACTCAACACTCTTAGATCTTAGCCTTTTTTGATATTTTTTATGCAAGAAAAAAAATTTAACCCGTGGTGTGTGCCTTTGTTTTTTTTTTCTCTTTTCCTTTTTAAGCTTTTTATTGTGGATTGCACAATACAGCTTCATAGTGAAAAAGCTGATGCCTTTAGTTTTTTTTTTTGTCTTTTTTTTAATTATTTTTTTAATTTAGTTTCTTAATATTAAATTTTTTCTATTTAATTATCGGACTTTCATGACATGGATCCCAGGTTTGACGGGTTAACCCAGTTTATTCAGATTTTTTTATTTTTCTTCATTAGTTTTTTTCTTCCTATAGGTTTTTTTCTTCTTTTTGCTTTTTCCTTTTTAATTAATCTTTTTTTAATTTATTTCATTAATAATAAATCGTTTTTCTATTTAGTTATCACACTTTCATGACACGAATTCCAGGTTTGACGGGTTAACCTGATTTGGCGGGTTAACTAGGTTGATTCAGATTTTTTTTTCTTTTTCCTCATTAGTTTTGTTCTTCCGATTTCATCTTTTAATATTGTATGCGTTCACGGTAAAAAGGCAAAAGCCTTTAGTTTTTTTTTTTGTTTTTTTTTTATGCCTTTCACGTGGACCGCACAGTGCGATCCACGGTAAAAAGACTCGATACCTTTTTTTTTTTATTTTTAATTAATTTGTTTACTTAGTTTGTTGATATTAAATTTTTTTCTATTTAGTTATCAGACTTTCATGATACGGATCTCAGGTTTGACGGGTTAACCCAGTTAATTTAGATTTTCTTTTCTTTTTCTTCATTAGTTTTTTTCTTCTTATAAGTTTTTTTTCTTTTATTGTTTCTTTTTATTTAATATTTTTTTATTTAATTTAGTTCATCAATATTAAATTTTTTTCCATTTAGTTATTGATTGATGCCTTTAGTTTTTTTTTTCTTTTTGTTTTTTTGCTGTTTTTATGCCTTTAACTATGGACTGCACACTGTAGTCCACAGTGAAAAGGCTGATGCCTTTTTATTTGTTTTTTTTCTATTTTAATTAATTTTTTTTGTTTAATTTAGTTTGTTAATGTTTTTTTTTTTTCTATTTAATTATCAAATTTTCATGACACGGATCCCGAGTTTAACGGGTTAGCCTAGTTAATTTTGTGTTAACCCGTCAATTTTTTTTTTAATTTAGTTATCAAACTTTCACGACATGAATCCAAGGTTTGACAGGTTAACCTGGTTTGAAGGGTTAACCCAGTTAATTCAGATTTTTTTTCTTTTTCTTCATTAATTTTTTTCTTCCTTTTGGTTTTTTTTTTCTTTTTAATTAATCTATTTAATTATCACACTTTTATGACACGACCTTGTAGCCGGACCCACATCCAAGACTATTGGGTTTGGTATTGCGATCGAGACCCACTTAAACTTGGGTCATGCAAGTTTAATATTATTATTAATATTATAAATATTACTCTTGGGTCAGACGTTACAGCCACACCCAAGACTCTTGGGTATAGCTTTGCAAAAAGACCTAATACTTTTAGATCTTAACTTTTTTTTATTTTTTAATGCACAAACCATTGACCCGCGGCATCGCGCGGGTCATGTAACTAGTCTTTATCTATTTTCTTTCACTGGTGGATCATTGTTTGGTGATTTCTGTGGTTAATTCACTAATAATCCGACTCTTCAAGTGTTTCTTCGTCTCCATTACTCTTCAAGTTATTTAATTTGACATGGAAAAGATCTATGTAACTTGGATTGGATGTCAAAAAAAAACTATTTTAATTATTAGTGAGGTCTCAAAATATAATTTATATTATTTTTTAATATACCTCCTCAAGTAAAATTTTTTTGAACTTAAAACTTGTACAAATCTATATTACATTGTGCTTGATTTTTATCAAATAAATAGAAGTGGTGAGATTTAAACTCGTGACTGCTTGGTCATCAAGGCTCTGATATCACGTCAAATAACCATCTTAACCCAATAGCTTCGTGACCGCTTGACCATTAAGGTTCTGATACCATATCAAATAATCATCTCAATCCAATAGCTACCTATTGGGTTGAGATGATTATTTAACATAGTATCAGAGCCTTGATGACCAAACGGTCACGAGTTCGAATCTCATCATCCACAATTATTTGATAAAAATCAAGCATAAGGTAGTATGAGTCTATGCAAGTTTCAAGCCCAAAGGACTTTCACTTGAAGGGGTATGTAGAAGAATAATATAAATCATATCTTGAAACCTCACTTAACAACTTAAATTATTGGTTTGAGATTGTTCTTTAACATTGAGAGGAAACAATAACATTTTGATCTTAATTTTTGTTTTAAAAAAATTTATTAATACTATGATCAGGTTTTGATGAAGAAAGATTTAGATCGAAAAGATCTTTATATCAACTTCAATTTATTCTGAGTCAACCATTTTTTTTTTTATGTTTCTTTAACCAGGTCGATTTAGATATTAGGTAAGCTCAGGGGCGGAGCTAGAATTATTTGTTGGGGGGGCCATAATTAATATAATAAAATATAATATTTATTTTATTTTCTTGTACATGAGTTATAAAAAAAACTTGTATAATTTAGTTTTATTCAAATAACTTACTATAAACATATAATGATCTTTGTATAAGGTAAAAGGTTCGAAGAAATACCAAATTGAGTCAAAGCAACGAAGTTAATTTCATCTTCATAATATATTCGTCACTTTAATGTTGTTGGTCTTTATATCTATCAAATATAAACATACAAAGTATATAAGAAACATTAGCTAAAACGAAGCATTATTTATGTTCGATAAACTTTGAAATAAAGCAAAAAATAATAAAGAACTATTCTCATTAATCAATGCGGGTTCTTTGTAAACTGAGGCGCATTGGAGTTACTCAACCATAACTTTAACATTATACATTGGAGTTGGTTCACTAGGCTATGAGTTATCAATATTTTTTTTGAAAAAAAATCAAATTCTTCTTATTTTGTTTATGGTTCAACCTAAAATCAAAACATATATCGTGAGAAAAAATTGATAATTTTGGTGATTCTGCTAAAAACAAAACATAAAAAAAATCAAAGTATAATCAAAACAAACCAATAAAATATATATAATTAATTAAAAAAAAGCACTATAACAAGAATTCAAAAAAAAATTGGTAAAATTTAGCAGATCTGAGAAAAAAATGAAGCAAAAATGGTAGAATTATATATATAAAAAAACCTCATCAAATTATTAACAAACATCTCAAAACAAAATAAAAATAGATTTTAAATTTAAGTTACCTTATTTTTTTTTATGAAAAATAAATTAATTGATGGCTCTGCTTCAATTTTTCCGTTGAAAAATTTTACTTATGATTCCGGCTGCAGAATTTATTGTGCAAAGTAATGATTTTATATTTACAGGATTTATATTAGGGCTTTGTAAATTAATTTTAAAAAATTCAAATTAAGAAATCGCATTTAATTATAGTAGAAAAACTCATCTTTGTAGAATAAAAAACCTCCTCAACACTTAATTACCTAATAATAATATATATATATATATATATATATATATAAAACAGGGGCAGAATATTTTAGGGGGGCCCGGGCCCTGCTTGCCCCGCTTCCTTCCGCCCCTGGGTAAGCTGGATTCATCTGGTCAGAGTTATACGAACATTGTTGAATGATATTTATAAGATTTGATTAAAAATAAAAATATACAAAGCTTCTTCTTTAATTCTTTACCCTTTTGAAAACAACAGCAGGGCTTGTTATATATATTTTGGATTGCTGCCTCTTACGTGCATGTTGTATACGTGGAACATTTATACCCAAACATGAGTGTTTCTTCAAACTGACATTTAAGAAAGTTTTTTAAAAATAGCATTGGTAAAATTTTTTTTTGAAAGAAATAGTACCAACTAAAAACCGTTGAAAGACTACATTCAGATTGTTTGGTATTAATGTAGTTTTTATTTTTAAAATATTTTTATCATGAAAAAAATTAATTTAATAATTTTATATATTTTTAATGATTTTAATTTATTAATATTGAAAATTACAAAAATTATTATAATATATTTTTAATTACAAAAATATTTTTTTAAAATACTTTACCTCGTAATATCAAAAGACAGTTAATATGAATAGGTTTCAAAAGTGACATGGCAGTATGTGTCACTAATTGCCATGACCATATTCAATGGAAAGGATACAAAAGTGACATGGCCAGGGGCAGAAGCATGTAAAGGCGAGAAGATTTTATTAATATTTTTTTAACTAGTTTTATGTAAAAATAATTTATAATTCTTGATTGAGATATCAAAAAATTTTAAAAATTTACGTAGAGTCTTCTAATTCTTTTACAAATTGCTGATATTCTCACGAAGCCATTAAAAGCAGACATCTTTCACAGGTTGAAGGAGAAGATGGGGATGTGCACCTCGATAGTTTGAGTTTAAGGGAGGCTGTTGGAGTTTTAAACTCAAACGGCTAGTTTTTTCTTTTGTCCTGCAGTTCAAGTATTTACTTTACTTTTCTAATTTTGAATAAGTCTTTGGGTTTGAATAAGTCTGTAACTTGTCATGCGATTTTCTTGCTGATTTTTAGTTAGTTTGTTGAGTATGGTAATGCCATGCCAATAGGAGTGTTAGTTTGAGAGTCCTCTGTTTTGTTTCTATTTTTTACCTATATATAGGTGTTGTTTCTACGAACATTAAATAAATTCATTCAATAAGAATTATCTGTCTCTTCCACTTTGTTTTCTTGTTTTTCTTGTTTACTACATTTGGTATCAGAGCTAGTTACTGTCCAGTGTTCTTGTTTGGTCTAAGTTCTTACTTGTATTTGTAAGCATCCAATCATGAACGGCATACAACCTCGGCTTCCCAGGTTTGGTGGAAAACACTTTGATCAATGGTGTATCCAGATGAAGGCATTGTTTGGCTTTCGGGAGTTATCCGAGATTGTTGAGCTTGGATATGCGAACCGGTAGATCAAGATGCAAGCAGAAGCACTCACTTAAGTCCAGAAGGATAACTTGAGTAACAATAGGAAGAAGGACAAGAAGGCTTTATTTTTTCTCTTCCAAGCCGTAGATGAAGTTGTTTTTGAAAAGATTTCAAATGCAACTACGGCTAAAGAGGCGTGGGAGATGCTTCGTAGATCCTACAAAGGTGATGAGAAAGTAAAGAATGTAAGGTTGCAAACCTTACGTGGTGAATTTGAATCTCTTAAAATGAAAGATTCCGAATCTATATCGATTTCTTTTCTCGGAGTTCAAAAGCGTCGTCAATCAATTGCGAGTGAATGGCGAGAAAAAGGAAGATTTGCTTGTTATTGAAAAAATCATGAGATCCTTGACAAGTCGGTTTGACTATGTCGTTGCTGCAATTGAAGAAGGAAGGGATCTTTCGATCATGACAATTGAAGGTCCGATGGGGTCGTTATGTGCTCATGAGTATCGAATGAATCAAAGATTAGCGAGCCTATTGAACAAGCTTTTCAAAGCGGGGTGACTCTATCCAACAAAGCAAATTTCAGCAATGGTAGAGGATCAACATCGGACAAAGATAGCAAGGTGTGAACCACAAACAAGCTACCTCCTCTCGGAAAAGTAACTCGGTAATGGAAGGTATGATAAGTCCAAAATTCAATGTTTTCGTTGCAAACAATTTGGACATTATCGTTCACTGATCTTGAGTCAAGTCTGGCTAAAGCCAATTATGAACGTGCCAACTATGTTGATGCCGACATACAAGAAAAGGAAACTTTCTTTGTTAGCCTGCAAAGCATTTCGAAGATGAGCACGGTGACCAGTGGTATTTGGATCTGGGTGCAGTAATCATATGTGTGGCAAGAAGGAGCTATTTTCATGCCTAGATGAATCAAGACGTGGAGAAGTGAATTTTGGAAACAAAGCCAAAGTTTCAATTATGGGGAAAGGTAACATTCTCATTCGATTAAAAGATGGCTCTCATGCAACTATCTCTCGATGTGTTTTTTGTCCCTAGTTTACACTTTGGAATCTATTAAGTATTGGGCAACTCTCGGAAAAGGGATTGAAAATCATCATTGATAATGGAATGTGCACCATTGTGAATCAGAAAAATGAGCTAGTTGCCAGAGTTAAAATGACTAAAAATCGCATGTTTCCTTTGCCTCTACAAACTGATTTGATCATGTCCTTTAGTGCTATGGTTATGTATACAAATTGGCTGTGGCATTTCCGTTTTGGTCATTTAAATTTCAATGGACTAAGGTTGCTGGCAAAGAAGGAAATGGTTACGGGGTTGCCTTTGTTGGGTGATTTTAATCAAATGTGTGAAGGGTGCATATTTGGCAAGTTGCACGGGGACTCTTTTCCAGTGGGAAAGTCACGAAGAGCACAAAGCGGCCACTAGAGCTTGTGCACTTAGATATTTGCGGCCCAATGGAGAATGTCTCACATGGAGGTAACAAATATTTTCTCACTTTCATTGATGACTACAAGTAGAAGAACTTGGGTCTATTTTTTGAAGCAAAAATCGAGTGTTTTAACATATTTAGAGAGTTCAAAATCTACGTTGAAAAAAACGGTGTGGTCGAAGTTTGAAGATGTTTCGATCGGATAGGGGAGGAGAGTACTCTTCTAATGAGTTTTCTGTTTTCTGTAAGAGTCATGGCATTAAACATCAATTCACAGCAAGCTACTCACCCCAACAGAACGGGGTTGCTGAAAGAAAGAACCGAACGATTTGTGAAATGGTGCGCAACATGTTGAAAGGAAAGGGATTACCCAAAGTGTTTTGGGCGAAGCCGTATCTGTCTTTGTTTTCATTCTAAACAGGTGCCCTACTAAGAGTGTTCTCAACATGACACCCGAGGAGGCTTGGACCAATTACAAACCGGATGTTGGAACTTTCAGGGTGTTCGGTTGTATTGCTTATGCTCACGTTCCAACAGAGAAAAGGAAGAAGTTTGATGATAAATGTGTAAAATGCATTTTCATTGGCTATAGCAATATAACTAAAGGCTACAAATTGTTTAATCCAAGCAACAAATGAAGTTATTGTGAGCGGGGACGTTGAATTCAATGAGACGAAGCTTGGGATTGGACGGTTGATGAGAAGAAACAAATGGGGGTTGCATGGAATGAAGACTTCGTTGAAGGCACACAACCCGAAGGACCTTCTATGGATACCAAGACGGCAGCAACCTCTCGATTCCCCCTTGAGTCCCGATGATGCAACTCGTTGCTCAACACGAAATCGTGTGATTCCAAGCACGGTTACAGGACTATATTGTAACCAATGATAATGATGTGTCGATGAGGATTTGGTAAACTTTGCTTTATTTGCAGATTGTGATCCTCTAACCTATGCGAAGCGGTGCAAGATGATCGGTGGGTTAGTGCCATGGATGAAGAAATTCATTCAATTGAGAAGAATCATACTTGGGAGCTTACTTCTCTTCCACAAGGCAAGAAAACAATTGGAGTTAATGGGTATACAAAACCAAGTTGCTACCGGATGGTCGGTGGACGGATTGAAGGCAAGGTTAGTGGTGAAAGGATACAAGCAAAAGCCGGGTATTGATTACTACGAAGTTTTTGCACCAGTGACAAGACTTGACACCATTCATTTGGTGATTGCTTTAGGTTGCTCAAAAGAAATGGCGGATACATCAAATGGATGTGAAATCTGCGTTTCTAAATGGTTCACTCGAAGAAGAAGTCTTTGTTGATCAACCAGTTGGTTACGTGAAGGAAGGCCATGAAAATAAGGTTCTAAGGTTAAAGAAGGCATTATATGGGTTGAAGCAGGCACCTAGGGCGTGGTATACTCGTATTGACTCATATTTTCAAGAAAATAGGTTTCTTAAGTGTCCATACGAACCTACGCTATATATCAAATCTGATTCACATGATCATATGCTCATTGTATGTTTATATGTGGATGATTTGATATTTACAGAAATGACTCAAGCATGGTTGCTGCATTCAAGAAGGCTATGAGTAGCAATTTTGAAATGACTGATATGGGACTTATGTCTTATTATCTTGGGCTTGAAGTTATGCAGACAGTCTTGGGATTTTTGTTTCACGTAAGAAATATGCAGCAGATATCTTAAAGAGATTTAAGATGGAGTCATGCAACTCTATTAGTACTCCAGTTGAAACACGGCTGCAGTTAAAAAAATCATGTGATGGAAATCCAGTCAACACAACTTATTTTTGAAGTTTAGTAGGAAGTCTACGTTATTTGACTTCTACTAGACCCGACATCTCTTTTGGCGTGGGCATGATTAGCAGGTTTATGGAGACACCTAGCCAAGTTCATTTACAAGTGGCGAAACGAATTTTGCGATATATAAAAGGTACCAAAAATCATGGTATTTTTTATGCATCTGCTCGCGATTGTAATCTTGTTGGGTATTCGACGGCGATTGGGCGGGAGATGTTGAAGGGAGAAAGAGCACTTCGGTTATATATTTCATTTTGGTTCAGGTGCCATTTTATGGTCATCGAAGAAGCAACAAGTTGTGGCATTGTCAACTACGGAAGCAGAGTACATGGGCCGCTGCCTCCTCGCATGTCAAGCCGTTTGTTTGGTTGCGTCGGTTGTGTGATGAATTAAACCGAAGCAAGGAAGTCCAACAAAGATTTTTTGTGACAACAAGTCAGCTATTTCACTTACAAAGAATCTAGTCTTTCATGGGAGAAGCAAGCACATCAACATAAAATTCCATTATATTCGTGAACTTGTCAGCAGCAAGGAGATAGAGGTGGAGTTCAGTAATCCGAAGAACAAATTGCGATATTCTCACGAAGCCATTAAAAGCGGACATCTTTCACAGGTTGAAGGAGAAGATGGGGATGTGCACCTCGATAGTTTGAGTTTAAGGGAGGCTGTTGGAGTTTTAAACTCAAACGGCTAGTTTTTTTTCTTTTGTCCTGCTAGTTCAAGTATTTACTTTACTTTTCTAATTTTGAATAAGTCTTTGGGTTTGAATAAGTCTGTAACTTGTCATGCAGATTTTCTTGCTGATTTTTAGTTAGTTTGTTGAGTATGGTAATGCCATGCCAATAGGAGTGTTAGTTTGAGAGTCCTCTGTTTCTGTTTCTATTTTTTACCTATATATAGGTGTTGTTTCTACGAACATTAAATAAATTCATTCAATAAGAATTATCTATCTCTTCCACTTTGTTTTCTTGTTTTTCTTGTTTACTACAATAATTTCTTTATATATATATATATATCAAGATTCATAAGAAAAACAATGAAGAAATATTAGATTGGGTACATGTCAGATGAACCCTTCTCGTGGGCCTTCTGTTCATGTAAAACCAAGTCAATTGTAGGTGACATGAATCAGTAGGGAGAAACTGCCATATCTTTAGTAAGAAATGATCATCTCCCGTCTTGCTTTTTGGATGGTTTCATAATCCTACCTATTGATTCAATATTTTGTTTGTTTTTATAATTTAAAAATATATTTTTAATTTTTTTAAAATTAATTTAAATCATCTTAATGTTCTGATATTAAAAATAATTTTTAAAAATAAAAAAATTATTATTTTTATATATTTCTAAATGAAAAATATTTTTAAAATTAATTCCAACCACACTCTCAAATATTCATAATGCTTGAAAATTATATATATTTTAATTATTTTTAAATGCTTTTAAATTGTTTGATATATTAATATTAAAATAATTTTAAAAAATAAAAAATATTATTTTAATATATTTTTAAAATTTAAACTGAAATGAACCGCAATTCCATATACAACAACGTTAGACAATTTGCACCATAGGTTTTGCACAGCACAGCGCAGAAGCATTCCTGGTCCGTCAATCATGAATGAGTGTTTTTTTTTTTTTGGTGTCAGCAGGGGCTGGTCCACTCGGGAGATGAAACATTATTGCTCTGACACAGTTGTTTGTTGTCCTTTTCTTTTCTTTTTTCAGTTGAGAGGTACTGAAAGAGGGTCAAAGTCAGTGCAAAATTAGGCACAAAACAGGAAGTCCACATCACATCTGTAAGCTTGATGATGATGATACCTTGAAATCAAACTCAAGTGCTCGACCATACAAATTATATCGATCTATTAGAGTTGGCATGAAATTATTAGCTAGTGAGATTTCGATATTTTTTTATATACTGATTTTTTATTATGATTTTGAAAATTCTATAAGCTCAGAAATCTCTAGTGCATACTGATTTATATATATATATATATATATATATATATATATATATATATATATATATATATATTGTGTGTGTGTGTGTGTGTGTGTGTGTGTGTAGATATTCATATCATATATCATGCTTTTATTGCATGGGCACAGACTGAAAATTTTAATCACCATTAATCTGATGATGACATATTTTCATTAATGTCGGTTGTCAGCATATTTTCAATTCCGAATAAACCACGGTGAATTCAGATTTTTTTTCCTAGCTAGTTCATTGGCATATATGGTGAGATTTAGAAAAAACAAATCATCAAATTTGCAATGTTTTACGTTGATATTCCAATATTTTTATGGGTACTTGGCATTGTTTTTCAATATCCATTTGCAATGAATAATTTTATATTTGGATTTAAAACTTGTATATATTTACCATTGTTAAAGAATATAATATAAATTATATTTTAGAACCTCATCTAACAGTTTAAGTTTTTTGGTTGAATTGATTTTTTTACATGGTATCAGAGCCTTAATGACCAATTAGCGGTCATAAGTTTGAATCTTACCATTCTTATTTATTTGATAAAAATTAAACATAAGGTATTATGAGTCTGAATAAGTTTTTAACTCAAGGAGTTTTCACTTAAAAAAATATGTTAAAAAATAATATAAATTATATCTTACAAACCTCACCTAGCTATATAATAATTAAAACTTTTGAATTGAAATGATTCTTTAACCATTATTATTTTAAGCTTGATTTAATTAATAAGAGAGAATTGATTGGAAGTGGGGTTCTCCCAAATGATCTTGTAATTTTCTGACCTAGTCTTTATTGAGCACTGAAAACCAAATGGAAGACTCCAGTCGAGGAGTGAAAACGTTATTTAACGGTTTGGAATAGTTGGACTGGTAGCTGATGAATGAGAAACTGGCTCCTATTCTGAATAATTCTACCAGTTTCTTTAAAAAATAAAAACCTTTTTTGAAAGATTATAACATAAAAATTAAATCACAAAACCATATATAGAATATGAACTAAAAAATCCACAGATAAAATCATAACATTAAATCAAATATGCAAATTTACACATAAAAGGATCACGTAATTTTCTCTCCTAGTATTTATCGAGCACTCATAACCAAATGGAAGACTCCAATCAATGTACGGAATTGTTGGATTGGTAGCTGATGAATGCAAAAATTAACCGCTTCCATCTTTTGAACCATACACCTTTTCAAGTGAATCGTGGTTACAAACCATGCACGTCGATGTAGTTAGAAACTACAAAATTGAGCTGACAAAAGAAGTATATATATGATATTTTGGAGTCAGTGATCAACATGCAAATGTACGCTTGATTGCATTTACTATCTTGCAGACTTGCTAGATCTAATTAGGTGGGCTTAGACTACGTAAGAGGCACTATGGTAGGCTCATTAGGAGTAAGGAAAGGTGTATGGACGGAGGAGGAAGATATACTTCTAAGGAAGTGCGTTGAGAAATATGGTGAAGGAAGATGGCATGAAGTTCCTTCCAGAGCAGGTAACTAAATGACTTCGTTCATGCTTCCAAATCAATGTGGGTTTGTAGGGACGGGAGAGGGCTATCCTCATCCTCTAGTCCAAGGTCTCTAAGTCTCTCCCTCATCTTTTGGACAAACATATGGGGAGATCATTCTGATCACGAGAGATTTTCTCGTGTTTATATGCTGTATCGAGTATATATAATCTCTCGTGTTTGAGAATACTCAACTAGCTAGCTGGACGCTTCGAAAAAGTATTCATTGATTCTTAATTTTCATTTGCAGGCTTGAATCGATGCAGGAAAAGCTGCAGAATGAGGTGGTTGAATTATCTTAAGCCAAATATCAAGAGAGGACAGTTTTCGGTGGACGAAGTGGACTTGATTATCAGACTACACAAGTTGCTTGGCAATAGGCAAGTGAAAATGTCTCTCTCTCAGAACTATTGGTGTCGGCTGAGGTCATTTACACTTATACTAGTTACATGGCCCGCGGCATCCCGCGGGTCAATTATTTTTTGCATTTGAAAAATAGTTAAGATCTAAAAATATTAGGTTTTTTTACAAAGTTATACCTAAGAGTCTCAGGTTTGGTTGCAACGCCTAATCCAAGTGTAATGTTTATAATATTAATAATAACATTAAACTTGGGTTAACCCTTAGCATAAAAGTGTCTGGATTGCAATACCAGACCCAATAACATTGGACATGGGTCTGGCTGCAAGGTTGTGTCAGTGTGATAATTTAATAAATTAGTTAAAAAAAAACCAACAGGAAAAAAAAAACTAATGAAAAAAAAATGAATTAATTGGGTTAACCCTTCAAACCAGGTTAACCCGTCATACATTGAATTTGCATCGTGAAAACTTGATAGTTAAAAAGAAAAAAACAAATTAATGGGTTAACCCAGAATTAACTAGGCTAACTCGTCAAACCAGGTTAACCTGTCAAACCCGGAATCCGTGTAATGAAAGTTTGATAACTAAATAGAAAAAAATTTAACATTAACAATTTAAATTAAACAAAAAAAATTAATTAAAAAAAAGCATCAGCCTTTTCACAGTGGACTGCACTGTGCAGTTCACAGTCAAAGGCATAAAAAAAAACTAAAGGCATCAGTCGAGAACTACTTAGAAAAAAATTTAATATTAATAAACTAAATTAATTAAATAAAATTAATTAAAAATAACAAATAAAAGAAAAAAAACCTCTAAGAAGAAAAAAAACTAAATAGAAAGAAATTTAACATTAACAAACTAAACTAAACGAAACGAAAAAAATAATTAAAAAGAAAAAAAAAGCAAAAAATAAAATAAAATTCATGTTAACTCGTCAAACCAAGTTAACCCGTTAAACCCGGGATCTGTGTCATGAATGTCTGGTAACTAAATAAAAAAAAGTGAATATTAACAAACTGAACTAAACAAAAAAAATCAATTAAAAAAAGAAAAAAATCCGGGTTAACTCGTCAAACCATGTTAATCTGTTAAACCCAAGTATTTGTGTCATGAAAGTATGATAACTAAATAAAAAAAAAATAACATTAACAAACTAAATTAAAAAAAAATATTTATGAAAATAATAATAATAAAAAATTGACGGGTCAACCCGGAATTAACTGGGTTCACCCGTGAAACCAGGTTAACCCGTGAAACTCGAGATATGTGTCATGAAAGTCTAATAACTAAATAGAAAGAAATTTAACATTAACAAAATAAACTAAACGAAAAAAATTAATTAAAAAAAATAAAGAAAAAAGAAAAAAAATCCCAAAAAGCATAAAAAACACAGCTAAAAAAACTTAGATAACCTTAAAAAAAAAAAAAAAAAAAAAAAAAAAAAAAACGCCTAAGGAAGGAGTCAGTGTTTTACTGTGGACTGCACAGTGCAGTCCACAGTAAAACACTGACTCCTTTTAGTTATAGTTTAATACGGCGTGCACATATATATCACAAAATGATGAGCAGATAACATATTAAAAAATAATAATAAAAAAAAAGATATTTCTAACATCAATGAGCATATGCATGCCAATAACTTTTCTCAAGAATTTATATTAGAAAAAAGATATTTTATCAAGAGTTTTACAAATTAATTAACAATATTGCATTACTTGCACCAGCCTAAATATATTAGAGTACTATTAACGTTATTAAAAAATAAAGTAAAAGAGATTGGTGATTTTGTGCTATAATATTATTAACAAATTAACATATTTCACCATTCATAGCACTATTTGTTGGGCAAATTTCCTTCCTACGCCCCTCAATTTTTTTTTATGTATTTTAACTTGATCATTAAACTTTTTTTTTTTTTAATTTAGTCGCTATTAAACTTCTTATTCTCATTAAGTTGCATGTTATCATGTTTCAGGATATCATTATGGAGTTAAATCATAGGTCAATTTCCCACTATTTAATTTCTCATACTCTTAGAAAATAAAAATAGGGATTAAAATTGACATTGACAAAACATAAAAGCCTTTCCCCATGCATACTATTCAAGATGCATATAAAATTACACTTTAATCCTAATAGTTTTTTTATTCTATATTTGGTCCCATACATTTGGAATTCTTTTTATTCAGTACCAAAATTTTTTTTCATTTCAATTCCTAAATTAAAAGGGATTTAGATTTTAAGAGAAAAAAAGCTCTCGAGTGAATAGATTTCAAGTTCTCATGTGGGTAGATTTCAATCACAAATAACTTCAATTTAGATGTATAGATTCGTCTTTGAAAAAACAATTTAATTAAGGTGATTTTCACTTTCAATGATGCTTGAAAAAATAAATTGGGGCTAACATTTTTTTTAATTGATTTGAATTTTCATTTTTAGGATGATTAGAATGGGTTTCACGTGGCTTGAATGTTCATAGGATATTTTTTTTTGGGTGAAAATGCTTGAAATCTGGATTTTAATGACTAAAAAGTTAGACCCTAATTTTTCAACAATTATAAAAGTTATAAACAGATAACATATCATCTTTTTAAGTCAATGATACATCCTGTTCACTTAAAAAAATAAAATAAAAAACAAACAATATATCATCTGTCTTTAAAAATAAAAAACTCAAGTGCAAGCTTGGGCTATAATTATCAACGAGGCATGCAGTTCAAAAACTTCTAGCTCATGAATAATTAGCCCATCAATTTTTTATTTTATTAATTTTTTCTTTTGTATTTTATAATTAAACCATTTTAAAAGAAATTATTAAAATTATGTTTAAATAGTTATCCAATTATGCCATTATTTACAAATAATATTAGTGTTTCTTATTGTAATATTAACAATTGATTGTAAAATATATTATATACGAACCTTAAATATTCAATAAGCGTCAAATTTTTTTGATTAAAGATATATTTTTTATGCTAATTTCAAATCATCAACTATTTTTTGAATATTTATTTTAATTAGTTTTTTGTTACTCAGGTGGTCATTGATAGCTGGTAGACTTTCAGGAAGAACAGCGAATGATGTAAAGAATTATTGGAACTCAAACCAGCGTAAGAAGGTGATTTCTAGCACTGATGAAGTTCAATCAAAACGAGAAGCAAAATCAATCACAAGAGACAACATAATAAAGCCTCAACCTCGGAAGTTCAGAAATTTATTCTGGTTAAGAGGAAAAAGTACTCCACTTATTAATGTTGGTTCTCAATATGGGAACGATCTTTGTAAGCCATGTTATTCAACAGTATCGCCACCTTCCGACAGTAATGAAGTTGAAAGTTTATGGTGGGAAAGCTCGTTAGATGACAAAGAAATTAATCAAACGATCAACAGCAGTTGTCTGGGTTCTGTTTCAGCAGCAGCAGCTTACCTAGAGTCCAGCGAAAGTCATTTTGTAAAGAACAACGCACCAGGAGGGATAAAAACTGGGGACGTGTTCTATGAACAAGGACAAAATTGTTGGAGTGACATTTCTTTGGATGCAGACCTTTGGAATCTAATCAATACAGAACTAGATCAACAACAACCTGAAGGACTTTAGTCTATAATGTTGTAATATTTGGTGCCCCATTAATATATTATTCTTACTTCTCCTTGTAGTTTAAGTAGATAAAGTAACTAATAGGATATATTAGTCACTCTCTGTACACTATATTTTTTCTTTTTATGAATTCCAAATGCAAGTAGAGGAGAAAAAGAAAAGAGTTTAGGAAAATAACTAATTAGTTCTTTAAGTATAAAAAATAATTAATTAGTTTTTTAAATGATGTTGATCATGGATGTCATAACCCAATTTTTAAACAAATAATAAAAATTGAATATAGTTGACAATAAGATTATTAAATTTAAAAGTTAATTGATCAATAATCGAATAATTAATAAGTTTGAAAATTTAATTAAAATTTGAATTAGTTTAATTAATAAAATTAGAAGAATTAATAAGTTTGCGTACTTAATTAAACTTTGAGTTAATTAATTAAATAAATTCAGGGATTTAATTGAAATTAACCTAAGGGCACAGTTAGAAATCAATTATTACTGATTAGGATCCCAATTGTTAAGTTTAAACTGTTTAGGGGTCAAAGTGAATATTTCCATTTCTGTCGAAACGGCACCGTTGCTGGGGAACAGTCGTGCATCTTCTTCATTCCGATTCAACAGGGAAGCTGGAAAATCGGCAGCAAAGCCGACCCAATCGTGACCACGTTCTCTGCCCACAATCCCGTTCGTGGAGGGATAACAGTCCTGCAAAGCCAGGACTGGTTTGAGGGGCAAGCTCTTTGGGCCTTATAAAAGGCAGAGCAGAGCAGAAGGAAGGAGGGGGGAACCCAAAAACACAGAAAACGAGAGCAAAAACAGAGAGCAGAAATACAGAGCAAAAAAACAAAACACAGAAAAGAGAAGGAAAAGTAAAGGAGCAGGACAGATAGGAGTATTGGCTTAGCCATTGCTTTTGTCCCTGCAGACAAAGGAAAGACCCGGAATCAGTCAGAGAAAACCGGTATACCCATTACCTTCTTAGTTCGTTCATCTCAAGAACTGAGCAAGCAAAAGAAGAGAGGACCGTGGGCACAGCGGGAAATAAAGAAAGCAAAAGAAAAGAAACAGAAGCAAGAGGAGGCAGTGTCGTCGTCCAGCACAGTGCGCCATCGTTTTCAGCTACGCCTCGCCAGCAGGTACGCCTGTTTCTTCATCCCCTTTTGCATCTTCATTTCAAATTGAATTGTTACAAGAACACTGTGCGAAGGTAATTTAATTACCTTCACACAATGTTCATGCACGCGTGAATTCATTTCACGCGTGCTTTTAGATTTTTTTGCCCAGCCGGGTCACTGGCCTAGCTCAAAAAAATAAAAAGCAAAAAAATAAAAAAATAAAAAAATGTGTATGCATGAATAAAAATAATGTAAATTTATTGGTTTATTCACTGACGCCAGAGTCAGGAATAAAAATACCGGTTTAAATTTATATTATTTTTATTCGTTGTATTTTATTTAGCTAGAAAAAATATTAAAAAAATATGTGCATGCGTAAAAATAAATTTATTTTTATTTATTTATTCGCTGACGCCAGAGTCGGGAATAAAAAAAATACTGATTTAAATTTATTTTATTTTTTGTGTGATGCGTAAAAATAAATTTATTTGATTTGTTTATTCACTGACGCCAGAGTCAGGAATAAAAAAATAACTGATTTAAATTTATTTTGTTTTTATAGCTACGTGATATTTACCAACGCCAGAGTTGGAAATATCTGTAGTTAAATATTCACTGACGCCAGAGTCAGGAATATTACACGCAAAACCACCATAGCATAAACCAACAAAACATTAGCAATTTATGACAAAGTCAGCAATGCAGCCTGCCTTAGGCAGAACGCTTAAGGGGTGATAATATCTTCCCTTTTGCGTAACCAGTCTCGTACCATAGAATCTCTGTTGACCAGTTAGGGTTCCTAGTGACCATAATACTAGGTGGCGACTCCTTAAACAAAGAATATCCTCATTAAAGAACAGGATGCCGAAATCCGTTCTTTCCAAAGATTTAATAAATTTTTAAGGCTGCCGCGATGTCGGGTGCGACAGAATGACGACTCCACTGGGGACTAATGGACTAAGCTTTGCCTTTTGTTTGTCAATTGCTATAATGTTTGTTACGTTGTGTTTATTTGTTTATTTTTTCCTGCATTTTACTACTTTAGCATGCATCCTTGTTTATATTGCCATGCATCACGTTAAAAGCACACACCTTACAACCTAGGATAAGTGGGGGAGTAACGGTACCCCAATGGCTTTAGTCTGGGTAAGACTCGTGAAACCATCCAACTCTCGCTTGATTGTTTAATTGGAAGTGGTTGATATGCCAAACTGATATTACTCAGGGCCTCTATCTTCACACTACTTGTAAGCCTCATATCAACCTTTTCAAGGACGATCACTGAACATGCGAGAGACCCATTTGAAACTAGATAATGACCAACCCTTTGATGCACTCAACAATTAGGATCTTCCTATTAGGTTGTCATCCCGTGAAGGGCGTGCCCGCATTTCATACGCATTTTTAATTGAATCAATATTTTTGCATAAATTACATGATTTACATTTACAGGTTGAAATATAGGTTCCCCATTGAAACCTACATATAATAATCATTTGAGAAAAAAGACATGGAAAACGAAGAAAGAGCCCAATTGGAAGCCCAACACCAAAAAGAGGTGGACAATCTTAGAGAAGAAGTCGCAAGGCTTACTAGTCTACTCGAACAGGCCTTGAGAGACAAATCTGGAAAAGCAACACATATAACTCAGCCTGAACCTATGCCCATAAATCCCTTCAATCCACAGAATCTGGGGGCAAACGGTTTGTCATCCGATTTTCAACAAGCCATGCATTTCCAACCAGCATACCCTACAAAAACGCCTTTAACCATTGATTCTATAGAGAAGGAATCTCAAAAAGACAAGATGGTAAAAGAAGATGGTCTGGACAAATTGGTTGCCCTAGAGCAAAGGATGAGGGCATTTGAGGGACTTCACCTATATGATCCTATAAAGGCTGCTGAGATGTGTTTGGTGCCCAACATTGTCATTCCCAAAAAGTTTAGAGTGCTAAAATTTGTCAAATATATGGGAACTCAATGCCCTATAACTCATCTCAAAGCATACTGCAACAAAATGGTTAAGGTGGTTGATGATGAGAAACTGCTGATTCATTTCTTTCAAGACAGTCTGAGTAATGTTGCCCTCACTTGGTATATGCGGTTGGACAATACCAAGGTTAAAAAATAGAAGGATTTAGTGGATGCCTTTATGAGGCAATATAAGTTCAATATAGACGTGGGCCCTGCTCGGTTAAGCTTGCAAGCTATGGAGAAGGACAACAAGGAGTCCATAAGGGAATACGCCGGAGATGGAGTGAGGTAGCTGCACAAGTTAATCCTCCCATGTTGGAAAAAGAGATGATCGGTTTATTTTCCAACACCTTTAAAGCTCCGTACTTTGAATACGTGGTTAGAAGTTCTGCACAACATTTCACTGACCTGGTTGTTGTAGCTGAGAGGATTGAACAAGCCATTGGGTTAGGTAAGATTGCTAACCCAATTGAGAAGAACAGTTTCAATGAAAAAGGAAAGGACACTGAAGGTGGTTGCCAAGGCACTTATCGTTCCTATAGCTAATTACTTCACGCCAACTCTCAGAAATAAACTATCTTGAAGATAAAGCTATGGTGATATTAGGTCAAGAATGATCCACATATGATTTCAATTGACTGCTGAAAAGATGCCCTTGTCAAGGAGAATGAATGATTCCAGAAATTCCAATTAATGATTGCTAAATGTTTAGCCCTTTTTATGTTATCATGCCAATATTCATAGCTCAAGATGTTGTCATAAGTTCTTTGTTATTGAACTTATTTTCCAAAGGTTTAATGAAAATAATGAGTTTGTCATTCAATCGTGTTTACGACCAAGCATTATCATTTTTCTGAGAGAGTTTTCTTATAAAGACTCACAAACACATCTTTGAAGCCTTGTGCGATCTCATAGACGCAATTTGTCTCTTTTACCAAAACCAGTTTTCTTATTGGAGTTTTGAAAAAAAATTGATCTTGCATTTTGATTCCGAAAATAATTTGATGTTTATTCAAAAACCATATTTTTAACATTCTACTTGTAGAATGACAAGTGAATCAAGCAACTCCATCATTGAGGTGACTAAATTATATATATATAAAAATGAATAAACACCCTTACCCCCATGATTCTTGAATCATGTGTTTTTAAATGTATGAATAATGGTATGTAGTGAACTCGTTGCTCATGACCCTTGAAATGCATCTTTGCAAAGACCAAACTATCACACTAGATGAGGTCAAAGTTTATTGATCATAGCTGCTTGCGCTTGAAATGAGGAAAGGCCATCTTTGTTATTCCTTTCACATTCTAAAATAAGTACATCCCTTGTGATCCCCTTTTGAGCCTGAATAATTTTTCTTTCATAAAAAATCCTGACTAGGATCACACCCCACACTGGGGGCAAGTGAAATTTCAATGATCAAGAAAGATAATAAAGCCGTGAGAAAGCCAAAAGGTAAAAGAGCCCAAGAAACTCAAATGCTAGGGGGCATGCCCAAATCACAAGAAAAAGTGATAACCAAGATAAAGTGAGTATGCTCTAGCAAAGCAATGAAAAAGAAAAAAGAAAAAAAAAGGGGCAAATCAAAGAAGAGCGGCAAAAGAAAATATGAATGACGTCAATAGTCAAACTATTGATAGTGATCTTCAGTCTTTGAAACCCTGAAACACTATTTGAGCCTTATGAATCCTTTTCTTTCATAGCAAAAAACCACAGCCTATGTTACGTGCCTGTAGAAGTCCTTTCTAATCAAGCAAGCAAGCAGTCTAGAACAATAAACAATGCTCTCAAAATGCAAAGTATATTTTTTCATAAGATTCATGATATCAAGAATAAACTACTCATTATTATTCATGCTGATAAAAATAAATGTTCAAAAAAAAGACAAGTTTTTTCTCATACAAAACCTCGAGCTTTTTCCCGAGCCCTTCACTTCGAAACAAAAGGTCATCTCATGATATATTTTCACCGAAGACCTCATTACCAAACACAAGAGTAAATAATCTCTTTTCCAAGAAAGAAAATAACCAAGGAGTTGCAAGATTTCAAAAGCAAATTGTTATTGGACTCACATCGAAATAATTTTTGTTTTCAAAATGCAAGATCAAGATTTCAAGATTCATTCTAGACCCATATTCCTCCACCAAACTGAAAAGGAGAGAAATGAGAGAATGGCCTCTTAAAACCTTTATTTGTCTAAATCGCTGACAGAACACACTTGGGGGCAATGACCAGTACAAGGAGGCAATATTATGTGTAAGGAAAATCCATCTCTTCTAGAAAAAGAGAGGAACATGTCCTTCAACAAGACAAGGGGGCATTTTGGTTTACAAAAGACAGCTCGATCCTTTCAGCTAGTGACACCGAATGTTGTTTAGCAGTGAGACGAGGGGTAATGAATGATCCTCTCAAATTATTTGATGAGTCAGAAAATCTTTAGCAAGCAAGTGGGTCACAATGGGCACCACAAAGGCTGAGTTGTGCAAACAAATCTGGAAATAGACTTACATGGGCTAACTCGAATGGGCTAGAAGCCAAGCGACGAAGATGACCCAAATCAGAGATAGCAAGTCCTCATCAGTCAAGCAACAAGAAGACTGTGAAGAAATAGGGGCCTATATTTCAAATCAGGTAAAGATGCATGCATATCATCTAAATTTTGAGACATTGGACAATGAGTTTTGCAAATTTCATTAGAGAAAATTCCAACGGAATTCATCAAGTGGAAGGCCAACTTGAAATGGCGAACATTGAAATTGCTTTTGAAAAATTATCACTTTTGAGAATTTTTCAACCTGGGTTGGCCGCTCATGAGAATTAGACCACCAGAAAAATCACTATATTTTTTCCACCACCTTTTAGTTTCCACTCCTGAGGTAGTGCATTTCCTATCCTACCTCCATTCGAGCACGCCTTCGAGCCCTCGACCATCATAGGTAGTGCATTTCCTATCCTACCTCCATTCAAGCGCGTTGTTGATCCCTCGTCTTATTTCTTTTCGAGCGCGCCTTCGAGCCTTCGACCATCAAAGGTAGTGCATTTCCTATCCTACCTCCATTTGAGCGCGCCTTCGAGCCCTCATCTTATTTATTTTCGAGCGCGCCTTCGAGCCCTCGACCATCATAGGTAGTGCATTTCCTATCCTGCCTCCATTCGAGCGTGCCTTCGAGCCCTCGTCTTATTTATTTTCGAGCGCGCCTAGCCCAAAAAAATAAAAAACAGAAAAATAAAAAAATAAAAAAATATGTATCCATGAATAAAAATAATGTAAATTTATTGGTTTATTCACGACGTCGAGTCGGGAATAAAAATACCGGTTTAAATTTATATTATTTTTATTCGTTGTATTTTATTTAGCTAGAAAAAATATTAAAAAAATATGTGCATGCGTAAAAATAAATTTATTTTTATTTATTTATTCGGCCGACGCCAGTCGGGAATAAAAAAATACTGATTTAAATTTATTTTATTTTTTGTGTGATGCGTAAAAATAAATTTATTTGATTTGTTTATTCACGACGCCAGAGTCAGGAATAAAAAAATAGCTGATTTAAATTTATTTTGTTTTTATAGCTACGTGATATTTACCAATGCCGAGTTGGAAATATCGTAGTTAAATATTCAACGACGCGAGTCGGGAATATTACACGCAAAACCACCATAGCATAAACCAACAAAACATTAGCAATTTATGACAAAGTCAGCAATGCGGTGCCTTAGGCGGGACGCTTAAGGGTGATAATATCTTCCTTTTGCGTAACCAGTCTCGTACCATAGAATCTCCGTTGACCGGTTAGGGTTCCTAGTGACCATAATACTAGGTGGCGACTCCTTAAACAAAGAATATCCTCATTAAAGAACAGGATGCCAGAAATCCGTTCTTTCCAAAAATTTAATAATTTTTAAGGCCGCCGCGATGTCGGGTGCGACAATGAATAATTCAATAATTCTAGTTAAATTCTCCTTTCAATTTACTTATTTTTTACATTTCAATGAGAAAGAACATTAAATATTTGAAAAGAATTAAGTTAATAAATACACTGGGCGCCATGGATTTTGTCATTGTTGATCAGTTTCTTCTCTTGCTCTTTTCATTTTGGGGTGGGTTGTTTGGGTCGGTTTTTTGGTTCTTGCGTGGTGGGCCGAGCTACTTTGGTGGCTTCTCTGCGCCTGGGACCTTCTGAGGTCATTGCTAAGCTGTGGCATGGGCACTGTGCGATCGAGCAGCTTAGTTGATGGCAGGTGGACTAGGGGGAGAGTTGTCGCGGTGGGCCTGTTTCTTTGGTTGTTGTGTCTTGTGTATTAAAAGGATATTTTAGAGTATAATAGTAATTATTTTTTAAAATATTTTTTATTTAAAAAAAAATTAAAATAATAATTTTTTTATTTTTTAAAATTTATTTTTAATATTAACACATTAAAAAAATTTAAAAATATATAAAAAATTAATTTGATGAAAAATAATTTTTAAATTTTAACAAAAAAATAAATAAATTAAAACTCACCCTCAAACACTTGTAAATGCACAAACTTTTTGCTATGGAATTTAGTCCTTTCTTTGCATTTAAAGGGTTGCATATCTTTTTAATAGATTTGACACGTTGTTTAATTGTTTGTTAAGAGCTGGTGCAGTTTTAGTAAAACTTAAATACCCATCAATAAAATAAATAAATAAAAAATATAGAGAAAGGTCCGCATCATATTACTACTTATATACTATACTAAATGAGATGGGTTTCACTTTACCCCCTCACAGTGGGATTTATTGTTCATTTTGAATAGTTTTTTTTTTTTTTTTGGTTTCCATAATTAACCATAAAAATATTAGAAAACACCAATAAAATATTTCATCGGTGTTTTAAAATTAAAATTTTTTTAGCATTTCAAATACCAATAACAATACCAAAGAAAACATGTCATCAATAAGTTGCTTATCGAGGATTTGTGTTCTGTTGGTGGTTCTACCAACAACTTCTTTTGTTAATGGAATGGTTAACAAAATATTCTAAGTTAAAAAATTAGATTTTATCATCCATTTCCATTGAGAAGTCCATCAAAAACTTTAACTTTTGTTGGACTATTTTGTTACCAATTCTATTGAGAATTCCTAAACCTTATGTAATCAACCCATAAAATGGAAGTGAACATTGCTAACAAAAATGCACTTTAATTTCCAATGGACTATTTTATTGCTAATCTCATCGAAAATATCTAAATCTTTAATAACTTTTTGACAAAATAAGAGCAAACATTGCCGATGAAATTTCATTTTCATTGGCATTTCACACTTTGTTTTTATGTTGTTTAGTTGTTTTAATTCTAAATGCATTTTTTTAAAACCTAAACTCATAACAAACAATAGCAACAATAACAAAATTTGAAGTATTATAAACTAAATTCCATACATTTTTTAAAAATAACATATTAAAACTTCTAAAAAGATGGAGGGGAAGGAAAATGTAAAGCCAAATATTCATGTACTTGCTCCCACTTTCTTTTACTTTCTTGTTCGACTTCTACTCTTATTTCAACCCTCATTTATGCTTTTATATTGGGCAACTCAATAGCCAGTTGTTCCTTGACCCTATCTTGGATAATCTCCTCGATAACCAATGATGTCTGGCTTAGGCCGAAATGTTGTGTGCTTACTGTTGAAACACTATAACCCAACCTTATATCTTAGGCTAATATCATAGGCATACCATAAATATGATTTTTATTGGTCTATCAGTCGATCTAGCCTCCATCCACAATTGAGGATTGTGAGGGGGATTGATGGAAGTGTCTTTTTCATGTTTCACAAATATGTCGATGTTGTATGTATCCTAAAAATAGAAACAATTCAAGATCCAAAATTCATTTAATGATGCAAATAAACATTAGTAAGGCAATTATAACTATCCTTCTTATTTATACTCGTATAACTCCATTGGAGAAAGTTCGTTGCCCAAGCTTTTTTCCTGCAAAATAAATAGTTTATAAAAAAATCTCATAAATAAAGATTAAATAAAAAATTGAAGAAAATAAATAAATATGTAACAACAAGCTTTTACTAAGCAATTAGAATTGTTACCCATTTAATTGGTTGCAATTGTCCCATCATCATTTATCATTAGCTATTTTATTATTTTTTTTATTAAAAATAATATAAATCATATTTTGATACCTCACTTAATAGATTAAGTTATTGGATTGAAATGATTTTTTGATAAGGTATCAGAGCCTTATTAATCAAGTGGTCACAAGTTCAAATCTTGAGATCACAATTTTCATTCTAATTAATAAAAATTAAGTACAAAATAATATAGGTATGTATAGTTTCAAGAAAGAGTTTTTATTTGAAGCGGTGTATTAAAGTATAATATATATAAATTATATCATGTTAATAACTTAAAATTTTGAATTGAATTGAGTTTTTTACCGTTTCTATAATATACAATAAATTAATTTAGAAAAGAAAAATTAAATGGTTTTTTTTTACTAGTGGTTTTTAATTAGAAGAGGGTTTCCCATAAGTATTGTACGGCGTCGAAACTTCCCTTTCACAGGACCATTCCACTGAATCAGCACCTGATCTGCAGTTTTCGGAATGGTCCCCATCGGAGGCCAAGCCAATTTGTTTCTTGCTAAGTGCAACATATAGTCAGAAATGATCATTTTCCGTCTTGCTTTTTGGATGGATTTAATAAAGCTACCTATTGATTGTTAGTTGAGGCACAAGTTCTAGTAGACAACTTGCACCACCGTGCAGGCTTTTCCGTCCTCATCAATGCAGTGTTGTACTGTTCGGACACAGTTCATTTTTATTTTTATTTTTAAAATTAGAGTAACCGAACGTGGTGTTTAGTTGAGCAGTGATTTTTAGTTCGAAAGATCATGTCATTTTGTCTCCTAGTAGTTATCGAGCACTTATAACCAAATGGATCAAGACTCCAGTCAGGGTGGGAAAACGTTAATTTAACGTTTTGGAATTGTTGGATTGGTAGCTGATGAATGCAAGAAACCGTTTCCATCCTTTGAACCATACACCCTTTTTTTATATATTAATCGATTGATGTATAATACAAACCATATGTTATATATATATATATAAAAACAAACCATGTATTATTGAATGGCCAGTGCCATGAAGAGTATGGAAAATTATCAAGTGAAATCTTGTGGCTACAAACCATGCACGTCGCTGTAGTTAGAAACTACAAAATTTCTAGATTATTACCAAAAAAAGAAAGTATAACATTGAGCTGAGAAAAGTACTCTATATATGATAGCTTGGAGTCAGTGATCAACATGCAAATGTACTTCCCGTGTGTGTGTGTATCTTGCAGACTTGCTAGCCTTAATTAGGTGGGCATAGACTACGTAAGAGGCACTATGGTAAGCTTATTAGGAGTAAGAAAAGGTGCATGGACCGAAGAGGAAGATGTACTTCTAAGGAAGTGCGTTGAGAAATATGGTGAAGGAAGATGGCATCAAGTTCCTTCCAAAACAGGTAACTAAATGACTTCGTTCATGCTTCTAAATCAGTACTGTGGGTTTCTAGGGACGGGAGAGGGCTATCCTCATCCAGTAGTCCGAGGTCTATAAGTATTTCCCTGATCTTTTGGACAAACATTTTGGTCTCTCTTTTCTAAATATGGGGAGATTATTCTGATCACAAGAGATTCTCTCATGTTTATATAGTCTCTCGTGTTTGAGAATAGCTACACGAGGCAAAGAATATTCAACAAGCTGGAGGCTTCGAAAAAGGATTCATTGATTCTTAATTTTCATTTGCAGGCTTGAATAGATGCAGGAAGAGCTGTAGATTGAGGTGGTTGAATTATCTTAAGCCGAATATCAAGAGAGGACAGTTTTCCGTGGACGAAGTAGACTTGATTATCAGGCTACACAAGTTGCTTGGCAACAGGCAAGTGAAAATGTCTTTATATCCTATGATTTCTTTTGTGTTGTTCGCAATCTTTATTTTATATCTTTGTATTTCTGTTTCCTCATTCTGAGTTATTTTTCTCATTAGATACTTTAGTGAATACTCTGGCTTGTCCAAAAAATAAATTAAAAATTAAAAAATCTAGATTGGTTTCAAAGCCACACGTAGAATACTTTTATGTCGACTCTTGGGATAGACGAACGATATTTTATTTCTTTTTCATAGCCTATTTTTTAGATTCAAAACCTAAACGTTAACATTGATGCTAGTATATATTAACTTAAATAGCGGCCACAATAGTATATATATTAGATATACTATGTGATATAATTCCTTTCTCTATTGGCACGCTGAAAAGTACAGTATATGGGAGATCGAAGTCTTAGTTATGATATATATATTTGCATATATCTGATGAGGGGAGAGTTCAAAATCACATCACAAGGAAGCTAAAGTCTTTTGGATATAAAGAGGGATTTTTTAAATGTCGATAATACAAATTATATTGTAATGAAGCCATTTAGGTAATATAAAGAGAAATTTTTTGATTCAGTTAAATTAACCCAATTAATTTCACATATGGTGCATGATATATGTATATAAAACATATTACTTTTTGTTACACAGGTGGTCATTGATTGCCGGTAGACTTCCAGGAAGAACAGCGAATGATGTAAAGAATTATTGGAACACAAACCTGCGTAAGAAGGTGGTTTCTAGCACTGAAGATGCTCAAACAAAACCAGAAGCAAAATCAATAACGAAAGACAACATAATAAAGCCTCGACCTCGGAACTTAAAAAATTTATGTTGGTCAAGAGCTGGAAAAGGTACTCCATATATTAATGTTGCTTCTCAATATGGGGATGATCTTTGTCAGCCATATTCTACCACGGCATTACCACCTTCCGATACTGATGAAGTTGAAAGGATGTGGTGGGAAAGCCTGTTAGATGACAAAGAAATTAATCTAACGAACAACAACAGTTGTCTGGGTTCTGGTTCAGCAGTTAACCAAGATCCCATCAAAAGTCTTTTTGTAGAGGACAACGCAGCAGGAGGGATAATGATTGGGGATGTGTTCTGTGAACAAGGACAAAGTTCTTGGGCTGACATTTCTTTTGATGCAAACCTTGGGAATCAAATCGTTACAGAAATATACCAACAAGGACCCGAAGGACTTTAGCCTAAATTAGAAAGATGGCCCGCGCTTTCTCGTCGATTAGAAATGTATCATCTTCCGATGTGGATTAGAGTTTTTTTTTTTTTTTTTTTTGTAATTAAAAAAATAATGTTCAAGCATGTTTTAAAAAATAAAATAAGTTCCACGTCTCAAGCCATATATTATATTGGATATAATAAGATGATTTAATTTAATTATATGATAAAAAAAATAATTATAGTAAATTTATTGAATTCAAAGAGAAAAAATGATAACAAAAAGCTGCAGAAAAAGAAAACAATTATGAAAGTTGAATATCAAGATAATTCAATATTAAAAGACAAAATGAAGAAAAAAAATTGAAGAATGACAAAAAATTATCTAGTTAATTTAAGTTAGCATAGCAAACTCACGATTTAGATCGCAATGTCGAGCTATCTTTATAGAAAACAAATAAAAAAAATAAAGATAATTTTTCAACAAACTCACTGTTGATGAAGGATAAAATTGAAAAATAAAATAAGTGTAAAAAGATTAAAAAAAACAAATTGATGTTAATCCGAGTTAACATTGCATACCTTCATCCAGGTTATCATGAGACCAAAATGATCGCTTCGAAAAATATTATGAAACTCAACTTTCAATAATCAAATGTTAAAAGATTAAAATAAAAAAAATCAATTAAAAAAAATAATCAAATATGACACAAAATAAAATGAAATAAATTGATTTAAAAGGCCCAAGCCAATCTAAGTTAGTATATGAAATTCGTGAGCGATTCGTGAGGCTGGAATATCCTCATATAAAACAAATAAAATAAATTAAGCTCAATACCTAATAAACTCAATATTAAATGATGAAATTGAAAAATAAAATTGGTGTAATAGAAAAAAAAAGACCAAAGTCAACCTTAGTTAATATTTAATACCCGTGACCCGGGTCATGAGATCAGGATCACTGCACTAAAAAAAATCATGAAGTGAAATTATTAACTAATCCAATGTTAAAGGATAAAATTAATAAAAGAAAATCAATTTCAAAAAAGGATCCAAATCATAAAAAAAAAAGAATAAGGACCAAATCTAACATAAAAATAAAATGATGAGGGGTGAAATTAAAGAACAAATTCAACTAAGAAAAAAGATATAAAAAATAACAAAAAACAAATTAGGACCATATTTGATATATAACTCAAATAAAATCAAATGGTAAGGAATGAAATTGAAAAAAAAAACATTTAAGAAATATTCAAAACAAATAAATTTTACTCAAAAGAGTGGAGACTAGTGTGATTCTCAATGAGAGGAGAGGAGAAAAACTTTTCAATCTGTTGGTGATTTTATCTATAAAGAACAATAATGAATAGTGCAATTCATAAGTGAACAGTTGCAGATCTCTCTAGAAAATACTGATGGAATTAATTCGTCGATGATACCCTTTGTAATTGACATAATAAACAGTGTCAGAGAGAAGCGAACACTGAACAGTTTACCAAGTTAATGGACGAAATAAATGATACGTCATCATACTTTTTGGCTTTATTTTAATTCTTTCTTTTCCCACTATAATTTTAATGGTATATACCGATAGATATAACAAGTGGATATTTTGTTGGTAAAATTCATTGCAATTTACCAATGAAAACATCTTGTCAGTGTTTCCGTTTATATTTATCAAATTTCTGGTAGTGATTTTTTTAATTTTAATTTTTATAAATTTCATCATTTAACATTGAATTCGATAAGGTTGAACAAGAATCAAACTTTATAATTTATTTTACTTTATTTTTTATGAGGTTATCTCGATCTATGACTAGAATCGTGAATTAAGCAAATTAAACCAAGTTTGTTTTTTTTATTTTTTTATCTCGATCTTATGACTATAGTCAAAACTGCTTTTTACTATGAATTTTATTAGTATTTGATAAATCTTTTCTATTGCACATGTTTTGTTTTGTTTTGTTTTTGTTTTTTTAACGCGCTGTTTGGGTGGGATTTCTAAGCTCAAGAAATACTGTGGGCCCAGAAAATGTGCATTGTTGATTTTGAAGCTCATGCATGCATTGTGGACCCAGAAAATGGACCCAGAAAAGGTGCACCGTTGATTTTGAAAGTGATGGTAGTTGGGCTCTAGAGAGAGTTGTTATGGTGGGCGCGTTGCTTTGGTGGGTTTTTTGCGGTTTGAAGCGGCTAAGATCTTTGTTTAGTCCCTTTCCTTGGCTCTTGTCTGCTAAGCCGAGCTACTTGGGTGGCTTCTCTACGCTTGGGACCTTCTGAGTTTGTCGCTAAGCCTATAGCAGGGGCATTGTGTGATCGAGCAACTTCACTGATGGTGGGCCTGCTTCTTTGGCGGTTTGGGGGTCATGGTATCCCTCTAACTTTGGGATTTTTTCTTTATTTTGCATCGGGAGGGGTTGCAACTCTTTTTGATTGACGCGCTGTTCATTTATTACAAGCAGGTCCAGTTTCAGAAAAAATTAAGTACCCATCAATAAAATAAACAAAAAGCATGGAAAAAGCTCTCCATCATATTACTGTATATAAAAGAGATGGGGATTGCGAGCGTCCTGCATCCACCCATCTGTATTTGTTGGGTGGATGCAGGACGCTCACAATCCCCATCACTATGGTAGGCTATTCTAGTTCAAATTCCCCTACCAGGAAACTTGTTTAAGCAAAATCTTCTAGCAATATTAATGCAAAGATAGAGTCAACATGTTCGAATTTTCTCGTCGCTCTTCATACTTTTTTATCTGTGGTTTGTCACAATACCTTTTAGGTTACTTGCTATAGGAGGGTTTATTTAACAAGACAAATGAATCTCATTTTTGGTGCCTTTTGGGGTACAAGATAACGTAGTTTGTCGTCAATATGCATCTGATTGGGAAAATGAAATGCATTTCAATGCTGTAATGAGGACAAAAGTACTTCGTTTGTTGTAACTGGAGAAAGTGTATGGCAAAGATACATTTCTAGATGATAAGAAGGGAGATGTAGATTTTGACATCAGTCAGTTCATAGAAGACGTAAGGATGCAATTGGATAACCTCGCTAGTGGAACCATTCTAAGAATAATTTAACCAAGCAGGGAAAGTTGCCTAGCTGAAGAGAGTTGCATTGTCTGGCTAATGGCAAAGTTGGAACTCCAGCTAGAGCATGTTTCTTAGACTTCTACATGTGGAGAGTGGCGAGGTTGGAACTCCAGCTAGAGCTTAGAACATTGTAGTGCAGCTGTGAACAAGTTTCTTTGATGATGAATATTTTCTATTCGTGGTGATTAGATATCAAACTTGTATTAGTGGTTGCCTTCCCTGCTGTGTGAATGATCTTTTACATCAGTGGCCCAACCTAGTATTTGGAAAATTCCAGCGTAAGGCTTGGTCTATGCTCTCTTGTTGTGTTAGGCTGGAGTATATGGCTTATGAGGAACAAAGTAATCTTCAATGATGGAGGCTGCGACCTTCGAAGACAGTTTCTCCTTAATTCTTTATCGCCTCTCAAATTGGCTCAAGTCTATTGATAAGTTCTTCATGGCTACTGGCACTACATTAATTATAGGACCTGAAGGTATTATAGATTGGTCAAACACCAAATCAAGGCTTTAAGCATGGTGTATCACCTTCTCCAATCTTGATGTTCTTTTTCGGTTATGTATTTGTTGACTCTCTTTTCCTTTCCTTTTGTATTTGTTTTTTGTCTTTGTGACTCTCTTTTCTTCTCTTTTTTGTTTTTCTTTCGTGTATCTTGTTTTTGACTATCTTCTGGTTAGCCCTTTCAATATATCGACTTCTTCTAAAAAAGATATCAAACTTGTATTAAAAGTAAAATTTTTCTATTTATATCTTTTGTATTTGCTAATCTGTTGCTACAAAGTTTCTACTGGAGACTGCAACTTGTGCTATTATGAATTTTTATAGCTACACAGGGAAAATGATGAATTTCCTGAGAAGGTCATGAATATTGTTGAATTAATGGCTTCTCTTGTAGCGTACTGTACTAGCTCATATGGTTCATCTTTTATATTTTCTAATCTATTTGAGACATGCTATGTGTATACAGTGTTAAACTAGATTGATTTTGATAAAACAATCTTGATTTAAATATTTTTGAGATGAAACTTTGTTGAAAATTAATCTTTTTAACTTAAATTCTTTAACATGAAACATTAACATGATTTAAATAAATAATGAGTAAATAAAAAGTTGATTTCAAAGAACTCTTGCTTGACATATTTTTTAGAAATTCATTACCCTCTAAAAGCTCTATTCCACCTAAAAAAAATACTATATCCTTTATAGAAAAAAAAAACAAGTTTTCCTAATAGTTTATTTAATGAAAACATGTAAAGTTAAAATTGAACCTAAATGATATTCACATAAGTTTTAGTGAGGATAAAACATAAAAAAAGTGAATTTTAGACTTAAACTCGCATGTGCTTGGCTCAGGCTTTAGATGGGTCTGGGTTCGGGTTTACAGTAAAATAAGCTTTTAAGCTACAAAGAAATTATTTTTTTCCAACTTAGTTTTGGGCTTGGGTTTGATCGATAAAGAATTATTTTCTTTATCTCATTGTCTTGTCCACCTATATACTTTTTTAGTTTTATTTTTTAGAATTGACTCATTATAATCTAGATAGTTTTTCTATAGTTTTATCATCTCATTAAAACCAAAAATATCATGTTTAATTATGATTGTATGATGGGCAATTAAAGCTGATTGTGGAGGTAATTTACAATGGTATTAATGATAATTAATTTTTATCATTTTTTTGTTCAAAAACTCACTATATAAAAAAGGGGTTATGAAAAGAGTTTTCTGCATTATTTTTTTATATTTTACATATTATTCCTCACCTTAAGTTTGAGTCTTTTTTCCTCAGTTTTGAGCTTTATTTTTCTTTAAAATCTAAAGTTTAGGTGTTGTCTTCTTGAGAGATACTCGAGTTTCATTATACTTAGTTCGTAGATCTTGATTAAAAGTACATGTAAACAAAAATATGTTATTGTAATCTTGAGAGGTTTATTGCAAACATCGTTTATATTAGGTGATGAGCAATAGAGTTTTAAGAACAAAAATTTTATTTTTTTAAAACAACCAAGCTTAATTTATTTTAAAGTACTTAAACAAGTAAATATCTTTTTTTGGTTTTATTTAATATAATACATTAGTATGTATATTAAGATCTTTTTATGTTTCATATTGTTTACAAATTTTCTATGACATATAAAACTGCATGCTTATGGTTTCAAAATATGTGAACATTAGACTTTTCTTAGAAATCTAATTTATTTAGAATGTTCTTATTATGCTAATCTAATCTTGCTAATATATTTAGTCTAATACTTTTCTTAAACATCTAATTTATTTATATTAAAAATGCGCCAGATATGTTAGATTTATTAATTTATTGATATTGAATGACACCATACGTTACTTATTAATCAAAATCAAGGATAAAAAGCCTAAGGTCTAATAATCCAGTTTAATTTAAACTTTGCATATTAACTTCTGTCTAATCTATTGTTGTCATTAGAAGCTATTTATGTTTATTTTATTAAAAATTATTATAAACTTTTTTTACTTTTTTAGTTCTAACTTTATTGTCCAAACTCTCATCGTGGTTTCGTTCAATTTTTTTATGGTAAAAAAGAAATATTTAAATTGTAAAAATCTTTTCGGTTTTGTTATCTAACTCGACATAACTATTCAAACTTGAAAAATCACAACCTAATTATTTACTTAGCCCAAGTTTTAAATTAAATCATGTGGAAGTTGTCCCGATTTAATTTTTTTCACTGGGTAGGTCTAAAGAAAAAAATCAACTCAATACAAACAAATAAAATTAAATAAAAACTCATGTTAAATGATAAAATAAAAATAAAAGTCAATTTTTTTATTATATGATAAAAAATACAAAAATCAATTCACATCAACCTAGCACTCAAGGATATAATTAAATAATAAACATTTATATTAAAGAAAGTAATTGAAAAAAAAGGAAGCAAAATATTAAAAAAAACTCAAAAAAATAAAAATCTCATATAATTAAATTAAAAAATATATATGGGAGGGAGCCAAAAACCCAAATGGCCCAAAAAAAGCCATTGGGTTGTTGAAAAGCCCAGTCACATGGGCTTAATGAAGGCCTGTGTGCCTGGGTCTTTATTAACGTCGGCTAAAAGGATTTATTTGCTTCTGCTAGAAATCGAACCCAAAACATCAAAGTCAAGCCATGCAATAACCACCAAGTTACAAGATGTAGATCGCTAAGTGATAATTAAAATAATTTATTAATCTTATTTACTCTCGATATAAACAATTAAGTTGAATCTATGTATTTTAGGCTAAATAAATTGTTGTAATTGAAATATTTAATATGAAAATAAGAATCTCCTCTTAAAAGAAAAAAGAAAAAAAAAACAATAAAGAGAGATTAAGAATCACATCACTTGAATAGATTTATCAAAATCTTAAAGTTTTGTTAATGTGCATAAAGAATCATGAATATTTTTGTATGTAATTAAATGATTGTGAATCACAACATGAAAAATTAATAAATTAATTTTAAAAAATTATTAAAATTAAAGGATTAGAAAAATGGAGAGATAAAAGAAGTATAAAAGAGGAGAAATAAAAAAATGTTGACTTATTTTCAAAATTTCTTAAATATAAATTAACAAAGGAACGAAAGTAGAGGGGAAAATATAAAAAATAGAAGCTGCAAGATTATAAATGCATCAAAATAACGTATTAAAATAATATATTTTTTTATTTTTTAAAAATTAGTTTTAAAATTAGCACATCAAAATGATTTGAAAATATAAAAAAATATTAATTTAAAGTAAAGAAAAAAATTAAAAAATTAAAATTTTTTAAAAATACTTTTAAAATGTAAAAACAAAAAGCTCCCATATGACATAATCTTTCAATCTAAACCTTTGAACAAACGATAAATATTTTTGACCTATGTTGATTTAATAAATGAGTGACACAAAGCCGTTTTGTACTAAACTTACTTTTGTTCACTTCTTCACAAAAAATAAAAGTCAACACATTCAAAGCAAAGTAATTAAACCAACCAACTTTTGTTCACATCTGCACAAAAAATAAAAGAAAATGTTGTGTTCAAATCCCGACCATCCTCTTGTTTACTATTCATTTTTTTTCAATAAAAGTGTGTCTAGTAACACGTGATGTATAAATTTTTCCTTAAAATATTTTAATTGAAAATATATTAGAATAATATTTTTTTTATTGTTGATTTTTACGATAAACACATGAAACCATTAAAAATATATTAGAATGCATTATCTCATTAACTCTTCTAGATAAATTAAAATGAACTCCAAATGACTCTGAATTCCTTGTCATTTTCGAGATTAAATCTCATGTTTTTTGAAGAGTCTTTTTTACGCGTGCTTTTCCACTTACTGCGTCAATCATGCTACGGTCCATAGGTAACAATCTCTCATAAAAAATTTGCAGCAATAGTTGATCAAAATTTTGATGCTGAGGGCAGCTTGCGCATAATTAATCAAAAAGCTCTCAATATTCATACAACGTCTTGCCGTTATTCTTGAAAATTCCACCGATTTCTTTTCAGATAGTACCTGCCCTTGAAGATTATTGCGGTTCGGGTAATTATTGCGTTTCTTGTTGTCTGGAGATTCGAAATGTGATCTGAGTGATTTGATTGAAATATTGACGGGGACGCAAATCGATGTAGGCAAAAAAAAACATGTTGTGCTACCTGGTACGGCTTAAAAAAGCCCAGCACATGGGCTTAAGGACGCCTGTGTGCCCGGTCTTTACGTCGGCTAAAGGGGTTTATTTGCTTTAGAAATCGAACCCACAACATCAAAGTCAAGCCATGCAATAACCACCAAGTTACAAGATGTAGATCGCTACGTGATAATTAAAATAATTTATTAATCTTATTTACTCTTGATATGAACAATTAAGTTGAATCTATGTATTTTAGGCTAAATAAATTGTTGTAATTGAAATATTTAATATAAAAATAAGAATCTCCTCTTAAAAGAAAAAGAAAAAGAAACAACAAAGAGAGATTAAGAATCACATCACTTGAATAGATTTATCAAAATCTTAAAGTTTTGTTAATGTGCAGAAAGAATCATGAATATTTTTTTATGTAATTAAATGATTGGGAATCACAACGTAAAAAATTATTAAAATTAAAAGATTAGAAAAATGGAGAGATAAAAGAAGTATAAAAGAGGAGAAATAAAAAAGATGTTGACTTATTTTCAAAATTTCTCAAATATAAATTAACAAAGAAACGAAAGTAGAGGAAAAAAAAATAATAGAAGATATAAGATTATAAATAAATCAAGCCTGCTATCAGCCGATGCTGCTAGCATAAAACATAGAGATAGTTTGGAAATGTGAGCTAATTATATTTTAAAAAAATTAATTTTTTTTTGTTAAAATTTTTTTTTTTAATGTTTTGGATTGTTTTGATACTCTAATTTTAAAAATAATTTTTAAAAAATAAAAAAATATTATTTTGATACATTTCAGAATAAAAAACACTTTAAAAAATAACTGCAACCATACTTTCAAATATATCCTTAATTTTTTAATCTAAACCTTTAAACATAATAAACGATAAGATTTTTGATCTATCTTGATTTAATAAATGAGTGACACAAAGCCGTTTTATACTAAACTTACTTTGAACTTTGAGATGGAAAATCTATAAAGAGAAAGAAATTAAGAATGATTAATTGAAACAAATCTTTTTTTTTAAAAAATAAATGTTTTCTAAAACCCTCTAATTATCATTGCAAAATAGGTGAAGGAGATATTTTTAGCAAACAAACAATTCTGGTAGGGACGCCGATTACACCCACTGGACACAACCATCTCCGTCACTGACAACCATCTCCGTCACTGATAAAATGTCACATAATTTCGGACGTTTGTCCTCTTTGTGTTTCCTCCTTCAACAAAAAGGACAATATCCAAGAGGATTTTCGAATTGATTTATGAATGACAACACGAAGGAAAAAAGGAAGAAGAAAAAGGGCTGTTGGGTTCTGTTTAACATCAATCAGATAGATTGTTTATTCTACACCACACGCCGTACCAATTTGTTTTAAACATAAAACAAATTGTGAAGTATGGAACTATATGTTTGTTTTTATATTTTAAAAATATTTTAAAAAATATTAAATTTTTATAATGTTTTAAGATTATTTTCATATATTAACATTAAAAATATTTTTATAAAATAAAAAATATTATTTTAATATATTTATAAAAAAATATTAAAAATTACCGGTCCCGTGGCATCATCTACAGACACAGTTAACCATCTGCATCTCTGATGAATTCTCCTGTTCTGTTCGTGTTTCCCACCTTCAACAAAAAGGTCATACAAGAGGATCTTCGAATTGATTTATAATTTCCTGCACGTAAAAAAAAAAAAAACCCTTTAGAAAAGTTCTGTTGGGTTTTGTTCAGTTTCTACCAAGAAAATATTAATGTTTTTATTTATTTAAATTAATTTTTTTATTTATGAATCATATGCTAATATTAAAAATATTATTTTTAAAAAATATATATTTTTAATATATTTTTAAATAAAAAATACTTTAAAAAAAACTTAAGATATTGAATTTAAATATTGAAGTGTTTAGCAGGTCAGATTTAAGTCACTTCTCTCGATTTAGAGACACAATCACTTCATATTAACTAATAAAATTCTCATTACAGTTGAAATTTATCTGTCTATGATGGATTCCTGGCATAAAACTATATGAAAATAATTACAAAAACTCCACAGTTAAAATTTAGCATGGCAGATTTACAGTGATAATACGAGCACTCAATAATGTCACCCAAATAAGGGCCTAAATGGTCCCACGTGTACAAGTTGCACTTGCGCAGTAAGAGATCGACAGTAGCTATATTTGGAAAACTACTGTCTCTGTCACCCATCATGTCCCTATTCGTTGGAGAAGTTATCAAAGGAACGTCGTGGTACGTGTTTCGGCACGCTTAAAAAGTCCACATATACGAAGTCAACACATTTAAAGCAAAGTAGTAAAACCAACCAACTTTTGTTCACATCTGGACAAAAAATAAAAGAAAATGTTGTGTTCAAATCTTGACCATTCTCTTGTTTACTATTCAGGTTTTTTTTCCCCAATAAAAGTGTGTCTACTAACACGTTATGTATAAAGTTTTTTTTAAAAAAATTAATTCAAAATATATTAAAATAATATTTTTTTCATAATATTTTATTAATTTTTAACATAAATACATCAAAACCATTAAAAAATATTAGAATACATTACCTCATTAACTCTTCTAGATAAATCAAAACGAACTTTAAATTGCAGCGAATTCCTTGTTATTTTTTAGATTAAGGCATCGTTTCATAAAAAAATAATTATTTTTGCTAAAAATTAATATTTTTTTGTATATTTTGGATCGTTTTGATACGCTGATCTCAAAAATAAATGTCAAAAAATGAAAAAACATGTGAGGAAACACTGCAGCAAAACAAAAACCTTGTGGTGGAAACACTGTAGCAATCCACAGTGTTATTTTTGAAAAAACTATGAAGCTTAATTCTCAACCAGCTCAATATGAAAAAAATAAAATTGACAAAGATCAGTTTGAAAAAAAATAAATAAATCATAAAAAGAAAGAAAAAAAATCATGTAAGGAAATATTATAGCAATCCACAATGTTTTTTTAAAAAACTACGTAGCTAAATTCTCAACTAGTTCAATATTTAAAAAAATTGATAATGATAATTTTGAAAAAAAAATAAATTAAAAAACAAAAAAAAGAAGAAGAGGAAGTCAATTTTAGAAAAAGAACCATGTTAAAAAAAAGAAACAAAAAATTAAAAAGAAAAAAAAACCACAAGTTTTAGAATTATTAATAATATTGTGTTCAAATCTTGACCATCCTTTTGTTTACTATTCCAGTTTTTTTCTTTTTTTCAATAGAAGTGTGTCACGTTATGTATAAAGTTTTTTTTTAAAAAAATTAATTGAAAATATATAAAATAATATTTTTTATAATATTTTATTGATTTTTAACATAAATACACGAGAACCATTAAAAAATATTAGGATACATTACATCGTTAACTCTTCTAGATAAATAAAAAAGAACTTCAAATTGCTGTAAATTCCTTGTCATCTTCAAGATTAAAAACATGTTTGGGAATGCGGTGCAAACCATATTTTTAAAAAGTTAAAATTTTTTTTATTAAAATTTAATATTGTTTGTATGTTTTGGATTGTTTTGATGTGCTGATATCAAAAATAATTTTTAAAAAGAAAAAAATATTATTTTAATGTATTTCTGTACAAAAAAACACTTTAAAAAAAACAACTATAACCACACTTCTAAACAGAAAATAATAGAAGTCCTTTTTACGAGTTTTTTTACAAGTGCTCCTGCACTTGCTTTGAGATTAAATTAAGTCTTTTTTTTAAGACTTTATTTTTTGTAGCACTATAATGAAAGCTAGGTCATACACAGGGAAAATTATTCTAATTATAAGAAATTGAAATAAAAAATGGTCCTAAATGGTCCCACGTGTACAAGTTGCACTTGCGCAGTAAGAGATCGACAGTAGCTATATTTGGAAAATTACTGTCTCTGTCACCCATCATGTCCCTATTCGTTGGAGAAGTTATCAAAGGAACGTCGTGGTACGTGTTTCGGCACGCTTAAAAAGTCCACATATACGAAGTCAACACATTTAAAGCAAAGTAGTAAAACCAACCAACTTTTGTTCACATCTGGACAAAAAATAAAAGAAAATGTTGTGTTCAAATCTTGACCATTCTCTTGTTTACTATTCAGGTTTTTTTTTCCCCAATAAAAGTGTGTCTACTAACACGTTATGTATAAAGTTTTTTTTAAAAAAAATTAATTCAAAATATATTAAAATAATATTTTTTCATAATATTTTATTAATTTTTAACATAAATACATCAAAACCATTAAAAAATATTAGAATACATTACCTCATTAACTCTTCTAGATAAATCAAAACGAACTTTAAATTGCTGCGAATTCCTTGTTATTTTTTAGATTAAAGCATCGTTTCATAAAAAAATAATTATTTTTGCTAAAAATTAATATTTTTTTTTGTATATTTTGGATCGTTTTGATACGCTGATCTCAAAAATAAATGTCAAAAAAATGAAAAAATATTATTTTGATGCATTTCGGCATGAAAAATACTTTAAAAAAAAAAACCGCAACCGCACTTCTAAACAGACTCTAATTTCATGCTTATTCGGGAGTTTTTTTACAAGTGCTCCTGCACTTTCTTTGAGATTAAATTAAGTCTTTTTTTTTAAGATTTTATTTTTTGTAGCAATACAATGAAAGCTAGGTCAGACATAGGGAAAATTATTCTAATTATAAGAAATTGAAATAAAGATGGGAGATTAATAAGAAAACTTATATAAAATTAAATTTTTGAAAAGAAAACATACAAAATAATTTAGTGTTATATGCTTGGTTCCAAGAAATTGTTCATTCAACAATTATATTAATCCTCAAAGTTAAATAAAAATTCTTTTAATTCAAGCAAATACTAAAATTTCTTTAATCCAAGAAGATCGAAAAATATTAAATTAATTATAACAAGTCCCTAATTAATTCCTTAACATCAATCAAATTAATGATTTTAAAGCAATTTTAAATTAACTCCTTAACAAGTCCCTAATTAATTCATTAACATCAAGGAGGTAATCTTGTTTCATGGAAGAAGTAAAAAGCAAAAGGTAACAACATTGCCTAGTGTAGAAGCAGTGTTAGAGGAATGGACAAAGAGCTATGTGAGATGTTAATTTTAAAAATAATCTTAATATTATAAAATAGTTTGATCTCCCATTAAGATTTTATATCGAATGCAGCTATTCTAATTTCCTATAAAATCATTTATGAGGATTTATTTAACAATTAAAATAATTATTTAAGGATAAAAGAGTTCATTAATTTAAAGTAAAACACCAAAGCCATCACACATCCTTTCGCCTGATTAGATTAGGTGAAAGGAATGGGCAAGGATTATCCATCCTTTCATATAAAGTTTCAGTCCCAATTATTTTTTTAAAAGTTCATAGTTAAAAGTTATATAGAATCACATTCTAAAATTTTTAAATATTATAGAATATGATCATTAAATCGTAAGAAATGATGATCTCCCGTCTTTCCTTTTTGGATGGGTTCCATAGTCCCTGTCAATTGAGCGTTACTTAAGCACTATATATATATATATATATATATATATATATATATATATATCTCAATTAAAAAAATAGAACCCCAACTTAATAGAATAAATAGGCACAAAGTGAGTGCAAAATTATAGCCATAATAAGCCAAGACAAGAAGGAGAAATGAAACAAAAGGGGACAAACGGTCTTAAAATGCACATAGCTTTACTACTTCTGTACTAAAAAAGGATGGAAAAATACATTTTCGTTCCTTTTTTTTTTAAATTACATGTTTGTCCCTATAGTTGTTGTTCTACTTCATTTTGGTTCATTTTTATGGAAAAAATACATTTTGGTATCTTTTTTTATTAACTTTTCATATTTGGTCCTTTTAGTTTTAGTTTTTTATGTTTCAGTCCCAAAAATACCATAAGCTAACAAAGGGAAAGATGTCTGCTGAAATTTTCCTTTTGTTAAATAAATCCAGTGGGTCAATACTTCTAGGATAGTGTGTGGGATAATTTGAATTTTGAACCATACACCTTCAGAAGTAAAACCGCATGTGGTTACAAAACATGCACGTCGCTGTAGTTAGAAATTACTAAATTGAGCTGAGAAAAGTACTTTATATATATATATATATATATATGATATTTTAGAGCCAGTGATCAACATGCAAATGTTCTTCACGTGGTTGTAAGCTCATATTTAGTGAAAAATATAAGAGGAAAACCTGAACTGATGGAAGCCTTACTCCTTTTTTTTAAAGAAAGCTGACGGCGACGAGAAAGTGGCTCCACGAAATTACAGATTTACAAAGCTCAAAGCCAAGCAGAAAGGGCATGCTGTCTGTGCACACCTTGCTTTGTCAGTCCATCTTCTACATAGTTCCTTTCCCTTTTGACATGCTGAGAAGCACAGATTAAATTACGAAGCAAAATTTTAATACTATTAAGAGCTGGTAAAGGAACTCCATTTATTAATGTTGGTTCCCAATATGGGGACGATCTTTGCAAGCCATATTCTACCATAGCATTTCCACCTTCCGATACCGATGAAGTTGAAAGTATGTGGTGGGAAAGCCTGTTAGATGACAAAGAAATTAATCTAACGAACAGCAACAGTTGTCAAAACAGCTGTCTGGGTTCTGGTTCAGCAGCTAACCAAGAGCCCATCAACAGTACTCTTTTTGTAGAGGACAACCCACCAGCAGGGATAATGATTGGGGGTGTGTTCTCTGACCAAGGACAAAATTCCTGGCTGAACAAACACTAATCCAGCAGCGAAAGATGTGGCATCCTCGAACACCACAGTTAACGAATGGTTCTAGAAAGCTTGTCTGGGCTAACATTGGAATCATGAAGTGTACTTTTTGAAGTAAGCTAACGCTTAAAGATGAAAATAAAAGTTTAGACTTTAGAGTTTAGACAAGAGATTTTGTCCTTTTCCTTTGGAGATTAAACACCACCTACTGCCCCCAAATAATTGTAGCTTTTTTGCCCGAGCTGCTCAGGCTGGCACGAGATGATAAAATACTTAAGATTCATGACATCATTGCAGATTCCAATTTATAGTAAAATTTATATTAACCACCCGATTATCCACACCTTATATGGAACATTACTAGTTATTTGACCTGTTTTTTAATCAGGGGTCGGATTATATTTTTCAATAAAAATAAATAAATATGCAGGAGGTGAAGGTCTTTTCAACTCATTTTTTAACTTAAAAAGATTCTTTGTAATAAATAAAAAAATACTTTTATTTAATTAAATAAATCAAGAATTATAGTGGCAATAAATATTAAAAAATTATTAATGATAATTAAAGACTAAATTGAAAAGATTAAAAGATAGATATCAATCAGGATGTTTGATCTCGCAACATGAATCATTTATTCAATTGTATTTATGATTTTATTTTATAAATTAAATTTTTTATTTAATCAAAATATTATATATGTCAAAAAAAACATGAAAAAAGTTGTTAAGATGACTACAGGAAAATAAAGAGCTAGAAATAAATTAAGATATTTGATCTCATAACACAAGTCATGTATACAATTTTGTTTAATAACTTTGGTTTTTAGAACAAATTTTTATTCAAATGATAATAGAAATAGACACACATAAAAATAATTAAATAAAATTAAAATAAAAAAATATTATGCAAGGCTGCAAATATTTGAAAAAAATATTATAATTTTATATGAAAACAAAGTAAAAAATAAAAGATTTTTAACCAAAAATTAAATTAAAAAATGGAAAGATAAATATGGCTGTAATCATAAAATTAATTGTATTTAGTAATATTATTTTTTGAAATCAATGTTTTATTTAATAAAATGATAATAAAATATAAAATTACAAGAAACAAAAAGCATTAAAAAAATAAAAAGTAAAAAGTAAAAAAAGCCTAAACGCGTAGGCATAGCTTGAATGTCTCCACTTATCTAAATTTAAAATGCTAAGACATGTCAGCCTTTAATTTGTTTATTAAAAGACGTCCAACTTCTTGCTTGCCCTTAATTTTTATTTTTTAAAAAAAGAAATATGAAAGAAACACGTCACCTGTTTAACTCATGACGATGAAATAAGTGGTAGACCGTTCAACATCCATATTAATTTTAATAGATGCAGGAAAAATATAATTGACGCCATAGTAATTTGCAGTTACATGTTTATCACAAATGATGAAATTTTATAAAAATCTAAATAATAATAATATAAAAATAAACATTTAAATCATATAGAAGTTCTAAAACGACCTAATTAAAGTGTTCAAAGCTAAATAAAAAATTTAATTAAAATCCAAAATTAACTAAATAAATAAATAAAAAAGGAAAAACATCATCATATAGGTTCAATTTTAAAAGATCCAACTATCCAATGAATATTGATAAAAAAAAATACCTGTAAAATATCCTTAAAAAATTTAAACTCCATTCAGTCGTCGGATATTTTGTTAACGTTTGTTTTCGCCATCTTCATAATCAAACACACCTACGGGCTACTTCATGGATTACGTTCACGCTTGATGCTATCTACATGTTGGCAACATGTTATTAAGCAAGCAATCAACCATTCAAGAATGAAAAATAAAATTGCAAGCAATCAACCATTCAAGAATGAAAAATAAAATTAAGGACTATTGAAGACATAAAGTAATATTTCTGGGATATCATGAAAGATGTGGAAATGTTTAGCATTGTTGAAACTAAGATTCATGATCACATAAATATAATATCATTTCTGAAACATTTATATATAAAAAAATGGTTTAAAGTAGATAATATAACTATATATACTAAAACAAAAGGGGGTAAGCAACAATATTTTTTCTTTGGATTATAACAATAAAATTACTGTTTTGCCCCTCATTCTAGTAACATTTTGCCTTGATCAGGAGGGTATTAGGGACTTGTTCTTTTTATGAACAATAAATATACTAAAATAACCTTGGAATAAAAAATTATAAGTCTTTGGTCCAAGGATATTATTGGTTTTTCAAAATTTTAGGGTACAATTAGATTATTAAAATGTCATTTAAGTCAACAATACTCGGTCAAAGGTTATTTATGTCTTTAGACGGAGGTTTTTTTTTGTTATTTTCCTGTTTTGTCAAGGGTATTTTCGTAATTAATCATAATAAAATAATATTTAAATTCAAAAAGTTGTTGGCGTATGTCTTACACTCGGAAGCGCATGAGAGATGCTCATGCACTTTGGATGGTGCATGCGGCGTCTCCCAATGGTTAAAACTATCCAACTGTCGTGGCGTTAAATACGTTGTCATGTCGTCTTTCATCTGGTGAGGCATGTGTCATCAATGCTTGGGGGGGTTGGTCGTCGGTAGGCTTTTTTCTTTCCCCTTCTTCTTTTCTCTTTCCTCCCACAGAAAATGCAAATTGGTCTTCAATGTTTTTGGTATTTGTGTTTTGGTCCTTTCATTTTTAATGTTTTATTTCGTGTTATTGTTTCAATTTGGTCCTTAATTTCTATTTTTTTTATTTATCTGATCTATTTTTCACTTTAATTTAACTCTTCTAGTGAAAATTTGTCCTTTTTCTTATTTATTTGTACTTTGTCCTTTTGAATAAGTGTAATTCTTTTCGATTTAGGGTGCTTATGAAAGTTTTTGGATTTTTTTTTTACTTCAATTTTTTTTTATGATTTTGGTTCGTTTTGATGTGTTGATTTTAAAAATAACAAAAACATTATTTTGAAGCATTTACAAATAAAAAATATTTTGAAAAACAACCACTACTACAATCTCAAACACTACCTATTCCTTTTATTGCATTTCGACTTGAAAGAGCATCTATCTATATATACATTTACCGTTTGATGAAAAAGTTGGAGGCCCAGTCCAATATAGATGGACGTATCCATTCTAGAGGTTAGGGATTACAGATGTATCATTATTAAATTTTTATTTTCTTTCTTTGCATATTTCAAAACATTCATTTAATTTCATGCAAATACTTGTTCAACCTTCAGAGAAAACTAAAAAAAAACAAGGCATACGTTGAGGCACCAATAGGCAAGGCCTATATTGTTGAAAAGATCTCAACATATATCTCGTACTATTTCGAGCTTCAATTGAGAACAAGAATTAATCGTGTTCCAAGGCATGACGATGGTAGGGAATGCCTTCATATGGGATCTTGTCAATATTCTCTCATCCTAGACATCCTGTACCAAAAAATACTGTGAGGGGAAGATATTTTTCAGAAATAAAATTCAGACAAACACATAATTATGTGTTATTTAACTACGATGAATTGAAACCTTTTATTTAGTTAATGTAGTACTTAACATGTCATTATTTTCAAACATTATATGTTTTATAATACCATAAACTAATACATTGTTGAATTCCTTGTAGATAACATAGTCAATATTTATTGTCCCAAAGCTTACAACAGACTGAATCCCAACTGAATCCCAATTTTTTCGATTACAAGATGAATAATCTTCACGTGGTTCAAAACATATATAAGTAATTTTTAATTATTCTTATTTCTCGTAAACTGTTCATAATTATACTTCATGCACCATGTTTATCAATTGGAAGGGAATGCTAGTGTTACTTTGTCTTTACTAAGTATAGGTCCTGAAAGAAAGGTGAAGTGCTATAATGAGTATTTCATCAAAGGACATATGTTTCATACTGAAGAATATGGACATGGTAGAAAGGCATATAACAGTGAGGTTTGTGTTAAGGGATCGATTTTTAATGAGTTTGAAGTTGACTACTATGAGAAGTTGAGAGAGGTCATTGAATTGCAAAATCATAGTGAGCAGAATAGAGAATATTTATTCAAATTTTATTACTATGACACTACTGACAGAGGAATTAGAGTAGATCCCCATAATGGTTTGGTCAAAATTAATTCAAAGGCTACACTTTGCAATGGTGACCATGTCTTTGTTTTCGCCAAAGAATGCCAACAAGTTTATCACACACACACACACACACACTCTCTCATTTCTCTAGAAATGATCATTCAAGAGTTGATTGGTTATCCATAGTGAAAACCAAACCCAGGGGTCATGTCGAGGTTGTTCAAGATGGAAATGATGAATTAACCGTGGGAGATGATATCTTTCAACTTGGTGAGTTAGTTAATCCATATCGAGTTGCTCCGTCTAATAAGTTAGAAGAAAATTCAAATTTTCGCATCGTCGTGAATATTTTTATTGATGTTGACTTTGAGGAGTTGAATGATGTTTTGAGCTTCAACGAACATATTCAATGAAGATAATATCGATGAAATCAACATAGAAGATTGCGATGGAGATGAGAATGAGTCAATTAATGAAGAAGAAAATTCTGATTAATTCGTACAACACGAAGGTGTAATACCATAAACATTAATGTAATATTTATGGACGAAATTCACTTTAATGTAATGAGAATTATGTTAATTTCTTATTGAATGACAATGAAATATTTATTTTATTATTGTGATGTGAACTGTTGTTGTTGTTGTTGTTGTTGTTGTGTTGTGTGTGCAATTGTGAATTTAAGTATTTGCAACATGAATAGATAGAGAACATGTAATTTGGCATTAGACATTGTTTTACACCGATGAAAATACCGACAGACTGTACATTCCATACAAGTATATAATGGAATGTAGCCGTCAGTCTATTCTAGTGATTATAGGAATTGTTTCCTTTCTCTCTAGCATTGTTCACGGTGTTCATTACATACGGGTGTACTAATGAAATATGTTCGTTGATATATTATAGAGACTAGGAAATGTTCACTTTTCAATGCAATTATAATTAATGATCATTTGACTGATCACTTTTTTTTTCAAAGCATAACTGATGGAATGAAAAGTCATCAGTAATATTTGGAGGGTTTTCTAAAAATTTTCATGGAAGTTAAGAATTTTCAGTTGACTTTACAGACGGAATCACCGATGAGAATTTTATAGGTATAACAAAATTAAAAGACCAGAATCAAAACAGACGAGGCTTCATCTTCTTCTTTTTTCTTCTTCTTCTCTCTTCTTCTATCTTCTTCTCTCACATATGTGTTTCTCTCTCTTTCTCTTCTTTTCTCTCTCTCCTTCTCAACTGAAATTAAGCATTACCTCTTTTATTTTTTATTTTTTATTTTTTATTTTTTTAATTATCAGCCGAAATTAAGCATGCCATTATTAAGGTAAGAATTTTTTTATTTCTTTTTTGTGTTTTTTAATCATTTATTTCTTTTTTGTCATTATTTTTGTTCAATTTTGTGTTCTTAATAATTTTATGAATTAATAAATGTGTTTAATTTTAGTGTTATTGAAATGTGTTTTTTATTATTTTGTTAAATTTTTTTTGTCAAATGTTTTGTTCAATTTCAATTAAATATGTAGGATTAATTTTAATTATTAATTTGTATTTATTCCATTTAGAATACAACTTTGTAAATTTAGGATTAAAAATATTATCACTTGGAAATAATTGTGTTGAACTTTGTATATATTATAAAGAGAATTGAAAAATAATTACCTGCAAATACAACTGTTATTGTTAACCGACCGATAGAATTACGGAAGATATTCTATGGGTGATATGTTATATTTACTTGAAAGATATATTGATGGACAAATAAAAAAAATGATGATATTATATATGATTTTTCTGTTAGTGATATGTTAAATTTATCAATAGAGATATTAATAAAATGAAATAGGTAATTTTTTTGATGTGCTTTGTCTGTTAATAAATCCATCAATAAACTCACTGATATACCATAAATTACAGACATAAATTTATTTCTAGCGAACTATTTCTATTCATAAGTCAATCAATAATATACATACCAATAACATATAGGTGTAAATAATAACATAATCTATTTATAAAACTGTTAAATCTAGTATTCTTAATTAACCTAAGCAGAAGTTGTTACAAACATTAACTGAAGAGGATCCTTCTTTAACATGGTCGTGTATAACTCTATTACACATAAAACGATCTTCTACGTGCTTGAAAGGCATTTAACTTTGGTCAAATCTTATCAATGTTCAAAAGCCATCTAGTTGAAAAGCGCCGCAAACGGGATTCATAAAACACAGATGGTTCATCTTGGGAAAGCCGGGTATTGTAGGAATTGGGTAATCTTGAGGGGTAAAAAGGGGAAATATTCTTTGCACATTTTCCATACCTACAAGAAAAGCTTAGGAAATCATTCTTCATCTCCATTCGCAAGGGAAGTTGAGTAGATTTTCTCCCAAAGGATCATGAAATTTTGTCACTTAGTGTTTATGGAGAACTGATAGCCAAACTCCAATCGAGGGTCGAAAACGTTATTTAACGATTTGGAATTGTTGGACTGGTAGCTGATGAATGCAAAACAGTTTCCTCCATCTTCTGAACCATACACCTTCAGAAGTAAAACCGCATGTGGTTACAAACCATGCACGTCGCTGTAGCTAGAAACTACTAAATTGAGCTGAGAAAAGTACTATATATATGATATTTTAGAGTCAGTGATCGATATGCAATTGTTCTTCACGTGATTCTATATATATTAATGGAGTCTTGCTAGATCTAATTAGGTGGGCATAGACTACGTAAGAGGCACTATGGTAAGCTCATTCGGAGTAAGGAAAGGTGCATGGACCGAAGAGGAGGATATACTTCTACGGAAGTGCGTAGAGAAATATGGTGAAGGAGGATGGTGTCAAATTCCTCTCAAAGCAGGTATATAAATTTCTTCGTTCATGCATGTAAATAGTGTTGGTTTCTAGGGACCGAAGAGGGCTATCCTCATCCTGTAGTCCAAGGTCTATATACAAGTATCTCCCTATCTTTTCGACAAACATTATGGTCTCTCTTTTCTACATATGGTGTGATCATGAGCAATTCTGATCACAAGAGATTTTCTCATGTTTATATGTCTGTATCGAGTATGTATAGTCTCTCGTGTTTGAGAACAGCTACACAAGAGGCAAAGAATAATATTCAACTAGCTGGACGCTCGAAAAAGTATACACTGACTCTTAATTTTAATTTGCAGGTTTGAATAGATGCAGGAAAAGCTGTAGAATGAGGTGGTTGAACTATCTTAAGCCAAATGTCAAGAGAGGACAGTTTTCAGTGGGCGAAGTAGACTTGATTATCAGGCTACACAAGCTGCTTGGCAACAGGCAAGTGAAAATTTATGTCTTAACCAATCTAGATTTTTTTTTTTGGCAAGACAGTATTCACTCACAATGAGAAAAAAGAAATATGAAAGATAGAAAAGAAAGCTTGAGAACAATACAAAAGGAATCAAAAGGATAGAGATGATGATAAAGTCTACTAAGAACCCCCGCCTTGCAAGCCATGCATGTAAGCATGAATACTCAATCTGAGATTGTTGAAGACAAAGAGGTAAAAACCAAGGAATGAAGAAGTGGTACTGTTTCTAGTGGTTTAAGAAAAATCACCAATGGCAGCTAATAGCAAAGCCAAAGAAGTCTCAGAAAGAGAGGGAAGGACTTCAACTGATTGAAGAGGATTATTTTTTCTATAAATAAAATGCTATGTCTCATATATTTAATGAGAAATTTAAGAGGAAAACTTGAACTGGTATGGAAGCCTTACTCCCTTTTTTCTATAAATAAAGCTGTCTGTGCAGACCTTGCTTTGTCAGTCCATCTTCTAAATAGTTCCTTTCCCTATTGACATGCTGAGAAGTACAGACTAAATTACTAAGCAAAATCTTAATATTATTTTTTTTGTTTGGAGAATTTTAGTGCTATTAATAAACAAGCCTTGAAGTCTCTATAGTAGGTCCTGACGAGTGTCTTCCATCTATTTAACAACGTTGCCCGACTCACACTCTATTACCCATGCCACTTCAGTTTTGTTTTGAAAGGAAGAAGTAGATCGAAACCTTAATTAACTTTACGGAAAATTTATTATTTTTTGTTACACAGGTGGTCATTGATTGCCGGTAGACTTCCAGGAAGAACAGCAAATGATGTAAAGAATTATTGGAACACAAACCTGCGTAAGAAGGTGGTTTCTAGCACTAGAGAAGCTCAAACAGAACCCGAACCAGAACCAGAACCAGAACCAAAATCAATAACAAAAGACAACATAATAAAGCCTCGACCTCGGAACTTCAAAAATTTATGTTGGTTAAGAGCTGGAAAAGGAACTCCATTTATTAATGTTGGTTCTCAATATGGGGACGATCTTTGCAAGCCATATTCTACCATAGCATTTCCACCTTCCGGTACCGATGAAGTTGAAAGGATGTGGTGGGAAAGCCTGTTAGATGACAAAGAAATTAATCTAACGAACAGCAACAGTTGTCAAAACAGCTGTCTGGGTTCTGGTTCAGCAGCTAACCAAGAGCCCATCAACAGTACTCTTTTTGTAGAGGACAACCCACCAGGAGGCATAATGATTGGGGATGTGTTCTCTGACCAAGGACAAAATCGTTGGGGCGACATTTCTTTTGATGCAGACCTTTGGAGCCTAATCGATACAGAAATAGATCAACAATGACTTGAAGGACTTAATTTAGCTCGTATTGTTGTAATATTTGTTATCACACTGATACATTATTATTATTATCAAGTGTTCTTTTCCTATGTATTAAAGAATTTCCACAAAAATTGCTTGTTATTTTTAAACGTGAGATTGATGTTTTTTTTATGCTTGGAAAAATTCGAGTTTTTTTTATTTTAATTTTTCATTTAACCCTGAATGGATTTAAATGTATTAATACTCTATATCAACATAAAACAATTCTTAACCCAAACCAAATTCTGAGTGGATTTCATATTTATTCATTAACCACATTTGAAAACTATTTTTTCCAAGAAAACATCCATCATAACTTCAACGTTAAAAAAAATTCCATGGCTGAATATGTGAACGTGCTTTTCCCAAACGTTACCTCCAACTTATGGGCTGAACAAACACTAATCCAGCAGCGACAGATGTGGCATCCTCGAACACCACAAACTAATGGTACTAGAAAGTTTTGTCTGGGCTTACATTGGAATAATCAATTGTACTTTTTAAAGTAAGCTGACGCTTAAAGATGAAAACAAAACTCTAGAGAAGGTATATTGTCCTTTTCCTTTGGAAATCAAACACCACCTACTGCCCCCAAATAACTGTAGCTTTTTTGCCCGAGCTGATCAGGCTGCCACGAGATGATGAGATACTTATGACTCATGACATCATTGTCATTGCAGCTTCCAATTTATAGTAAAATTTATATTAACCGCCCGATTATCCACACCTCATATGGAACATAACTAGTTATTTAAAAAAAGCTATGACATCTTATCCATAAACTAAGCAAAACTTAAATCATATTCTTTATAAAAAAATCCAATAAAGTATGAAATTGCAAGAAACAAAAAGCATTAAAAAATAAAGGTAAAAAAAGCCTAAACGTGTGGGGCCTTTAATTTGTTTATTAAGACACATACAACTTATTGCTTGCCTTAATTTTTTTTTTTTAAAAAAAAATACTTGAACACTTCACTTGTTTCTCTCTAAATTCTGCTGGCTATGAAAAGCTTTGCAAATATAACAAATTGAAAAAGAATTGACATATAAGTTCGATGAATCTGCCTTTTGATTTGGAATGAGTAGCTGAATTCCAGTATATGATGGCATGAATGCGACGTGTTTAACTCATGAATCACATGATAATGAAATAATTGGTGGACCATTCCGCATCCATATTAATTTAAAACCTTATGAGAATGACCTTATGTTTGGGTTTAGAAAGATGAACCAGTGGCTGAAGAAATAATCAATGAAGTGCTTTATATAAGAGAAAGGAGAAAAAAATGCTACATAAATACAATAGAAAATACAAAACATGGAATATAGGCTGAAGGATAGATTAAGACACCGAAGAAAACCAAGATCCCAATAGCTGGCACGAAGCAGGCTTGTAGATTATGAATAGTAAAAAGACCTTATCATCCTTGGGATCATAAGTGTTCAGAAGTAAAACCTTTTGTGGTTGCAGACTGTGCACGTTCCCTCTTCTACGAATTAAGATGAGATGAGAAAAGTGCAGTATAAATGATGGTTTGGAGCTGATGATCAACCTGTATTTAATTAGTGGGCATACACAACGTAGAAGGCTCCATGGAAAGTTCCGTAGGAGTGAGGAAAGGTGCATGGATAGAAGAGGAAGATAGCGTTAGCATATATGTTTAGTAAACAAAAACTTTAAAAATATATTAAAATAATTTAAAAAATACTTTAAAAAACAAAAACTTCTACAATTTTAAACAAACATGAAGTTCGTTGAAAAATACGGTGAAGGAAGATGGCATTTTTGTTCCTTCCAGAGCAGGTATCTCTGTGCTTGAAAAATACGGTGAAGGACCTATATAATATTTAAATCTAAAATGCTATCATTGATTCCTTTAACTAATATTTAAATTAAGATATATGTAGGCATATGCATTATTTGATTTTGTTTTCTATTTTCTATTTTTTCTTTGATTTTTTATTTTTATTTTTTTGTTATGCAGATGGTCACTGGTAGACTTCCAGGAAGAACAGAAAATCATATAAATTTTTTTACTGGAATACAAATAAGCGTAAGAAGGTGGTTTCTAACACAAAAGATGTACCATGATCAAAACTAGCACCTTTGCAAAAGTTAACATAATAAAGCCTCGACTTACAAGCTTTAAGAATTTAAGTAACTGGTCGAGGGGAGATGTTACTCTGTATATTTTACTGCTGGTGCTGAATTTGGGGACGACTTTTGTGGAAAATCTAAAAGACAAAAGTCACAAAACAGCTGGTTGGGTGGGTTTGGAGGTTGAGCAAGAGCACATCAACAGTCTTTTTGTAGACCACATCAAACAGTAGTCTTTCTGTAGAGCACATCAACTTAGAGAGAGAAGCTTGCGATATTGTCTATGAATAAGGACAGAGTTGTTGAAGTGACATCTCTTTTGATGTCAACCTTTGGATTCTGATCAGTATAGTACAAGATCAGCAACAAGTTGAAGGAATTTAAATTAGTCTTTATTTTTGTGATATTTGTGCACAAGCAAATATATCAATTACTACGTGCTATTTCGTATCCAAATAAATTTTCATATCAATTATTTTAAACAAATCTAGTTTCTCAAGTCTTTTCGTAATTATTTTAAGATTCGGTGACATTTGATACGAGGTAAAAATGAGGATAACTTTTTAATCCACCTATTATCTTCTCCTCTAAATCCTCCTGCAATTTGGTGGAAGCGATTTGTTGATGATGATGGTGAGCTCAGTTGAAAGAAAATGGAGGAGAAGTGGAATTTACCCAGATCTGAACTGGGATGGAAACACTCGATTGATGTGAATTTACCCAGATCTGAACTGGGATGGAAACACTCGATTGATGTGATCATGCCAAGTTTCTAACATATCCTGGAAAGCTTATGACCTGTTTCTTTGCAATTTTATGGATCAGAGATAAGAAAAATGCAGCAGATCGATTGCATGTCCATTTTGCAAAGATCTTTTTAGAGCATGAAAAGGCCACGCAACAATCACTAGCTAAAGACAAACTGGTGCAGGGCGAGAAATAACTGCAGTAGCGTGAGGTGTGGAATGAAAATGAGAGGTCGAAAGTTCTCCTTGGGAAAGGTTTTTTACGGGAATAGTTTATTTTTGTGTTTTAAAAATATTTTTAAAAAAATTAAATTTTTATTTTTTTATTTTAAATTAGTAATTTTTTAAATATTTTTTAATTATTTTAATATACTAATATTAAAAATAATTTTTAAAAATAAATAAATTATTTTAATACATTTCCAAACTAAAAATCTTTTAAAAAAACAACACAAACCAGTCACCTTAAAGTTGTCAACTTCCGGCTATGGTGGGACTTTTGCAAAACGAGGTGGCAATTACTATCCAGTACCTGTGTTAGAGATTTTTTTTATTTTTATTTGAATTCTAATTAAATATGAACTCCATGGGTTAAAATTTTACTATAAATTATTCATCAATAAAAATTCTTTAATTTAAAATAATATAATTAAAATAAATTATGGGTAAAAAAATTAATTTCAAAAACTTCTTGGTTGGTAACCTCTATTTCACATGGAAAAAAAATACAAGATTAACTTATAATTTATTCATATATAGCCTAAACAAAATGAGTTTGGACTTAAGTCATTCGTGCATGCATGCTTAGCTCAAGACGAAATCATCCCGAGCTCCAAAACCTGTTGTTTACTAACTTGTTTTGAACTTAGGTTTAAGTTTGTTATAAAATAAGTTTTTCGACTCATAATGAATTTTTTTTATCCCATTTATTTATTCGAATCATGAATAAAAAGTCTGAATAATCTTTTTCTTTAACCTAAAAACTTTTATTTATACATAAAATGTTAGTTTAAAGTCAAAAAACTGCCAGGTTAATTTTTTTTTATGCTGGGTAATTAAGGTAGAACAACAGATTTAATTCTAGTAATTCAACACCAATTTTGATTCAAAGAATTAGTATAAAAAAAGAAGCTAAAAGGGAGACATTATGTACCAAGCAACGTCTCATTTTCCTTCTTCTGCACTATTTTCTTAACTTCCTTTTGCTTTTAGTTTCAATTAGCTTTTTCTAATTTTTATCTTTGTTTCGAAGCTTAGGTTCTTGTCTTTTGTAAAGAGATTTAATTTTATTTTTTGAGTTCATTGATTTTATTTAGAAATGCAACTAAATAACATAGTGTCAGTGGCGCCAAATCAATACTTAAGTTATCTCTTAAACTTATAAAAAGAGTAGTTGTCAATTTTATTTATGCAATCACTTCTTTTTATATATATATATATATATATATATATATATATATATATATATATATATATATATATATATATATATATATATATAAAAGCCTATTCACCCCTCGAAGATTTGACTCTTGGTCCCATAGGTAAGACTTTAACATCTAATTTGATTTGAACGGATTAACATGCTGTTAATCCGTTCAATTCAAATTTTATAGATTGAAAAATTAACAAAATGAATATTTAAACCAAAATAAAAATTATAAAAGTTTAGAGATTAGCTTTATATTCTTCATTTTGTGTCTCTTTATCTTTTAATTTTGTATTTCTACTATAATTTAAAAGGATGAAAAAAGAGAGAGGATGAAACCATAAAAAAAAGTGAAAATAATTGAGAAAAAACCATCAAAAAATTATCTTATATAAACAGTAAATCACCTAGAAGAGGGTTTCCCATAAGCATTGCACGGCGTTGAAACTTCCCTTTCACAGGACCCTACCACCGAATCAGCACCAGATCTGCAGTTTTCGGAACGGTCCCCATCTTTGGCCGAGCCAATTTTGTTTCTTGCTAAGTGCAACATATTAGTCACAAATGATCATTTCCCGTCTTGCAATTTTGGATGGATTTCATAAAGCTACCAGTTGATTGTTAGTTGAGGCACAAGCACTAGGAGACAACTTGCAGCACCATGCAGGCTTTTCCGTCCATCATCAATGCATGGTTTTATGTCAAAACAGGAGCTGGTCCACTTGAGTGTTTAAACAGTGTTGCTCAGTGCGGACACGGTTCCCTTTTTTTTTTTTAAAATAAAACTATAGTAACCGAACGAGGGTTTTAGTTGAGCAGTGATTTTTAATTTGAAAGATCATGTAATTTTGACTCCTGGTATTCATTGAGCACTTATAACAAAATGGAAGACTCCAATCGGGGTGTGAAAACGTTAATTTAACGTTTTGGAATCCTCTTTGTGTTTTCAGACCATGCATTTCGCTAGCTGCTGTCACAAACTATAAAATTGAGCTCAGAAAAGTAATATATATAAAATGTGAATTGGTTGGTTATATATGATATTGAATTTGTTTATATAAATATATTTATTTTTAATAAATATTTTATTTATTTTTAGTATTTATCAAATATTTTATTAATGAATCTAATATTTGATTAATTAATCTAGAGTAAAGATAAAAAATTTAAAACAAAAAATATTTTACAAAGAAAATTATAGAGTTATTATAATTATAAGATTTCTATTACATCAAAACATTATTTCTAAATATTCATGGTCATTGGTCAATATTCTATTAAAATTAGGCATTAATTAGAATTGTTAAAACTGATACATATTATATTCTTTTCTTTGTGAAAGGAAGCAATTTATCTTATATGCTGAGGTATGAGAGATAACTAAAATTAATATGTAGGTGCTTGTTAGATAATACACACTGAATTAACCCACATGAGAATTCTATATGGAGAGATCATTTGTGTCTATGGAAAGGTTCACATGACGGTTGTTTAAGTGATTCTTAAATTTGATATCACTAAGTTATCTTATACAGAGAATGTTATGTTTTGATCCTGCTACATGTTGTCCTAAATCAAGGGTAACAAACGAGCAGATATTAGGTATAACATGAACTATATGAAGATATTTGAGTAATCAAGAGAGAATTCGTTACCCTATATGAATTAAGGAAAATGTTTCATTTGTTTTCAAATAGTATTGATTGTAAATCCTTATGCAAAGTCGAATAAGATTTGAAAAGAGTTTCAAATCTTATTCAAACAATCAATAATTATGGTGTCTGGAACAAACATGATTTGATAGTGTTGAACTTTTGATATTTAGAAAGACAAACAATTAAAGAAAGAAAAACACACTTTATTGATGGATGAAATTAATGCAGCAGCTACAAGCCTTTATATAGGCATTTTACTTAACAGACTTCCTACAAATAAGACACGGAATGACTATAAAATAGAAAGAATAAAACAACTAACTTTCCTATTCACACTGCAACAAATTCCTTGTGACTAGGATTATTCCTATTTTATTGGAAAACAAATTGACTAAACCAGCATATCACTCTTGACTCGAGTCACGGTCGATGTTGATTAACTTTAACACTCTCCCTCAACATCTCGCTTACGTAATTCTTATCAAACCAAGCTGCGCCGATTAAAGCTTCAAATTTGTTGCTACTCGGGCCCTTTGTAAATATGTCCGCAACTTGATCTTCTGATTTGATCTGCTTCAATTTAACTTCTTCTTCTAAAACCTTCTCTCGGATGAAATGATAATGCACTTCCACATGTTTTGTTCTTGCATGAAATACTGGGTTCTCTGCTAGACGAACAGCTGATTGATTATCACAATACAATGGAATTGCATAATCTGTCACTTGATGTAAATCATTCATCAACCTTATTAACCATGTACTCTCTTGAGCTGCCATTGCTGCTGCATGATATTCGGCCTCCTTGTTGTTGAGAGACACCGTTGGTTGCCTTTTCTTTGCACCAAGAAATCGATCCCGACCCAAGTCTAAACACATATCCAGTAGTTGATCGACGAGTGTCATGATCCCCTGCATAGTCAGCATCACAGTAGCCAACCATTTTACAGTCTTCACCTTTCTTGTACAGCAAACCATAGTCAAATGTGCCCTTCACATACCTCAGGATTCTTCGGGCTGCTTCCAAATGAGGCTTCTTTGGATTTTGCATGTATCTGCTCATTACACCTACTGCATATGAAATATCAGGTCTGGTCACAGTTAGATATAACAAGCTTCCCACCATCTGTCGATACATTGTAGCATCTTGCAGTTCCTTGCCTTCATGTGCACACATTCTGGTATTTGGGTCCATAGGTGTTGCAGTTGCTTTACACTCTAGCATCCCAAACTTTTCCAAAAGGTCTTTGGCATATTTTTGCTGACATAGAATTACTCCTCTGCGTGTGATACTTATCTCTAAACCAAGGAAATGATTCAACTGTCCTAGTTCCTTCATTTCAAACCGAACAGACAAATTCTCCTTGGTTTGGCAGATTTCTTCAACATCATTTCCTGTGATGATTATATCATCGACATATACGAGTAGTATAGCTAATTTTTCACCATTAGCTTTAACAAATAAGCTGGAATCGCATGGCTTCTTGAAAATCCACTCTTTGTTAAGAATTCGGCAATCTTACCATACCAAGCCCTTGGTGCTTGTTTCAACCCGTAGAGTGCCTTTCTCGGCTTGCATACGTAGTTGGGATGACTTTGATTTTGAAACCCCATTGGCTGATCCATATAGATCTCTTGATCTAGCTCTCCATGCAAGAAAGCGTTCTTCACGTCCATCTGCCACAAGATCCACTCCTTGTTGGCTGCAACAGCGAGTACAACTCGCACGGATGTAAGTTTTGCAACTGGACTAAACGTTTTGTCATAATCTAGTCCATATTGTTGAGAAAATCCTCGTGCTACCAGGCGAGCCTTGAGTCTTTCAATTGTTCCATCTGTGCGTCGTTTTATCTTATACACCCATTTACATGAAATGGGTTCCACATCCTCTGGTCTTGGTACAAGATCCCAGGTCTGATTTTGTTGTAGTCTTTGTAATCTCTTCTTCCATAGCCTTATTCCAGTTTGAATTTTGAGAAGCTTCTGTAAAGGTTTCTAGTTCTTTTACACCTTCTACCACTGCAACATTTGCATATTTTGCATTTGGCTTCTTCATTCGTGTTGATCTTCTAGGTGGATTTAATGTTGTTGCTGCATTGAATTCTTCACTTGGCTGGTCATGTATACCAGTTTGCCACAGGTTCTCTTTAATTTCAGCATCAACATCAATTACTTCTTCTTGGTTTGTCAGTGTTATCTTCATCTTTGTTCAACTGGATTCGAGCAATTTGCATTTCTTCTTTAAGCCCTTCGAGTCTGGTAGTGATTGATGTTCTATGGACCACCATGAAGATGATTCATCAAACACAACATTTCGGATGTGTAGCATTTTCCAGTAATTGGATCACAGCATCTCCACCCTTTTCGTTGATTATCATAACCAATAAAAATACATCTAACAGCCTTCTTGTCCATCTTGCTGCGTAGATGATTAGGTATAAAAACATAACATACACATCCAAAAACTTGAAAATAGCTCTTGTGGGTTTCTTATTCCATAGCTTTTCAAATGGTGACTGGAAATCAAGCCTCTGCTTGTGGAAGCTTGTTGATTACAAAAGCTGCGGTCTTCATTGCTTACGCCCACCATCTACCTGGAACATTCTTTGCATGAAGCATACTTCGACAAGTCTCTGATAAATGCTTGTTCTTCCTCTCAGCAATACCATCAAATAAAACACTCTCTCTTGAACCCGACTCTGATTCCAATTGTTGAACTTTTGATATTCAGAAAGACAAACAATTAAAGAAAGAAAAACACACTTTATTGATGGATGAAATTAATGCAGCAGCTACAAGACTTTATATAGGCATTTTACTTAACAAACTTCCTACAAATAAGACACGAAATGACTATAAAATAGAAAGAATAAAACAACTGACTTTCCTATTCACACTGCAACAAATTCCTTGTGACTAGGATTATTCCTATTTTATTGGAAAACAAATTGACTAAACCAGCATATCACTCTTGACTCAGTCACGGTCTGATGTTGATTAAGTTTAACAGATAGAGTAGACACATTTTATGCTATAATATCTAAATCGAAACATTGATGATAAAAGGATAATAATTACACTAAAAACTGGTCATTGAAAGGTTAAGTCAAACCACTTATGACTTTCCTAATATTTGAGGAATCATGATAGGTTGCTGGATATTGTACTTGATTTTTAAATATAAATTAATTAATTGTTAAATTGATAATAAATTAATTTATTTAATCATATTTATTTAGGGTTGTGATTTGTATTTAGACCAACTTATTAGAGAATCTAATGGGTCACACTCATAAAAATCACTGGTTAGAAATTAAAATGGAATGATTAATCAAGTGTGACTTAACTGTAAATAAGTTTTAGAAATTGAGGATTAGAGTATAATTTATATAGGGAATTACAATTTTCGATTTAGAAAAATCAAGTAGGGATTTGATTGAATAAATTTATAAAATTATTCTAAAATAATATATGTGATATTATTTGGGTGACAAATTAATATTATATCATTAATTTATAGGATTTTCAGATTTTTCTATAAATAGAATATTATATTTTTTTATTTTCTATAAAGTGTACTATACAATATAGAACACCTTAAAAACATAAAAAAAGAGTTGAAGGAAGCTGGTATCAAGCTGGTACCCTTTGATTTCTTTTATTTTTTATTTTTGGACAAGCCGAGCATTCACTAAAAGAACCAAATGAGAAAAAAAAATAGTAATGAAAAAAAAAAACCGAAGATAGAAAACAAAGCTTGCGAACAATACGAAAGAAATCGAAGGATAGAGATGATGACGAGTCTAGTAAGAACCTCAGCCTCGCAAACCGTGCATGTTAGTATAAATACTCGATCTAAGATTTTTTAAGGAAAAGAGGTAAGAACAAATGGATGAAGAAGTGGTTCTTTTGCTAATGATTTAAGAAAATCAACAATGGCAGCTGATAGTAAAACCAAATTAAGAATAGTCTCAAAAAAGAGAGGGAGAGGCGAGAAAGTTTGAAGACTTGAAATGATCGAAGCCTCACTATTTCTCATAATGAAATTTGATGAAATATTATTGGAAGGAGCCAACAAGAAAGTGGCTTTAAGAAATTACAGAATTACAAAGCTGCATATCTTTTATTCAACCAAAGACTATTCCAAGACACCATTTGAAAAATATCTTCGCGCCCTGCACCTCTGCGAAGAGGTATGACACTAATCTTCCAGTTCTCCTCATTTGCAGAACCCAAGAACAACAAATCGGTTATTCAAGACCCAAAGTTCTAGATGTCTAATCGGTTCTATTTAATTCAACTAACACCCTGAAACATCAATTAAATCCCTTAAATTAATCAATCATCAAATCAATATAAAAATCCTAAACACTTTTAAAATCCTTCCATAATCAAATCCTAATAAAAAAAAATAACAATAAGGGTTGAGTTTGGGTGTAAAGCCAAAACATGGGTGTTCGAGTCCTGGCCATGTTAATCTTTTAATTGGTACACGGCTTAATAGATTCATTACGGAGTACATTACTTTGCAATTAAATGGGAAAGATTATAAGATTAAAGCTAGCAGGAATTGGATCCTCTGCATTATCCAGTATTCGAAGCTATCGAGTGCAATGTGGCGGCATTTGACCGATGAAGTAGAAAGATGATACTTGAAACACAGACTAGCACCGCTGATACCTCGATCATCGCCAATGCCGACGATATTACAATTGTAATATGTGCACATTTGGCAACAGACATGGATGCGATTGGTAGCTGGCATAATAGCTGGGATTTGGAAATCGAGTAAAGCGAATGTTTCGATGAAATTCCCGTTTCGAAAATATTGGATAGAAGATCACGACCACAAGATCTTAATTCAATTGCAAAAATTGATTCTGGGTTTTAGGTGACGTAGCGAAAACGTATAAAAAGAACACCGCCTTTTTAATGTAGTTTGCTCGAATCCACGAACAATAATAAGTACCCGAATCCACAAGTAACAAGTATGTTTCCGTAAGAGAATTATTATTCCAAAATCAAAAGTGTCCTTCTGAGTGGGTGGCTACTTGTATTTATAAGCTTGCCATCCCTAATCCTACTCAAATACAACTTACGGAATTAAATAGAAAAATTAAGGGGTAACAGGAAAATCCCCCATCAAAGAGGACTTATGTCCTTAGTTCACGTCCTAGGCAATACAAAAATAAAAGAGGCACTAAAGGCCCAACTAAGAATATAAGTTTAATAAGGAAAGTGTTGCTGGCACTTCGTGCATGGTAGTAATTCCAGTAAGCTTGTAATTCAGTTTATGGCAACCTCTTCTTTTGCATCCTTGAGCATGTTCAGTAGCGGTGACAAGTCGTCCCGCATCGGCCTCTCCTCGCCCGAAAAGAACTCGACCTCGGGTTAGCTAGATTAGAGGATGACTCGTCGGGTGGATGATATTCGAATATGTCAGCAACATTGAACGTAGGAGAGATTGCCATTTCTGCAGGGAGGTCTACCCGATATGCATTGTCATTAATTTTCTGTAGAATCTGATAAGGGCCATACTTCTTGTCGCTTAATTTGTTAAATGTTCCCACTGGTAACCGCCCTTTTCTTAGATATACCATCACAAGGTCTCCTACCTTGAATAATTTAGGTTGTCGTTTCCAGTCTGCAGCTGCTTTGTATTTGGCATTAGACGCTTCCAGTTGCTTACGCACCTCTTCTTGAATGGCTTTAACCCGATCAGCCATATGCTCCGCTGCAATACTCATTCTTGGAAGTTTTGGTAGTGGCATTAAGTCTAAGGCATGGCTTGGGGGCTGGTAGTATACTACCTGGAATGGTGTTTTCCCTGTTGACCTGTTGAGCATACTGTTGTAGGCGAACTCGGCTTGAGCTAACGTAAGGTCCCATTGCTTAGGCTTCTCTCCAGAAAGGCAGCGGATGAGGTTGCCAAGGGTGCGGTTCACTACCTCTGTTTGTCTATTGGTTTGGGGGTGGCTGGTGCTGCTGAAGTTCAGTGTGGTATCAAAACGCCACCACAAGGTTCTCCAAAAATGGCTTAAGAATTTTGTGTCACGGTCTGAGGTGATCGATTTGGGGACCCCGTGTAAACGCACAACTTCTTTGAAGAACAAATTAGCAACATGCACAGCATCAGAGGTCTTTTTGCATGCAATAAAATGGGCCATTTTGGAATACCTGTCCACCACCACAAAGATCGAATCGACGCCTCGGCGAGTTCTTGGAAGTCCTAGGATGAAATCCATTGAAAGGTCCTCCCAAGAGAGCTGCTGGGATGGGTAAGGGTAGGTATAACCCCGTGTTCGTGATTGACCCTTGGTCGCTTGGCGGAGTTGGACATCGTCTGACATGGCTGCCAATGTCGCGCTTCAGTTGTGGCCAGTTGTAGCATTCTTCTGCAAGAGCCACGGTCTTATCCCGACCTAGGTGTCCCCCCAAGCCACCTCCATGCAGTTCGTGTATTATCTGCTCCCTCAACGAGCTCCTTGGAATGCATAACTGGTTGCCCCGAAACAAGTATCCTTCGTGAACATGCATCCCTTCAGGAGATAGTCCCTGCTGACACTTACTCCAGATAATTCTAAAGTCTTCATCATCTGCATATAAATCTTTAAGACATTCAAAGCCTATAACTTCAGCCCGCATGGTGATGAGTAGAGACACTTTTCGGTTAAGGGCATCAGCCACTTTATTCAGCTGACCTGACTTATGCTTCAGGTTGGACGTGAATCGCTGGATGAAGAAAACCCAACGAGCATGCATTCTGTTCACATTACTTTGACTGTTGATGAACTTCAGTGCTTGGTGATCGCTGAATAGGATAAATTCCCCCTGTACTAAGTAATGTTCCCACACTTTCAGTGCCCGAAATACAGCGTACAGCTCAAGCTCATAGGTGCACCACTTCTGGCGAGCCTCACTCAGTTTTTCACTATAGAATGCAATAGGTCTTCCTTCTTGGGATAGGACAGCCCCTATACCAATGATAGAAGCATCACAGTCCACCTCAAATAATTTCTCAAAATCTGGCAGTGCTAAGACCGGGGCAGAGGATAACTCCTCTTTAATTAGTGCAAAACTGTATTCTACTTCGGTTCCCCAAAGGAATTTCCCTTTCTTCATGCATTCAGTGATGGGCGTGACGATTCGGCTAAAATCCCTAACGAATCATCGATAAAATGTGGCTAAACCATGGAAGCTACGTACTTCGCTGACATTTTTCGGGGTAAGCCATTCTCGAATGGCTCGAATTTTTTCTTCATCAACTTTAATCCCGTCAGCACTCACCATAAATCCCAAAAATAATAAACTGCTGGTCATGAATTTGCACTTCGTCAGATTAACATATAATTTGTTCTGCTGCAAAACTGTAAGTACTTTCCTTAAGTGCTCAAGGTGGTCAGATTCACTCCGGCTGTAAATCAATATGTCATCGAAGTATACTACCACGAAGCTCCCAGTAAAGGGTTTGAGTACCTGATTCATTAATCGCATGAAAGTGCTTGGAGCGTTGGATAGTCCAAACGGCATTACTAACCATTCTTACAAACCATCTTTCGTTTTGAAAGCGGTTTTCCATTCGTCCCCGGGCCTGATTCGAATATGATGGTATCCACTCCTTAAGTCAATTTTTGAGAAGATTTTTGAACCGGCTAGCATGTCTAGCATATCCTCTAGCCGAGGAATGGGAAATCGATATTTAATGGTGATTTTGTTGATAGCTCGGCTGTCGATGCACATGCGCCAGCTACCATCTTTCTTCGAAACTAATAAGGCCGGTACTGCGCAAGGACTCATACTTTCCTGAACCAGCCCCTTTTTGATCAGTTCTTCCACTTGCTCCTGTAGGACAAGACCTTCTTTCGGACTCATCCGATAGTGTGGCCGGTTTGGTAGGCTAGCCCCAGGAATTAAGTCGATATGATGCTGAATATCACGCATGAGAGGCAACCCCTTTGGCAAGTCTGCTGGTATTATGTCCTGGAATTCTGTTAGTAAAGGCTGCAGTGCCTTTGGGACGTTGGGAGGGTCAGTTCCAATTCCCCCACCCACTACTATTGCAAAAACTTCACTTCCCCCGTGAGTTTCAGTTATAAATGTCCCTCCATCAACTAGTAATATAGGCTTTCCCTGCACCTTTGGTTCTACTGCAGAGAAGTCTTCTTTTAGAGGACCCAATACTATCTTCTGCCCTCCTCTCATGAAAACATATACGTTATCCCTGCCCTTGTAGGTAGTGTCCACATCATATTGCTATGGCATGCCTAGGATCATATGACAGGCATCTATTTCGACAACATCACAAGTAATCTCATCCACATAATTTCGGCCAATGGAGAATTGAAGGCGCAGCTTTCAGTTACCCTTGTTTCTGCACCCTTCTTGATCCAGCCAATCGTATAAGGTGAGGGATGTTTCTCCGTCTGCAAGCCTAGTTTCCTTACCATGGTTCTGGAGATGATGTTCTCGCTACTGCCACTGTCAATAATAATATCACACACTTTTCTGTTCACAGTACACCGGGTCCTGAATATGTTATGTAGCTGGGACTGTTCCTTCTGTTTTGGTGCCAGCAGAAGTCTCCTAACGACCAGAAAACGTGAGAGTAGTTCTTCATCATCCCCCCTGTAATTTCTTCGTCTTCGTAGGTGTACTCGGTCTCGTCCTCTACTCCTCCGCCTCCAGGCCTGTATCCTCTCCCGGCTCAATCAGATTCACTGCTCCCCGTTTTGGACACTGATTAGAGCGGTGTCCTGGTTGTCCACACCTGTAGCATTTATCCGAAGCTGGTCTGGAATATGGATTCTCTGGTGCTTCTGGAGGCACTACTCTTGCAGTTGTCACTTGCGTCCTGCTGCTACTTGGTCCTTTTGCAAAGTTGGACATGGAGGGTGGAGGGTTCAGTGGAAACCTTCCTTTGTGTGCTGTCGTCTGCATGGATTCTATGGGGATCCTTGGTATGCCTATTGATCTTGTCCTGTCCAATTGTGCTTCTGCTTTTGTAGCCAAATTAATGGCTTCTGTTAAGGAGTAGATAGTGTGCATTGAGACTCGGTCTTGAATATTTATACGTAATCCTCCAATAAACCTCGCGACCTATTATGCGTCTGTTTCTAGTAAATTATTACGAGAAGATAATCTGTGGAATTCCTCAACATATGCTTGAACTGTTCGGTTTCCTTGTCTGCAATCTTGGTACTATTGAAAGAGTATCTGCTCATTATCTGGTGGCAAATACATGTAACGCAGCAGTCGCCTCATCTTTGACCAGGTCTGAACCATCCCTTTTCTCTGCCTCATTCGTGTGAGTTGCAATTGTTCCCACCAAACGGAGGCTCCTCCTATTAGTCTGTAAGCGACTAACTTCACTTTTTTGTCTTCAGAGGTTTCCATGTAGTCAAAAAATCTCTGTACTACTGCTAACCAGTCGAGGAATCCTTCAATCTAAAGCTGACCATTAAAGCTAGGTAGGTCCATCTTCATTCGAAATAACTGAGGCCCTTGTTCTCCGATATTGTGATAGCCCTGTCGATTGGGTCTCAATACGCGTTCGACATATTCTTCATCGTCACTTAATTCTTCCTCGTAGGCTAGCTGCCTACGTGGTATTGGATTGTGTTCACGAGCAGGGGCAATTCGTTCCCTGTAATCCTCGCGAACCTTTTCATCCTCACGCTGCTGATTATTTCCAGTTGTTAATCTAGCAAGAGTTGCTTGTATTGCTTGTAAGGTTTCTTTGGGTTTCATCTTTGGAAAGCTCTAAATTCTGCCTGCATGATTACATGGTTTTCACGACTTCCGTCGTCAAGGGCTTCTTGTTCGTTCAGTGTGTTTGACATCTGAACAACAATAAACCTGCTCTGATACCAACTGACGTAGCGAAAATGTATAAAAAGAACACCGCCTTTTTAATGTAGTTTGCTTGAATCCACGAACAATAATAAGTACCTAAATCCACGAGTAACAAGTATGTTTCCGTAAGAGAATTATTATTCCAAAATCAAAAGTATCCTTCTGAGTGGGTGGCTGCTTGTATTTATAAGCTTGCCATCCCTAATCCTACTAAAATACAACTTACAGAATTAAATAGGAAAATTAAGGGGTAACAGGAAAATCCACCATCAAAGAGGACTTAAGTCCTTAGTTCACGTCCTAGGCAATACAGAAATAAGAGAGGCACTAAAGGGCCAACTAAGAATATAAGTTTAATAAGGAAAGTGTTGCTGGCACTTCGTGCATGGTAGTAATTCCAGTAAGCTTGTAATTCAGTTTATGGCAACCTCTTCTTCTGCATCCTTGAGTTGTTCTGTAGCAGTGACAAGCTGTCCTGCATCATTAGGAATGTTGAAGATCTAGATAGGGAGATCGATGATTGGGCTGCAAATCAATAGTTGCAGGTCTGCATTTGTCTTGGTAAGGAATTATTTGCCTTCTATGTAGATTTTCTTTTAGAATAGTTGTGGATTGGGCATGTCTGCTAATAAAAGAGCTGTTAAAAGAATGATTTTGCAAAACACTAATGACATTCGCATCCTTTTAGAAACTAAGCGGAGAATTTGCACACCTAGTTTAGTTTATGCAATATGGAATGATCCTAATGTCAAGTGGTTCTCAGTGGACTCTGTTAATATATAACACTGGTGGCATCTTGGTAATGAAGGTAATTTTAAGGTTAAAACTATTGCATACAGTGGGCAATGGATAGCAGTTTTCGTCTCCATGTTAAAATGAACTTTATATGTGCAGTTATAGGTGTTTATGCAGGGAGTTTGGTTACTGAGAGGTGTATACTGTGGGAGGAGATTATTACTTTACAGGTAGCTTTTGAGGTTCCTCTGTTCATCGTAGGAGATTTTAATGAAACATTGAACCATAGTGATAAAAGTAGTAAGTGCTTGAATGTTGTTGGTTCAAAGGAATTTGGTTCCTTCATTTTAAATTTTAATTTGCTAGAGCATCCTTTAAATGGCCATTGATACACTAGATTTCGAGGACAATCGATGAGTCGTATTGATAGAGCCTTTGCGATTCCAGAATGTCATTTGCAATTCCTAGACTTAGCTTTATTCTGTTACCCTAGGGGCTTGTCGAACCACCGTCAGATGCTCTTAGAGTTGCCCGACAAATCTTTATGGAGAAACTTAAAGACTTATGGGCTGAATATTGCAGCAAGCACCCGGAAAGATTTTGATTGGTCAAGAAGATTGTTGTTTAGCTTCCAAATTTAGAATATGGAACATGGCTGAATTTGGCAACCAGGATAGGAAATTGATAGAGATTCAAAATGATATTCAAAAAATGGAAAAAAGAGAGGAGTATTGTCAACTTATACAACAAGAACAGATTTGAATAGACTCAACTCTGAACATTGGAAAGTTAGTAAATGTGCTGAGGCAATTTGGAGTCAAAAGTCAAGAAAAAATAAGTGCAAGCTAGATGATTAGAACACCTAGTTCTTTCATTTGGCAACAAGTATGAGAAGAAGCAGAAATAATACTACACAGATAAGTCGTGGAGGAGTCATTTGCACTTCTCCAATAGACACTAAGGTTGCTGTTGTTTCATACTTTTCCAACCTATTCAGAAAGGCAGATTCAATAAGGGCAAGTATGGGTCCTGAGGGTTTCAATACACTATCTTCAGCTCAATTTTGTGAAATGGGACAAAATATTACTATGGTTGAAGTCTGTGGAAGAACACGTCAACATGACCAGTTCAAATGAAGATGAAGATTCAAAGTTTAAAACATCTGTAACAAATCTCTTATTTGCAAAATCTGTTAGTTAGGCGTGTAATCTATTTTTGAATTCAAATCAGATGATGTATAGGATAAGTTTGTTATTATGTAATCTATTTAAACACTCTGTAATTCACAAATAAATTAAGCGAAAGTATTATTCAAAACAACAGAGCTTCATATTTTACATGGTATCAGTCAGCCCGTAAAAGACCAACGTCTGATCCTATTCTTTTTCCTTTTCTTTTCGCATCTCATGGCTTCTTCTTCTTCAACTACTCTTCCCAACATTGCTTCCCCGATCTCTGTTCCCTCTCTTTCCCATTTATCTCTTTCCCTCAGTATCAAACTCAATCATTCCAATTATCCTGTTTGGAAAGCTCAGGCCCTCCCATATTTCCGTGGTCAAGGTGTCTTTGGGTATCTTGATGGCACAATTATGATGCCTCCAAAGGAGCTAGATGCCCCTCATCCCACTACAGGCGCTATTACTAAGATACCAAATCCAGAGTATGATCATTGGCTTCATCAGGATTCTTTAATCCTTGCCATCATCAATACTTCTCTTGCGAGGATGTTCTCTCTCGGGTCATGTCATATACCACATCCGAGAGATGTATGGCTTGCTCTTCAACAAAATTTCTCATCCATTTCACGTGCTAAAGTCTGTTCAACTTCGTACTCGGCTTGCCTTTGCATGAAAAGGAGCCATGATTGCTAAGGATTATTTTCTTTCCATCAAACGCATGACGAGATGAACTTGCACTTGCTGGTCAACCTCTCAAAACCGATGAAATTCTTGCTTATATACTTGCGGCCTTGGTCAGGAGTATGACTCATTGGTCTCTACAATTACCTCTCGTTCTGATGTTGTCACCTTGGAGGAGCTTTATTCTCTGCTTCTTATTACTGAGTCAAGGATCAATCAGCATCATGACACCATTCATGTTGCTGCATCTGTGAATATGGCCACCAGACAACCTCCTCATTTCCAATCTCGCCCTGGTAACATCTATCCGTCCTCTAACCGAGGTCGTGGTAGTTACTATCGTGGCAAAGGTCGAGGTGGTCGTTCAACAACCCGTGATCCAGGAGCATATACTTCTCTTATTTGTCAGGTATGCCTCAAACCGGGCCATCATGCACTTAAATGCTATCATCGTTTTAATCTCTCTTACCAGGATCAATCCCACCAACATCCACCTCATGCTTTTCTTCTGCCCGACATCATCATGCGCTCACGAGTGGCATCCCGATCTGAGGGCCACACATCATCTCACCAATGATCTGAACAACATTCACCTTCAAACTGAGGACTATAATGGTCACGATCATATTCAAGTGGCAAATGGTGCAGGTTTGAAAATTACTCACAGTGGTACTTCCACTTTATCTTCCCCATCCAAATCTTTTGTTCTAAACCAAATACTACTAGTTCCGATATTCAAAAAAATCTTCTTTCAGTCCACCGTTTCTGTCAAGATAATAATGTTTTCTTTGAGTTTCATGCCTCTTTTTTCTTGTGAAGGACTACTTGGGGAACGTCCCGCATCGGGGTCCACTTCGTAATGGCCTTTACAATTTTTCAGTGTCGCTTGCTCGTCTTCAGCCGCAAGCTCTTTCTAGTATTAAAATATCTGCCACTTTGTGGCATCGGCGCCTTGGCCATGCTTCTTTCCCAGTTATTAATAAAGCTGTTTCATTTCCCATTACCAGTAATATCAATTCTATTTGCTCTCACTGTCAAATGGCCAAAAGCCATGCTTTGCCTTTTTCTAATTCACATATCTCTGTTTCAAATCCATTAGAATTATTATATTCGAATGTTTGGGGCCGACACCCATCTCCTCAACTACAGGTGCACGTTATTACATAAGTTTTTTAGATGATTCAACCAAATTTTATGGCTCTTCCCCTTAAAATTCAAATCTGAAGCATTACAAATTTTTCAAAAATTTCAAGCTGCGGTTGAACGCCAATTTAATACTAAAATTAAAGCCATCCAAACTGACTGGGGTGGAGAATACCGCAGCTTACACACTTTTTTACAAACTCAAGGCATTACTCATCGAATAACATGCCCTTATACGCATCAACAAGCTGGTGCTATTGAACGTCGTCATCGTCAAATTATTGAGGTTGGCCTTGCCTTACTTGCTCACTCCCATTTACCAAATATTTTTTGGGAAGATGCTTTCTTAACCGCTGTTTATATCATTAATCGTTTACCCACTCCGATTTTACAGCACAAATCACCTTATGAAATGGTCAATAACTCTAAACCTGATTTCAATTTTTTACGAGTGTTTGGTTGTGCCTGCTGGCCCTACTTACGTCCATATAATAAACATAAAATGGATTTTCAATCCAAAATGTGTGTCTTCATCAGCTATAGCATTGGTCATCGGGGGTATAAATGTTTAGATATCTCCACTGGTAAAATATATGTTTCCCGTCATATTTTACAAAGTCAGACAAGCGATGTGGAACTGCGAAGGCCGAAGGCTCAAAGGGACCAGGTCCTGATGGATTCATATTTACCCTTTACAAGAAAGTGTGCTCGTTGATCATTGGGGGAGAAATTTTTTATATGATTATAGAATTCTTCAGACATGGGAAATTGCTGAAAGGTATTAAAACTTCTCACGTGGCACTAATTCAAAAAAGCAAAGCAACCAACTATAGATTCTCGGAGTACATACCAATTAGTTTGGTTCATGGCTTCTACAAAATAATTGGTAAGTGCTATCCTCCAGGTTGATAAATGTACTACCAAGTCTTATCAGCCCAAATCAAATGGCTTTCATAGTGGGAAGACAAATATTAAATGGATTCATGATAGCTAATCGGTGGTCCACAGTGTAAAAAAAAAAAAAGTGGTAAGCATGGATTTATCTTGAAAGTACATTTTCACAAGGCTTTCGACTTTATTATATGAGAGTACTTAGAAGAAGTAATGACTTAAATGGGATTTGGAAGAAAATGGTTATAGAGTATATTTCAGGTTCAAACTAGGCAATTCTTATTAATGGTTCCTGGAAGCTTTGGCAGTGTTTTGTGAATTGGCTTGGGATTAGTTGGTGTATGCCTAGAACAGTGCAAAGGTTAATGGCAGGTTTCAAAAGAGAGCTTTAACTCTGCTATCTCTTTGGTTGAAGTCGATGGGTAGGGATTTTATGTGCTGCTACTCATGGACCAGTGCCACCCGGCTAGCAATGGATCATTCGCTCACACCTTGCTAGCTAGCTATGGACCATGTCATGTGTATTCACATGTACCAGTTGTTAGCACTGTGAGAACTGAACTGAGATGACCTAAACTTGTATTCAAGGTGCGTAGTCACCCTTATGGAACATCTAAACTCTTATGAAAGTTAGTTCTTGTCCAAAGAAAATCACAGTCAAACTAATGCTATAGCCACTTTCAAGTTGCGAGAGACTAATTAATTGCACAAATACTCAGACCGTAATTATATCAATAAACTCCCTAAGGTGTGTTCGTGTGTCTATCGTAATACATTTTTAATAAAAAAAACATTTTCTTAAAAAATATTATACATCGCATTAAAAACTGACGTAGCTAGTAGGTAGATATTCTATTTCTAACGTGCTTGGAACAGATTTTTATTGAACAGATTTTATAGGTGAACATTAAAACGCTTCCTGTCGCCATGAAGGCGCATTATATATATTGGTGAAAATGACATATTACGGCAATAAATATTTAATTGGTGAGGATCCAGGACAGAGAACTCATTCCATAGGTATTGAATAAGATCACCCGCGTTACCTAGATGACACCGAGTGACTAGCTAGAATATCATCTACATGAATCAAGAATTTGGAAAACCCTAGCTAACCAGGAAGTCATTTAACCTGGAAAACCACGCCCTATGAGCGAGGCCACACAGTAGCTTACAAAAATTTATGGTATTATACTGAACAATGTAACTAATATGTTGGGCCGTGTAAACATCTTCTTGTGGAGAAGCATGCAACAATGCAATATGAAAATCAAGCTATTTAATCCCCCATCCTCGATTAATACATTATAGGATTTTTTTTCCCCCTATTGCATAAGGTTTTAGAGTTCAAGCTCATTTGTTTTTGCATTTCAAAATTGTTTTTGAAAAAAATCGATTTTTTTAATTTTTTTTCTTTACTTAAAATTAATTTTTTTGTGTTTTTAGATTGTTTTAATATGTTGATATTAAAAAAAATAAAAAAATAAAAAAAATTATTTAAATGTATTTCCAAACAAAAAATACTTTAAAAAAACCGCCATCACAATATCAAATTTATTTTTAATAAATCGATATGTGTCGAGTAATAAGAGAACTAGGATATTTTGTCATTTATTGTCAAAGAACCATTTTAACCCAATAACTTAACCTGTTAAATGAAGAGGTTCTCAGATATAATTTATGGTTAAAAATTAGGGTAATATGATTATATTAAAGCTAGTACTAGCTAAAAATAAAACTCAAAGGACTTCTAGTTATAACTAGTCTTGGTTTTCATGCTTTGTCACGAAACCAAATTATTTTTTATATAAAAAATAATATTTAGATACTAAAATAATATAAGAAATTAATTATGATAAACTTGTAATTATACTAATTAAAGTATTAACCCAGAATATCTTGTCAAACTCAAAAGCTCAAATCATAAAATTTAGTGAATGATATGATGATTTTTATGCTTCTCCATCCAAAAAAACTTAACAATAGATTTCAATAAATCTTGCTCATTTGTCATTTCTAAATTAACCGAGGATAAATAAATATTTTATTTCTTTAATTGCACAATGAACAGTCTAAATGTCTCTATAAATATAGTGTTTTTTTTTTCAAACACCAATTAGCACTTTATAATAGGAGAACTTTGTGTGTTATAGCTAACTGGTTATTTATTTAACTCGTGCTTTGCCACGTATCAAATAGTTGTGTTTTTTTAACAACAAATTAAAAAATGAATATTAGGTTTCTATGTCTATTTATGTTTATATATCTATTTCGAGTGTAGTCTCTCGTGATTGGTTACAGCAACAAAGAATATTCAACTAGCTGGACACTTCGAAAAAGTGTACACTGATTCTTAATTTTCATTTGCAGGCTTGAATAGATGCAGGAAAAGCTGCAGGTTGAATTATCTCAAGCCAAGTATCAAGAGAGGACAGTATTCTGAGGACGAAGAAGACTTGATTATCAAGCTACACAGGTTGCTTGGCAATAGGCAAGTGAAAATGTGTAAATATATTATATATATATTACATGCATTGCAAACCTTGCTTGGAAGTATCAATACTCGATCTGAGATTGTTGAAGAAAAAGATGTAAAAAACAAGGGATGAAGAAGTGGTAGACTATTGCTAGTGATCTAATAAAAATCACCAATGGCAGCTAATAGCAAAACAATAAGAAATCCTCATAAGAGAGAGAGGGAGAGACGAGAAAGTTTGAAGGCTCGAATTGATCGAAGCCTTACTTTTATTTATGAAAGTTGATGAAATATTATTGGAAGGAGCCAACAAGAAAGTGGCTCTAAGAAATTAAACAGTTACAAAGCTCAAATCCAAGCCAAAAGGTCATGCTGTCTGTGCAGACCTTAATTTTCCAGCCCATCTGCAATATAGTTCCTTTCTCTATTGACATGCTGAAAACCACAGTCTAAATTACTAATCAAAATTGTAATCCTGCTAAACAAGCCTTGAAATCTCCATGGTCGGTCCTGACCAGAGCCTTCCATCTATTAAACAGCGTTGACCGAATCACTTTCAAGTAGATCGAAGCCATATAGCTTAGGGGAGAGTTCAAAATCACTTCACTTGGAAGCTAAAGTATTTTGGAATATAAAGAGGTATTTTTGTTTTTAATGATAAGAAAACCAATTGTAATAAAATGAAGTCAATTAGGTTATAAAGGGAAATTCTCTTGATTTAATTATAATTACCGCAATTAATTTCACATATGTTGCGCGATATATGTACATATATATAAAATACATTATGTTTTGTTACACAGGTGGTAATTGATTGCTGGTAGACTTCCAGGAAGAACAGAAAATGATGTAAAGAATTATTGGAACACAAACCTGCGTAAGAAGGTGGTTTCTCCCAAAAGATCATGAAATTTTGTCACCTAGTGTTTATCGAGAACTGATATCCAAACTCCAATCGAGGGGCGAAAACGTTATTTAACGATTTGGAATTGTTGGACTGGTAGCTAGCTGATGAATGCAAAACAGTTTCCATCTTTTGAACCATACACCTCAGAAGTAAAACCGCGTGTGGTTACAAATCATGCACGTCGCTGTAGTTAGAAACTACTAAATTGAGCTGAGAAAAGTACTTTATATATACGATATTTTAGAGTCAGTGATCAACATGCAAATGTTCTTCACGTGATTGTGTATCTTTATTAATGAAGTCTTGCTAGATCTAATGAGGTGGGCATAGACTACGTAAGAGGCACTATGGTAAGCTCATTCGGAGTAAGGAAAGGTGCATGGACCGAAGAGGAGGATATACTTCTAAGGAAGTGCGTCGAGAAATATGGCGAAGGAAGATGGTGTCAAATTCCTCTCAAAGCAGGTATCTAAATGTCTTCGTTCATGCTTGTAAATAGTGTTGGTTTCTAGGGACCGAAGAGGGCTATCCTCATCCTGTAGTCCAAGGTTTATATATAAGTATCTCCCTATCTTTTCGACAAACATTATGGTCTCTCTTTTCTACATATGGTGTTTGAGAACAGCTACGCAAGAGGCAAAGAATAATATTCAACTAGCTGAACGCTCGAAAAAGTATACACTGACTCTTAATTTTAATTTGCAGGTTTGAATAGATGCAGGAAAAGCTGTAGAATGAGGTGGTTGAACTATCTTAAGCCAAATGTCAAGAGAGGACAGTTTTCAGTGGGCGAAGTAGACTTGATTATCAGGCTACACAAGCTGCTTGGCAACAGGCAAGTGAAAATGTCTTAAGACTCTTAACCAATCTAGAATTTTTTTTTTTTTTTTTTTTGACAAGACAGAGTATTCACTAAAAGCACCTAGTAAGGAAAAGAACTAACAATGAGAAAAAAGAAATACGAAAGATAGAAAAGAAAGCTTGGGAACAATACAAAAGGATATAGAGATGATGATAAAGTCTTACTAAGAACCCCAGCCTTGCAAGCCATGCATGTAAGCATGAATACCCGATCTGAGATTGTTGAAGATAAAGAGGTAAAAACCAACGAATGAAGAAGAAGTGGTACTGTTTCTAGTGGTTTAAGAAAAATCACCAATGGCAGCTAATAGCAAAGCCAAAGAAGTCTCCGAAAGAGAGGGAGGGACTTCAACTGATTGAAGAGGATAATTTTCTATAAATAAAATGCTATCTCATATTTAGTGAGAAATTTAAGAGGAAAACTTGAACTGATGGAAGCCTTACTCCTTTTTTTTTTTTAATGAAAGCTGACGGCGACAAGAAAGTGGCTCTACGAAATTACAGAATTACAAAGCTCAAAGCCAAGCCGAAAGGGCATGCCGTCTGTGTAGACCTTGCTTTGTCAGTTCATCTTCTAAATAGTTCCTTTCCCTATTGGCATGCTGAGAAGTACAGATTAAATTAATAAGCATAATCTTAATACTATTTTTTTTGTTTGGAGAATTTTAATGCTATTAAACAAGCCTTGAAGTCTCCATAGTAGGTCCTGACGAGTGTCTTCCATCTATTTAACAACGTTGCCCGAATCACACTCTATCACCCATGCCTCTTCAGTTTTGTATTGAAAGGAAGAAGTAGATCGAAGCCTTAACTAACTCTACGGAAAATTTATTATTTTTTGTTACACAGGTGGTCATTGATTGCCGGTAGACTTCCAGGAAGAACAGCAAATGATGTCAAGAATTATTGGAACACAAACCTGCGTAAGAAGGTGGTTTCTGGCACCAGAGAAGCTCAAACAAAACCAGAACCAAAAGCAATAACAAAAGCCAACATAATAAAGCCTCGACCTCATAAATTCAAAAGTTTATGCTGGTTAGGAGGAAAAGGTATTCCATTTTTCAATGGTGGTTTTCAATATGGGTACGATCTCTGGAAGCCATTTTCTACATCAGCATTGTCCCCTTCCGATATTATTGAAGTTGAAAGTATGTGGTGGGAAAGCTTCTTAGATGACAAAGAAATTAATATATCGAACAACAAACGATGCCTAGGCTCTGGGTCAGAAGCTGACCGAGAGCCCATCAACAGTCTTTTTGTAGAGGACAACGCTCCAGAAGGGATATTAATTGCGGACGTGTTCTGTTGTGAACAAGGACAACATTGTTGGAGTGACCTCTCTTTTGATGCCGACCTCTGGAATTTAGTCAATACTTGAAATACTTTAGTTTGTATTGTTGTAATATTTCGTGCCAAAACTAATTAGGTTAAAATCTAAAAGGCTTGTCGTCCTTTCTTTAAAAAATTAAAAAATAAATAAAAACAAAACCATGTTTGTTTATAGTATGATTGATCATTTTCGTTCAGTTTGATTTTTATTAAAAAAAATAACTACACTGGTTTAAAAAAAAACTAAAACCGAATAGGAATCGATTCAAATCGACTGGTTTTGATTCGGTTCGGTTATTTTAGAACAAAAATCAGTTCAAACCAGTTTAGCTCGGTTTTTTTCCAGTTTGCCTCGGGTTTTTTTTTTCAATTTTTTTGGGTTCGGGTTCGGCTTGGTTTTTTTGGTTTCGATCTAATAAAACCGAACCTGTCGGTTTTTTAGAAATTCTAATCTGTTTTTTTCACGGTTCGATTTTTTCTGTTATTTTTTTCCAGTTTTCTTCATTTTTTAATTTTTTTGCTCACCCCTAGTTTCTAACTTCTTCGTTTTGGTGGCTTAGACATGTCGGGTCATAGGACCCGAGTCTAAGCTTCTTTTGGCACATTGTTTTTAGGTTAAATATAAATTTAAAGAAAAAAATATTTAACCTAATTGAGTTTATGATTAAGATCATGGCTTTGATGAATTAAACCATAATAATCGAACTATTTTTTTTTGTTATTGCTTTTTTTACTAATATATTTTTTTAAAAAAAAATTTAATTTATATTTCAACTAATATCTCTTATATGTGATTTTTATTATTATTATTTAACCACATTTTGGATAGAGATTTTTTTTATGGTGTTTAGTGTATTTAATTTTTCAAAAGATTATTCTGATTCATCTATAATTTTTTTTTATTTTTTTTAAACAAAAAAATTATTTTTTAAAATAAAATATAATTATTTTTTTATAATATTTCTGATGTGTACAGTCTTGCATAATATTTTTTTCACTTTTATTTCATTTAATCAATTTAATATGTGTTAATATTTTTAATATCATTTAATTGAATAAAAAATAATTTTAATAAATAAATTCAGTAAACACAACATATTAAATGTTACGTCTTGCAAAACTAAAAATCTTGATATATAAATGTCTTTTGATTTTCTCAGTTTTATTTTTTTATATTGTTAATACTTTTTTTTTCATTTAGTAACACGTATAGTTTTAGATTTATTTGATTACATGTATACATGAGCTTTTCAATTTATACTTATGATTTTTTATAAAAAAAAATGCATTGGAAAAACTTGTATGTACTTTATTTTTGCTAGAGAAAAAACATTTAGCCCACAACAGAGTGCGAATTATATGGCTAGTACAATATTATTATTATTATTATCCAAGTTTTGAAAAAAAATTAAAAAATTAAAAATAAATAAATAAATAACAACAAAAAATGAATAAAGAAATAATTTAAAAATTGGGTTAAGACAACACAAACTAAAAGTTTGAAGACTAATAAGGATGAAATTATAAATTTAGGAGTCTATTTGGTCAAAAATTAGAAGAATTGATAAGTTTGAAGACTTAATTAAACTTTGATTTAATTAATTAATGAAATCAGGAGTTTAATTGAAAAAATACTAAAGTTTGGGGCTAATTCGAGGCAAAATTGCAAGAAATTAAAGTTCATGGACCAAAATGGCGAGGGTACTTTAGGGAGTATAATTGATTTTTTCAAGGGTAATTTTGAAAACAATAAAAGTTGAAGAGTCAATTAAGGACTCAATTGAATAATCCAGAACGCAAGGATTGTTTTGTAAATGGCGCTAAACTTCAGGAGTTCAATTACAATTTTATCAAGGGGTATAATTAAAAAAAAAGAATTTGCTTGATTAAGGACCTAATTATTAAATGTCAGAAGTTCAGGAATCAAATTGGAAATGATCATTTCAGTTGAAAACGACGCCGTTTTCATCCCCTTCTTCATCACAGGAAATCCACCATCAATCATTGTCACGTCTGTGTCCAGTGGCGGAGCCATAATGAAGCAAGAGGGGGCAATTGCCCCTTATTTTTTTTTCAAACTATTTTTTTATATTAAAATATTAATATAATAGGGATTTTTCAAAATTTAAATCGTGCATTGCAAAAGCTGTATAAGCGATAACAATATTTTCAATGGTATCCATGTACTTTGTGCCCACTGCAATCGATGCATCACCTTTTACAATTGAAGATAGTATCTTTAAACATGGAATTGTCTCTTCTTAAAACAAAGAACACTCGATCCCAAATAAGACCTAGGATTGATATGGTTTATTTTTGCATGAAATAATCTTGGTTCCCCTTTATGAAATCAATATTGATTTTTAACTGCTTTGAATTCTTTTATTTGCTCCTCCATCAAAAGGTTTGGTATACAGTGGCTGTGCCATAATGGAGCAAGAGGGTGCAATTGCTCCTTAATGCTGTTTTTTTAAAATATTTTTTATATTAAAATATTAATATAATACCTTCACAGGGTTAATTATTTTTGTTAGCTACTAATTAATCTAAATTCTCTTTTTTTAACTATTGTCCATGTCTTTTTTTCCCTAAACTATTAATTAGTTAAGCAAATAACCTCTTATACTTTATGTTTTAGAAAGTTTCCTTTATCTTTTCTATTTATTTCATTATCTAATTTTAGTTTTATTTCTTTATAATTAGTTATTAAAAATGTTGGGGTTTATAATAATTTATGGGTTTGTTGAATATATGTGTATGGGTAATATTATATGCTAATGGATATGAATTGAAATGATTTTTGATGAATTGATAAGTATTTTTCAATGAATTTCATATAAAAAATAATGGTGATAAATTTACTAGTGATTAAAAATGAAGTACAGGACAACGCAAAAAATTAGGGATATAGTAGATAAATTAAAAAAAAAACATTTAATATTTATGTTTAATCCACTTGAATAAAACAACAAGTAAACAAAAACAACATCAATTTATGACAATCTTTTTAAGCTATGATTTTAGATGTTATGTATCATATGGCAGCATAAAATTGTTACCAAAAACTTTCATAGTCCTTAGAAGATTTAGAAATAAATGAATGAAAGTTTTTTGTATATATTGAGAAAGATATTTTTAATGAGATTAAAAATAAAATCATTATAAAACAATTTTAAAATATAAAATCTCGAAGAGAATAATTATAATTTAAGTTTTTTTTTTAAATATTCTTAAATTAATTTTACTTGAATTGAGTTAGTACATATATTTCAAATTAATTTCTTATTATAACATATATTTATATAGTATATAATATCAAATATTTATTAATAATTTTTCCTCTCATTTGAAAAATCATCGCTCCGCCACTCTCTGTGCCCCATGATTGTGCCACCTACAGTAATGGATGCCATCCCACCGGGAGGGGGAGAACGAAGGAGCAGACAAAAACAACAGACGGAGAACAGGGGGTTTTCTGGGGATAAAACAAGAACTCAAGGGAGAGACACACAGGAGGAACAGAGGAAAGGCACCGGGGACGGACGAAAACAGAGATAACAGAAGGAAAAAAACAGAAACGAAAAACCAGAGACGGGGGGAGAAGAACGAAAACACAGGACGCAAACCCATAGAGAACGAACAGAACTAAAAGACGCAGAGGGAACGAAGACGAAGGAGCAAAACACAGAACCAAAAAGAAACAGAAGGAACAGAGGAGAGGAGGTCAGCCATCACACCATCATCGGCCTCTTCACCAGCAGAGCAGGTAAGCTTCCTTTAGCTCCATTATTCACGTTCTCTTCCTTTAGCTTTGAATAATTCACGCATGCGAGCCTTTGCCCAGCCGGGTCACCAGCTTGGGCAAGTAATCGGATGGACTAATTGGGTCCAGCTCAGTATGGGCTGGGTCAGACCCAGCTTAAAATAAAAAGACGCAGTTTTTTATATAAATGGTTGTGATGGCAGTTTTTTATAAAAATATTTTTTTATTTTTTATTTAATTTAGAATTTTTTTTCATATTCATTATTATTTTACTTTTCTAGTTTTCCTATTTAAATGAATTTTTCTCCTACTTTATTTTCTGTTAAGTATTATTATTCTTTTCTATTTTTGTTTTTTTTTGTTTTTCTATTCAGTATTATTAAGATAGATTGTAATGGCTTTTTGGTGTGAAGACTATATTAATAAAATTTAAATATTTTAAGTGTTTTTTCATGATTGGTTTTGAAAATTTTAACTTATAAATAACCACATTATCCTTTATTTTTTACTATGTCGGGTAGGAATAAGAACGCTAACCTATGGCCTATAAGAAGTAGAGGGTTAAGCTGAATTGTTTTATAAGGAAATTGGTTTTCGAAACCGGCAATGTCGAGAAATATAATATTTTAATAGTTTTTTTTAATAAAAAAAACATTTATAACCATGATTTGGGGTCCTTTAGATGGTGCTTGCCCGTCTCGCCTCTTGGATGGATTTCATAATCCTTTCAATTGATTGTTAGTTGAGCACTAGCACTAGTAGACAATTTGCACGGTTTTCAAGCATATCGCTGTTGTTTGAAACTACAAAATTGTCGTGGTAATAACAGTACTATATATATATAGTTTGGAGTGAGTGTGTTGTAAATGTACTTCGCTTGTTTGTATATAGACTTGCTAGCTTTAATTAGGTGGGAAATAGACTACATAAGAGGCACTATGGTGAGTTCATCAGGAATAAGGAAAGGTGCATGGACCAGAGAGGAAGATATACTTCTAAGGGATTGCGTTGAGAAATATGGTGAAGGAAGATGGCATCAAGTTTCTTCCAAAGCAGGTATCTAAATGACTTCGTTCATGCTTGTAAATCAATAGATTTTCTCATGTTTATATGCCTATATCGAGTATAGTCTCTCGTGTTTGGTTACAGCGACAAAGAATATTCAACTAGCTGGACACTTCGAAAAAGTGTACACTGATTCTTAATTTTTATTTGCAGGCTTGAATAGATGCAGGAAAAGCTGCAGGTTGAGGTGGTTGAATTATCTCAAGCCAGGTATCAAGAGAGGACAGTATTCTGAGGACGAAGAAGACTTGATTATCAAGCTACACAGGTTGCTTGGCAATAGGCAAGTGAAATGTGTAAATATATTATATATTACATGCATTGCAAACCTTGCATGGAAGTATCAATACTCGATCTGAGATTGTTGAAGAAAAAGATGTAAAAAACAAGGGATGAAGAAGTGGTAGACTATTGCTAGTGATCTAAGAAAAATCACCAGCGGCAGCTAATAGCAAAACTAAAAGAAATCCTCATAAGAGAGAGAGGGAGAGACGAGAAAGTTTGAAGGCTCGAATTGATCGAAGCCTTACTTTTATCTATGAAAGTTGATGAAATATTATTGGAAGGAGCCAACAAGGAAGTGGCTCTAAGAAATTACACAGTTACAAAGCTCAAATCCAAGCCAAAAGGTCATGCTGTCTGTGCAGACCTTAATTTTCCAGCCCTTCTGCAATAGAGTTCCTTTCTCTATTGACATGCTGAAAACCACAGTCTAAATTACTAATCAAAATTGTAATCCTGCTAAACAAGCCTTGAAATCTCCATGGTCGGTCCTGACCAGAGCCTTCCATCTATTAAACAGCGTTGACCGAATCACTCTCAAGTAGATCGAAGCCATATAGCTTAGGGGAGAGTTCAAAATCACTTCACTTGGAAGCTAAAGTATTTTGGATTATAAAGAGGAATTTTTTTTAATGATAAGAAAACCAATTGTATCGAATTGAAGCCAATTAGATTATAAAGGGAAATTCTTGATTCAGTTATAATTACCTCAATTAATTTCACATATGTTGCGCGATATATGTACATATATATAAACTACATTATGTTTTGTTACACAGGTGGTCATTGATTGCCGGTAGACTTCCAGGAAGAACAGCAAATGATGTCAAGAATTATTGGAACACAAACCTGCGTAAGAAGGTGGTTTCTGGCACCAGAGAAGCTCAAACAAAACTAGAACCAAAAGCAATAACAAAAGCCAACATAATAAAGCCTCGACCTCATAAATTCAAAAGTTTATGCTGGTTAGGAGGAAAAGGTCTTCCATTTTTCAATGGTGGTTTTCAATATGGGTACGATCTTTGTAAGCCATGGTCTTCATCAGCATTGTGCCCTTCCGATATTATTGAAGTTGAAAGTATGTGGTGGGAAAGCTTGTTAGATGACAAAGAAATGAATGTATCGAGCAACACAGGATGTCTACGTTCGGGGTCAGAATCTGACCAAGAGCCCATCAAAAGTCTTTTTGCAGAGGACAGCGCTCCAGAAGGGATGAGAATTGGAGACGTGTTCTGTGAACAAGGACAGCATTGTTGGAGTGGCAATTCTTTTGATGCAGCAGACCTTTGGAATTTAGTCAATACTTGAAATACTTTAGTTTGTATTGTTGTAATATTTGGTGCCAACTAATGAAGTGCAAATCTAAAAGGGTGGGGGTGTTTACTGTTTAGCCGACAATATTCACACATTCACAAAAAAAAAAAAAAATCAAGGATATATTGTTTATTTTTTAATAATTCATTTTAGTCCTCAAAATTTTATATATTGATTTAATCCTAATTGAATACCAATTACATCTAAATTCTTAGTTAAAGATGAAATCAAAAGAAAGAAGACCGAAATAAAAAAGACATCAAACATAGAAGGCATGGCAGTAAATGCATGAAAAATACACTTAGATCTTTGATCTTTTGAAAAATACAATGTATACAATTTAGGTCTTCTTAAATTTTTCTAAAAATAAAATTTGGATACACAAGTTCATTTGCATTTTTTTTGTACCTAGTTAGAGAGAGGAGATGAAGAGTTGCCGAATTCCGGTGATGAGATAGAAATTCATTGTTCACTCTATTTTCGGCCACCAAAATGGTTTTTTGTTTCCATGGGTTCCATGAGATGAGAGCAGCCTCATAGTAGTTGTTTAGATCCTTGATGTTGCATGAAAAACCAAATTTGAGTCGAGAAACCCAAAATTAAATCGGTTTGATTTCGGGTTTTTGAACTATTTTTTAGGTATTTAGAGTTGATAATATGGTTTGAGAGTGTTATAAGGGTGTTGGTGAGGTGTTTTTAGGTTAAAATAGCTTGAAAATTAGGGTTTTTGGCCAAAAGACTAGCTGCATGATTTTCCAACTATCATTATGGTGATCAAATAACATGTCAATATTGACCTTGGTAGGCCGGGTTTTTTTTTCAAAAACGTTGACATCCTCCCTTTTAAAAAATAAAATAAGCTCAAACACGCTCTAGGGCTCTTCATTTTAATGGCCTAAACATGTAGGACAGAGGCCCGTGAGTCTGGGCTTTTTTTGGCCTTTTTTCTTTTACTTTGTATATAAATTTAAGGAGAAATACAATATTGAACCTAGCTGAGTTCATAGTCTAGATCACGGATTTGATGAATTAAACCACAACAATCGACCTATTTTTTTTATATTGCTTTTTTTACTAATATCTTATTTTGATATATATTTTTTAAAAATAATTTTTAAATTTATGTTTCAATTAATATCCCTCGTATGTATATCTATTTAATCAATTTATCTAAGCCTATTAAAACCTTCACATAGACATTATCTTCCTGTCATATTCTAAATAATACAAAGGAAGCCTTAATTGATTCTAAGTGGGCACAAGCCATACAAGAAAAGATGGAATCTTTATAGAAAAATAACACATGGAGGTTGATACATAAACTTGAAAGGAAAAAGATAGTGCCATACAAATAGGTGTTCTCAATTAAATATAAAGTTGATGGATTCATTAACCGATACAAGACAAGGTTGGTAGCAAAGAGATTTATATAAACATATAATCCCACGAGTTGCTAAACTAAATACTATTTGAGTTTTACTATCTCTTGTAATAAATTTAGATACTATTTCTTGTAATAAATTTAGATAGGTCATTACTCTAACTCGATGTTAGCGTGAGTTATTGAGTCACACTAAAATAGAAATACTAGTTGTATGGATCGAATCCTTTTGTTTAAGGGTCAATTGAATAGATCTTTAAAATCTCCCGTTGTATCTATATATTCTATAATTTGATTCAAATGAAACATAGAATTCTGATATGGAATTTTACTAAGTCTAACATGATGAGAAGCCATCTTGGCTACCATCAACTAGAAATGCTCCAAGTAGTCCTCCAACACAATTATACTTCATTTTCACCAGGTCTAAATGTTTAAATTTTAAATTCTTAGTAATTTACTAATGAGGCATTTATATGTCTAGAGTCATGGATAAATCACCATAATTACTATAAATGTTTGGCAAGCCATCTTGGTTTTGTAATCTAAGTGGTTATTGTTGGCTTGATCATTATGGTTAAGTAAAGGAAATTATCATGGTGACAAAAGGGTGTGTTAAGTGTTTAATTTTTTAAACATGTATATCAATCCCTGAAGAACACATCCAGCGAAACAAAAAGAATATCTAAACAAAAAAAAAATATCTAAACAAAAAGAATATCAATCCCATGTTCATTGTTCTTAGACACAAGTGTTGTGATTATGAGTTCGTGTTTTAGCCAATTTCCTTCCTATCTGGTTACAGGATGCTATGATTGAAGCTTTGATTGTCAATTCTATAAGGTTTGATGGTCGGCCACATTTCTAGTCTTCTTTTTAATCAAGATGTTTCTTTAACTAAAAGAAAGAAAAAAAAATTGTTAGGCTAATTGATTAATATGGTGTCAGTTATTTTTAAAAATAATTTTTAATTAAAAATATATTAAAATAATTTTTTTATTTTTAGCAATAACATATCAGACAATAAATTTTTTTTAAAAAACTTCAATTTAATTGTTTTTTTTTTAAATAACTTTGAAATGGAGGTTGAAGCACTCTCTTTCTAACTCCATTAGAGCCCATGTATATTATTCAGACCTGGTTTTGGCCCATTTGAGTCACTGTGTGGTAGCTGGCGAATTCATGGCTTGGCACGTGGTTCGATATCCAGCATCTAGCTTCGGGGGCTTTTATCAAAATAAAATTCTTCTTGAGCTCGGATTAATGACGTATTTTCAGACTTATTTTCTCGGATTAATAATTTGTCAATGTTCTTGAGCGACGTGAAAAAATTATTTCGGTTATAAATATCATCCAGATTTATCCGAAAAATATCTTTGTCGTTCATGACAAAGAGATTATTAGATATGTTTATATAATATATTTTTATTCACTTAAAAATGTACCGTACTAATTATAATTATTCTATCCAATAAGAGATATGAATGATGCACTTGAGGGTCTAGCTGCTGTGGTCAACCGTGTGACTTGTTCCGCCCCCGTCTCGGGTTTGACCCTCTATATGCACGTCTGTCATCCCCGCGATGCTTTACCTGCTCCTGGGCTTGCAGGATGTCCAGTGGGCTGTGGGGAATAGTCGTGGTGCGCGCAAGCTGGTCCGGACACCCCACGTAAATCAAAAAAAAAATATGAATGATTAAATGCCTAGGTTACTGTATCAACCTCCATGTTATTGAATTAACTTTTAAGTTCAATTTGTTTTTCATTTTTTAGGTGAAAAATAAGAAAATTAATTGAAAAAAATGCTTAATAAATTATAAAGTCTATTGAATTTATAGTATTTCACAATAATTATTAAACCTGATCTCAAGATTCAAGTCATAACTTAATTAGGTCAACTTAATCTACCTCAAATAACATTATTTTAGATATATAAAAAAAATTATTTTTTTAAATTAACTTATTTATATTTTACTTGAATTTAGCTGAATCTCAATCAAATTTGACTAAATTAACTAAATTTTTAATTAAATAATTAAATCACTTTAGTTTGATAAAATCAAAACAAAACTAATGTGGGTTAAATATTGTGTTAGCAAATCAAGTTAACGCACAAAGTTAAATTAGGTTTAATAATTATAATATTTTAATCAAATGAATAAATTATCCAATTTAACAATAAATCCAACCCAATCCAAAATTTCAAATTTATTAAATATAATAATAACAATCCATGGATACGGTTATTATTTGGACCTGAGCCTGCTCAAAACCAGGCCCATAAAATAACTCCTATAATTAATGCAAAACTATTTATATTATATATTATTTTGAAGCTCATGGAGCTCGAGACACCGCCATCACCAAGTAGTGTAAAGAGACCAAATATAGAGACGAAGAATCAGAGAAAGAAACGGAAAGGCACACAAAAATAAAATAAAAATAATAACCAAGTTTGATTATTCATCAGTTTCCAGAAACACGGCTTCTTTATTTGGAAAAGGATTCCAACAAGACCAAAATCAGAACTATAGCGACCAAGAATTACTATTTCAATCCCAAAAGAACAAGAACAAGAACAAGATAGGCAGTGCAAGAATCTCAGCACCACACGGTGGAAGGGGTGCTCTTCCTTCTGACGGTGGTTGCCCTTCTGATCTCCTTTTCTTGGCTGGCGGTGGCAGCTGAAGTTTGACAGTTTCTGCGTTTTCTTCTTTTTATTTATACTAGTTGTTGTATAGAGATTTTGCAGGTTTTCTTTAGGAATATTTGTATTTGATTAAAAGAAGATATATAATATAAAGATGGTGCTGACGATAAAGAAGGTTCCTACTGTGGTTTCAAATTATCAGGAGGAGAATTCTGAAAAAGGGTTTGAAGGGTGTGGCAGGAATTGCCTTCGGAAGTGTTGCTTACCTGGTATGTAGTTTTTTTTTTCCCAGATTTTTTGTTTGATTAATCTTGGTTGGAGATTATGTCTTTGTGTACGTAGAATAAAGAGACTTTTCAATTCTCATGACGTTGTTGTTGACATTGGTAATTTAGTGGGCATGTAAAGCCTTGTTTGCTTGTGGAGAAAAAATGGAGAACAGTGTTCATATGAGCGATTGATGATGGGTTGTTAGGCAGGGTGTGGATGAGTTTTCATTATGAAAATCTTGGCTTCTTTTATTTTCCCTGATTTTGATAGGAGGCAAGAGTTGAACTTTATGTGCAAAAACCTTCATACAGGAACTATGTCCTGTTCCAAATAGTGGAAAAGTCTAGGAGGAAAAGAGAAGATGATTCTAGCAAAGTGTTGTGATTAAAAGTGTAATTAAAAAAAGGAAAGCAGCAAACTTGTTTGCTAATTCCTATAGAATTTAGAAACTATGAATGGCTTTGACAGGGAATGTGTAGAAAAAAGGGACAGAATATTATTGATATGCTCTTGTTTTTCTCCACAAATTCTTCTAATGCTGATTTTTTTTTTTTCAGTGTCTAAGCTGCCTCTGTATGCATTCAAGGAAGACAATTCGAATTTGATTGGAAATAGTGTTGAGAAATCATCAGAAGAGCAGCCTCATATGTGTTTCCTGCACAACCTGTTGCTGGGACAATGGGAGGATCGAATGAACCGTGGCCTTTTCCGCTATGATGTGACTGCTTGTGATACAAAGATCATTCCTGGTAGATATGGTTTCATTGCGCAACTGAACAAGGGCCGCCATCTGAAGAAGAGACCCACTGAGTTCAGGGTTGATAAGGTGCTTCAGGATTTTGATGAGACTAAGTTCAATTTCACCAAAGTAGGACAAGAAGAAGTGCTTTTCAGGTTTGAAAAAAGCATTGACCACAACAGACATTTTTTTCCTAGTGCGCCGCCTATAACAGCTGATTCCAACAGCTCAAGTGTTGTTGCTATCAATGTAAGCAAATTGATCTTATTATTCTGATTCTCTTTTTCTCTTTTACTGTTTTCCACTTTTCATATTTCATAGGAATTTATGTTTTGCTCGTCTCATTTATTTGTGAAATGCTGATGATCAGGTGAGTCCAATTGAGTATGGACATGTTCTCTTGATACCCCAAGTTCTCAATTGCTTGCCTCAGAGGATTGATCATGGCAGCTTCTTACTTGCTCTTCATATGGCTAAAGAAGCAGCAGATCCTTTCTTTAGAGTGGGTTACAACAGTTTGGGTGCTTTCGCCACAATTAATCACCTACACTTTCAAGTAACTTTCTATATCCAATTGCTAACGTTTTTCTATTTATGCGCTATTAATTTATGGTTTAGGGATCATTCGGATTTTAATTACGAATAAATTTTCTAATTCTTGCAGGCTTATTACTTAGCAGCACCCTTCCCTGTTGAGAAAGCTCCAACTAGAAGAATAATGACAATGAAGAGTCCGCAAGATGAAGGAGTAATCGTTTCGCAGCTCCTGAATTATCCAGTGCGAGGTCTTGTCTTTGAGGGTGGAAATACAGTTCAGGATCTATCTGATTCAGTAGCTAGTTCTTGCATTTTCCTCCAGAACAACAATATCCCTTTCAATGTGCTCATTGCTGATTGTGGAAGAAGAATTTTTCTCTTTCCACAGGTAAATATTCCTCTTTCTATAACCCACATGAATTAAAGTTTATTGTTGAAGTCCTTTAGGTACATGATTTTATGAAGTGGAGACAAGATTTGTAAGCTATTTGTAATTAGAACGGAATAAAGAGACAAATAATTTGTACGTCCATACTTTAGGCTTTGTTGCTGTCAGGAAAGTTTGTGTTAACTAGAAATCTGAAACAACTATGACATTGACCTTGAATATAATATGTTTCTTGGAATGGTCAGAACTTGAATTTCCCAAGCAATTGTTGGCCAAGACATTCTGGCAATTAACCTGCAAAAATCGATTAATTTTAGAGTTTGATTTTCTGCCTATTGTCTGGGTCATGCAACCTGAGGTTTTCTTCCACAAAATGATGCATTTAGATATAGGACATAGCTTGGAACACTTTAAATCCTGGGGGGTGATTTGGATTTTACCTTTGCTTTATGCAACCTTAACCTCCCAGGAAGACGTACATTTTTCAAGTGGAAACTGCAGTTTTTATTGCTACCCTTTCATAGTGTCTCGTGAGCTCCCCACCTCCCTTTTTTTACTGAAAGATATCTGAAGTGCTGTTTCCTCCATCCTGATGAACTTTCAGTGCTATGCCGAGAAACAAGCACGCGGAGAAGCAAGCCAGGAGCTGCTGGACACTCAAGTTAATCCAGCCGTTTGGGAGATCAGCGGACATATAGTGCTGAAGAGACAGGAGGATTTTGACGATGCCTCAGAAACATATGCATGGAGACTTCTTGCTGAGGTTTCTCTATCAAACAAGAGATTCCATGAAGTAAAGGCTTATATATTGGAATCAGCAGGCTTTCAGACAGATATAGAGGAAAATAACAGAGATCTTGAGCGAGAACCCATCTATGAGCAACCTTCCCCTGAGGCTGTAACACATTTACCTCAAGATTGCATGGTCTTTTATTGAAAGGCTATGTATGGTTATTTACAAAACTATCATTTTGTAATAGTTCTCATACCCTATTTTAGCTGTCATTTATACCAGAACAACAGGTTCTTTCCATTCCCATACGCTTCGTTCTGGTTTCAATCCATTTAATTGATTACTTGGTTTAGGCTTTCAATTGAAGTTCTTGCGTTCCATTCATTGCTGAGTCTATCACATTATTGTTGTAGAGGTGCAATGTGGCAGATCATTTTTACCTGGACAATCTGAGGAAGAGAATAGTTTCAGAAACCAATAACCATTTTTTTCAAGTAGCTTGAATAAAATTCTCCAGCTCACCAATGATCTGCCAACATAGACCACCGTGGAAATTTTGAATAGCTGATCCAAAGACCCCAGTAAATTCCCAGTAACGCAAAGAGGTTTCCAGCAAAGGTCACCATCTGTTTTACAGTAGTCTTACCACCAAGCCTGTAAGAAAGGCACACTTTCTCCAATTGATTAGAGGTTCAACTTGCTAAATAGAGAGGAAATGTAATTACAGAAACTGATTGAACACTAGTTCAATCATTCAATCCAACAAATAAATGAATAGATTAGGTTAATGATGTAAGCTTTTGCGCAATCTATTAACACTTGAATACGAAAGGATCATATAGTGGAGGACAACATTAGCTTAGCTTCAGGTTTTAAAAGACGGTAGTTTATGATGCTCTGTTAAGATGGCGACCTCTGGTTGCTCAAAATAGCATTGCTACTGGTATAAGCTTCTAACAATTCCAGCTGTTGCCTATCCTAATCCTATCTTTGACCACCATTAGTGCTGGTGTAAGCTTCTAGGACTTCCAGGGGTTGCCTATCCTAATTGTTGACCTCCATTAGTAGTGGTGTGATCACACCCACATGGGATAGAGATTTCTTGGAGGGCTTGTCGAGATAAGAATCCTTAAAATAAAGCTCAATCAGTCTCTCAATTATACTTGTACAGAAGTTTGCTGAAGGAACAAGTTATGGCTTTGATTCCCACCACCTACACCTCAATCCGAATAATAAAAAAGAGAAAAAAAATCATTTCTGGCACGTAGTTCGTATACATGCCTCGTCAACCAATGAACGAAAAGGAAAATTGATAAAAGGACGTCCATCTATAAATCAACTATTAATTACTAGTTGACTCAGGGGCGGTGTACGGTGTTGCGGGTGTAACATGTGTTTCATAATTTTTAAAATATTTTTTTATTTAAAATTATTTTTTTAATATTTTCAAATCATTTTCACATGTCTAAAATATTTTTTAAAATATAAAAAAATATATTATTTAAAGATATTTTTAAAAAAAAATATTTGAGAAAGCAATCATTATTATATTTTTAAATATATACGATAAATAAAATTTATACATAGTCAAATATTTATTATCTACCTAAATTCAATATAAAAAAGATTTTTTAAAAAATAGAATTCTACTGAAAGCACTACAAAAACCCTATTTATTGTCTTAAAAAACCCAATTAGATATAAATTTAATTCCATACACTCTGAATCCCAAATATAATCCATAGAATTTGACTTCATCAACCATCAAAACTACTACCAATATACAACTAGAAGCATCGGAGTAAAAACGCGTGACTTGAAAAAGATGGAGCAACTAATTAAAGAACCCAAACCAATGCCGTGTTGAGCTCAGCATTGGAAAGGCAATCGGCAGCAACCACATATATATATATATATAAAGCACATAATTTTCGTGCCCCCACATGATTCTTGTTGATATAATTTCTCCCAATTTCCACCAATCCCATCACAAGTTTCATGAAGAAACTACCTTCACCTTAGGATAATCACGAATTCAAAATCAAAACCACAATTTATGAAAGATTAATCAACAAATAATACCATAATTTCTTGGTAAATCTTATCTAATAAGAGAATTGATTCCAATAATTCCATGAGACTCCAAATTTATCGAACCATGGTAAATCTCATCTACTTGATGAGATATTTTTAATTAAATTATAAGGAAAAGGATATAATTATAATTAATTCAAAGAAAAAGGCAAAAAGAAAGTCACGGATCACGCAAGCACAAAAAATATATTGAGAATACAGAGAACAACAAACAAGGTTCTTAATTATCTCGAATCATGTGTTATCATAATTCATTAAGAACAAAATAGCTAGAGATTTATCAACAATAATCCAAATTAAAAACTACTAAATTCCACCACTGTTTTTGCAGATTAAAGTTGCCTCAAACCCGCAAAAACATCAATGGAAAACTAAAACAAAGGAAAATTAAACCCACAAACTGCTAATTATATATAATTACACCATTAATTGTCTAAATTAGAAACCTAATCCTACAACGTTAAACCAAACCTAAGAAATAAAATGAAAAACATTGTAGTAGTAATTAATTAATTAATCAATCTACGCTAACCCCCTAGTCATCATCTTCTTAAACTCCTCAAAATTAACATGACCATCACCATCTTGATCAACTTCACGTATCATCTTACGACAATCACTCAAGCTACACTTCAACCCCAACATCTTCATTACCGAGTGCAACTCATCAACTGAAATCAGCCCGTTCTTGTTTTTATCATACAAATCAAACGCATCCCTCAATTCTTTACTATCATTGCCACCGCCATCGTCAAGTCCACCATTCTGGATGAAGTCGACAAACTCATCAAGATCAATATAGCCATCACCATCTTTGTCGAATTCTTGCATTATGGACTGGACTTCCGCTGGTGATATCTTGGTGCCCAGTTCTTTAAGGTTGTCTACAACCTCACTACAAGAAATCTTGCCATCTCCATTTTTGTCGAACTTGTTGAATATTTTCCTTATGTCGTCCATGGAACCGAAGGTTGTTGGGTTTTTTGATTTTGCCATTGTAGAATGAAAAGAAAAGACAGACTTTTGGTTTTGCTGCTGGAGGAGGAAATTAAAGAGTAGACTAGAAGGGTTTTTTTCCTTCTTTCTGAGCGTATTTGTGGAGATCAAGAAGCGTTTTTATATAGGGTTATATATGTGGTGTTGGTTTAAACGCGGCTTCCACGCGTTTTTGTTTTTTATTTTCCTTTCTTCTTCTTTTTTTTTGGCAAGTGACCAAATATTTACTTTTTGGAGAGTGGTTTAGGCGTGGGTGGATATGGAAGGAGAGTGGTTAGGGTGTTTGACCTTTTGAAGGAGAGTTAATTCAATTTTCTAAAGTATTATTATGGTGAATTAAGTCATCATCTAGACAAATATGTTCATCAATTTTATATTGGGACAACCTTTAGCATCTTACATTGCATGATTTACCAATAGAGTTAAGAAAAGGAAAAAAACAATTTCAGTTTTTCATCACTCTAATCCCTTTAAAAGAATCTCGCCCTCTCCTTTATAACCAAGAATTAAAAAAAAAATGAGGAATGTAACTCAATTGATCAAGCTTTAAGTTTGCTTCCTCATCAGTTTGAATCTCACAAACCCAAGATCACTGAAGATTTATATAGTTGTTAACTTTATGATCCGTGGGATTAATTGAGGTACACGTAAGTTGGCCGGAACACCTACGTTAATTAAAAAAAATAAAGAAAGAAATACGGGAAAAAAAAAGAAAAGATAATTAAAAATCTCATTAAACTATTGGTTAAAATATAAGCAGTCTATGAACAAAACAAAAGGATGCAATTGATATCTAAACAAGTCTGGGTTTAAAATGAAAGTATTAAAAAAAATCGAGTAGAGTTGATAGAAGGTCTCGATTTCAATTCCAAATCTTTTCATGTGCTACTTGCACTGGGTTTTTTTGTTCAATGACTAATATAGTCAAGCACGAGGATGGCACGTGTTTATTAAGAAAAAGATAAATATAATCCAAGTAGTGGTCTCAATTTCAATCCTCAATTTGTTAATTAAGGGACTAATTACATGTACTAATACTTTTATTCAATGACTATTTATGCTTTGACTAGAGGGAGATCGATAATTAATATTTTAGATAATAATTTCATGATCAATTTAGAGATTATCTATGGGTATGGGTAATTTGTTAGCCAAATTGGTTGATTTGTTATTGAAGAGCCTATCTTTTAGATATTTTGTTTTATAATGGATCTTTGAGATGATTATAATTAATAATGATGAATACTCCATAGAAGGAAACTTCTTCGTGTTTGCTAATGATAGGGACTCACGCGTGATGTAAATTAATGGGAGTATATATATGATTATAGAAACCCTAATCAAGTTTTTAATTAATTCGATTGGAAGAATAGCAATAATTAAAAGGATGCAAAGGTAATTAAAATTTGGGATCAGAATTTATCAAATGCCTTTAAAATCATTTAAGAAATCAGAATTTATCAAATGCCTTTAAAATCATTTAAGAAAAGGATCTAGTCTAGAAATATCCTTTAATTAAAATAAATCACTTTAATCCTTGTTAGGCATGTGATAATAATTTTGGGCAAGAACCAAATTTCTTATAATTTCACTCCTCTAGATTTATTAGAAAAATTGTATAAAGATTAACAGATGATTAATTATATATGTGCCATGGATGCTAAAATCTGTAATTAGTCTGTAGTAATTAATGATGTAACAGAAGTTGGCGTCATGATATATATATATATACCTTACTTCAAAGATTAAAAAGAAAAATATGCATTTAGCCTCTTTGAAGGAAGCGCGTAGTTGCTAAAGCATACCATTCACTTGAAAGGAACATGTATGTTAACATATAATTCTTTCTCGTGGCATGGTTTCATTGGAGAAGTTGAGATTAAATCCTTCTCTCCTATTAGGTAAGGAAAAAAAATAGACTATACACAAGAAAATTAAGAAATTTATTATAATTATTTTTTTCCCATTTTAGTCTGATGGAGATTTGAATTTTCAAAATTAAGAAGCGAATGCATCTTTAATCATCAATTCACTTTTTTAAGATAGCATTCAATTATTGTTTTGCAATAAAAAAACAGTATTACTTACAAATTCATTCTAAAATTATTTCAAAAACTACTATTTTGTTTTTATCTGATCAATCAAATATAACAATATATTATAAAACATTGTATCTAGAGATAATAAGAACAAAAACCTTAACCTTGAATGGTATAATTTAATTGGTCAGATCCTAGATTTGTTCTCTAGAGATCACCAGTTCGAGTCTCACAAATCTTAGGGCCACTAAAGACTTACATGACTATTAACTTCAGAACTCGTGAAATTAGTCGAGATGCACACAAACTAGCCCGGACATCCATATTAATTAAAATAAAATAAAAGCTCTCGGTAAAACATTTGGAGCTGCTTTTACACCATGAAGTCTTTTTTTGCAGTCAGAAGGCAAATGTCCACGGACAGATATATGATTTATTCTGTTAAGTCGTCCTCATCTCTTGGGTTAAATTCCGTTGTCCAAATTCTTTCCTTTCGATCCCCAAAGGATGTATTTCTTATAATTGGCCAAGATTGGATTTTTTTATCATAATTTAATTTCTTGAAATAATAATAGTAAATGGCTAGAGATCGAGTTAGTATATCGTAATCAAATTTGGCAACTAGCCTTTATTTAACCATTTATGACTACGAATTAATAATACATACTAAAAAAAACTATATATTAACAACGACGTCTTAGAAAGGGGATAAAAGACTTCCCACAAATTGAGAGTTTGCTAGTATAATAATGAAGGAATACTTGCTCAACGCATGCGTGCTCCTATTTGCTTATGTGACTTTAGAAGCGTGTAATCGAAATCTTGAAGCAAAGCAGAAACGGCTGAAAAGGACATCTTAGGTGGAAACAAAGTGTGGAGGACATCATTGAAGTCTTTTGTTCTTTTTTTCCTTTTTTTTTTTTGGTTGCCAATATGCTGAGGAGTTTTGGTAGTTATGACAGTTTGAATCGAGTATTCAAAACCAGGCAAAAAGATGGATTCTTGCATTCTAGAAAAAGAAAAGTCTGGTCTAAAGTACATATACCCATGTGGATGCTTTGCTTAACAAATCCAATGGAATGTTATTATTCGTTGTTTCATAATATTTTATGTTTTTGTGAGATAGACGGTCAGAACAATTCATTTGAGTTCAAATATTCTAGATATAACTTGAAATAAAATATAATTTACACGTTGAAACAAAGAAAAATGAGTTGAGTTTATGGGCATTAATTAATTAATACAAATTCGTGATTTTTGTTCACTCAAGGATTGCATGTCAAAAACTTTGATTTTTAAATAGTATCATGTGATATAAATCTAAACAGAAATAAACTAGCTTTAATCTTGATGAATTATAACAAATTTTAAAAGATGTGAGAGATTCATTGTGTAAAATTTCACTTTACATCCTCTCACAAAACATTATGAATTCACTATTAATAATATCTTTTAGGGCGTGACATACATGTTTATAAAATTAAACACTTAACACACCCATTTGTCACCATGATATTTTCCTTTACTTAATCATTATGATCAAGCCAACAATAACCACTTAGATTACAAAACTAAGATTGCTTGACAAACAAGTATAGTAATTTATGATGACTTAATACCATGTAGAATACAAATGAAAATGATTTAATTAAATCATTCTTGAAAGTTTTTTAAAAAAGTTAACTTTGGTCCTTCTTCTTTCCCAATAATACATTCCAGTCCTTGTAGATTTTTGAAATTCACTTTTGGTATGAAATTTTATCTTTTTATTTATCATTCTTTATGTTAGAGAAAGGAGAGAGGAGTCGCATGATTTCAATAAAAAAAAAAGATCATGATTAACACAGATTTCAATCACAAAAAAAATTGAACTTAAGTCAATAGGTTTTATTTAACAAGAGAAGTTTTATAGTGGTTATTTTGTGTTTTATATTGCTAGAGAAAAAATAGATATAGGTTGAGAAAAAAAATTTACCTAGTTTGATTCAATGTTTTTTTGGCTGATAGATAGATGGGTTTTTTTTTATGTTATAGAGGTGTTTATTAGGTTTTTTTATAGTGAAAATGGGTTGAAAACAATTTTTTAGGGGAAAAAACTTTATGTTCGAATTCTTAGTTAGCAGACGACATATCGTTTACCTTAATTTTTTTTTTTAAAAAAAAAGGAGGATGACTTGCAATTTTTTCAAAACAAATTAACTGGCCCAAACACGCGTGCTTGGGCTAATATGCCCTCGCTCTTAAGCCTGTTTTTTTAAAGGTCCACGTGCATTGGGCTTGTTCTTTTTATTTTTTCCCTTAGTTTTCCCCTTTTGTATTATTATTTTCACTTTTTTTTAAAAAAATGTTATTATATATTTCAAAAAAAAAACAATCTTATTATAAACTCAATAAAGTTCATAACTCGAGTCGCATGTTTAGTAGCTTAAGATGTAAATATTATGTCGATCTAATATGTCATCGTTTCCATCTTTGTATTTTAAAAGGTGTCATTTTTATTTTAAAGCATCTGGTTTATTTTAAATTGGTGCTTGTGATATGTTTAGTGTTTTCTATATATTAGTAATTTATTTATATTTGTTTCTTACAAGATTATCATGTTTTCATAACTTAAATCACAACAAAGCACAGACATATGATCCTTGTTGTGTTTTATTATGTATAAGCATCGATCTTTTGATTTATGGTTATATATTTTTCTCGATGTTAAAAAATATATTAATAATACCTATACATTTGTTATTTTGTGTTAGAAAAAAATTATTTGATCTGGGTTGAATTTTTTTTTTTTTTTGTATTTATTGTTATAAATAGTTCTGAATTTATTTAATTAAATATATGTATATAGTTTTTATATATGCTTAGGATTTTTTTTTGTAAAAAAAAATATGTTGGAAAAACCTTCATTATTCATTTTTTTTATTAAAAAAATTTTTTCAACTCGCAGAGAATTACGGGTAAAATAGCTACTAGTGTAAACTAATAAAAGATTATCCTAACCTAGGTAGCTTGGGGGGGGGGGGGCTTACTGGTCTTTCTTAGAAAGTTGTGAAATAGTGGACAGAACATTGGATCTAATTGGACCTTATTTATTTATTATTATTATTATTATGAACTAGAAGATTAGATATTCTGTTATTTTGATATCCGACAAGAGGGCCGACATTGTACCAGTTTTCTGACATATAAATACGCGTCCAAGAACATTTACCAGCTCAACTGGGACACTTCCTGAAGGATCCTGAATAGCCTTCAATGTATACCGACTAGGATATTTTTTATTTTATTTTTGTGCTTCAGTTTTTGTTTTGTGCATACGATTCATTAAAAAATTAGTTTTTATAATTAAATTTTATATATAATTAAGTTATGATAACTTTAACCTTAATTACAACCACTAAAACAAACACAATTCAAAAGATAAAAAGTTTGGTGTATTTAAATTATGTGATGGCAAACAGCTTAATTTTTTTTTAAGAAAAATATTTTTAAAATTTTAATTTTTTTGTATTTTCAAGTTATTTTAATATGTTTATATCAAAAATAAATTTTAAAAAATAAAAAATAGATTTCAATATATGTTTAATTAAAAAATACTTTAAAAATATCTACTATTAAAAAAAAAATTGTGTTTTGTATTGTGGCAGTTTTTGTGGTTGTGGTTTGAAAAAAATTGTTTTATAAAAGTATAGTTGAAGTTGGTTTGGAAAAATATATATTTGGTTAAAATTGTAGTTGAAATCGAGGTTGAATAAAAAGTAGTTTAATGTGTTTGGTTAAGAATGTTTTTCATGGCTTTCTTAGCATGCAACAATATCATGTAAAATATTATCAGGAATAAAATTGAAATTGCGATCAAATTCTGCAAATGCTACGTTATCATAGAATCTTCTTCTAATATAATTATGTAGTGTCATTGAATAATGTTAAACACTAGTTTTTCAAATAAAACACAATGCCTGAGAAATTTTGTTGGATTTTTTTATTTTACTGGGTCGGACCCAGTCCAATGCATTTAGTTTGGGGCCGAAACCTGTCTAGGTCATGAACAGTAGAGACGCATCCGAGTCATGAATAGCAGAGATGCTCTCCACTGTTCACGTAAACAGTAGAGAGTGAATTACTCTCCACATCTCACTGTTCACGTGAATAGTAGAGTAGCTGAATTAGTTCACGTGAACAGTGGAGCAGAAGCATGGTTTTTTAAGCGTGCAATAAAATCAGGTAAAATATCATCAGAAACAAAATTGAAATTGCGATTAAATTCCACAAATATTACGTCATCATGCGATGTTCTTCTAATTTATGTAGTGTTATTAAATAATATTAAACACTAGTTTTTCTAGTAAAAAATAATTTTTTTTTAATATTAGTTATAATCATGGCACTGTTCATGAACAGTGCCAACTGAAATTCACCTGGCACTGTTCACGTGAACAATGTCCAAGTGAATTATCCAGGTTGGCAGACGTAGCAGCAACTCTCAGCTGCTTTATAGGAACCAGCGTTTCAAAAAAAAAAATACATGGATCCCACATAAACAATCAATTACATTTTAATATTACAAAACATGATATTTACATAATAAGTTTTAAAAGCAGAAACCACCGTTTAAACAAACACCTTCTTATGTGAGTCTCACCAAAAACAAAACTTAAATTCTAACTTAATCAAACTTTAATATTGATGGTTGATTGTCAACCTCAGCCGCAACCTCAATACTAATTGGTACGTGTGTTTGTTGCAGTTTTAAATGTAGTGACAAGCACACGAGTGAACGAACCTTAACGAGTGAGTAAATTCCAAATGGGTCGAGGGACAGTTCAGCATGATATCTGGAGAAGGGGGAGATAATGGAGTAAGATACTGTTAAACGTGAGTGATTGTGTCTGCTGTTGAGTGTTATGGGACGAATTCTGTAGGGCTTGGACTTGTAATTAGTTCAACTAATGCTGCCAGTCAATTATACTTTACTTCTATACTTCCAAAAAAAAAAAAAAACCCTAGGGAGTCATTATCGAGCTTCATTGCACTCCTTAATTTCTTCTTTTTCTTTTTCTTTTTTTCAATTCGACTTGCCAATTTTTTTTTATGGTTTTAATTAATGACAAAATAATAGTAATTTGTTAACTTCATTCCATGTTATAACACCGTCAATTGAGTTCACAATTATAACTATAGTAACGGCCTGGCTCCTTGTAGAAAATTTCAAGCTTGACTAAACAAAGTTAAATTTTATACTGTTTTTTATATTAGTTTAGTTAAACATGAATAACTTGACAGGTTAATTCATAATTTAATAGACCTAATCAAATCTGATTAAATTAAAATTTTAAAATAATTAAAATAATTTTGCTTTGAATATAATAGATTTGAGTTTTCTAGTGTCCCGCAAGTTAACTAATGACTCTAGACAAGGATGACAAGTATGATAATTTTCACATTTTTTATAGTTTTAATGTATTGTTTATATGATTTTTATATACTAAAAATATTATTACTGTACATATTTAATGAATATATTTAACAAAAACTATGCATTATTAAATTTTATTGAGAATTTCAATGAATTTATAATAAGAATAGTTGCTATTAACATCCACAAAGCTTGCAGTCCATAATGGCGCCATTTAAAAATATAATTATTCATGAGGGTTGGGAGAAATTTTATTACACTCAAATTATAACTATTAAAAACTTATAGCATATAGTATATGAAAGAGATAGCTATAGAAAGAGATAATTAAAAATAATAATTATTTAATAGGAAAAGGAATTTTTATCACTTTTTTATAGGATCAGATATAATTTTTTTATATTGTAAATATCCAATAATTAAGTAGCATAAAATAAAATTTTCGGAGAATTCATAGGGTTTAGAAATAGACGGAAGGAATCAGGAATGAGTTGGGTCGACAAGGAAAGGGAACTGGGCTTTATAACTTTATGCTTTTTCTGGGATCAGCCCTATTTATCTGGGCTTGATCACTATTTATCTGGGCTTGATCCCTATTTTATATTTGTCGTGGGCTATATCTACCGGCCTATGGCTAAGATTAAAATGCATAAGTTGTCTTTAATCTTATGCTGTTGATCTGAGTCAATTAACATGTTGCTGGTATAACTATTTTTATAGTAGTTTTTACACTTGGTTGATTCGAGGCTCGGGTTCTGGATTTTAATTGAATTAATTTTTATTTTAAAAAAATTAAAATGATATCGTTTTAGTAAAAAATCAATCAACGGGTTTTGCCGGGTAAACCGGGTTACTAGGTCATGACTTTTCCTATTTTTTTTTAACCCGACCCGGTTTCAGTCCCGGATCGACCTATTGGCCAGGCTGAATTTCAAAACTATAATTTTTATTAAAACAATAATATTTCAATTTTTTTTTATGTTCATCTAATCAAAGTCTTTTTTTTGGTATAAACCACGCGGTGTCCTGGATACTGGTCCAGACTAATCCACGCTTGCACCGGGTCGGCCCACAGAGGGGTAAAGTGCTCCCCAAGAGAGGTTCTTCATACACAAGAAAGGATCGAACCCCTGACCTTGCTTAAAAGATGAGAGTACCGAACCACTCATACCGTGCCCTATTGAGTCATCCAATCAAAGTCTAAATTAGATTTAAGTTTGATTAAGTCCGCTAAATTATTAAAAATCTATTTAAATTAATATTTTATCTTATTTTAACTAAAAACTCTAAGCAATAATTTATTAAAACAATAATTTATGCATTCCAAACTCGAGAGACGAGGGAATAGCCATCTACAGACTACCTAAGCAAAGCAAGAGTAAAAAGAGTTGTCTTGTCCATAATCCACAAGCTGACAAACAACAAACTACTTCACTCTCTTGCATCCTCCGCTCAAATCTCCATTGTTTTTATCCAACAACACTCCCTCCACCCCTCAAAACACTCCATATCTCTCTCTAACAACTAAGTCCAAAACCCAATTGGCTTATCGGATCATAAAAACTAAGCAACCACAATTTGTTTTCAAGTTTTGATTTTGAAGTGCATGGCTGCTCTTCACTCTACTGCTTTTCGTTTAGGTAGTGTGGCTTTGTCTTCTCGTCAAGAACTTAGTTTTAGACGAGGGAATGTTAAAGCCTCAGCTTTTTCTTGCTCTTCTTCGGTTTCCATTCCTCGATTGAGCTTCCAAAGTAAGCATTTTTTGTTTCTTGGAATCATAAAGTACTTCACTTTATCTTGAGTTTTGATGCATGTCAAAGTGTTTTTTCCTTGATGGGTTCTTCATAGTCAGTTTAAATTGCACCGATTCTTGTTGGAAACGACTGGCCATGTCTTTTAAATTGAAGTTTCGATGATCAAGTTTTGGATTCTGCCAGTTTTAGTCTCATAATAGCGTGGTAGATGTCAAGTTGAATCTCAGGTTGTGTTTTTGTTTTTAACTTTTTTTGTTAAATGATAAATTTAGAAGAGTCAGAGAATATTTTTGAGCTTTAAGGCCTATAAAGCTCCAATCTTGTAGATGTCATATCATCAAGAGGCTTCAAATTCTTTAATAGTCTGCTATCTTGAGAAATATATTCTGCTGGAGAGAAGAAATTTTTTTTGCCTTTATAGTTCAAATTCCCTTGGGCATCAGCTTCTTTAACCAAATGCATTACGTTTCTGTTTTTGCTATCTATTTAGATATATGAACTTCTTTTCTCTTCTTTTTTTCAACTTTTCATCAACTTGTTATGTGACTCTTGACCCTTTAATTTGCTTCCTTTCTTATGCATACTAGGTAAAGCACTAGGAGGAGATGGGTTTCCAGAAACGAAAGATTCCTCTCTTGTGGTTTGCTTTGGTGAAATGCTAATTGACTTTGTCCCGACCATTAGTGGACTTTCATTGGCTGATGCGCCAGCATTTAAAAAGGCTCCAGGAGGTGCACCTGCTAATGTTGCTGTCGGTATTGCTCGTCTTGGTGGCTCATCAGCATTTATTGGGAAGGTACCATTATGATAATATCAATCCATTTTTGTGGAAATGAGTAGAAAATAAGGAAGCAAGGATAAATTCATTTTCAAATAGCCCATTTGTTAAGGAGTGGATTAAAACTTCTGCCTGACTGGTTTTTTGATTCTATAGGGTTGGGTAATCTAGGATTGTGGTATTAAATTAAGATCCTATTATAGTGTCATCTATGTTTCCTTTCTCCATCTTAATTGCTACAAGACACAGAACAACCTTCTTGTTTCACAGAGATTTTGCTTGCTGATTCCAGGAGTTTTCTGAGTTTGTATGGCACAGCAGCTTAGGAATTTAAATGCTTCTGTGCATCCACTACCACAAACTCTTTCCTAGAAATTCATGATATCTAACAGTGAAAAACTGTCATCGACCTCTTTGAGCTGAATGGAAATTGATTTATTGCTTATAGACTATGGATAGTTGGAGATAGAACCTATCTGTAAAAGCCAGGAGCTGTCAAAGCAATAGTTCTCTTTGTTAACAACATAGTTATATTGATTGTTCTTTCAACCTAGTGCATTCTTGATAAAGGATTGCTTATTCCCTCTTTCTTCTAAAAATTAACTGTGCATCAGTTTCATAGCATGCCATTCCATGCTTTTATTTATCATATTTGTGTGTTTTCGACAAAAATTAACCATAGATATTTTATCTCTCGTCTATTCTCTCAGATCTCGAATCTTTTGTACGACATGCACAGGTTGGTGAAGATGAGTTCGGATACATGCTTGCTGAAATATTAAAGGAGAATAATGTGAACAGTGAAGGGATGCGTTTTGATCCTGGTGCACGGACTGCTTTAGCATTTGTTACATTAAGGAGTGATGGGGAACGTGAGTTCATGTTTTACCGTAATCCTAGTGCAGATATGTTGCTTCAAGAAGCTGAACTTGATCTAGATTTGATTAGAAAGGTATGTGAGGTTTATACTTGTAATGATTGCTTAAAAATTAAAAGTGCAAAAAATCCCTTTTTTAGAAGATTTTTAAAATGGAAGATGCAGTTCAAATATTGTCTGTTCATCTTCATCATCTTTTAAATATTTTTTTGAAATAAAGTCATTTGCTTAGGCACCTTTTGAATTTTTTATAAAAGAATGATAAATCAATAGGGCAGAAATGGTTCTTGGACTCAAAAGTCTGTAGTTTCTTAGAAAGAAACACCTAACAGACCCAAAATGGAAGGATAGATTTAACTTAACTATGTAAACTTTTAATGTACGTATGAATTACGTTTCTAATTTGAATGACAGAGATTATAGTTTTTCATTCTTTTAGAACTTATGAAGATTTTAGTGCTCTTCGGGCACCTTATTAGATAAAACTAATTTAAAATCTAGATTTAAGACCCACTGGTTTAAAAAAGATAGATAAAAAATCGTTTGTTTCTCCTCTTTTCTGTCCCCTGGCAGGCAAAAATATTTCATTATGGCTCTATAAGTCTTATAACAGAGCCATGCAAATCAGCCCACATTGCTGCAGCAAAAGCTGCCAAGGATGCAGGTGTTGTTTTATCCTACGATCCTAACCTGAGGCTTCCACTATGGCCTTCTGCAGAGAGTGCCAGAGAAGGGATTCTGAGCATTTGGGACACTGCTGATATTATTAAGGTAAGTACCTGGGTTCTTTTTGGCAATTGTTTTCCTTCCCCTAATGTACATACTAGACACAATCTGGATAAAAAAAACCACTCTGACGGTCACATTTAAATTATGTCTTTCAGATAAGTGAAGAAGAGATATCCTTCTTGACTAAAGGAGAAGATCCATATGATGATGCTGTTGTTCGTAAGCTATGCCATCCAAATCATAAATTGCTTCTTGTCACCGAAGGGCCCGAGGGCTGCAGGTATTACACCAAAGTAGGTCCTAAAAATATGTCATTTAGCATTTACTTTTACAACTTACAATACTCCCCCTCCTTCTCCTCACCCATGCATGTCACTGAGAAATATTGTTTTGCTGTATTATTTCTTTGAGATTGGGTGATGACAGGAATTGATGTAAGATGCACTTCCACAGCCTTAGTTCATGAGAGAGAAAGAGAGAGTCTTGCTGCAGCATGTAACATTGTAGAAAAACAGGCATGGAGAAGCAATCTAGATATTTTGATTTAGAGAGAATTATTGTGACTGGAAAATATTTTTATCAACTCTAACATAAAACTGCAATTTTATAAAAACCTTCTCTGCTTATGTAAGTTTGTTCTGTTGAGACCAGCTATCAAATGCTGTCTTTCTATCAATTTGGAGGATTTGACTTGTAAATTTAGGGAAAATGTGCTATGATTTTTAAACTGATTGAGCTTCTAACATAGTGCTAATGCCTTGTGAAATCTCCCCAGCTTGCAGATAACCTTTTCTTCTAAATTTGTTGCTAAGTAGCTTCTTATATGTTTTCAGGAGTTCAATGGGAGGGTGAAGGGCTTAAAGGTAGATGCTGTGGACACCACTGGTGCTGGGGATGCATTTGTTGCTGGAATATTGTCACAGCTAGCTAAGGATCTCTCCTTGCTCCAGGTAATGCCATTAACAATTTGATTTAAAAATGGTAGTTTCAGGTCAATACTGCTGCTGTATGTGTGCATGCACAAATTTACATGTATGCATTTGGTATCTTCGTCATAATGTAACTTTGTTTGTTCGAATGTATTGCATAATCCTACTTTGCAATATATCAACTGTTGACTCAAACATTTGAGTTTCGGATCTGCCCTTGGCAATCTCAGTAACCGTATACGCTCCTGTTCTATCATTTCATGCAAACATATAACGAATATAGGGCGCTTTCTTCCATTGTATAGAAGAAACTTGATCTTCGGCTGTACTTAGAGGGATAATATTTGGTAGGGAGTTTGTTATAACCATGCAAGGACTTCATAGAGCTAGACAATGTCGAGAACTTCTCAAAATTGCTCAACTCCCAATTTATTTTTCTTTCCAGCATCTAAAATTTATGTATCTATTTATCCAATTTTGGTTTCCAATCTCCAGTAGGATTATTTTATGATATTCTTTAATTTACAGACATTCCAGGTTAATGTTGTCATGCAAACTAGTGCAATATTGTCTTTGGTTTTCATGATTTCTTGTTTAATAAACAGTGCACTTCATCTTGTAACATCGTAAAGCATTTTACCATCTGATCCATCTTATTTTAATTTTAATCTTTAAGAATGAGGACCGATTGCGAGAAGCTCTGATGTTTGCTAATGCCTGTGGTGCATTGACTGTTAAGGAGAGAGGTGCAATTCCAGCTTTACCAACCAAAGAAGCTGTGCACAATGCCATCCTTCATTCTGTTGGATAGGGTTTCTTGTGATATCTGTGATGAGGTAATAAATTCCATTCCGATTCATTGGATTGTTCGACAATGCTAGCAATGGAGGGTGGTGGTAATGTAGGATCTATTTAATTCTATTGTTCAAAACATATCTACCCAGTTCATTGTTGTAAGTTTACGATAATCTGTTGAGTGAAATCATTTGACTCTTGCGGGTAACACCAAACCCCCTGTCTCACACCATATTGTAAACATTCAGCTGAGGACTCCACCAATAAAATAAATTTACAATTTTTGTGATTTCTATTGTCTTTTTCTCTGCAATTTATATGATTCCCTCACCCTACTAATGAAGTGCTTCTTGACAAGTAAGGCCTGCAAAATTTTGATAAACTCTCAGCTGTGATCTTTTAAACAGAAAGAATCTAACGAGATTGATTAAGTTCACGATTCAATCTGCAGCTGGTATAAGCCTTGTTTTCTCTCCCTATTGACTTCCCGCAGAAAACCTAGCCTTGATATGACCCGCATCAACATAACTGCAAAACCAATATTGTAAGTTTGCTTGAATATTGAGCATCATCTAATTTGCTCTCAAATATCTTCTTAATTTTCTACAACGCTTCTTAGGCTACAAAAGGAAGTAACTTTTCCCATTCTTACTCCCTCTCCCGAGATTTGAACCCGGAACTCCGAGGGTAAATCTCAAGTCTTCCAATATTTGAACCTGAGAACTCCAAGTAGAGATATCAAGTGCTTAATAATTTGGAGGCTCTGTTGGGGAGGACTTGCTTTCAAAGTTATGTTGTAATGAAAAGCTTAATATTATTGAAACAACCAAAGAAATTTCCCATTAGTTCCTGTCAAAATTTAGACATTTATCTACACTCGCAATGTTTCAACACGAGTCGCAAAGAACAAAAATCTAAAGTAGCTATCGCTTTAACTATAACTCTTCATTATTTGACAAGCTGATGTCTCAACCAATTACACATCCTATGTTTCCTTGTAGGAGTCGAGTCATACGAATCACATCCCATGTTTTGTCCTAATTTTTCTCTCGTTTTTTTGAACAAATTCTAAGTTTAGATTTGTCCATTTCAACCGATGGATATTTATGGACAAAATAGTTGAGAGTTTTCGGGCAATCCATTCCTTTTCCGAATTCATTGGATGAACTTAGAGTTAAACACAAGCAAATCATCTCTTTAAAAACCCAATTCTTTTACCTCCCAATCATCCTCATTCAGTTACAAGACCAGGATCAAAACACTCTTTTAACACCAACATGGCTGACGAACAAGCTGAGCTGAATCGCATTTTCAAAAGATTCGACTTGAATGGTGATGGCAAGATCTCTGCAGCAGAGCTGGGCGATTGCTTGAAGACCCTCGGCTCAGTCACAGCAGAGGAGGTCAAGCGCATGATGGCTGAGATAGATACTGATGGTGATGGATCCATTTCATATCAGGAGTTCTTAGATTTTGCTAAGGCTAACAGTGGCCTGATGAAGGATGTTGCTAAGATATTTTAATCTTTCAACACATATCCTTTCCTATTCTTTGTTGTTTTTACCATGTGCTGTAATCTATGATTGTTTAAGGCAGCGGCAAGTCTAAATGAATTTTGATTGACACAGACTTGCTTTCGTAGCTACACTACAAACATCTTTATCAACTAATGTTTCTATATGTGAAATTAGGTATCTTGAGTATTTGGATGTGATATTGCAACAACAGAGCGGTTTTGTGGTCAAACAAGACGTTGCCAGTTCACGCTTTCAGATCCCATACTGAAAAATGGCTCCTATTCCAGAAAATTTTAAATGCACAAAAAATTGACCAGCATCTTAATTTTAGCTAGCATGGCAACAAAAAATTGTCGTCATGCTATCATTTTATGGTCATAGGATGCTCAATTCCTTGGCTATTTACTACAGTATGATCTTCAAGTTCTGTGATCATGTACAAAGATTTAGTGAAAACCATATGCTAGTATGCAAGTTATGGCCTCTCGAGAACTCAGAATTCACATTTCATGATGGACTGCTTTGTCCCACTTGATCCATGCCAACAAACACACGCATGAACGATAAGAGGCATCATATTCAAGCTTTTCTACTGTCAACAAGTTAAGAAAACAAGCAAATCTGCATGTTGTGTTTAAGAAATATAAAATAACAACTCTAACCTTGAAATGAATCTATTACTCTCAGTCTTTCCAATCATCAAGGGAAGATTACTAGAAAATCAGCATATTGCTTCCAAGATTATAAAATTAGAAGTTTAGCCTTTAAATAAAATCTATCTTCTTGGCCCATTGAAGCCAAGGGCAGCAGAATGGAAGCTATTTACACACTTCTAAGCAAACTCGTTTTTCCTACTTACAATTTTTACACTCGTTTTGATTCTGATTTTCAGGCTTTTTCTCTTCAGAGAGAGAAAAAAAAGGCAAGCAAAACCAACAAAGAGAAAAATCAGAAAGTTGAATATACCATGTTTTAACGACAACAAAGGTGATCATCATCCTCAAATTCTGAAACTCCTAACATAGCCAAGGCTAAGTGACTATTCATCTCACTTTTTGTCTGTTGTAGTTGAGGGTAACAATCCATAATCCCAGAAAAATTGGACTTCTTCCTGTTTGAGTAGATTGGTTGTTCTTCACCTCTCAGCATGCCAATAATTTCGTCTATTCCTGGCCTTCGAGATTCTTCATTACTTACACAGGCGGTGGCAGCCTGAATCATCTGGATTATTTGAGTTGTATTTCTCAAAGTGCATTCAAGTCGTGGATCAAGCAACTCCTCAATGGCTCCTTTTCCCTTCTGCAGTATAGGTTTAGCCTGCAAAAGAATGCAGGGTCCGTGATGTTCAATTTCACATCCAAGCCAAGCAGATACTATTCATAATAAAAGAACAAATGTCATCATGTTGCGAACAAATGGCCAATATTTATGATAGGCTTGTTTGCTACTTGCTCAAGTCGAAATGATTTTTCATAGTGCAATCAAATCCTACTATGACTGACCTTGTTTCCAAAGTAAAAGCACGTGGTTTTATTGGAGCTTTAAGGCAAAAATCATAGTAAAATTTAGTAATGATAGGATCCTTCAAAATAGCAAAACCATGAGAACAAATAAAATCATCCTCTACATGATATTACAACAAATTTGGCAAATTCGTGCATGATTCTGGGATGACAATTGCTTAATAATTCATATTTTAGCTAAAGTCATCATATAATTGAGGTCGAAAGTAAACTAGATGGAATTGAAAATGTGAAGCAAAAGCCTAGAATTCTAGCCACCAGTATAACAGTCTTTACTGTCAATCGATTTCCCTACAATCTGCAGGGAAAAACTGATGCATAATTTCATCCTTTTTACAGAACTACAGGATAGAGGTTATATTTGCTCAAAGTTTACTAAGAATTGTGATGTTCGCTTGATGTCTGATTAAAGGATTGACTTAATCTAAATAGGTATGATCAGAATGTGGCTTGTAGACTATGACATTGCCTAATAGAATGCCTTATCTCTTCATGGAAAAGCTTATAGAGGGGCCCTTCAATCAAGCATTACAAAGTCAAAGGGACTAATGGAAATTTTAAAGGAAATTAATTCAGTAACCTACCCATAGAACCAAATTCTCTTCCCCCGGTGGCCTTCTTGCTTCAATTGGCTTCCTTCCGGTAATTAGTTCCAGTAGGACCACACCAAAAGCATACACATCCGTCTTATCAGATATTTTCCCATGCTGGAAATACTCAGGAGCCAAGTAGCTGTGCAATAAAGATTTAATCAGAAAATTAGAAAAGAAATATAAATTTGTTGAACCATTAAAAAGACATGTATGGTTTCTTTTCTCATACCCAAATGTCCCCTTGACAGTTTTACAAAGGAAAGGGACTGAAGGTGCAGAAGTCCAAGTAGCTAAACCGAAATCACACAACTGCAAGCAGAATTATCATTATTGGTCAATAAAAATAGCATGCGTAGACTAAAATTGACTCCGAATACCACAGAACCACTTAAATGAGAGATTGTAAACCATAAAACAAGCCCCCTTACCTTTGGGATTTTCTTGGAAGAAAGGAGTATATTTGAGGGTTTAATATCTCTATGAACAACACATCTCTCAGTTCCATTATGCAAATATGCAATTGCTTGTGCAATTCCAAGTGCAACCTTGTATCTCACAGACCAGGAAAGGCCTGAAGAACCCTTGACTCCTACCTTTACTTTCTTCTTATCTGCAAAAGGGTATTCCATAAATTACTCAAATTCCACCAAGTTCAATCAAATTTCAAATTTCCAAATCAAAGAACAAGAAATTATACCGTGCAAATGGCGTTCTAAGCTTCCACCAGATACATATTTGTACACCAAGAACAAACCCTCCTCCGGATCAATACAGAACCCCACAAGAGGCACAATATTTGAGTGGTAAAGAGAACTAGCAATCATTAATTCTCTACAAAATGCTTTTGAAGCCTCTTTATCCTCCTTGTCTAATCTCTTAATTGCCACAGCAGTCCTCAAGAACCCAACTTTACCTCTAAAAACAAAGCTCAAAGCTCCCCTTCCCAAAACTCTACCTACCCATCACAACAAGAACAAATCAAAATCTCAAGCAAGAAACCAACTTCAAGATTCAAAACCAAAAACAAAAGATTTCATTTCTTACCTTTTGAGAAATTATTAGTAGCAGCAAGAATTTCACTATAACTGAATCTGAACAAAGAATTTGCAACTGGAGAGATACTCCTCTCAAGAGACTGAATTCTCCTCCATTTAAGCTCTTTAGCTCTCGTCTCATTCAATCCATTGTCCAAATTCACCATCAAAACAGTTGCAGAAGCTGAAGAATTCATGTTCATTGACTCAAGCTCAACTTGAGAGCATAAACTGAACCTGAAAGAAGAGTGAACTGAGTGTGGATCAGCATTTGTTAACTCTGAACCACTACCACAACCACCGGACTCTGCCAGCAGCCATGCCTTGTTGTGCTCTAAACTTCCATTCTTGTTATTACTCTTTTTAATGGTTTCATCACTATCATTTGGTAAAAAACAGGCCAAGCCAGATTGCCAAAACATTTTTGACAAAAAACCTTTCATTTTCAGCTCATTATCATATTCAAAGGAATGATCTTTGGCTATGATAGTTGAAGCGGAGAGAGCATCACAAGTAAAGCTATTTGATGGCTCTTTTGTGTTTCTACAAGTGCCTTGACAGAACCCCATTTTGAAAGCAGATCACAATGAATGCACAAGGGCCCAGAAACCAGAAAAAGAGAATATAAAAAAAGTTAAAGTTGATGCCTCCTTTGCTTGAAGGGTGGGGGAGAATTTGCTTTTCTCTATACAGACTAGAGAGAGAGAGAGAGAGAGATGGGAAAGAAATAAATGGACTTCAATGGTTTATGGTCCTTGTTTGCATAAATCAATGCAATGTATGTATGTATGTATGTATGTATAGGTAAAGCCGTGAAGGGTTGATTAGTTTAATGGGGATTCGAGTAGAGGGAGAAGGTGGCAATGAAGAAGAGGTGTATGGTCCCTTGAAGCTTATAACCTATAAAAATGAAATGGGTTTTATTGGGGTTTGGATTCAGTTGATGGTATTTTATTATTCAAGGGAAAAATGAGTTGATTACGTAGAGAAACAAGGGATTCTTTCAGCTAATGTCAGAGTGGACAAATAGAACCCCATGAGTGCAAGTTTTAGGCATGAGCTAAATGAAAGAAGAAAGGGCACCAACCAAGAAGATGAAGATTGTGGGTTAAAGGAAAAAAAAAGGATGGTGGGTTAAAGAGTGTTTTTCAGATTGGGTCATGAAATAAGAACACGAAAGAGATGACGACGAAGGGGGCAAAGGCTTATTATATGTAAAAGGTGAGGCCTGTGACTTGATGGGGTTTTTTGGGAACGAAAATTCAGACAAGAAAAGAAATTGATTAGGACATGTGTATCATACCAAGGATTGCTTTGTAGTTTGGTGACCATCCAAAGGTCTTTACTCTTTTGCCAACCTCCAACAACCTCTCTACGTGTACAGGCAAAACTAGCAATAGCTCGATCCCGAAAACTTTCATGAGAAGGTGAAAGAATTTAAGTTTCAGTTCTAAGTAAACAAAGGAGGCTATATATATATATATATATAAATCTTATGAATTATCAGAATTCACCTAACTTTGGATAAGAAAAGAAGATTTATTTAACATTTGAAATCGTTATTGTTGACTTATATTGTTTTTTTCTTAATAGTAAATATTGATTTAGATGGTAAATGGAATTTGTTTTAAATTTTCTATTTTACCTGTTGGGATTCAAAAGGGAAAAAAAAAATTGTGAATATATATATCATATATATGTGAATGGTTGGCCTATATTATATCTCGTAGTATAAAGATTTCATATGGGTACATGAAAATTGTTAAAAACTTTAGATTTATATCTGAAGCCCGTAGCCATGCACATCATAGACGATGGTTTTTTTATTTTCCCTTATTTTTATTACCTAAAAATTTGTTTGGCAATGCGCGGCTGAATGTATGTTTACCAAAATTTTTAATTTTTTTATTTAAAAATATTTTTTATATTTTTTATTATTTTGATATACTAATATCAAAAATTAATTTTAAAAAATAAAAAAAAATATTTTAATATATTTTCAGGAAAAAATTATTTTAAAAAATAACTTAAATATAAGCCGAGAAAACCAATCACTTAAAACTTTTCTCCCATTTGGAAAGGTGGTTAATTCTTACCGTGGATATACATTTTTATGAGTATTAGGTTAAACATACTATGGGTAACATTTTTGTAAGCACTCCTTTTTCCATGCTTTTATATTTTTTTTAATTAATGGTTAATAAATCACAAATAACCACGAAAAAAAAACATTTATGAAGAGCATCTCTCAATTTCTTATATGAGAAAGGTCTTGCTTCCAAGCAATGGAAAAATAGTTTTAACTTCTCAATAATAAGCATCTCATGTATATCGATTTAGGATTTAAACCAACTCAGCTCCTATCCAGTCTAAATTTGAAAACAATATTAACTTTATTTGACACAACTAATTAAAAAAAAAATTAAGCATTAATTTAATCAACCTAGTCAAAATTAATTTGATTTTTTTATAAAAAATTACATAATATTATTTTAATTTTTTAAAATTAAAATAATATTATTTTGATTAATCCAAGAGTTATATCAAGTTAGCCCGTCCAAAAAGCTATGTTTAATAACTTTGATTTTATAGGAAATGGAAATTAATTTTGGTATTTATGTCATGATGATGTTATAATGGTATGTTTTGTTATCTATTTCAGTACCTTGTCTTATTATCAAATCTTCCTTAGTTTCTGTCCAAAGATTTTGGGAATAGAACTACTTACATATTTATCTTTGACAAATTCTAAAACAGGGTTCTTACAATTTGATTGATTTGATGATGAAACCTTACCTACGTAAACCTCATCGACTCAATTGCTAGAAAATCCCTTCCAAAAATCATGTTTTTTTGAAAAAAAAAAAGAAAAGAAAAAAGGAAATTCCATAAAAAGGTACGGGAAAAATAAAGAAAGAAATTTTTGGTAATAGATTCAGAATTAAAGAAACGATCAAATTTGTTCTCTAATTGAATATATATATATATATATATATATATAGTAGAGAGTGCGAAGGATTAAATTATTTTCCTTAAATGAATTTATATCATACAAGATGTATTTATATTTGACTAAAGTTACTTTCTATTAATATTGTCATATATTTTTAAATATTGATTATTAAGTACTCAGTAACGGTAAATTTGAATTGGCAGTCAGATTCTTTGATGAAGTCAACTCATTATACATAACAATTAGGTTAGAATTACCTGAGAAGGGAAACAATTTGTTAAAAATATGAGTAAATGGAGAAACTCTTCCAAAAAAAAATATTTCTTAAGGAAGGAAATGCTATTAAAGAGGTGAAAATGTTGGGATATTTATAAATTTCGGTAAAAAATCACAAAAATAACATAATTATTATAGTGTTTTCCTTTAATATTTTTTTTTCATATACTCCTTCATGGAAAAACAAAAACAGAGTACTGGAATTCAAACTAACAATAGACCTTATTTATGGATAATATAATTGATTTGGTATTTATTAGGAAACTCTGGTGCGGGTGTGGTACCGGTGTTCCAACTAGGAACAACTACATGTTTGCTCTTGCATGCAAGAGTTAATATTTATTGGAAAGGGTTTGACAGAACTATTAGCAGGAGAGGGAATATCCTCCAACCGAGTACCAACCAGATTTTTCCATTTCAAAATATTTCCTACACAGTATCGACACCTTGCTATACAAATTAGGTGTATATCGACAACTAATAACAAAGAGGTTCACACCGGTAATTTTTTATAACTGAAAATGTAATATTTTTTTAATATATACCAATAAATTATAATTAGAAAATAAAAAAAGAAAAAGCTAATAAAAATGATGTCGTGTCATTTTTATAAACATAATTACCAATAAATTTAAATCCATCAATTAAATTTGGCGATGAATCCATCTGTAATATTTAATTTGTAACATGACAAGTGACCCTCCTCTCTCTCCCTTTCATTTCTTATTCTTCCTCTATTTTTCTTTGAACTAAGAACACACAACCCCCGCCCACACACACACACAATTTTATTACAAATCAACCTTCAACTACAAATTCAATCACCTCAACACTCAGTTTGTCAACTTTTATGTTCTTTTTTAAATTTTAATGAGGATTCCCCACTTCAAGTAAGCAAAACTACAAATTTTTAATTTAAATTCAATTTTAAAATGTTAATTTTTATTGCATATTTTTGTAGTAAATTTGTTGTATAAATATATGATTTGTACATGCTAGGGTATGTTTTAGATTTTATAAAATTGTATTTGTTTGTGAATTGATGAAATTTAATTTTAATTTGTGACTTAGGTGTATTGTGATGAAATAAATAATGGCTTATTTAACGGGTCCATTTTATATTTTATCAATTTTATTGTTGAATTAAAATTTTTGGTAAATATATAAAAATTTGAATTTATGTAGATAATTGATAATGAATTAGTTGTACTATTAAAATAGTTCTTGTCGCATATAGAAAACTTAGATACATGTTAACATAATTTTTTAATTTCTTTTAATTTTCTGTTATTAATATGGTTAGCTAATAGATTTGTTGGTGTTATCAAATTGTTTTTAATTTCATGAAAAATAAAAATTATTTAAAAATAATAAACAAAATAGTAGCCATCATAAATAAATAAAAAATTAAAAATAGCTAAGATAATAGTTAGGATAAAAGAATAGTGTTTAAATATGAAATATTGATACTATAGATCCTTTAATATGTTTATATTAACCTCCTTTGATCATTTCACGATCATTTCGCAAATGGTCGTAGTAAAGTTAATTAAAAATTTGGTTAAATTGACATAATTAAAATTATTCGATTAATATAAATTGAAATAAAATCAAGTGCTTTGTGGTAATCCAATTTAAATTGTTGTATATTTGCAGGTTTAGAAATTCTAGGTAATCTCTTGTATAGGGAAGATCTTTGCCGAATTGTTTTAAAATAGAAATGGTTTACGATACCTTAATCCTTTAAATTGTGTAGATGCCTAGGAAAAAATCAATAGCACGTCATATGAACAGGATCACTGCTAGTTTTTCTAGAAGTGCTTCTAATGACCATAAGTCGTTAGGTGCCGATCAAGAACATGCACTTAAAACACAGGCATCCACACTCGACACAGCTCGTTGAACGCGATGCTTCCATGTCGAAGGAGGTCCCTTCATAACAGAATCCATTTACCCGGAAGTACCAGGCTAAATGGAAGAACGACCTTTCAATATAAGTTTGTTTTCTTTTCACATCGACTTGTTAATAATTTTTGAAAAATTAATTTCAAGCAACACTATCAACTTTAGGTTTACAAACATAGAGGCTACCAAAACCATAATATTGGTGATGAAATCTTCAAAGAAAATTGTATTATTTCAATGAAGTTAGGTTTACAAAATTCTGTCGTTAAATCTAAAAATTCAGGTCAGCATGCTATAAGAAGAGGTAATGGATGTTATCATCAAGGTGTTCCTAATATGGTAGTTGAAACTATCAATCTCTAAATACTAAAGCAACTAGATTTTTTAAAATGTTTAAAGTTGCAAATCAATCTTTGGGAAGGGGTGTGCAAAGCATTTGAAGCTATTTGCTTCTGTACATATGTAGCATATGAAGTCAGAATTCAACTTAACTAAGGCTACTTTCAAATTAATTCGTTTCATCAAAAGTTGCTTTCGTGATGGAGAAAATTTAATTTTAAGTTTCTATGATGCTAAGAGAGTCATGTGGCCACCAAGACTAGTGAAAAGAATATTGATGTCTTTCCAAGTTATTGCATGCTGTGCTATCAAAGTGATTAAATGAAGATTGTTCTTGACCTATATGGTTGTTTATGCTATCCTAAGTGATTAAGGTATGAAAATTTCCAAATTTAACTTTGAAATCCAATCAAAAATCAACTCAATGATATGTATATATTATTAACATCTTTTACTATGATAAAGGATCTCCACAAGAATTATTTTAACAGAACAAGCTTAAGCTGAGCCTCAGCCTAACTTGGTGGTAGAATCATTGATACAAAAGGGACCCAACTTGTCTCCTCACCAAAGAGAATTGGGATGCGATGCCATTTGGGACCCAGGCATTGGATTTTTGACAAGGCTGGCTGTGATGCTAGAAATGGTAGAATTCAGGTAAGGTTGGTCACTTTTGACTGGTCCGAAATAAGGTTATCCAACTCGATAATTATGATTTTGGTCGTGCACGTGTGTAGCCGGTGCCTGATTAGGACCTACCAAAGAGATTATGAGGTGATTAATTAGAATTTGTGAGTTTGGTTACAATCATTCTGATCCTTTTGTGAGGCAAAAATCCATGATGCATGGCACACTTTCAATGCTTAAGTACAGACAGATTGGGCATAACCTGTGTAGAGTTGCTTTAAGGTTGATGATTTTTGTTCTTTTTCTATAGTCAGTAACATATTAAAAAGCATCCCATAAAGATGAGTTTATTTTAGCGACTAATTAGGGAAGCCCTCTAAACTCTAAAGCTTAGTTTCTTTTTCATCCCAAGATTTTATTTTGACTCCTTTTAGAATATATCAAATTCTAAGGACTTTGTTTCTTCGAGAAAGTTCGACTTATCTTGGATTTAGAGTGTGTGTTTTATAGTTTTAAGATAGTATTTAGTTAGTATCTCAAGATTAAAAAAAATTATAAATAATAAAAATATATGAGACATAAATTCATATATTTATTCTTTAAAAAATATAAAAATTTACTCGAAAATAATTTCACTCATTTTATTAAGATGGTGGGAAAACATTGTTTCTCCACGGTGTTGTTTTTTTTTTCTTTTCATATTGACTATTTTTTTGTTATTAATTTTTTTTTTAATTTAGTTCTTATATGATATGTTTATAGGAATTTATAGTTGATAATTTATTTTAATTTATTTTTTATATGGTTATCACGGTATCAAAAAAATATCTCAGTATCGGGTTGATATCACAAAAATATATCTCAGCATTATGATATGGTCTATTTTTTTAAAAAAAAAGTTTAGTTAAATAAAAAATAATTAAAAAAACTATGTTATTAAACTTTGTGGAGTCCATTACTCGGTTTGTAAATTTAGCAAGGTAACCCTGGTTACCCCAGTTCGCGGGTTTAGTGATAGTTTTCTTTTTTACTAATTAAATTCGATTATGTGATCGTCTATTTTTCTCTTTATTGTATAGTTTAAAAAATAGTTTAAAAAAAAACATGTTATTAAATTTTAGAAAATTCATGGGCCTGTTGACGGGTTTAGCAATTTTAACTTTTTTTTATTTTTTTTTTATTTCATCCTTCAATATTGGGCTGATTGAAAATTGAGTTTCATAATTTGTTTTGTTTTTCTTTCTATAAGGTTATCATAGTCTTAAGAGAAGTCTCAATATTGGTTTGATGCTTGATTTTGCAATCATCAATTTTTGTTATCATATAGTTAAATAAAAAACAATTTAAAAAAACAAGTTATTAATCCAATTAAAATTCATAATCTCGTTTGTGAGTTTAACGTGTTGACTCATGTTACTCAATTAACAGGTTTAGCAAGTTTACCCAATTCTTCTTCAATATTGGATTGGTTGGGAAATGAAATTCATGGTTTATTTTTTTTCTACTTTTTATACGCTTATCACAAACTCAAATAAACATCTTTTTTAAAGCTGGTGCTTGATTTTGCAAACATCTAATTTTATCATAAAATGAAATAAAAATAATTTACAAAAACATCAAAGTTATTAAACTCATTGAAGTCTATGACTCAGGTCTCAGGGTAACCGAAGTCAATCTAATCTGGCATTGTCTCAATATTAAAAAAAAATTATTATCTTAAAGTTTTTTTTAAAAGTTATATCATATTTTTACCGAATATTTAAGTTTTTTTGGACCTATTAGATTAAATTATTCATTTTAGATAAGCTCTCACACAGTTTAATTTAAAACTCGAGCTAGTTAAGGAGTCGGGTTAGCATGTTTTAAGATTGAATCGCTAGATTGAATTTTAATAATATTGTCAAACAAAAAATTCATACTTTTAACATTTTTTTTAAGTTTAGGAAAAAAAATAGTTTTATTCGCAGCACAGACAGATATAATATTATATATAAAAAAATAATGATGAGTGGAAAAACTTAGGAGACATCCTATATAAATAAATTTTTTAATTTTATAACTTTTAAATTGATTTTGTCTACATCACCATAACGACAACTATTTCCAACATTGATCACTTATATAATTCATTGATGTCTTTGACACAATCATTATGGCATTGAACTGTTTGAGGCCCACCTCGTGAATCAATTAATTGATTGAAATTGGGTTGAAAAGATATGATATTATCCATAATAATTCCATGGATTCCAGCTGGGGTTCATTGAACGTGATGTTGAAAAGATATGATGTTGAGGGCATTACTCCATAAGAGAAGAAAGCATGACCAGTTCTTAATTTGATCCCAAAGCCAGAGGCCAGAAAGCATGACCCCAGAGGATATTCTTGAGAAATCAAAACGATGAATATTGTAATGTTTACCTTACAAAGAATGTATATACAATTTAGTGGTACTTCTACAAGAGCAAAAGAAGTAGTTGCAATTCTAATTTCCCATCTATAACGTTTTTTTTTTTTCCTAGTACGGAAAGGGTGCTTTTATTGTCACTCCTTTTCGTTACTATCCTCTAATAAATAAATAAAAATAAGAATGACAAAAGATAGAAAATAAAATGGGAGATAAAGATAAAATTATATTTAATAATAATATATATAATAAATTGATTGTCTGTATATTATATTTGGTTAATAGTGAACAATACAAAATGAATTATGTTTGGATACGAAGATCAAATTGGTTGTGTTTGGTAATAATATATATAATAAAATGATTATTTCTATAAGACAACAAAAAATTATAAAAAAAATATTTTACCTTTAATATATTTCACTATCAAAATTACATATTTTAAAAAACTTGAACCTGCACGATAGGTCGTTCTGGGACCCAACCAACCTGGAGCTTGGATCGGTCCATCCGGGTTTAAAATAAGATAGAGAAAGAATTAATTCGGTCTAACTCGTTCAAAAACTTGAGTTTAATCATGATTAGGTTAACCCAGGATAAAACACATGCCACAGATCTGTTGATTTTTTTGTTTTGAATTTTTTTATCAAAGTGACATCATTTTGATCCTTTTAAAAAGAATTAGGTTAACTCGGGCTAAATGTTGACTTAGATTGATACCCACCCCCCGTAACTCGAGCATTACTTCGGATTAAGTTTTAAAACTATAATAATAATTATTTTTATCTTTGCATTCTTGGATGATATTATTGAAATTAAAAAATTTTTTACAATAATATTTTAGAAATAAAAAAAAATAATGAATATTGTATGCATCTCATATTTTAAAAATATAAAAAATTATTCTAAAATTTTCCGAGTAAAAACATTTTTTTATATATTTTTTTATCTATTCAATCAAATATATTATTATTATTAATGTTTTTATCTCTCTCTTAACGTTATAATAAACATATATTAAAGTATTGTTACTAATGACATTCTTAAGCTGACTCTTGTTTTTATCTGAAATGCCATTATTATCCTTATAAATAATTCAATATTTGGTGTCAGTTATTAAATTCGAACACTTAACCTTAAAAAATAATAACATCAAACACTTCACTATAAGAACACAAGTCATTTATTAAAATTGATACTTTATTTATCTGATTTAATATTCATATATATTACATTTTGCAACAAGTAGCTTGACTTATATTTAATAAAATATATATTCTTAAAATAAATTGAAATGCATTAAAAAAAATATTGTACCATGAAAACTCGCAATTCAAATAATAAATAAAAAAACTCTCTCAAGTATTTATTTTTATTTATAAATGGAGTATTGAGAAAAATGAAGTACTTATTTTATATTTATACTCCAATATTTAAGAAACTAATTTTTTTTAGTGATAAAATAGCAATGCTTTATTAATGTATACCTTAATTGAAAAAAAATAAAAATGGTAATTAAACGATAGTTAAATATTATTAAACAATTGTACTGTGAGCAATGAATATCAGATTAAGCATTGAGTTCAACAAATGACTCGTGATCTAGTACTGAAGTAGTTATGTTATTATTTTTAAAAGTTAAGGGTTGCCTTTCTCATGATCCGAACCCCACGACGTTTATAATTCTTTTTTACTTAATTTTTCTTTTAGATCAAACCATGAAAACAATATTTGGCACAAACTTATTTACTCCCCAAAGTGAAGTCTCGAAGAGTATTATTTGTTAATTTTTCTTTATATTTCATTTTTAATTTCTTTGCATTGATAAATCTGTATCCATATTAGCATTTTCTGGTGCTGGCAAAGAAGGAAGGGGACACAGTTATCAATAATTCCTATATATGCATTGATTAATTTGATGTGGATTTTAATTTTTTAATATTATAATAGAATTGTACTCTTTTTGTCCAAGTTTCTTTAGTGTGCTGAAGATATTATCAAATCTATTGAAGATAATACTGATACTGAAGATAAACATGATCAGGGATTATTATCATAATTAGGGATCACTGATGCTGAAGATAATCATGATCTCTGATCATATATGCACAAGAGATTATTACTGATACTGAAAATAATCATGATCAGTGATTATTGATACTGAAGATAATATCATATCTACTGAAGATAATACTGATACTGAAGAAAATCATGATTAGGGATTACTATCATGATCAGGGATCTCACGATCTTGAAAAGATTATAATCAGGAATTACTAATACTGAAGATAATCGTGATCTCTGATCATATCTGCACAAGAGATTACTGATACTGAAGATAATTGTAATCATATATGCAACAGATATTCTAGGAATTAAGTGTATATCTTATCATTCATTGCATTCTTAATGATAGAATTTTTGAATCAAGGATTGTAATATATAAGACCATGATGTAACCGTATTGTTAAAAGTAAGAAAATATATTTTTGTAATTCTTCTTCCACACATCTTTCTCTCTTTATTCTTTTATCTTACATAGTGCTAGCAGAATTAAGAACATCTTCTATGTATTCTCTAAAAAAGAAAATTAGAACATCTTTTTTTCTGGAAAAAAGGGAAATTTGACGAGTAGAGCATCTCTTTCATTTATCTTTAGGGGCTGGGAAAAGAATAGTATCATATTTTATAAAAAAAGAAAGTAGATTTACCCAGGAAAAGATTGAAAGAAGTGCAAAAGAAGGGATAGATTTCTCACGTAAAGAATAAGAAGCACGAGAACAAAAGTGTACACTATAATGTTCTGTGTAGCCCACCTAGAAGCCAAGCTTTCACACGTTAACTAATTTTTTTTTTTTAGATTAATATGGGTGTCCGGCTAGCTTGTGTGCATCTCGACTAATTTCACGGGCTTTAAAGTTAACGATTATGTAAGCCTCCAGTGGCCATCATATTAACAACTACAGGGTTTGAATCTAAGACCACAGGAAAAGCAAATCTCTTGATCTCAAACTTTTACTATTAGGACACCTATTAGATGATTACTAAATTCTTCCTTTATCATCATAAGTTGATGTCTATATATATAATCCTTGATCATAAATTGGTGTATTAATAATAAATTAGTTTTGTATCAATAATTTTTAGGATGCAAAAAATCAGAATCCTTAATAATAACTTACATGGATATATATGTATCAAAAAATGTAAACTTGAGAAGAAATATAGATGAGTCAAACGACAAGATTTATTCAACCATTTCATCGACCTGAAATTTTATCAATATATTCTACAAATTTTACAAGTATGATTATTAAACGGATCAACTTGTTGTAACAAAATGGGTCCGAATTATTTTCCTCCCCAATATTCCTGTTGCTTCGTAGGGCAACCCTGTATAATAAGGTGGACCATGTGGTGGTCAGTATCGTACATGAGCCGCTGATTTTCAAACTTTTGAAAAAAAAGAATGACATAAAAATTCACATGGTGGAGCTTATATTTCAATTGCTTCGGTTTCTTAAATCGGTTTCGTTGACTTCCATGCACATGAACATGATACGTACACTGATGCCCTAATTATTCTAATAATATTATTGAATCTTGATTGAATAATAATGTCATGTTAGAGCCTCTTTTTCTCCTTGAATCTTGATTTCTTGGAGAGTTCGTCTCGTGGATTGAACTATTTTCTTCTAACAAGATGTATTAAATTTACTTTATCTTTTTTAAATATGAAAATAGCAACATTTGAATCCTTGTTCAATAGCCGAGGTAAGGATCGAAAGAACATGTAATTAATTACCATTTTTGTCTTCTAAATTCGAGAATGGGATTGGAAGCCGATTTGACCCTCTACTCTCTTTTTTTAGCTTTATTTTAAATTAAAACATCAAAAACTTTATAGTTATTGTTTTAAAATATATTACTTTTTAGAACGTACGTAAAGTGATTTTAAAAAAAAAAACAGCTTAAAGTTTTATTAGTTTTTACTTTAAATAATATAGGAAATATAGAAAGTGATGTTTACTGAGATTAAAAGGAAAAAATAACCCTGAAAACTTTAAAATTAACTAATTTCAATCTTTTTGTTTTATATATAATAATAAGCTGATATTTAATTACATAGTTAATAACCTTAAATATTTTAAAATTAACTAACCTTAATTATTTTATTAAATATATGAGCTCTTAATTTATATGAATCTTAATTAAATTATGTATATATGAATATTAATTTATTTACTAAAAAATACTATATAATATTTTGATTATCATTTCATTTTTACTTGTGTTTCTTTAGTTTCGTTAACAACACAAATATCACGATACAAAATACAGGCAAATTATAGGCCACGTGTACAAATCTCATCCTGGCATTAACTCTTAATGCTAGAAGTTTATTTGATGGAGACAATCTGGAATATTCTTTCACTTTGCTTTGTTTATTCCTTGATTTTCCTTTTATTTAATTTTATGATGCTCTTGTATAACACATCCATTATACATAAGGTATTAATAGTCTTGCACACTAACATCTTCAACTGTTGTGGGCGTGCCGGAGTGGTTATCGGGCATGACTAGAAATCATGTGGGCTCTGCCCGCGCAGGTTCGAATCCTGCCGCTCACGATTTTTGTTTTTTCACGTTTTCATGCTATATTTCTTTTGGATCTCGAGAGGGAAAGATAACTTTTATGGATGATTTTTTCAGCCCAAATAAACAAAGGTACTATGGCTTTAGAAGCTACTACATCATTAGCCACAGTACTATTACAGGTAAGATTAATTTTTATATATATATATATAAAGATATATAGATATTGTTGATTTTTTTTTAATAAAAAAAATTAAAAAGTGTAGGAATTGATATGATGACTTGGTCGCTTTGATAAATCCAAAAACAATCTGGATGACTGGTAAAAATATAGTTTAAGTCAAAATAAATACTTAAAATAAAATTTTTTTAATAAATATTGAGATAACAACATATTGGATCGATTCAGGTAAACTCAGATTAACCCAAATTATGAAACTTGATTTCCAATAAATCTAATGTTAAATGATGAAACTGGAAAAAAAAAAATCAATTAAAAAATCCAAAAAAATAACCAGAGTTAACTCAGGTAAACTTGTTAAAGTTACGACTTGGATCATGAAACCAAGATAATCTAAAAGAAAGTAACTGGGACAAATTATGAAACTCAATTCCCAATCAACCTAATGTTGAAAGATAAAATTGAAAAAAAAATCAATTAAAAAAGAACATAAAAAACAACTCGAGTCAACCAGATTTAACTCACCAAACTTATGACTCGAGTCATGAGATAGGAATAACCTTATAAAAAGTAGACTGAAATCAATCATGAAGTTTAATTTTCAATCAACATAATGTTGAAGGATGAAATTGAGTAAAAAAAAGTTAATTAGAAAAAAGAAAAAAAAACTCGAGTCAATCGAGTTAACGTGTTAAAATCATAGTCTGGGTTATGAGTCTGAGATAAACTCATAAAAATTAAATTAAAAAAAATTATGAACTCAATCTCAAATATAAATTAAAAAAAATACTATTCAAGTAAATAGTGATGTGAGGAAGTGTGCAATAAAAAATTCTCCTCCTCCTTTTTTTTTTTTTTTTTTTTTTTGTAATTATTAATGTTAATCTATTTAGCACACTTTATACTTATTCCAATTTCTAAAATCATTCTCATATCTCATACCCAAACCTTTCACATTCCTTGTCACCCATGTCTTGTTCAATTACCATTTTGCACCAAATCAAATGCTACAATTAATAGGAATTAGAGGGCTAGCCATGAATAGAATTCGAACAATAGACCAAGTCATTCATAATAAAAAAAAATCTTATGAGTTTTCTCATGTGGATAGTCAATTTAATATTGATGCGCAACAATTAATTCAAAATACCTTTAACCACATGAAAAAAGATATAAAAATTAATGCCTTTAACCACCGAAATGTCCATATTAGTTACAATTATTTTGTAAAATAAGCATTCAAGAGGAAAGAAATGTATTAAACGGATAAAGCCTACATTCCAAAAATGTTCTCCTGGAATATTTTACCCCTAAAAACTAGGAGTGTTTGAAAATATAATTAAAATAAAAAAAATATCGTTTGAAAATATAATAATCAAATTAGGAGTGTTTGAAAATAGAATTAAAATAAAAAAAATGGGAGGAGGGGAAATAAAGAAAAATGGAAGCGCTAGAAGGAGGGCTTGAACCTCCGACCTTGTGGTTAACAGCCACACGCTCTAGCCAACTGAGCTATTCCAGCTGCTTGAATCGCTAATAAGTTTACATTAATATATACAAAATTACAGACAAAGTTTCTGGACGGTTAATGGCTTGTCTTGAACAATCCGAAGGAAAACAAAGTTGCTGAACGGTTGATTAGCTATATTCTTACTCTTTTTATCCAAATATTGCAGCTTGTTTTTATTTTTTTATTATTATTCTCATCAATTTTCTTTTTGCTTCTTTCTTATTCAAAAGCCATCAACATGAACAAACCATACAAGGATAATTTGATGTGTCCTTGCATGTCTCGAATGGAAGGTGTATAGCATAAAGAAGCAGAATAAAAAATCAAACTTTTGAACTTCAAAAGCTGAGTAAAGGGGGGAAATATTACTAGTACTTGCTACAGGAGAGACATTTCCAAGGGGAAGAAGTTGCTTGAATGGAAACTTTCATTGAAGTCATGATCTGGGGTCTCAAGTGGAGATGAACTAAATCAGTAAAATCCAGTCATGCTGGGATTCTAATATGGGAGATCTAATCTAGCACCAAAACTACTGCTAGCAAGCTGCGGCATCCTTCGCATGAGTGTACTATACTGAATGGAGTATTGCATAGCAAGCATTTGAAGTGCGATGTGCTCCGTGAAATACAGATTAACAAAGGGATCTGTTTAATCAAACTCAGTGCTAAGGTGTGGGGTGTGAGTGTGTGCATGTGGAGAATCAATACATTTAAAAAAACGAATAAGTGAAATACCGTATACTTATGTACATTGTGTTTGATTCTTGAAAAAATGAAGGGAAGAAAAAACACGAGACAAGAATAAAAATCCCATCTTTGGAAATCTAGGAGAAACTAGAGGAATAAATAATTCTATACATGCCTAAAATGGAAGTTGGCTTCTGTTCTTCTTAGAAACTTTTTGATTGAATTTTCCAAAGATTCATGAAAGTTCGGGAGGAGAAACCCAACTAAGGGAATCCCAAGTTTTTTCCTCTCCCCCTCATTGAAAAAAATAAAAAAAAAGAAGGATTCTAGGCACAGGAATGGTGTTCCAAGTTCTGCAAGATGAACGCTCAAGTGCTAGACAGGAGAAAGACACCTTTAAATAGCAAGAGAACCACATGTAACATAAACCAAAAAGAAGCCAGCAGGCATAGCGAAGGAAAATCCACATAAAAACTAAATGAAAATCCAAATAATAACAGGAGAAAGACACATTTAAATAGCAAGAGAACCACTATCTTGATGTAAGCAATATTGAACCCCCCGCCTCAAAACCTCTTCTTCTTGAGGCACCATTTGCCATGAACATTAGGAACATATTCATCAGGAATACGAGAAATACTGTTCACCATTAATATTGTCTTGCCAAGACAGTGGAGAGGAATCAAGGTGATACATAGATTTACAAACAGGAAAACTATAATAGTGGTGGTATCTACCTCCTACTCTGATATGGACAAAGGGATACTCCTTAGGTAAAGTTGAACGTCCATCTAATAATGATTTGAAGGATAATCAGCTAGAATGACATTACTCAGCATTCTACAAATACATCTAAGAGTCACAATTTTAAATAGCATTATGATAAAAAAGGCTAGGGCACCCATTTAGGGTCATGTGGTCTTTTTTTTCTACAGCATGAAACATGTGTGCAAGTCCTGCAGCAATAATTGTAAGACACCAGTTAATGTAAGCATCGCTAATATTATTTAGTTTCAACAGATTTTAGTCTACCCGATGAGCTTTCCACTTTCTCAGAAGTTCCTCATACAAAATTGGCCTTTTCTCCTCATTAAGCATCTGTTTCAACTTTGATAATGACGAAGAGGTCAACTTGATTCCCTTTTCAATCATAACCTCGGCATACTTTACTGCTTCTGGAACCATATGATGATAGCGGAGCTCAACAACCAACATATTTCCAGCCTCTTCCAAGTCTGATTCACCATAATTCTCCATCATGCATTTCCACACTTTTATAGCCATATAAGGTTCCTTTGAATCCATATATGCCTTAATAGCAGCATTGCAATTTGTTTTGTTAGGAAAGAATTCATTCTTGATCATCTCGTTGAGCACAAATGATGCCTCCTTCAACTTTTTATACTTAATCAAGTATTGGAACAGCACATTATATGTTTGTGAGTCAGGGAACACTCCATTATAAATCATCTCATCCAAAAACTTGTTCGCTATATCAGTTTGGTTATCATAACAATGTATAGCAATCATCAAATTATACAGCTGAATATCAGGCCTAAACCCAACCCTTGCCACCAATGTCTCCCAAATCAACATAGCCGCTCTAACATCATTACACTTCAAGCACTCTTCAAGTGCTAGTCTAAAAAACTTTACCCCAGGAAAACAGCCCCTATCCTTCATCGTGTCAAAGTGCTTCATCGCCTCGCGCAACCCATCATACCCCATAAGCAAAGTACTCAGAAACGTATCATATGCCGGAACATTCCTTGGATCCCAACCAACCATGCTCACCATATCTGCAAAAGTCGTTCTCGCACTAGCCACATTCATTTCCTTTTCCCACCCCTCTAATAAAATCGCATATGAATCAGCATCAGGTAAAATCCTATTCTTTGCCACATGTAAAAACTCAACAGCATCAAAAGTTCTACCTTCTCGACAAATAGCACTTAACAAAGAATTCAAAGCAACAACATTTCGAGTACAACCATATTGATCCATAACTTCAAAAGTCATAATAGCTTCTTTAACTCTATCAACAATAACATAACTACTAAAAACTGAAGCAAAAGTAGCTAAAGAAACCAAGTTTTCTCTTTTCATAGACTTAATAGCACCCCACATAGCATCAAACATAGAATTCTTACCTAAAAGATCAACAACAAGATTCCAAGAATAAGGACTATGTTTGTCATTAAGTTGCAAGCCAGCCCATCTGAAGAACTTGACAGCTGAGCCAGGTGAAGAATAAGACAATTTAAGAACTTGTTCTACATCGGTTTGTTTAACACGTATAACAGTGGCATCAAGAACTGATTCCACATTATGAGAAGGTGTGTTTGCTATAATTTCACAGAGGAGTTTGATTGTTGGTGGAAGATTTGGGGTTTCAAGATAAGATTGGAAAGAGGGTTTCTTGGTTATTGAGGAAGATGAGGGAGAGTGATGGTGGCGGTGTTTTCTGATGAGGCCTTGGTTAAGGTCATTATCGAGTAGTCTCTTCTTGCTGTTGCTGGCCATCGATATTTGACAGAGAAGAAAGAAGGGTTTGCCTCTCTGGTAAGGCTTTGCAGAGTCCAGGGGTTTTTTCCTATTTATCATTTTTCCAATTTCTTTTATATCGGCTTAATAAAGGAAAGGGAAAATTACTAAAAGTCGTATAATTTACTAGTTTTTTATATTTAATCTTTATATTTTTTAAAAAATTATAATTTACATAATTATAAAATAGATTAAATTATAAAATAATTTAGAATATAAATTATTACACATACATCAAAGTTTTAAAATAAATTAAATTAAAAAATAATTTAGAATGTAAAATATCATGTATACAATAAAATTTAAAATATAAACCGTAATTTTTTAAAACATGTAAAATAAATATAAAAATGATTAAATCATGGGATGTTTAAATAAATTTTGTTAATTATTTCTATCAATATAGTAAGTATCATTTTTTAAAACAAAAATGATTTAATTATTAGTTAATTTTTTTATGAATTAAATTCGGTTTAGAGATATGAGAATTTAGATTTTAAATCTAAAAAATTTAAATTCAATTTTTGAGTAGAGTGTTCACGGATGATTTTTAACTTTGGATTTATTTAAAAGCTCAAAGGATTGTTTGGATATGGTTTTTTTAATGAAAAAAATACAATATTTTTATATTTAGCCCATGTCTCGTTTGAATTTGATGCGATTATCCAGATTCCAACAAGCAATGAAATATACGATGCATAAACAACACACCATCTATGCATATGACACGTTATCTTCATATATAATTTTTTTTAAAAAAATAACAGTCTAATCACGAGCCAAAGTGCACCTAGATACAGTTTAAGCATCATAGTTTTTAGATCCGGTCCGGTTCAAAACCTAAATTTTAAATTTTGATCGGGTCGTTTAGGTCAATTTAAAAAAAATCAAAATAATATCGTTTTAGTAAAAAAAACATAAATTAACTGGTTGCAATTGGGTTTTGGCCAAGATTCAGCCGGTTTTTTCCCGCCTAGTTTTTAGATTATTTTAATGTGTTGATGTCAAAAATAATTTTTTAAAAATAAAAAATATATTATTTTAATTTATTTTTTAGCATAAAACATTTTGAAAAATAATTATTATCATACTCTTAAAAACTTCTTAAATATTGTAGGAAAAATGGTAGCAAAAATCATTATGCATGCTTTTCACATTTCACATGTACTCATTGTGATAAAAAAATTTCATTTTGATCCTTAAATTGTTTTTTAGCCAATTGCATCTTTTCAGACTTAAATTGAAGTGATATTGCTTCAAATTTATTGACCAAAGACAAGATTGAAAGAATGAGGACTAAAATGATAAAAGAAGAGAAAATAGGTGATAATTTTAAAATTGGATAAAAAAGTTCACCTTGGTCCTCTTACTTTTCAAATTATAAACTTTTGATCTCTCGAGTTTTTAAAAATTTGATTTTGGTCTAACATCTTATTTCCTTTATTTTTCAATATCTAATTTGAGAGATCAGAAAGAAACTGGTTGGATTCTAGTTATAGAAAAAAAAAAGGTATCAATTAACATCAATTGTAACTATAAAAAAAATTAATTTTAGTGTCAATGAATTACATTCAATGATGTACGTTTATCATAAGTGTCTTGTCTAAAATGATAAATCTATACTCAAAAAGTTTTTTTTTAAATTTTGGATTGATTTTAGATTTTTAAGCATATTTTTAGATTTTTTTTTTATGCCATATACATATTTATCAAGGTGTTTTTATAGGTTCTTTGAGATCAAATATGGATTCTTAGATCTACAAACCATTAGCACATATAAAAGTATCCGATATGTCATCGAACTTTATTTTTTTGTCAAAAACTTTTGGGGCGGATGACTCATCCCCCCATTGCCATGTAAAGAAATGCTCCTATGTGTGAGTTTTAAAAAAATGTGCTAAGCGTACCAGCTTAGCTAGTAAGCGCTAGCAGCGTCTTTTTTTTTTTTTTTTTTTTTTGTAAAAAAAATTATTATTTTTTTATTAATATTGTTTTTAATATGTATTTTTTAAAGTATTTTTTAGTTTATATTTAAATTAACATTCATTCTCTATCATTTTTAGATTGTTTTTTTTTAGTTTTTTTAAATAATGGTTTTTTTTAATTATTTGATATTTGTTTAGCATCTTAAAGAGATCACTCTAATTCATTTATAATTTTTTATATGTTTTATATAGATAAAATTTATTTAAAAAAATAAAAAATATTTATTCCTAGATAATATTTCTAATATGTTTAACTTTGCATAATATGTTTCTCTTTTTGGTTTTATGCAATCGATTTCATGTGCGTCTATTTCTATTATCATTTTATTAAATAAAAATTAATTTTAATAAACAAAGTCATTAAGCATAATATTTAGATCTATATTTATTTCTTAATTTTTCTAGTTTTATCTCTAGTTATTATTAATAATTTTTATTTATTTATTGCTATAAATGATTCTTAATTTATTTAATTAGATGTATGTATAAAATTTTTAATTTATATTTAGAATTATATATGTCAAAAAACACATTAAAAAAACCTATATATTCAATTATTTTTGTTAAAAAAAACTTATTTAACCCACAACAAAGTGAGTTCAAATAACTATTTGTTTTCTATTTTATAAAAACTAATCATTTTATTAATCAAAACTAAATTATATTTTTAGGAAAAGAACACGACTAACTTTCATGAATGTATTATATGAAATTCTAATTGATTAAATTCTTGGTGAAATCATGATTCCCAAAACATTATCTAATTTCAATTGTAAATTTTATAATAAGAGGTCATTACTCATTAAAATGTATTAGTTAATTTTATTTGTGTTTAGTCGCTAGTTGAATAAAAATCTTTTTAATAAAAAAAAACAAGTTGATATATGTTTTAGCTTGAAGAATTAACTTTTTAATATTAAAGTTACCATGTGTTTAATTAAATAAATCAAGAATTATATATATAAATAATTATATTTTTCATTTTTTTTCATGTTTTATACTGTGGCACTCTATTTTTTTAATTTTTTTTATTATAATTTAAAATCTAATTTTATACCTTCATTATGAATCGTGAAACCGACCATAGCTATTTTACGGTGTATTTGATAATGCATTGCAAGATATTTTTATAAAAATATTTTTTAATTTTTAATATTATTCTATAAAAATGATATACTTTAAAAAAAAACATAAGAAAAAAAAATAAAAATGAATCACAGTATCGAACACTTTAACCAGTGCAACATAAGCAAGTATGAAAGACTCGGACGCACGTGTGCGTGCTCTGTTGGATTCTTAGCATATCGTATCTTAGCTTAAATCTCTCGAGCACCAGTCACAAAACCAGTTTTCATTTTCACTTTCAAAACCCTCTTTTAACCATGGATAATCCGACCGAATCCGAACTCTCTAACCCAGCTTCACCTTCTCCAGCTCCTCCGGCTCTGGCTCCACCTCCTTGTACCACTCCTGATTTGGCTCCACATCCAGTTACATCTCAAGTAATAGCTCCAAATCAGGCGCCAGTTCCTGACCCGACCCCAAGTCAGGCGCCAGTTTCTGACCCGACCCCAAGCCCAGCGCCAGTTCATGAACCGACCCCAAACCCAGCGCCAGTTCCTGACCCGACCCCAAATCCAGCTCCAGCTCCGGATTCCACTCTATCTCCGTCTCCGGCTGCCTCTACCACTACCCTTACGTCTCGGGTTTCTGAAAATATCTCTTTCTCAAAGAAATTAGTGAAAAAAGGTGACTTTTTATAGGTTTGCATTTTGTTCAAAGTCTGGTTTTTGAGTGTTTACTTTTTTTGGGACTTTTTTAATGGGTTTCTGACTGGGTTAGTTTCTGATAGAGATTTGTTTTTGTGGGGAATACAAAGTTTGTATCTTGAAGGTTTCTGGGATTTTTTCCCATTTTCTTACGAAACAAACAGAAAGAAAAAGAGAGTTGAATAAACTTTCTTTTTGGTGCATGTCTTGGTTATTTAATTGCATTTCTTTAATGTGTTTTGAGTTTGGTTCAATTTTAAAAAGTACTCATTTTTTCTCCTATCTAAAAAAAGAGGAATCACTTTTTTTTTTGTTGTTTATAGGCTACCGAGTGGCAAAATATCTTGTTTCTTTGCTGTGATGGGACAGTGCTTTCTTTTTTATTTATAGTAAATGGATATTAGTCCCAGATAGCGTTGGTTTCACTATTTGAAAACGTTGTGATAAAACAGAAGAACACATTTTGTTGGTGTAATAAGTTTCTCTACTTGACTATGAAGGCAAATTATTTAATGATTCTGGAATAATTGTCAGAGGTGTGCATGTACGCTGACATTATTGAATAATTGCTTGATTAAGGAAAAAGTATTGATTGTTTCATGTAAAATCTGTTTCACTGTGTTCAGTAAAAGGTCACTCTGCTATATTTGACTGTAAATTTGACTAGTTGTCATTCTTGAATCCTATGATTTTTGTTCCAACAATGTTATGGAATTTACCAGCACAAGCTAGCAGATGGCCTTGTGCGTCTTGCTTAGGGAACCATCTTAATTTATCATGTGCAAGTGATATTAATTATTCTGTATTCATGAATTTTAATTGTGGTTTGATGGCCACCCACCATTGATATTTCACATTTAGTTTGGTGCTTGCATGTTTTGTATGTAATTGTTTAAAGTTTGATTATATTTGATAATGCAGATGGATTAAAAATTTTATTTGCATGAAAATTTTCAGGCCTTCCAGACAACCTGATGTACAAGAATCGTCTGCAAGAATACACACAAAAATCATCTTTACAGCTCCCTGTATATCAAACTTTAAATGAAGGACCTGCTCATATGCCAAGGTTTAGATCGACTGTGTGGGTAGATGGAGCACGGTATAGATCCCAAAAAACTTTCTTGCATCGAAAAGCAGCTGAACAAGATGTTGCGAACCTTGCACTTGAGAGTATCCTAAAAAGAGTAAAGGATGAAGGATGTCCACTTCTACTTGGGGTCTGTGAACAAATTGTAAATTTTACCTTGTCAAATGCTATTAACTTTTCTTCTTCTTCCTTTTGTTGTTGGTCTTCAGGGAATTTGTGCATATTTTAGTTTTTCATTTTAGGCTAATTACATTCTTCCAAAGATTAAGTTCTTGTTGTGACAAGCTATGTGGCATCCCTTAGTTTTAAAAAACAACAATAGTTTTTTTTGTTCAAATAAATTATCGTTGGTTGTCTTTAATCTTCATGTCAATGTATAGATCCCTCCCCTGTTTGCTTGGCGGTGAATGCCATAGTCCTTGGGAAATTTGTTCACCATAGTCCTTGGGAAATTTGTTTACTAGGTTCAAGGAATGCTGCCTCTGATGTAATATTGCTGATTACTATATTTCAATTCTTGATTCACAGTTCATTCTACATTCTTTGATTTTTTTAAATCCCTTCTTATTGATGCATATAAATGAATAGAAAAAGGCATTGCACTGAAGCATAATGGTTTTGATACTATTTATATACAAACAGTTTTAGTATGTTGGTGCCAGTTTTTCTTAAAATGTTGCTTTGTGTCTTACCTTTCCTTGCTTTTCACTTTCTATTGTTTGGTTATAATTTTTTAATCTGTCCTGTAAGTCAAGGTGAATATGGAATAGCCCAGTTAGAGCACTGTGTCGTGACAAGAATGTTGAATTTGCTTCTTCCTTTTCCACCTATTATTTTCTTGTGTGGTTATTTACAGTTTGCTTCTTCCTTTTCCACCTATTATTTTCTTGTGTGGTTATATTTACAGGACACGGTGTTTTGCAAATCCATTCTGAATGAATTTGCAGTGAAGGTGAATCGTGAAAAACCTACTTACAACACTGTTCAGTCGCCTGGGCTGCTGCCTGTTTTCATATCTACTTTGGTTTTTGATGGTGTAAGTTATACTGGTGATGCTGGCAGAAACAAGAAAGAGGCTGAGCAATTGGCAGCACGTGCTGTGATCCTTTCTCTTATAGGTACCCTTACCTATATTTTGAATTGGGAATTTGCTTCATATTACTGATTTTTTTTATATATATATATGGGTCATGAGAGTGATTGACTAATTCAAGCTATGAAACAGGTAATTCTGGGTCATCAAAAATTCTTTATGAAATAATCAAGTCTAAAAGCAAACTCTATGCTGCATTGGATAGGGTCAAGGACCCAAGCCATTCCCAACCCAACATTGTACCTGTGGCAGTAAAAGTTGGACATTGCTCTGAAACCACAGTCAATCAAGAGCAAGAGGTAAGCACTGCTGTTGTTAGGGATGCTGTACCAGTGAGTGCAAACATTGTACCTGTGGCAGTAAAAGTTGGACATTGCTCTGAAACCACAGTCGATCAAGAGCAAGAGGTAAGCACTGCTGTTGTTAGGGATGCTGTACCAGTGAGTGCAAACATTGTACCTGTGGCAGTAAAAGTTGGACATTGCTCTGAAACCACAGTCGATCAAGAGCAAGAGGTAAGCACTGCTGTTGTTAGGGATGCTGTACCAGTGAGTGCAATTCCACCTGCAGCTTCAGGAATGCATCCTTCCTACCATGACTCCAAGAGACCAAGACCAGATCTGCACCCTGTTTCAGAACAGCCTCTGGGTGTTGACTTTGGTTCTAGTTCAGCTAAAAAGAGGAGGAAGAACAAGAAAAAGGCTAACAAAGAAACTGATACCCAGTAAGTTTTAATATCTTTTTCTGTGCTTGCTGCTGTGTTCTTTTGTTAATTTTTGCTTGTGATGGATCATATGTTGAATTCTTCTTCTGAATTTGCATGTGCATGTGTTTTCTAAATGCTTTATGGGTTTGACAATTTAGTGAATAAACCAACTTCCATAATTCATCTTTACACGATCAATCTATGCTGTTTGCTAAGAACAAATCTTCTGGAAGCAAACCCGAAGATAACATTGATACAAAAGGATCACCTTCCACCCCTGAAATTTTGTTTTTCTGGAAGTAACCTGATTTTTTTTTTAGGGGAATGTACTTCTATTAAACTTACAAGGCTGATTTATTTCGGTTTATCATTTCATTCATATTGAATGAACACCTTTATACTTTCATTCATTTCTTTGAAGCTCGTTTTTGTGCAACATGCAGGTTTCCTACTGATGCAATTCCTCTGAATCAAGCATCACCTTGTTCTGTAGCCCAATGAATAGCCTGACCTGTGTTTTTCTGCTCCTGCCTGCAGTTAATGACTCTTTATGGGTATGCATATTTATTAGGAGTATATACTAAAACTCGTCATTTGTTGTAAAATAGGATTAGACATGAGACACTAATGGTAGGAACTATGGTAATTGTTCTGTAGAAATAGTTTTTTTTTTTGTTTATGATTATTGGTCTTCTATGCTTCCTTTTTACTGATATGATAGCTAGCAACAATAAATGAGCGTATACCCTAAGCTGCTTCTTGCATTATATGACCATTGACAGTTTGGTTACGACTGGTTTTCCTTGAAACAGCGTCCATGACATGTATTCTGCTCCAACTTTTCATGACATTTATGGGGCAAGAGAGTTTATCCCTGTGCAGAAAGCCCCGGCTGTTATTGAGGATTTAGTTCCATAAATTGAAGAGTCATGTGAAGGTCCATTTGTATGTTTTGGCTAGTTGAGAATTACTCCCTCAAATGTTAGAGACTTTGGGCCAGCATTTTCTTCCATATTTTTGTTGGTGGATTTCTCTAGCTACTTAGTTTTGTTGTTTGTGAGATAGGGTTTCATGAAAAACGAGATTATTTTTGTAAATTGAATTATTTTTTATTATTTGATAGCATCATGAAAATTAAAAATTAAAGTTGGAAAATATTTTTGAAAAAATGACTTGGAAAATGATTTATTAATATCTTATTTTATTTTTGAAGTTTATTAAAAGAATAAAAATAAATATAGATGGAAAGTTAAAGGATAAAATTGAAATAACTTTTAATTTTATAAATTATTTAAAATAAAATAAATATTTAAAATAAAATAAATAGCAATAGATAATAAGAGTTAAATTTGATAAATAAAAAAAAATTAATAAAAAAATAAAAAAATAAAGATTAAAGTTAATATAAAAATAAAAATAAATTAAGTTCTAAGATATCAAATTGAAAAACAAAATTAAAATAAAATATATAATAATTAAAATTTTGAAAATCAAATTTGAAGCATGAAGTTGTCTAGATTAAAAAAACAAAAGAAAAAAGCCGCCCAGCCTCCTCATTGAAGCATGCAACTGCATTTATAAAATTGAACTGAATCTCAAATGGATGCCTTGTTCGGTTTCTATGGTGACCTCGGTTAATGCATGAATGAAAGAACATAACACTCCTAAATCAGAATCAAGCTTCAAAATCATTGATCTTCCCAGCATAGTTTCTTATAAGATCTGAAACCTAATTCAAAACGAGTTTTTTTAATTAAATTAGACAAGACATTGATCTGATTTTTTTAAAGAAAAAACAAAACAACTTGTTTTAATAAAACACCAAGTAACCAAGTCCCTCTCTCGGGTTAGTTTCCAGTTCGGTCTGCCTTGTTTTGCCAGCAAACCTGCAACGTTGATTCCTTCTGTGTTAAAAGTATGGCTGAAGCTGATACTCTTCAAGGACTTGATAAAAACTGCTATTGGATTAAAGGACCTTGCAATCTCCATGGCTTATCAGAATCATGCCCATCCACTTAGATGCACTGGAAGAGTCTTTACGTACGTCTATATATGTGATCCAATGAACCTGTATTGCACAAATTAATGAGGAGATTTCCATAGCTTGCTTAATTTATAGCATTATTTTAAAACCCAACTTGAATCTGATGCTGCTTGACACGTGATCTTATCTGGATGATTTGACGTGATTTAGATAATTTGAGGATTAGGCGAAGTTAGGTTTAATAAAAATATAAAAAGAATTCATCTAAAATAATCCGGTTAAAATTTTAAGTTGATTTATGATTTGGTTAATTCAATATGATTATGTCAAGATTTTGATTTTTTTTAAATGATATTATTATTATTTTTTTAAATAAAATAATTAAGTTCATCCAGGTTAGCTCGGTTCGACCCATCCGACACTTAACTTGAGACTTGTCCCAAATCTACCCGGGGTTGAATTTAAAAAATATGATTTACTATGAATTATTTAACTTAAAGGCATTGTACAAGATCTTGGATGCACATTTCGTCTATATGCCTACCTTAGACACGAAGAAGGAGAACTAAAAATGCTGCACAGGATCAAGCCAGCATAACAGATCCGATTCTCCTTCCTCATTGTTCAAGTTACCCTTCCTAAAAGTGGAGGTTTATGTTAGACGACCTACGGTGTGATCTTCGCACTACAATAAAACGTCTTTTGTTTTCTTAAGCTTCAACTTGATAATAGATGCTTGCGGATATGATCAGAACTCGTTTCTTGTACAAAACAAAATTCAATTCAAAACTTGCTATTTCTTCTTAAGCTATTAGGTGAAGCCTTAAATTTATATAGTTTCATCACTATATCTTATAATATTTTATTTTTTATTAGAAGAAAAAATAAGACGGTAGAATTCAAAGATAAAGGAGTAAATGTATTATTTGGGTCTGGCACAATGGAGCAACGGAAACCTATCTGCTCTTCCATGCTGGTAAATGAAAAAGGGAACAAAGATAAAGGAGTAAATGTAGTAGAGAGATCAACCTTAATATCCATTGAAGAACAAATAATAACAATAATAATCAATATTAAAAATAAGGAGGAGGAAGAACATGCCAGGTGGATTGAGTAAGCACGTAGTCTTAATATGATCAATTAGCAACAGTATCTCTCAAGTTAATTAACAATTAATGATGGGATTTTAAGAGAAAAGATGTGTGTTGATCTGTACATAGAGATGAGGTTCAGTAAAGTTATTACAGAGAAACAACACATCTCCTTGAAACAAGGAGTTTGCCTTATTCCAATGCCAGCTCTAACATTTGTGTCATTTGCATTTTTCTTATCTGACAGAAAACATGGACGATGATCTTCTTAGGGTTTGCAAAAGATATAGTTAAAATGTCTTCGATCATTAGCCAAAGAATTTTAACTTCAATATATTGTTATTCTGTCTTCTTTATAATACAGGTATGGTGGCTTCTGGTGTACGGCTGATTGGATAGTTCTTCTACCCTAAACTATATCTCCACTCCTCAAAGTCTTGTTAACTTTCTCCATTGATGATGGATTTATTTTATGCCCAATAATGCTTCGTTAAATATTCGTTAATGTTGTGGTCCTTTGCGTTATTATAGATCTAGGCATGTAGCTGATGAATATATCATATATTTAAATGTACCAAAGTCAAAAGTGAAAGTTTTACGTACGTGAATTCCTGAGGATCACGCTTGTCTGATTGATTAATTTAACAAGATAGGATGTTCATTGAGTTTAGATGTGACAATATCATAATTACGAGTTTAAACCCACCTCTGCATGAGTTTCAACTAAGGTGTGCTAGTTTTATAATAATAATAATAATAAAAAATCTTCAAATTCATGCATTTCAAGATGCATGGTCCTAACTCTTAGAAGTAATGAGTTTCTTTTCTGTGTCGGATCTCTGATTTGGTCCTCACAATAAGTAGCCATACCACTAAGAAAACATGGCGGGGTTCAAAATCATAATCACCCAACGATGCTAACATGTGAGAAATTCTGGAAACAAAATTAGTGAACTGTTGAAAAGGAATTTTCAATGTTCAAATAGTTGATGAATAATTATACCAATCAAGTGTTTGGTTGCAACAATTTTATAATCACCAAAGCGAGTTCACACAGTAGCATGGAATGTAAGAAAATCATAAAATAGGGCATGAATCCACGTGCTTAAGCTACAAGGAAAGATTGCAGGAAGCACCCTTATCTCTACATTAGTCTAAGTTCTTGAAGGTGACAGTAACTACATGGGAATCTGAAAGACGTGGGATTGCCGATACATCCGCCGAGGCTTTTGCTGCTTTGCCCTAATTACCTTCCCCTTTCTTCTTCTTCTTCTTCCATTTTTATTATTCACCAATCTGCCAGCTAACAATCCCAATACAAAGATCAAATAAACTCTTTTATTAGTTCATTATTGAAACAAAATACTTCTTACTTGGACTTTTAACCACCAATCACACTTAGCTTAGTGAAAGGATTACATGCAAATTATATATTATTAATATAATACCATTATCCTTGAGTTCCTACAAATAGGGGCTAGAGGTTGTTTTCTTTCTTCATATGCTAGCCTTAGCTTGAGCTAGACCAAAGTAAGTTCAAGTTCTAGTTTATTCTCTCTCAATGGCACTTGCCAAGGACCGTATGGATTCGGTTCAAACTTGCGCCCTTTATGGAAATGTGATGGGGGATCTTTCCTCCTTGGGGCCTAATTATGGATTTGATGAAGAGGGAGATAGGAACTTTGAGAAAAATAGTGCGCTTATGATCAAGAATTTAGCTATGAGCCCTTCTCCTCCTTCTCTTGGCAGTCCAAGCAGTGCAAATTCTGGTGAACTAGTGTTTCAGGCTACTGACAATCAAGTTGAGGAAGCTCATTCTTTGATCAACTTCAAAGGTACCGGATTTGATAGTATCATGCATGCTAATGGATCTTTGATTAGCTTTGAGCAAAGTAATAGGGTTTCTCAAACTAGTAGTCACAAAGATGACTACTCTGCTTGGGAGGGTAATTTGAGTTGTAATTACCAGTGGAACCAAATCAATCCAAAATGTAACGCAAATCCTCGGTTGATGGAAGATCTTAATTGCTATCAAAGTGCAAGCAACTTCAACTCCATAACCAACAGTGCTGAAAAGGAAAACCATGGTGATTGGTTATACACTCATGAATCCACAATTGTTACTGATAGCATTCCCGATTCTGCAACACCAGATGCCAGCAGCTTCCATAAGCGTCCCAATATGGTACTGTCATCAATTATCATCCCCATGTTGTTCTTCATAATTGTTGCTGACCCTTTTCTTGAATTATAAATCAATGAAAAAATTCATTTTGGTTGCAGGGAGAGAGTATGCAGGCTCTGAAGAAGCAACGCGACAGTGCCACAAAAAAGCCGAAACCCAAGTCTGCTGGTCCAGCTAAGGATCCACAAAGTATTGCAGCCAAGGTTTGCTTCAACATTTCAAGGCTTACCAGGTTTCAATATAAAATTACTAATCTTGCTCTCAAATTAAGCAAAATGATTTTGATTCCTCAGAATCGACGAGAGCGGATTAGCGAGCGCCTTAAGATGTTGCAGGATTTAGTCCCTAACGGCTCCAAGGTTGACTTCAATTTCAGTTGTATTTTCCCTTGGCTTCTACAGACAAGAATGACCATGAGTTTCTTGTAAAATTGGATCCAGTTTATTAATTCTATGTTCTTAATGATATATCACACAGGTTGATTTGGTTACTATGCTAGAGAAAGCCATTAGTTATGTTAAGTTTCTTCAATTGCAAGTAAAGGTAATTACTTCGATAATTCTATCTCCTTAATTTTTCCTATTTTATAGAATGGAATAGTGTAAATTGATCCTTGACATTTCTTCTTCTTTTTGCTCCTGCAGGTGTTGGCCACTGATGAATTCTGGCCAGTTCAAGGTGGTAAAGCTCCTGATATTTCTCAAGTAAAGGGAGCCATTGATGCCATACTCTCATCTCAGACTAAAGACAGAAATTCAAACTCAAGCTCAAAGTGATTGGTCCAAGAAAATCCAAGAAGAAAAAAGAGAAGTGATTTCCATGTGATTATATCATGTGAAAACAATTACTTCACAGGCAAAGAAAAATCTTTGTTTTGGAAATAGGCAACGCTGGATTTTGTAGCAAATATTTCGTTTGTTTTCATGTGGAGATCTTGTAGACTTGTAATCAAATCTTATTTTCATGATCATGTAATGAAAACTGTGACTGCAACCTTGTCCCAGTTTCTAAATTCCAGAGAATCTATCCATTTTTTTTTTATCTTCATGTTAATTACTTGAAGACTCCTACACGAAGATCTATATCAATCAACAATTTAAGTATGAATTCTTTATCAATATCTTTCATTCTTAGCACACCAAAAAAAGTTAGCTAGTCATCAAAATATTGTTCCATCATGTCTCTGCTTCCAGAAAAAAATTGTATGCATAAGAGCAATTACATGGTATATAAGGGAATCTGCTGAACTAACAATTTAGTGTAGCTGATTCCCTGACTCCATAGTTATCTAAAAAAGACATTGATTGATTTTTTCTTGGAATTTACTCAAAGAAATAAGTAAATAAAAACAAAATACTAACAATATCTATAAGTTATGTTTTCTTCAAAATAAAAACACTAAAATATTGTTAAATACTCATATTTCCATTTCCCCCCTCAAAAAGGGAGGTCTAATGGGTTCAAGACACTTGTATGTTTGTTTTCACAGCAGAAACAATATTTTAAGAAATTTTAAAAAAATTTAGCTTGAAATTATTTTTTTATATATTTTTGTAATATTTTTAATATGCTAATGTAAAAAATAAATTTTTAAAATAAAAAAATATATATTATTTTTATACATTTCAGAAAAAAAAAACAACTTATATTACAATAGCTTCTATAAATTTAGGACCTTTAAAAGGAGATCCCAAATTTTTAACAGCCAGGTTGTCCACTGTGGGACTTTCCACCTCCTTTCAATGAGGCGTAAAATTGATTCCATCATGTACTAAGATTTTCAGTTTTTAGTAAACTAGATTTAAACAATAGCATCTTCAAAAAGAGAAGAAGAATATTATCAATGATGAAAAAGAATATATATATATATATATATATATATATATATATATATATATATATATATGAAATGGAATTTTGGAGACAATTATGAAAAGGGTTATGATATAATAGAAAATCACAGGTACAAGCTGTCGAGCATGTAATTGCACATGACATTAATGCATAGTTTACAATATGCACCTATATGATAAGAATTAATTAAATTTATGTAAATTCATCTACGCAAATGTAGCTGGGCCAGCAAACACTTGAAGGTCTTGTTCATCATTAGCTCGTACACCTGCAAAAGATCTTCATAGGAAATAAATCTGGGATCTACATATTGACTCTCCAATTGTTGCTGATGAGCTAAGAAATATTCTTTTTATAGAGCAAAATTTGGGATTTTCGTACTTTTATAGTATTTATTATTGTAAATTGAATAACAAAATACACATCCGACCAATAGTATATTTATAGAGAGAGTGCACACAGATACAAAAATTATACACACAAACTTGAATGTGATGTATGGGATCATGCATGATCACTTGTTATATCGATCATCTCCCAAATTAATTGTATTAAATATTAATTGTTGTTAAAATTTGTCTATGTAACATTTTTGTTTATGTATTCTTACTTATTTTATAATCACCAGGTACTTTATTTTCTATATATAATATAATTAATTTTCGTTTTTTTTGGAGTGAGTTTAAGGAAGTTGGCTGTATAATTAAAGGGATTGGCTCCCTCCTGAATCACTAAGGTAGTCTAAAATATGCTGGTCACTGTATGAAACCAAAGACAAAAAAGAAAAAAGAAAATAAATTCAAGAATTCTCTGATTATGATAGCAAAGAATTTGAATTATACTGTAATATTATCTTTGTCGTCGATATATATTAATACAATATTTTTATCAGTATATTCATGAACGAATTGTACTGTAGGTTTAATTTCGTCGGTAATTGCGTCTATAAAAACTTACGTCATCGTATTGTTTTGTTTTTTTATTTTTTTTATTTTGATTGTGATTCCCTCAATATATACTGATGATATATTTCCATCAGTGTTTACTAATAGAATTAGTAATAAAAAAATTTGATTGATAAATTACAATATATTAATAAAAAAAATTATGATGAACAAAATTCAATCTTTAAATATCACCGCAATATATATACGGGCAAAGAAGTAATGACAGAATATAAGCCATCAAACCAAATTAGTTTTCTCGTCAATATTTGAAGTAACCGGAAAAAATTCAATCGTTAAATATTATGGCAATGTATGCATGACGGACTTGATGCAAGGTTTAATCTAATTGTGGGAGAGAGAAAAATTAAATGCGAGGACATTTTAGTTTGAGCATGTTTCAGTTTTAAATTGCAAGGGATCACATGGCTAATCACATGCATTAATGCCACTTAGACAGGTGTAATGTACAAAGAATAAACTCTAATTATTTAAATGAAACAGCAGAATGACAGCAAACGAATTTCAAAAAAATGGTCAGTCCTTCTCCGGTTGAGTTGGCCACTACAATCATCGTCGGAAACTGCTGGCGTTCAAGAACATGTACGGCTTCTATGCTGGTCAATGCTTAATATATAGTCCTTGAACTAAAAGTTTTTATTATTCACCACCTCAAACTTTCAATGGTTTCTCAATTAGCCCTTTCCCATTGGATTCGTGAACTAATCGAACCTGTTTATTTTTATTTTTTATGTTTTAAAAGTGTTTTTTTAATAATTTTTTATATTTTTTTACTTTAAATTAATATTTTTTTTGATGTTTTTATGTCATTTTTGTAAGGACTATGGACACCACTTATCTCCACATTGGTATGATATTGTCCACTTTAGGCCTAAGCCCTCATGGATTTGCTCTTGGGCTATACCCAAAAGGCCTCATACCAATGGAGATATTTGTCCATCCTTATATACCCATGATCCTCCCCATTTCTAGCCAATGTGGGACTTTGGTCGTATACCCAACAATTTTAATGTGCTAATGTCAAAAATATTTTTTATAAAATAATTTTTTTTTATTTTGATGTATTTTCAAGAAAAAAACATTTTGAAAAACAAACGCTATCACACTCTCAAATACCCTCTTAAATTCCATCCAAAAACTCAGTTAAAATATCCGCTAAAATTCTGAAATTCACATTTTTTTAAAAGAAAAACTAGAATTCACCTAAACTACTCATACAAAACTTTTTTCTTTTTCTTTTTCTTTTTCTAATAAAAAACTGAAAAACATGTTCTTTTGTTAAGAACGAAGATGAATATCTGTTTGTTACATAAACTATAGCTATATATAATTATAAAGTTTCATATTTTGTTTTTTTAGTTTTTCACTCACATGGTTTCCCATAGGAACTTGCTCATTGTTTTGTTTATCGTTCAGCATGAATCTGCCAGGAGTAGTGGAACTGCATGCAGGCATTACATGGTTTCCACTCCAGCAACCAATTGGTTAGTTTCAAATATAATTTCTCATGCTTCCTCAGATTGGATAATAATCCTTTGTTTATTATTCAATGATTGCGTGCTTGCCCTTCTGACCCTTAATTAACTAGATAAGACCTAATACTATTGTCAACCATGCATTAATTTAATTAGATGAAATTAAGTCTCTGATCAAGACAATCAATATCAGTTTAATTTTATATTCATTAATATGATAGGTTGCTAAGGCAGTTTCCAGTGCTACTACAACGTATATAATTATCAAAGCTTTTAAATGTTGACAAGTATATATATGAAGTTAATTAATTATATATGAAATGGCATCAATATATGTTTTATTTTAAAAATAATTCTACAATTTGTTTTTTTTTTCTTTATCTCATTTTATCATAATGAATTCACTGTAGCGATAGATTCAGTTTACCATGAATTGTTATTGTAAATTTACCTTTGTATTTCTCGGTGGAAAAGTTGGACGGTTGAGAGATGAGGATATTTAAGTCTTTTTATGTTGATTTATTGGTTATTAAAAGATTAAATATAAATATTATTGTCTTTACATATTATTTTATACAGTAAAAATGCTTTTTTACCCTTAAAATCAGCTAAATTTAGTACTTAATCAACTCAATTTTTTTAATTTGATAAAACAACTAAAATATCTTTTTATATAATATATCCAACGACATATCAAAATCTTTCTCTGTTGAAGTACTAATTAAGCTGCCATCCAAACCCAACAAGTCTCTTTCACTGTAAAACACTTGCAGAGATGCAAAATCCACAATAGAGATTATAGATCATGCAATCTGTACATCCGAAGACAGGCTTCTAGGGCCATAGAAGCCGCTAGGCTTGACAAATAACCCCATATGACTTTTTGACAAGATTGACAGCAGGACCAAGAAAAACTAAGCACGTCCACTTCAAAAAAAATTCTTCTCTCGTCATGGATGGCATTGTGGCAGAATGACAAGCAATCTCGTAATCTGTACATCCAATCATCTAGCTGCAGAATTAGATCCTATACAAGGGAAAAAGGCGATCATTAGAAGGAAAATGAAGTGTAGATTAACAAAATATCGCAAGCAGCAGAGCATCACTGGAACAACCAAGTCACTCAAATATATGAGCACTGTTGTGCTTCCCAAACCCCAGATTTGACAGTAGAACAAGGGCTTGCAACTTGTTTTGAAAGAGATTGATTAGTTCTATGTTTTTAAAAATTGCCATTGTTTATTTACCTACACCCGAGCTTTCTGCACAATTGAAATTGAAAAGGAAAAGAAAAGGAATAAAAATAATGGCTTCAATTATTTATTGGGTTCGGTGGAGATTGAAAAGGTACAGAAAGCAAGAAAAGAGGCAGAAAAGTTAGCCACGATGACTAAGGTTTTTTTTAGTTTAATGACAAAGTTATAACATTAGTATTGCAAGGTCATTTTAGTAATTAAATAAAATATAATGATAATCTTGTAAATAATTTAATGTTTTTTTATTGATTTTTCTATGCATTACCATGATATAAAGTGTTATGAACTTATAAATTTTAGAATATAAAATTTATTTTTTTAAAATAAAAATAAATAAACTATCAAATTTTCGATATAATTTACACTTAAAAAAATCTCAAATTAAATATTATCTTATATAAATAAAAGTAATAATATTAACTATCTTTGACTGATTATCAGAGAAAGGAATCACTATTAGTTTACACATCATACATGGTAGAGGGAAAGAGAAATGAAAATCCTAAATAGGAACATAAGAAATCATCTATTTCAGCAGATTGTCTGATTAGGATCGATTCAAAATGAGATTAAATTCAACGCACCATCCATGATTGTAATTAAAAATAAAATAAAATAAAATAAGTAATTGCATGATGGGTTTTATGTTTTCATGAAGAGAAATTACAATGCAAGTATTTAATAATTTCATAATAATAAATGCTTCCAACATAGGTTCAAATACTTATTACTAGATATTAATGTAAGAAAAATTGATCAGACTAATTTAGATTTTAATCAAGTGAATCAAATCTAATTTAATCAACTTCCACCTAATTTATTTCCAAACCTGACCTGACTAACTCCAAGTTTACAGGTAATGAAGCTGATCAAAGCCAAGTTGGACTTGGCGAGGTCTAGATTAACTTCCTTTGCTTTCGTCCCTAGCAAAGAAAATCTTCGTTGCTGAAACAAAATAACTACAAATTTTTTTAGTGTTAGGTTGTGGTGAAATACTAGCATTGTCGCAAATTTTATATCAATTTCTTTAGGTTTTGACACGTGGTTTTTTTATTATAAATTCTTGGATGAATCATTATTAAAAAAAAAAAAGGACATGAATGAGAAGATATATAGACAACGTGCATGGCACAATAGTACTATAAGAAGTTTAATTTGATCATTCAATTCATCAATTGATTTCAATAACATATAATTTCATGATTTCGAGAAACATATATGTATCATATTCTAATATAAATTTCTATGTGTGAGAACATTTGTCATATTAATTTGATTTGTACAATTCAGCTTGATCCCTTCACGATCGCTATCATTTTACCTTTTCTAGAAATGAATCCGTCAAAAAGTCCACACGCGCACACACATTAATTAAGAAGAGCCAAATGCATTGAAATTCTCCAGTTCCCCAAATGGTTACTCAATATATAATTGTTCTCTTATTGTCTTTCTAAATATTTTTTACAAGATCCTGGATATATGGGTAACAAATATTTTCCCTTTATTGTTTAATTTTTAAGGGACGTAGCGTGATGGCAAAGAGCTTGAGATCTGTACAACATGTCTTGAGTTTGAATTAAGGCGTGCACTTCTTGTAAGAGCCTGGGACAGCCGGAGTTTTACTCACTCACATGAGCCCATAAAATACACTTTTTAGAAAATGAGTTTTTCTTGAATAAAAAAAAAAAGAGTCATGGAGTTGTGGATTTGAACATTAAAGTGAGGGATTATAATTAAGAACGTCAGTCCATTGATAAGAAAAAAATGGTATTCTAATCATCCATTAAAAAACAGTATTTCTTGTTTGGATAATTATACCAAATTATACTATGTATGATGTAATTATATAGTAAAATTTGATAATGTGGTATCGAGTTCGAGTCAGGACGTGCATCTCTTGTAAGAGCCTGGGACAGCTGGGGTTTTACTCGCTCATCTGGGCCTACAAAGTGCACTTTCCGGAGGATGAGGTTTCCTCGAATCCAAAAAAATAATAATTTGATAATGTATTGTTTGGATAATTATACGGATATATATGATTATTAAAAAAGATCAGTAATAACACGATCGAGATGCAAAAGATCTGTTATGACAGATCAAGTAACAAAAAAATTCAATAAAATCATTCAATTGGCTTCGGCTGTACTTTTGGAATCTTGTATATCAATGCTATAGGGTTTTCATTAAATTGTTGTGATTAATGTAGATTAATTGCATCTATACACATGAAGATTAAGCACTTAAATACAATTAAACATATATATAAAAAAAACACAGGAATATAATCTTATAGTTTGGGATATTGTAATTCATAATTATATAATCACTAATCACGCACCCCCCAATCCCAAATCTTAAATAACAATGCTTTGATGAGAATTTCGAAGAACAAAAACAATCCTGTGATGAGTATCATAAATTTAATTAAAGATATTCATTAAAACATGTTGTTTATTAAATGGTAAATTTAATTATAAAAAAAAACTCTTTTTCAACCGCGCCATATCAGCTATGCATCTATTCGTAATGTATTTGATCTATGTTTAGAATATGTGATTGATTATATGAACTCCTCGAAATAATAAAAATAAATAAATTAAAGATAGTGTATCGATCTTCGTACATAATTCTCAACAAATGAGTTTATAAATTCAAAATTTAAATTAAGAGAAGGGGAAAGTAAATAGTAATGATTGAATTAAATGAAGATAACTTGTAAAATCAAATTATGTGGGACACAAATAAGTATGCCAACGAAAATCCTGGTATCTAATACCAAATTTATTATTCATTAAGTATAATAAAAATCATATTTTTAGATTTGATATTCAGATGTTCTTACCTCATTATAATTTATTATTCAAAATTAAATAAAAGATAAGTTTGTGTTTTTTTCCCGTGTATGTGTATATATTGGATTGAGTTAAAAAATATACGAGTAAAGTTTTTAGATATACATCGGTTTGAAGTATATCTATCGAATTTAAGTGAATTTATCGTCCCTATAAACTAACAACTCAAAAGATTAGATAGGGGGATTAAATAAAAAAAAAAGGGGCACCATAAAGAGTTTTCAAGGATCTTAATAAAAGAAGATAATTAATTAGTGTTTGCTTTGTCTAATTAAGTTTGAGACGTAGGGGACAGACTGGAACGTACTTGGGACTACTCTCATTGCAATTTTTTTTATTGAATTGGGAGGAAAGGAGTGGATACCCACTGCCTTACAGAGTCCATTACGTGTGGAATCAAAGAAATGGGGCTTGATAATTATCGAGGTGGTGAAAGAACTTAGGATTAAGAAGTTTGTTTTCTTTGTAGTTTCAGGTTGAAGCCCTGTGGTTGCTTATATGATGGCCACTGGAGGCTTACATAGTCATTAACTTCAGGACTCATAAGATTAGTCGAGATACACGCAAGATGGTCCAGACACTCACGTTAAACTGAAAAAAAAAAAGTGCTTGATAGGACCACCGGCATTGCGAAAATTGACACTTTTATTTTTATTTTATTGGAGTATTAACACGTGTTGTAGAAATTGCTTCAAAAGGAGTTTCAATTTATTAAACCTCCCGTTTTTAATTCTGCTCTGTTTTTCATGCATATTGAATTTTTTATATATAGATAATTTCGGGATGTGTTTTTAGCAAATTAAGTACAGTTTTCTCTCCCATGAAAGTGTATCATCTATATTAAAAATTCTAATATTATAAAAAATATTTAAATGCATCAAACCAATATAAAAATGTTTTTTTTTTACATTAAAAAAAACTATGGTAAGAATTCATGTTACTTTGAATAGTAAAAACTTTAATAGTTGACTGGAGGAATTTTTATTGCCTCGAATAGTGGGATATTGTCTTTTTTTAAGGGAACGTTATGTGTATAAAAAATTATTATTTGTTTAAGAGACTGTTATTTAATTGATAGGAGGAATTCCTGTTATATTAAACAGCGGGAAATTAGGAAGAAATAAATTTATTATTCTTCGCGAAATTGTAGAGTCTCCAGTCATTGCCTATGGATGGAATCTGTTTTACAAGAAGACAAATTGTTACTTCAACTTCCAAGAGCCGAACTAGGCCCGATAGAGATTTAGGCCCATAATTTACAAATGGGTCCGTATCAATGGATTTGATTTTTCAGATTGTCTAAAACACTCTGGGCCCAATGAGCCCTAAAATGTTTAGGGTCTGGAATCCATTCAACTTCAACGACTTTAAGGCACCGAATAATGATAATTGTTATTAAAAAAAAAATTATTTCGAAGAGAAGTTATTTAGAGGGTGTTTTAAAGTGTAGTAGTGGTTATTTTATAAATATTTTTTATTTTAAAATATATTTAAATAATATTTTTTTTTATTTTTTAAAAATTATTTTTGACATCAGTATATCAAAATGATCTGAAAACATCAAAAAACATATTAATTTAAAATAAAAAAAATTAATTTTTTCAAAAACACTTCTAAAATATAATGTAAAACACTACGTTAGTTATGCATGCAATTTAGTTACTATATTATTTCATTCAGCTTTGAAGTTGTACCAAGCCAGCTTTTGAGTTTAACTTGGCAAAAAAAAAAAAGAGCATGCCAAACACTAGATCTTGTTTATGAATATGATTGTGGTTGTTTTTTAAAGTAATTTTCAATCATAAATATATCAAAATAATATATTTTTTATTTTTTTAAAATTATTTTTGATATCAGCACATTAAAATATTTAAAAACATAAAAAAAAAATTAATTTGAAATAAAAAAAAATTAATTTTTTTTAAAAATATTTTTTAAATACAAAAATAAACAAGAACTTCAAGACTGGCTTAAGATAGCTCACATCCCTTCCATTTGAATCAACAATAAAGAAATCCAATGATACTTGGATTGTTCTAAGGATGACGACTTTGAATCTGAAAGTAAGCTTCTCACCCCCGTAAAGTTGATAATTAACTTGCTAGCCTCCGCAATATTTCACTTAAACCACCATCAAAATCTTTCTTTTCCGTTAATATAAAAAATAAAAACATTTTTAATAAAATTATTTTAATTAGGGATGATAATTTTTTGTTCGGTTTTTATAAAAAAAAAAGTAACCAAATCGAACTTAAAAAAAAAAACCGAAATCGAACCAAACCGGTTCAAACCGACCAGTTTCGGTTCGGTTTTTTAGAACAAAAACCGGATCAAACCAGTTTGGCTCAGTTTTTTTTCAGTTTGGCTCGATTTTTTTGGTTTGGCTTGGTTTTGGCTCGGTTTTTTTCGGTTTGCGCTCGATTCAGGTTTTTTGATTTCGGCTTATAAAACCGAACCGGTTAGATTTTTTAAAATTTTAATTGGTTTAATCAGTTTTTTTTCACAGTTTTGTTTTTTTAGTTATTATTTTTTATGATTTTCTTGATTTAATTGATTTTTCAATTTTTTTCTCACCTATACTTTGAATATGAGAGTAAGCTTCTCACCACCATAGAGTTGAAAGCAAGCCTCTACACCATTTCACTTAAACCACCATCAAAATCTTTTATTTATGTTAATATAAAAAATAAAAACATTTCTAATAAAATTATTTTAATAGATTTTCAATAAAAAAAAACACATTATATTACAATACTAAATATTCTCGGATATCTATTTATCTTTTTTCTTTTCAATTTAGAGCACGTTTATTTTGACATTTCAAAAGAAAATATTCTTGAAAAAATTTAAATTTTTTATTTTTTATTTAAAATTATTTTTTAAATATTTTTAGATTATTTTGATGTACTAATATTAAAAATAATTTTAAAAAAATAAAAATAATTATTTTAATTTATAAACAAAAAAACACTTAAACAAAACCACTGCTTCAATCCATGATAATGAATTTCAACAGATCATGTTAGAAGATGAGAAAAAAAACTTTAAATATATATTGGATTAATGAAACTTATTTTTTCATAACCTCTAGTAATCTGGTTTTATTTTTTCATAACCTCTAGTAATCTTAATGTACATTAAGATGAGGAAAAATACTTTAAATATATAATGGATTAATGAAACTTATTTTATATGATCTAATAAATAATTAATGTATATTTTTAAATTTGTTTTTAGGATGTGTTTGTTTGGAGTTTAATTTTTTGAAGTACTTTTTCGACTTCAAATTTATTTAAATTTTAGATGTTTTCAATGATTTTAATATATGAAAAATAATAATAATAATAATAATTATTTTAATATATTATAAATTAAAAGGCATTTTTACAAAATGACTAAAAACACAAACTTATCATGTTTAGCATTAGATAGCGTGCGGCTTGGTTAGATAGCCCAGTCATTGGAGAAGAATAGACTATAGAGTGCAGGGAAGACACCGTTTACTAACCAACAAGTCAATTCATGGATATAAATGTTTATTTTTTTAATGTAGAATTTAAAAGTTTTAGAGTGTGTTTGACAGTGTGATTGCGGGTGCTTTTCAAATAATTTTTCGTGCCAAAATGCATGCCAATGATGTTTTTTCATTTTTTAAAAATCATTTTTGACATCAGCACATCAAAACGATCCAAAACATACAAATCATATTAAATTTTAGTAAAAAAAAAAAAATTTCAAATTTTTTGGGAACGCCATCGCAGCCGCGTTCCCAAACGAGCTCTTAGTATATATTTTATATTTATAAGAAAAAATTTATAATTTTTTTAATGTAAAATAAAAAAAATTGATTTAAATACTTAATTTAAAATGATAATATAATATTTTTTTAATGTAAAATAAAAAATATTTTAAAATAATTTTTTAAATTTTATTATTTATATATAATTTAGATTTATATGAATTGTTTTTAAATTTTTTTTTTTATGAAGTATTAAAAATTTAAATATTATTTTTAAAATTTTTAAAATTAATTTAAGTTAATCTGTATAACTTGAAATTTGACTTTTTAACCGGGTAAATTGTCGAATTTGGTTGGATAACTATAGCGTAGATAGCGGGCGGCTTGGTTAGACAGTACAGCCACTGGAAAAGAATTGAGTGCAGGGAAGACGACGTTTACTAACCAACAAGTCAATTCAAGTAGACAAATGTTGTCTTCAAATCACAGCCATGTTCCATTTCTCATCTCATCCTGTTTAGTCAAGGATCTTAGCAGAAGAAAAGCCCATCACCAAACACTTACACCTTTTCCATTTCTCATCTCATCCTGTTTTATCTTCTCCGTATTTGCTTACCATTAATTTGCTCACCTCCTCTGCTTTTCGTTTTCCTTGCACCTTTTCTACTTCTTCTCTACATCCATTTCTTTTCCATTCCAAAACAAGCTATGGCTGATGCAGTTCTTTCTGCTCTCGCGTGTACAATCATGGGGAACTTGGATTCCTCATTTCTTCAAGAGCTTGGACTTGCTGGGAGCCTAGAGACTGAGCGTGAAAATCTCAACCGCACGATCAGAACTATTCGAGCTGTGCTTCAAGATGCTGAGGAGAAGCAGTGGACGAGTGAGGCTATAAAGGCGTGGCTCAGAGACCTCAAGGATGCAGCTTATGATGCTGATGATTTGCTAAGTGACTTTGCAAATGAAGCTCAGCTGCATCAGCAGCGAAGAGATCTCAAAAATCGAGTACGACCCTTCTTTTCAATCAATTATAATCCACTTGTTTTTCGACGAAGAATGGTTCATAAATTGAAGAGTGTTAGAGAAAAATTAGATTCCATTGCCATGGAGAGACAAAAGTTCCACCTAAGAGAGGGGGCCGTGGAGATAGAAGCAAGTAGTTTTGCTTGGCGTCAGACTGGGTCACTTGTGAATGAATCAGGAATTTATGGAAGGAGAAAGGAGAAAGAAGATCTGATCAACATGCTGCTCACCAGTTCAGATGATTTCTCTGTTTATGCTATATGTGGAATGGGGGGGCTGGGTAAAACGACACTTGCTCAATCAGTCTACAACGACGGAAGAATAGAAGAGCATTTTGATTTGCGGGTTTGGGTGTGTGTATCTGTTGATTTCAGCATTCAAAAATTGACAACTGCCATCATTGAGTCCATTGAACGCGCTAGTCCAAATATTCAACAGTTGGATACTCTTCTACGACGCCTCCAAGAAAAGTTAGGTGGTAAGAAGTTTTTGCTCATATTGGATGATGTTTGGGAAGATGACCATGGTAACTGGAGCAAATTGAAAGACGCATTGAGTTGTGGAGCTAAAGGAAGTGCAGTTATTGTGACTACTCGTTTGGGAACTACTGCTGATAAAATGGCCACAACTCCTGTTCAACATTTGGCAACATTGTCAGCAGAGGATTCCTTGCTTTTATTTGAGCAGCTTGCATTTGGGATGAGAAGTGCAGAAGAGCGTGGTCGCTTGAAAGAGATTGGAGTAGCGATAGTTAACAAGTGTGGCGGGGTTCCCTTGGCGATAAGAGCTCTTGGAAGCCTGATGCGCTCGAAGAAAACTGTACGTGAGTGGTTGAATGTCAAAGAGAGTGAGATTTGGGATCTGCCGAATGAAGGAAGCTGGATTTTACCTGCCTTGAGTTTGAGTTACATGAATCTAAAGCAATCTGTGAAGCAGTGCTTTGCATTTTGCTCTATATTCCCTAAAGATTATGTCATGCTGAAGGAGCGGGTGGTAGCTCTATGGATGGCAAATGGCTTCATTTCTTGCAATGGGAAAATAGATTTGCATGACAGGGGTGAAGAGATTTTCCACGAATTAGTTGGGAGGTCTTTTTTTCAAGAAGTCAAGGATGATGGGCTGGGCAACATAACATGTAAAATGCACGATCTTCTCCATGATCTTGCACAGTACATTATGAATGGAGAATGTTATTTGATCGAGAACGATACAAAGTTGCCAATTCCTAAAACAGTTCGTCATGTGAGTGCTTCCGAGAGATCACTACTGTTTGCTTCAGAATACAAGGATTTCAAACATACATCTCTGCGCTCAATTATTCTTCCTAAAACAGGAGATTATGAGAGTGATAATTTAGATCTTTTTTTCACTCAACAGAAGCATCTAAGAGCCCTGGTTATAAATATTTACCATCAAAATACATTACCAGAGTCAATTTGTAATTTGAAACATCTAAGGTTTCTAGATGTCTCCTATACCTCCATCCAAAAATTGCCTGAATCATTCACCTCCCTCCAAAACCTTCAGACACTAAATCTGAGATGTTGCGCTAAACTCATCCAATTACCAAAAGGTATGAAGCACATGAAAAGTCTCGTCTATATTGACATCAGAGATTGTTATTCACTTCGATTTATGCCTTGTGGAATGGGAGAGTTGACTTGCCTGCGAAAACTTTGCATTTTCATTGTGGGCAAGGAGGATGGTCGTGGCATAGGGGAGCTGGGAAGGCTGAATAATCTTGCTGGTGAATTTAGAATCACATATCTTGATAAGGTTAAGAATTCAACAGATGCCAGAAGTGCGAATTTGAATTTGAAAACAGCTCTTCTATCACTGACTCTATCCTGGAATTTGAAAGGAGATTACAATTCACCTTCTGGGCAATCAATGCCAAATAATGTGCATTTGGAGGTCCTTGATAGGCTTCAACCTCATTCAAATCTGAAGAAGTTGAGAATAGATGAATATGGAGGTTCAAGATTTCCAAATTGGATGATGAACTTGATGCTACCAAATCTAGTGGAGATAGAGCTAAGAGACTGTTACAACTGTGAACAACTTCCACCATTTGGGAAACTACAGTTCCTCAAGGATCTTCAATTATATAGAATGGACGGTGTGAAGTCTATTGACAGCCATGTGAATGGAGAAGCGCAAAATCCATTCCCATCTTTGGAGACGCTGACTATTTATTCAATGAAGAGATTAGGGCAATGGGATGCGTGTAGTTTCCCTCGCCTTCGCGAATTGGAGATCTCTTCCTGCCCTCTGTTGGAAGAAATACCAATTATACCCTCCGTCAAAACATTAACCATCCTGGGAGGCAACACTTCATTGACGTCGTTTAGGAATTTCACTTCTATCACCTGCCTTTCTGCTCTTAAAAGCTTGAGAATTGAGAGTTGTTACGAACTTGAAAGCTTACCAGAGGAAGGTCTTCGGCACCTCACTTCTTTGGAGGTTTTAGAGATATGGAGTTGTAGAAGATTAAATTCTCTGCCAATGAATGGGTTGTGTGGCTTATCTTCTCTTCGTCACTTATCGATTCATTATTGTAATCAATTTGCTTCTCTATCTGAGGGAGTGCAACATCTGACGGCACTTGTGGATTTGAATCTTAGTCACTGTCCAAAGCTGAATTCACTGCCTGAGAGTATCCAACATCTCAGTTCTCTCCGATCTCTAAGCATACAGTATTGCACGGGATTAACTTCTTTACCAGATCAGATTGGATATCTCACGTCCCTTTCAAGCTTGAATATTCGGGGTTGCTCTAATTTGGTGTCTTTTCCAGATGGGGTGCAGACTCTCAACAACCTCAGCAAGTTGATAATTAATAACTGTCCAAATTTGGAGAAGAGATGTGAGAAAGGGAGAGGAGAAGACTGGCCTAAGATAGCTCACATCCATAACATTATAATCAACCATGAAGAAATCCAATGATACTTGGATTGTTCAAAGGAAGACGACTTCATATGGCACTTTGAATTTGAAAGTAAGCTTCTCACCTCATTTATTTTCTTTTTAAATTGCCTTGTTTTCTTTTTCTAACCATCTAAATTGCATGAATGAATGGCTACTTAGACCTCTGGTTACCGTTAAATTTTATTTTACCTAGCTCATTTGTCTGATATTAATGAATACCTTGTTACATTATTCTCGCATTTGATGATATGACATAATTCAAATTTATAGTGTGTTATACATACCACAACTAGAAGAAATGATCAGTAGATTGTATGAATTTTGCCAGCTAATCATACGACTGTTTCTTCAGTGTAACATAAATATTTCCTACTACTGCAGTGAATTTGTCGTTCCAGGGATCTTCTTGTGTGTTCTTGACAGTAAGTCATCTTCTCCGTCAGCTGCGTCAGTGCTCCTGTCAGGTACTATGCTATTCTCTATCTTTAGATTCTTATTCCTTCTCTCCATTCAAATTTAGCTCTTTATACTATTGTGTTAACTCATCAGGTATGTTAGATACAACGTCTACCTTTATCAGTTGATAAGATCTTTTTCCTGGTAAATCTTTAGAATAAGAATATAAGTTGTCTTGGCAAATAATATATGCTTTTGTTTAATTCTTATACAGGATTGGTAGATCTGGAATGGATGTGAGGGGCTAAGTAAGGGTATATCATTTTGTGCTCTGAAGGTTTTGTGTTTGTTCTTCTACTTCATGTTTTATATTTAATAACTATAAATTAAATAAAATTGTTTTATTTTATTTTATTTACAAACACTTTCTAGTCCGGTTAGTGATCCCTCAAAGCTTCTCAAGTGGAACTTTGATGGTTTCAGCTTTGACCACATTCCTGGAGAAGAAATTGGACTTCTGTTTTGCCAGGGAGTTTGGAATTGAGCGGGGGCGCACACAAATTGCAAGTAAAATTTTGCATCATTGATTCAAGCTTAATTTATCTGCTTCTTTATTCCACACTCTTAACATTTCTGGTCTCTTACTCGAAAACTCCTCACCTTTTCAGTGCTAAGTCTATGAGAAATGAAGGAGGCTATGAAGTCATGAAGAAAGCAATTGAAAAGCTTGGTCTGGGGCATAAAGAACGCATAGCAGCCCATGGAGAAGGGGATGAGCAGAGACTCACCGGGCGGCTCGAAACAGCTGACATTAATACTTTCAAGTGGGTAAAGGGGAAAAGGAAACGATTTCCTTGCTGCTCAAGTTCTCTTGTTATAAGGTGTTTTACATTTGTTTCTTAACATCTTGGTATGGAGAAAGAAGGAAAGGAGTGTTTTGAGGATAGAAGGCATGCTTTAAACATGAATCCATATGTTGTGACTTTCATGGTTGCAGAAACCACCATCTTGTGGAAGCCGTGAGAATGTCAACCAACCCTCCATATGAAATATTGTTGTTAGTAGTAGTAGTCTTTTCAATGAACCATGGGAAAGATTTGTATCAGGAGGATAGACATCTTTCAATTTGTTTCCCTTTGAATGTGAGGCAGCAAGTGACCTTATCGCTTTGCTTGCCTGCCTTATGATTCTGCATTTTGTGTTGAATAATGTAAGGTTTATTTCCAGTCATTTTCCAGCTTTCCGGTGCCTGGAGATTGGTTAAAAAGATTTTGCTTTGATGAGATGCAGATCACATCTCAAGTTGTGCTTTGATTTTATCACGTCAATGCACTTTCATAAGGGCCTGAAATGTGGATGGTTAAGTTGTGCTTCTCTTTTCTTTATTTTCAGTGCGTGTAGCAATGTATTTCAAAAGTATTTTTAAAAAAAATTAATTTTTTTTATTTTAAATTAATATGTTTTTGATATTTTCAAATCATTTTAAGTGCTAATTTTAAAATTAAATTTTAAAAAATAAAAAAACATTATTAACATATTTTTTTCTGAATAAAACACACTTTGAAAAGCAATCGCAACTATACTCTCGAACACATTTATCTTATTCAAGGGCAAGCATGGCATAGGCTTTATAGGCAAAAAGTGTTATGAAGTATAGAAAAAAATTAAAAAAAAAATTAAAAACATAAAAACAAGATTTTAGACTTCTTGTGACCAATAAAATTTTAGATTTTTTGTGATCAATAAAATCGGGTTTGATAGCACTTATAGAACATTACCCATGATAATGCAAAGATCAATTATATTATTCTTATTTATTTTAATATACTTGAATTAAAATTATGGATTTTTTTTCTCAAATTAAAACATGATTTAGAAATAATGATTAAATTTTATTTTTTTACAGTTATAAAACATGTTGGCAATAACTTGATATTTGTTTTACGTTGAAAAAATCCAATACCACCTATCTAGTGATGATTGGTGGCACAAGTCAAGGATGGCAATATGATTGGAAGCACTAGTCAAGGAATTAGTTAATTATTTTTAAAACTGAAGTGATTGTTTAATTTATTTTAAAAAATTAGGAGGACTAATTTATTTTTATTTTTAAAAAGAAAGATTAAATAAATAGAAAAGAAAAGAATAAGCATTCTCAATAACGAATTGAATTTTCGAACCTAAAAAATGAATAAAGATGAAAGTTGTTAACCCCAGTTGATTTGCCTTTGGGTTTAGTTAAAAGGAGATGATGTTGCTTAGAGTGAATTCCCCATGTTTCTTCATGCCATATTTTCTAGGGTTTTGCATATGCTAGAATTCTGTGTGCTGTGATATATATAGCTTTCTTGCTTGGTTTCTCCTTCTGATTTTTCTGATCTGGCCTTTTCCATGTTTCCAATAGCTGCTCTGAAGTAGATAATCTCTTCGGAGTCAAACAATTGTCTAGCTATGAACTCTTAATGTTGTCTTTGGCTTTGGTGTCGAGAATCCATCACCGTGAGAGGCGAGGAAAAAGAGATGATCATCTCTGAAATTTCTGGGCTTTATGATCTCCTGAAATTTTATCAATATGACAGTTAACTCTCCGGCAGAAAAACTCAGGTTGATATTATTTTGTTTTTCATCTTTTTTTAGATAATGACATATGAAGTGCATTTTTTTTTTTATTAAAGTGCTTATATTCATAAATTTTAATTAATGAATTGCCTTCTTAAGCTTCTAGTACAAATTACTTGGCTTCTTAGTTATCTTTCATGTAAATGGGCCTATATGTTTAAGATCATCATTATTTTTCAATTTTCCAACATTTTCGATTTCCCATTAGAAAATCCAAAAATAAAATAAAAATAATTAATTAGATGAGCTTATTAATTCCATAATAAGCAATGCATCGAGTTTAAAATAACAAACTGATCACCAAAAGGATTAAAAGAACAAAGGAATAAAAGTTTATTGTGGAAAAAAACAGAGTTTATAACTAAGCTTTGCATTGCTGTTTTAAAGTTTATCCACCTTTAGTTTTCTTGTGAGGAAAAAACAGAGGGACAATGTAAGAATCTTTTGCCCTGTGAAACTTCAAATGCTGTCCAGCTAGAATTTTAAAGAGATTAATGGGCAAGGAACAAATTCTTACTTTCTCTGTTCAAGGTCATGTTATGCTATGTTCTGTTCTTCGTTTGATGTCCTTCTTTATGCTTTATTCCATGGCGTGAGGAATTGTTTGGTCCTTCTGCATTTCTCTTTTCCATGACCATTCTTGTGTTGCCAGAAGTAAACCCCATCGCCAAACACTTAACCCTTTTCCATTCCTCATCTCATACCCTTTCTTCTCAATATTTACTTACCATTTCTTGCTGACATCCCCTGCTTTTAGTTATCCTTGCACCTTCTCTACCTCTTTTCAACAAGCTATGGCTGATGCAGTTCTTTCTGCTCTCGCGAGTACAATCATGGGGAACTTGAATTCCTCATTTCTTCAAGAGCTTGGACTTGCTGGAAGCCTCGAGATTGAGCGTGAAAATCTCAACCGCACAATCAGAACTATTCGAGCTGTGCTTCAAGATGCAGAGGAGAAGCAGTGGAAGAGTGAGCCTATAAAGGTGTGGCTCGGAGACCTCAAGGATGCAGCTTATGATGCTGACGATTTGCTAGATGAGTTTGCAAATGAAGCTCGGTGGCGTCAGCAGCAAAGAGTTCTCAAAAATCGAGTAAGTACTTTCTTTCTAGCAATCATAATCAACCTGTTTTAAGGGAACGTTATGTTTATAAAAAATTATTATTTGTTAAAGAGACTGTTATTTAATTGATAGGAGGAATTCCTGTTATATGAAACAGCGGGAAATTAGGAAGAAATAAATTTATTATTCTTCGTGAAATTGTAGAGTCTCTAGCCATCGCCTCTGAATGGAATCTGTTTTTACAAGAAGACAAATTGTTACTTCAACTTCCAAGAGCCGAACTAGGCCCGATAGAGATTTAGGCCCATATTTTACAAATGGGTCCATATCAATGGATTTGATTTTTCAGAGTGTCTAAAATACTCTGGGCCCAATGAGCCCTCAAATGTTTAGGGTCTGGAATCCATTCAACTTCAACGATTTTAAGGCACCGAAGAATCACAATGATGATTTCGAAAAATTAAGATTTTAAAGATAATTATTATTAAAAAACAATTATTTCTTCATACTTAAAAAGAGCATGTCTTCCTAAGTCTATAGATCATTAGGTTAATTACTTTTAATAAAATGATATAGCTTTTTTTTTTTTTTTTTTAATTTTCTTGGTGTTGAACTAAACAGGTCTGTTAACCTAAAAGCTCTGTAGAACGGACAAGTCCAAATAGACAAATGTTGTCTTCAAATCACAGCCATGTTCCTTCTCTGAAACCTCAATTGCTTTACTATAGTATTATAGGCATAGCTAAGTACCGTGTGGAGCCTGATCAATTTAGTCAAGGACGGCAGTTTTAGTATTTTAATATAATTGAACCACCACATTATTTAAATTAAATTAAAAAAAAACTATAAAGGCTCATATTTTTATTTTATATTAAGATATAAATTATTTTTTATTAAAACAATAAAATAATTATTTTGCCGTTCCACAATAAAATATTAAGTCTTCTATGGGGTAAAACAATTTTTTCTTCATACTTAAAAAGTCACTTTCAAATTAGATCAGACAAGGAGGTCTTTTCATTTTTTTATTACAATAAAATTCCTTAATTATTTTAAAAAACAAAGATTTATTGTATTTTTCTTAAATAATGAAATGACTTCCTTAAAGGCAAAAAATTATGAACTGCTATTCAGGGGTCTTTATAGCTTTTCATCATGATTTTTTTAATAATTAGGTTTGTTAAGTAGCTCTTTGGTAATTGAATTAATATGCATATTATTTATATATAAAAAATTAGTTGGTGCGATTGACGCACACATTGATGTTTGAGTTCTTTCCATACCTTTTTGGCAGCACGTGAGACGTTGTCAAGTAGTTAAATGATTGCTTTTAAAATGGCGTTCGAATCGTTTCGATAATTTTTTTTTATCTCGGTGCAATGGGTGTCACAAACAAATTTTTAATTTATATATGATTGATTTTCTTTTAATTACTATTCACTTTACTTGAAATGATTTATATAATCAGAGTTTTTTCTCTTTATTTTATTTCCCTTTATTTTTTATTATTTTTATCTTTTAAATTTAGTATTCATTCTTTTAAATATATTTGTTTTATTTAAGATGACTTTTCTTGAGTTTTTTTTCTACCAATTTAATTCTTATTTTTTTAATTTTTATTTTTTTTCTTGAGATTTTTTTTATTTTTTATTCAGATTTCATACTTCAACATTTTATTTATTGAAAAATAAGCTTCTTGATTGTGCATAGATCTAGGATTTTATAGGTTGCGAGTTTGGAAGATTAATTCAAATTTAGAAATTTTATTTAGATTTGCTTGATTTTATTTTTTAAGCCAATGCCTTTTGAGTTTCAATCCTAATCATTTATTTAATCGACTCTGTTTTTTTTATATGATTTTTTATTAATTTTGATAATGACCCGGGTTATCATGAGTTTTTTTATTTTTTGTTTGTTTTTGTTAGATTTAGCCTTTTTTCAAGAAATTTTTTATTTAAATTAAAATTATTGATTAAATATAAATATGCTTATTTAATAATATTTTATTTAGTTTATTTTTCATATTATTTTTCTAATAACAAGTAACCTCTTTAGTGTTATTATGAAACCTTTCACAATGATATTATAACCCTTTTAATAAGATATTTCTGATGGTAATCTTTAATGATTTTTTTTTCTCCTCCCAAATATAATATAATATAATCCGTGTAGAAGATTATATTCTGCTGATGAATGAGTTGTGTGGCTTGTCACTATTTCATTATTGTATAGAGTCTTAGCAACCTTAGCAAGTTGATTAACTTACAAGCATCCGCACTATTTCACTTAAACCACCATCAAAATCTTTCCATAGCTTCTCAATTCTGGAGCGCGGTTTTTTTTTTTTAATGTTTCAAATGGATTTTTCATTTAAAAAAGTATTAAAATATTTTTTTAGTAATTTTAATGTTCTAATATAAAACATATAAAATAAATTTTTAAAAAATTATTTAATATATTTTCAAGTAAAAATTACTTTTAAAAAACATTACAAATTATTTTAGAATGAAACTTATTTCATATGATCTAATAAATAATTAATGTATATTCTTAAATTTGTTTTTAGGATGCGTTTGTTTAGAGTTTAGTTTTTTTAAGTACATTTTAGATTTCAAATTTATTTAAATTTTAGATGTTTTAATGATTTTAATAAATGAAAAATTAAAAAAATAAAATTATTTTAATATATTATAAATTAAAAAGTATTTTTACAAAATGACTTCAAACACAAACTTGATTAGATAGCCCGGCCATTGAAAGACGAGTTTACTAACCAACAGTCAATTCAAGTTGACAAATTATGTCTTCAAATCACAGTGTGGAGCCTATTGTTTTTATGTTTTAAAAATATTTTAAAATAAATTTTAATTTTTTAATTTTTTTTAAATTTATATTTTAAATTATTTTCATACATTAATATTAAAAATAATTTTTTAAAAATATAAAAATATTATTTTATTACATTTATAAATAAAAATTACTATGAAAAAACTATCACCAAACCCAACCACGCTCCAAAACAGTTACTTTAAGGATCTTAGCAGCAGAAAAGTCCATCACCAAACACTTTCACCTTTTCCATTTCTGATCTCATCCTGTTTTATCTTCTCCGTGTTTGCTTACCATTTATTTGCTCACCTCCCCTGCTTTTCGTTTTCCTTGCACCTTTTCTACTTCTTCTCTACATCCATTTCTTTTCTATTCCAAAACAAGCTATGGCTGATGCAGTTCTTTCTGCTCTCTCGAGAACAATCATGGGGAACTTGAACTCCTCATTTCTTCAAGAGCTTGGACTTGCTGGGAGCCTAGAGACTGAGCTTGAAAATCTCAACCGCACGATCAGAACTATTCGAGCTGTGCTTCAAGATGCTGAGGAGAAGCAGTGGAAGAGTGAGGCTATAAAGTTGTGGCTCAGACACCTCAAGGATGCAGCTTATGATGCTGATGATTTGCTAAGTGACTTAGCAAATGAAGCTCAGCGGCATCAGCAGCGAAGAGATCTCAAAAATCGATTAAGATCTTTCTTTTCATGCGATCATAATCCACTTGTTTTTCGACGAAGAATGCTGCATAAATTGAAGAGTGTTAGAAAAAAATTAGATGACATTGCCATGCTGAGAAACAATTACCACCTAAGAGAGGAGGCTGTGGAGATAAATGCAGATATTTTAAATCAGCGTGAGACTGGGTCACTTGTGAAAGAATCAGGAATTTATGGAAGGATAAAGGAGAAAGAAGATCTGATCAACATGCTGCTCACCAGTTCAGATGATTTCTCTGTTTATGCTATATGTGGAATGGGGGGGCTGGGTAAAACAACACTTGCTCAATTAGTCTACAACGACGGAAGAATAAAAAAGCATTTTGATGTGCGGATTTGGGTGTGTGTATCTGTTGATTTCAGCATTCAAAAATTGACTAGTGCCATCATTGAGTCCATTGAAGGCACTAGACCAAATATTCAAAAGCTGGATACTCTTCTACGACGCCTCCAAGAAAAGTTAGGTGGTAAGAAGTTTTTGCTCATATTGGATGATGTTTGGGAAGATGACCATGGTAACTGGAGCAAATTGAAAGATGCATTGAGTTGTGGTGATAAAGGAAGTGCAGTTATTGTGACTACTCGTTTGGGAACTGCTGCTGATAAAATGGCCACAACTCCTGTTCAACATTTGGCAACATTGTCAGATGAGGATTCCTGGCTTTTATTTGAGCAGCTTGCATTTGGGATGAGAAGCGCAGAAGAGCGTGGTCGCTTGAAAGAGATTGGAGTCGCGATAGTTAACAAGTGTGGCGGGGTTCCCTTGGCGTTAAGAGCACTTGGAAGCCTGATGCGCTCGATGAAAACTGCAAATGAGTGGTCGCGTGTCAAAGAGAGTGAGATTTGGGATTTGCCGAATGAAGGAAGCTGGATTTTACCTGCCTTGAGTTTGAGTTACATGAATCTAAAGCCATCTGTGAAGCAGTGCTTTGCATTTTGCTCTATATTCCCTAAAGATTATGTCATGCTGAAGGAGCGGTTGGTAGCTCTATGGATGGCAAATGGCTTCATTTCTGGCAATGGGAAAATAGATTTGCATGACAGGGGTGAAGAGATTTTCCACGAATTAGTTGGGAGGTGTTTTTTTCAAGAAGTCAAGGATTATGGGCTGGGCAACATAACATGTAAAATGCACGATCTTATCCATGATCTTGCACAGTACATTATGAATGGAGAATGTTATTTGATCGAGGACGATACAAAGTTGTCAATTCCTAAAACAGTTCGTCATGTGGGTGCTTCCGAGAGATCACTACTGTTTGCTGCAGAATACAAGGATTTCAAACATACATCTCTGCGCTCAATCTTTCTTGGTGAAACAGTTCGTCATGAGAGTGATAATTTAGATCTTTGTTTCACTCAACAGAAGCATCTAAGAGCCTTGGTTATAAATATTTACCATCAAAAAACATTACCAGAGTCAATTTGTAATTTGAAACATCTCAGGTTTCTAGATGTCTCCTATACCTCCATCCGAAAATTGCCTGAATCAATCACCTCCCTCCAAAACCTTCATACACTAAATCTGAGATGTTGCGCTAAACTCATCCAATTACCAAAAGGTATGAAGCTCATGAAAAGTCTCGTCTATGTTGACATCACGTATTGTAATTCACTTCAATTTATGCCTTGTGGAATGGGAGAGTTGACTTGCCTGCGAAAACTTGGCATATTCATTGTGGGTAAGGAGGATGGTCGTGGCATAGGGGAGCTGGGAAGGCTGGATAATCTTGCTGGTGAATTGCGCATCACATATCTTGATAATGTTAAGAATTCAACAGATGCCAGAAGTGCGAATTTGAATTTGAAGACAGCTCTTCTATCACTGACTTTATCATGGAATTTGAAAGGAAATTCCAATTCACCTTCGGGGCAATCAATACCAAATAATGTGCATTCGGAGGTCCTTGATAGGCTTCAACCTCATTCAAATCTGAAGACGTTGAGAATAGATGAATATGGAGGTTCAAGATTTCCAAATTGGATGATGAACTTGATGCTACCAAATCTAGTGGAGTTGAAGCTAAGAGACTGTTACAACTGTGAACAACTTCCACCATTTGGGAAACTACAGTTCCTCAAGGATCTTCTATTATATAGAATGGACGGTGTGAAGTGTATTGATAGCCATGTGTATGGAGATGCTCAAAATCCATTCCCATCTTTGGAGAGATTGGTTATTTATTCAATGAAGAGATTAGAGCAATGGGATGCGTGTAGTTTCCCTCGCCTTCGAGAATTGAAGATCTATTTTTGCCCTTTGTTGGACGAAATACCAATTATACCTTCCGTCAAAACATTAATCATCCTGGGAGGCAACACTTCATTGACGTCGTTTAGGAATTTCACTTCTATCACCTCCCTTTCTGCTCTTAAAAGCTTGAGAATTCAGAGTTGTTACGAACTTGAAAGCTTACCAGAGGAAGGTCTTCGGCACCTCACTTCTTTGGAGGTTTTAGAGATATGGAGTTGTAGAAGATTAAATTCTCTGCCAATGAATGGGTTGTGTGGCTTATCTGCTCTTCGTCACTTATCGATTCATTATTGTAATCAATTTGCTTCTTTATCCGAGGGAGTGCAACATCTGACGGCACTTGAGGATTTGAATCTTAGTCACTGTCCAGAGCTGAATTCACTGCCAGAGAGTATCCAACATCTCAGTTTTCTCCGATCTCTAAGCATACAGTATTGCACGGGATTAACTTCTTTACCAGATCAGATTGGATATCTCACGTCCCTTTCAAGCTTGAATATTCGGGGTTGCTCTAATTTGGTGTCTTTTCCAGATGGGGTGCAGACTCTCAACAACCTCAGCAAGTTGATAATTAATAACTGTCCAAATTTGGAGAAGAGATGTGAGAAAAAGAGAGGAGAAGACTGGCCTAAAATAGCTCACATCCATAACATTATAATCAACCATGAAGAAATCCAATAATACTTGGATTGTTCAAAGGATGACTACTTCATATGGTACTTTGAATTTGAAAGTAAGCTTCTCGCCCCATTTATTTTCTTTTTAAATTGCCTTGTTTTCTTTTCTAACCATCTAAATTGCATGAATGAATGGCTACTTAGACCTCTGGTTACCATTAAATTTTATTTTGCCTTGCTCATTTGTCTGATATTAATGAATCCCTTGTTATATAATTCTCGCATGTGATGATATGAAATAATTCCTTTTTTCACTCTCTTAATATTTCTGGTCTCATACTTGAAAACTCTTCACCTTTTCAGTACTAAGTCTATGAGAAATGAAGGGGGCTATGAAGTCATGAAGAAGGTAATTGAAAAGCTTGGTCTGGGGCTTAAAGAACGCATAGCAGCCCCTGGAGAAGGGGATGAGCAGAGACTCACCGCGCGGCTCGAAACAGCTGACATTAATACTTTCAAGTGGGTAAAGGGGAAAACGAAACGATTTCCTTGCTGCTTAAGTTCTCTTGTTATAAGGTGTTTTACATTTGTTTCTTAACATCTTGTTCGATTGACAGGGTGTTGCTAATTGATGGGGCTTCCACTTGTGTTGGTCGCGGTGTGGAGAAAGAAGGAAAGGAGTCTTTTGAGGACAGAAGGCATGCTTCAAACATGAATCCATATCTTGTGGAAGCCATGAGAATGTCAAGCAATCCTTCATATGAAATATTGTTTATATATAGTAGTAGTAGTCTTTTCAATAAACCACGGAAAGATTTGTATCAGTAGGATAGATATCTTTCAATTTGTTTCCCTTTGAATTTGAGGCAGCAAGTGACGTTATTGCTTTGCTTGCCTGCCTTATGATTCTGCGTTTTGTGTTGAATAATGTAAGGTTTATTTCCAGTCATTTTCATGGAAGACCAGCTTTCCGGTGCCTGGAGATTGGTTAAAAAGATTTTGCTTTGATGTGATGCAGATCACATCTCTAGTTGTGCTTTGATTTTATCACGTCAATGCACTTTCATAAGAGCCTGAAATGTGGATGGTTAAGTTGTGCTTCTCTTTTCTTGATTTTATAGGCCAAAGACTCTCATAAGAGCATGCATGCTTGTAGGTCAAAACAACTTCAGCTAGCTCATTCTATCCTATCCAAGGGCTAGCATGAAATAGGCCTTAATCAAGTACTTCGTTTATTAGGTTAATTTGTAATTTATCCTGTTGATTCAGAAGTTTTTTTTAAAAATTTATGAATTTTTAAAACTCAAAAATAAATAAAATTTTAAATTTATTATGACAAATAAAATTTTAGACTTCCTGTGACCAATAGAACCGGGTTTGATGGCACTTACAGAACATTACCCGTGATAATGGACATGATCAGTTATATTATTTTTATTTATTTTAATACACTTGAATTAAAATTATTTGGATTTTTTTTTTCAAATTAAAACATGATTTAGAAATAATAATTACAATTTTTTTTTACTGCTATAAAACATGTTTGCAATAACTTGATATTTGTTTTACGTTGAAAAAAATCCAATACCACCTATCTAGTGATGATTGGTGGCACAAGGATGGCAATATGATTGGTAGCACTAGTCAAGGAATTAGTTAATTATTTTTAAAACTAAAGTGATTATTTAATTTATTTTAAAAAATTAGGGGACTAATTTATAATTTACTCATATTTGTTGTTATGGAAGTAGATTTCAGTTGCTCTTTATACTCATTTCTAGTAGAAAAAAAAAATAAAAAGAAGGATTAAATAAATAGAAAAGAAAAGAATAAGCATTCTCCATAAGGAATTGAATTTTCGAACCTAAAAATTGAATTAAGATGAAAGTTGTTAACCCCAGTTGATGTGCCTTTGGCAGGGAGTTTGGGTTTGGTTAAAAGGAGATGAAGTTGATTAGAGTGAATTCCCCATGTTTCTTGATGCCATATTTTCTAGGTTTCGCATATGCTAGAATTCTTTTATTATTATTATTATTATTATTATTAATATGGGTGTCCGGGTTAGTTTGTGCGCATCTCGACTAGTCTCATGGATCATGAAATTAACGACCATGTAAGCCTCCAGTGGTCCTGAAGTTTGTGAAACTCAAACTAATAATCTCTAGAGAGCAAACCAAAAACTTAATTAGTTGAGCTAAACTCCTCAAGTTTCATGTACTAGAATTCTGTGTGCTGTGAAATTCTGTGTGCTGTGATATATATAGCTTTCTTGTTTGGTTTCTCCTTTTGATTTCTCTAATCTGGTCTTTTTCATGTTTCCAATAATTGCTCTGAAGTAGATAATCTCTTCGGAGTTAAACAATTGTCATGCTATGAACTCTTAATGTTGTCTTTGGCTTTGGTGTCGAGAATCCATCACCGTGACAGTCGAGGAAAAAGAGATGATAATCTCTGAAATTTCTGTGCTTTATGATCTCCTGAAATTTGATCAATATGACATTTAACTCTTCGGCCGAAAAATTCAGGTTGATATTATTTTTTTTTTCATCTTTTTTGAAATAATGACATATGAATTGTTTTTTTATTATTATTAAAGTGCTTAGATTCATAAATTTTAATTAATGAATTACCTTCTTAAGCTTCTAGATTAGTACAAATCACTTGACTTGTTAGTTATCTTTCCATGTAAATGGGCCTCCACTTTCATGTAAATGGGCCTATATGTTTAAGATCATCAATTTTCCAACATTTTCGATTTCCCATTAGAAAATCTAAAAATAAAATAAAAATAATTAATTAGATGAGCATATTAATTCCATAATAAGCAATGCATCGAGTTTAAAATAACAAACTGATCACTAAAAGGATTAAGAACAAAGGAATAAAAGTTTATTGTGGAAAAAAGCAGAGTTTATAAGTAAGCTTTGCATTGCTGTTTTAAAGTTTATCCACCTTTCGTTTTCTTGTGAGGAAAAAACAGAGGGAATGAATGCTTGATTGAACATGCCTTATGTTTCAACTATTTTACCATTAATTTTAAATTCAAAAGTAAAAAAGCCACAGACAATATTATAAGGATCTGAATTCTCCCCTGCGATTTTCCTTTTGTGATCTGTTTAGATCATAGATGCAAAAACGCTTTATTATTTTTTTATAAATAAAATTATTAAGTATAAAACTAAAAGAAATGATATTTTATTGTATACTACGCCATTGTAGCGCATTACACGGTTTAATATGAATTATTACAATAATTTTTTTTCTGTTTTTGGTTTGTCAGATTCTTTTATGGCCAAATTAAAGGTCAAGTGCTTCTCATTTGTTAATCAAATTAAAAGATAGGAGACTGAAAAAATGAAGAAACTAAATGGTTTTTTTGAAGGTTACCTTCAAAGTTGACTTTGGTCCTCTTACTTTGCAATTGATTGATTTTAATTCCTTTAATTTTTGAAAATTCACTTTTGATCCAAATATTCATTTCTCTTATTTTTCCAGTTATTGGTTTGAGGCAAGAAGAAGAAAGACAATGGTTTAAGACAATGGTTTTGATGGTATATAGAAAAAATCATCAGTTGAAACTGATTTTGATCACTAACATAGTCGATCTTAATGTCAATGAATTTTATTTGATTAGAAGAGTTTTATTTGAGTATTCTTTCACCTTCAAATTACTTGTGAGAGATCCGACTTTGGATTGATATTTATTTTCTTTTTTATTTTTGGGTTATTTGAAGATATAAACAAGTTTATTTATATTTATAAGGTATATTTTAGGTATTTTTAAGTAAAAAAATAAATTTTTAGGTGTGAAACATCCTCACATCCACTTTTTGGCAACCCTTTGATTGCTAAGATCTAGGTATAGTAGGCAATATGTTGTATGCCCCATCAGACAATGCATCACCTACTCTCTTTTGCAGAGATATGTTTTGACTTTTCAGTGATTATCTAGTTGTCAAAAACCAGTATTGTCTACATCATTTTAAAAATAAATAAATAAAAGATCAGCAACGTGATGTCCACACTTTAATATAAAAAACCAAGAGGCCTAGCACTCGGGTTATGCCTCTTTTGATGGGCTAGCGCATAAACTTGCGTGCTTGATTTATTTTATTAATTTCTTCTATTCTTTAATTTTCCCTACCTTTACACTTTGGTAGATTGACTAAAAAATAATTTTAGTTTTAATTTTATTGGATGCCATTAAAATTCTATTTTTTTTTTAATGAAATCATAGATTTTTTTATATCAGCGAGTACGCTCTCTGTACAACATTTCATGGTTTTTTTTAAAAATCTTATTAGAGTGCTACATTTCTTTTTGTTGTTTGATTAAATACGTTTGATGTTTTTTTTCGTTAAAATTTATAACATTAGCCGATGTTTATTTTCGCAGCTCTCCGGTCTCCACCATGATTTTAACTTAAAAAAAATTGACTCTCCAGTTTCCACAATGATTTTAACTTAAGATAAAAAAAAAACCTTTTTTGGCTCGTAATAATAAAGTTTCTTTGTTGCTAAAAAATACGTTGCTAATGATTAATTTTTAGTTTTAGTTTTTGCTAAATTTCTGTTTATCCCGCCTGCAGCAGCGGAGCGCAACCAATAGACTACGAACTGCTACTTGATGAAATTGTAAGTACTTCTTTTTACATTGATCGATAACTCATTGATCTATAAGACGTGAAATTCCTAAGTGCATCTTTTTACATTGAGAAGTCCTTTTTTAAAGGAAAAAGGTGACAATGTAAGAATCTTTTGCCCTGTGAAACTCCAAATGCTGTCCAGCTAGAATTTTAAAGAGATTAATGGGCAAGGAACAAATTCTTACTTTCTCTGTTCAAGGTCATGTTATGCTATGTTCTGTTCTTCGTTCAATTTCCTTCTTTATGCTTTATTCCATGGCGTGGGGAATTGTTTGGTCCTTCTGCATTTCTCTTTTCCATGACCATTCTTGTGTTTCCAGAAGTAAAGCCCGTCACCAAACACTTTACCTTTTTCCATTTCTCATCTCAAACCCTTTCTTCTCAATATTTACTTACCATTTCTTGCTCACATCCCCTGCTTTTAGTTATCCTTGCACCTTCTCTACCTCTTTTCAACAAGCTATGGCTGATGCAGTTCTTTCTGCTCTCGCGAGTACAATCATGGGGAACTTGAATTCCTCATTTCTTCAAGAGCTTGGACTTGCTGGGAGCATGGAGACTGAGCGTGAAAATCTCAACCGCACAATCAGAACTATTCGAGCTGTGCTACAAGATGCAGAGGAGAAGTAGTGGAAGAGTGAGCCTATAAAGGTGTGGCTCAGACACCTCAAGGATGCAGCTTATGATGCTGATGACTTGCTAAATGAGTTTGTAAATGAAGCTCGGTGGCATCAGCAGCGAAGAGTTCTCAAAAATCGAGTAAGATCTTTCTTTTCAAGCAATCATAATCAACCTGTTTTCCGACAAAAAATGGTGCGTAAATTTAAGAATGTTAGAGAAAAATTAGATGCTATTGCCATGGAGAGACAAAAGTTCCACCTAAGAGAGGGGGCTGTGGAGATAGAAGCAGATAGTTTTGCTTGGCGTCAGACTTGGTCATGGGTGAATGAATCAGAAATTTGTGGAAGGAGAAAGGAGAAAGAAGATCTGATCAACATGCTGCTCACCAGTTCATATGAATTCTCTGTTTATGCTATATATGGAATGGGGGGGCTGGGTAAAACAACACTTGCTCAATTAGTCTACAACGACGGTAGAATAAAAGGCCATTTTGATTTGTGGATTTGGGTGTGTGTATCTGTTGATTTCAGCATTCAAAAATTGACAAGTGCTATAATTGAGTCCAGTCTAGGCACTTGTCCAGATATTCAACAGTTGGATACTCTTCTCCGACGCCTCCAAGAAAAGTTAGGTGGTAAGAAGTTTTTGCTCATATTGGATGATGTTTGGGAAGATGACCATGATAACTGGAGCAAATTGAAAGATGCATTGAGTTGTGGAGCTAAAGGAAGTGTAGTTATTGTGACTACTCGTTTGGGAATTGTTGCTGATAAAATGGCCACAACTCCTGTTCAGCATATGGCGACATTGTCAGATGAGGATTCCTGGCTTTTATTTGAGCAGCTTGCATTTAGGATGACAACCGCAGAAGAGCGCGGTCGCTTGAAAGAGATTGGAGTAGCGATAGTTAACAAGTGTGGCGGGCTTCCCTTGGCGATAAGAGCACTTGGAAGCCTGATGCGCTCGAAGAAAACTGTAAGCGAGTGGTTGTCTGTCAAAGAGAGTGAGATTTGGGATCTGCCGAATGAAGGAAGCCGGATTTTACCTGCCTTGAGCTTGAGTTACATGAATCTAAAGCCATCTGTGAAGCAGTGCTTTGCATTTTGCTCTATATTCCCCAAAGATTACGTCATGGAGAAGGAACTGTTGGTAGCTCTATGGATGGCAAATGGCTTCATTTCTTGCAATGGGAAAATAGATTTGCATGACAGGGGTGAAGAGATTTTCCACGAATTAGTTGGGAGGTCTTTTTTTCAAGAAGTTGAGGATGATGGGCTGGGCAACATAACATGTAAAATGCACGATCTTATCCATGATCTTGCACAGTACATTATGAATGGAGAATGTTATTTGATCGAGGACGATACAAGGTTGCCAATTCCTAAAAAAGTTCGTCATGTAAGTGCTTACAACACATCATGGTTTGCTCCTGAAGACAAGGATTTCAAATCTCTGCACTCAATTATTCTTTCAAATCTTTTTCACTCACAACCTGTAAGTTATAATTTAGATCTTTGTTTCACTCAACAGAAGTATCTAAGAGCATTGTGTATACGTATTGAAAATCTCAATACATTACCACAGTCAATTTGTAATTTGAAACATCTAAGGTTTCTAGATGTCTCCGGATCCGGCATCAGAAAATTGCCTGAATCAACCACCTCCCTCCAAAACCTTCAGACACTAAATCTAAGAGATTGCAGACAACTAGTCCAATTACAAGAAGATATGAGGCGCATGCAAAGTCTCGTCTATGTTGACATCAGAGGTTGTCATTCACTTCTATCTATGCCTCGTGGAATGGGAGAGTTGACTTGCCTGCGAAAACTTGGCATATTCATTGTGGGTAAGGAGGATGGTCGTGGCATAGAGGAGCTGGGAAGGCTGAATAATCTTGCTGGTGAACTGAGCATCACATATCTTGATAATGTTAAGAATTCAACAGATGCCAGAAGTGCGAATTTGAATTTGAAGACAGCCCTTCTATCACTGACTTTATCATGGAATTTGGAAGGAGATTACAATTCACATTCGGGGCAATCAATACCAAATAATGTGCATTTGGAGGTCCTTGATAGGCTTCAACCTCATTCAAATCTGAAGAAGTTGAGTATAGAAGGATATGGAGGCTCAAGATTTCCAAATTGGATGATGAACTTGATGCTACCAAATCTAGTGGAGATGGAGCTAAGAGACTGTTACAACTGTGAACAACTTCCACCATTTGGGAAACTACAGTTCCTCGAGGATCTTGTCTTACAGGGAATAGATGGTGTGAAGTGTATTGACAGCCATGTGAATGGAGATGGGCAAAATCCATTCCCATCTTTGGAGAGACTGGCTATTTATTCAATGAAGAGATTGGAGCAATGGGATGCGTGTAGTTTCCCTTGCCTTCGACAATTGCACGTGTCTAGTTGCCCTCTGTTGGCAGAAATACCATTTATTCCATCCGTCAAGACGTTACACATCGATGGAGGGAATGTTTCGTTACTGGCGTCAGTTAGGAATCTCACTTCTATCACCTCCCTTAATATTAGCAAGAGTTCCAATATGATGGAGCTTCCCGATGGGTTTTTGCAAAATCACACTCTCCTTGAGTATTTACAAATTAATGAGCTGAGAAATATGCAGTCTTTGTCAAATAATGTATTAGATAACCTTTCTTCTCTTAAAACCTTGTCGATTACGGCTTGTGATGAACTTGAAAGCTTGCCAGAGGAAGGTCTTCGGAACCTCAATTCTTTGGAGGTTTTAAGCATAAATGGTTGTGGAAGATTAAATTCTCTGCCAATGAATTGCTTATCTTCTCTTCGTCGCTTATCGATTAAATATTGTGATCAATTTGCTTCTCTATCTGAGGGAGTGCGACATCTGACGGCACTTGAGGATTTGTCTCTCTTTGGTTGTCCTGAGCTGAACTCGTTGCCAGAGAGTATCCAACATCTCACTTCTCTCCGATCTCTAAGCATATGGTATTGCAAGGGATTAACTTCTTTGCCATATCAAATTGGATATCTCACTTCCCTTTCAAGCTTGAAGATTCGGGGTTGCCCAAATTTGGTGTCTTTTCCAGATGGAGTACAGAGTCTCAGCAAACTCAGCAAGTTGACAATTGATGAATGTCCAAATTTGGAGAAGAGATGTGCGAAAAAGAGAGGAGAGGATTGGCCCAAGATAGCTCACATCCCTTCAATTCAAATCAACGACAAAGAAATCCAATGATACTTGGATTGTTGAAAGCATAACGACTTCCTTTGGCCCTTCGGATTCAAAAGTAAGCTTCTCACCCCATATATTTTCTTTTTACCTTGCCTTGTTTTCGTTTTCTAACCATCTAAATTTCATGAATGAGTGGCTTCTTAGACCTCTGTTTACCGTTACATTTTATTTTGCCTAGCTCATTTGTCTGATATTAATGAATACCTTGTCACGTTATTCACGCATTTGATGATATGACATAATTCGAGTTTATAGTTTATTATACATGCTACAATCAAATGAAATGATCAGTAGATTGTATGAATTTTGCCTGCTAATCATACGACTTTTTCTTCAGTGTAACATGGATACTTCCTACTTCTGCGTGAATTCGTCCCTTAAGGGATCTTCTGGTGTGTTGCTGACAATAAGTCATCTTCTCCATTGGCTGCCTCAGAGCTCCAGTCAGGTGTTATGTTATTCTATATCTTGAGATTCTTATTCCTTTTCTCCATTCAAATTTTGTCTTTATAATATTGTGTTAACTTGTTACGTTTGTTCTGGGCATGGTAGATACTACGTTGGAGAACATCTTGTATCTTTCCACTAGACATGGCCATTGTAGCTTGAAGTCATTCTCTCGGTTATTGTTGTTGATTGGATTAGTCATGTCTGAAGCTTAAACTCCTGCTGATGAGCCTGTTTTGACAAAAATGAGATGTAATTCTGCTAAATTATTCAGCCATCCTGATGTGGTTGCTGAGAGGGGCTATGGTATTTTTTTAATCCCAACCCACCCTTATTTTCTTTATTCTTTTTTTTCTTATAAGATAACTGCAAGGTGATTTTCCAATTTTGAATAATGAGCAATCTGATAAAAACAAAAAAAAACCAGGCATGGCCTTGAGCAAGAATACACCTTGTTGCAGAACGATGTTTAATGGCCTTTTGGTGATTATCCTGGCCCTCAGGGACAATACCACTGTGGTGTAGGTGTTGACAAAGCCTTTGGCCCCGACATTGTTGATGCACATTTCAAGGCATGCCTGCATGAAGGCATCAACATTAGTGGTATCAACGGAGAAGTGATGCCAGGCCAGGTAAAATAAAAGAACTAGAATTTCCTTTCTACCTTTTTGATCTTACAATTCTAGTTTAGAACCATTCTGATCCTATTCTATTTCACAACATTAAATCATTTTCACTTTCATGTAATGAGAATTTCAGGTTGGACTTTTAGTCTGTATATCTGCCGGAGATGAATTATGGGCTGCTTGGCACATCTTAGAGGTAGCTCTAATGCACTTGATTATAGAAGATAGTACAGCTATTTCAGTTTCTATTGTTTTCTCAGATGTCTATATTTATGTTAACAGAGGATTATTGAGGTTGCTGGAGTTGTGCTTCCATTGGATCCTAAGCCTTTTCAGGTCAGTTTTTATTTCAATTTACCCTTTTACTATTCAATTCGAATGTTACAAGTGTGCATGTTTTCAGTGCTTTTATCGTTAAACTCTTAAGAAATCGGACTTGAGAATTCTTCACATTTTCAGCACTAAGTCTATGAGAAATAAAGGAGGCTATGAAGTCATCAAGAAAGCAGTTGAAAAGCGTGGTCTGAGGCATATCAAAAGATTGCAGCCAGTGTAGAAGGGAATGGGCAGAGACTTGCTGACCGACACGAAACATCTGACATTAATACTTTCAAACGGGCAAGGGGAAAAGGAAACAATTTCCTTGCTACTCAAGTTCTCTTACTATAAGATGGCTTCCATCAGTTTCCTTACATCTTGTCTGATTGTCAGGGTGTTGCTAATCGTGGGGCTTCCATTCGTGTTTAACAATGAACAACATGCGTTGTAATAGCTTGTATGTCAAAACAATTTATGTAGCTGATTCTATCCTATATGTTGAACATAAGTATTGAAGTTATTATATATATACTCGAAATTCCTCGATACTTTTTCTCACGCATAGTCTGATATATGACAATTTGCTAAAACAGTAGGCCATTAGAAACAATAGAAATGATAGAAACAATAGACAAAAGAAGGACCAGACAAAGACTGGAGAAGCAGGAACCCAGTGTTCATCGGAGGAAGGACATTTCAATGTCATTTTATGATTGACTTCACATGGAATAGCATTGGCAGCACCCAGTGATGCAGACAACAAAAACATTACTATTTATGTGTTTTAATTCGACCCTACAATGGAAGGATACTTGTAATTTGAAGATTTGCAGGGATTTTTATTTAAACTCTGAATTTGCTGAGAATTTATAAGTCTAGGTTTCTATTTTAGTAGTTCTCCAGTATATAGGTTTCTTGTTTAGGTTTTTCTTACTCAAAATAGGAACAGAGTATATATTTGACTAGTATGGTTACGGGGAGGTCGATATTCAAAGAGTTTTCAATGACTCTGTGATGCTATCAATCTTCTGTGAGGTTTCCTATAAACCCTAGTTAGCATTTGGTTAATATCTCGAAAACAGAGACAACAAGTATCGATACTTTTCTCACGCCTAGTCTGATATATGAAAATTTGCTAAAACAGTAGAAATGATAAAAACAATAGACAAAAGAAGGGACCAGACAAAGATGACTTGACTAACTCCAAGTTTACAGGTAATGAAGTTGATCAAGGCCAAGTTTAACATCTGTGAAACAATGTACATTAACTGCCCTTGCTTTCCGTCCCTAGCAAAAAAATCTTCATTGCTGAAACAAAATATCCACAGATGTTCTTAATGTTATGTTATGGTGAACTACTAGCTTTGTCGCAAATTTTATATCAATTTCTCTGGGTTTTGACACGTGTTTTTTTTGGATGAATCATTATAAAAAAAAGAAGAAGGACATGAATAAGAAGATATATATATATAGACAACGTGCATGACATGGCACAATAGTACTATAAGAAGTTTAATTTGATCATTCAATTCATCAATAGATTTCAATAACATTATAATTTAATGATTTCGTGGAACATTTATTTCCAAAATGCCTCAGTTGAACATTTATCATATTCTAATTAGTACGATTTTCTATGCCTAAGAACATTTATCGTATTAATTTGATTTGTATAGTTCAGCTTGATAATAACATGATCGAGATGCAAATGATTAAATTAAATGAAGATAACTTGTATAATCAAGTTATGCGGGAGACAAATATTAAGGATGCCAACGAAAATCCACAAGTTGGATTTTTAATAATCCATCCTCGTATTTAAAACCAAATCTATTATTTATTATTCATTAAGTAAGAAAATTTTATTTTTAGATTTGATATTCAGATGCTTTTACCTCATTATAATTTATTATTCAAAATTAAATAAAATGTAAGCTGTGTGTTTTAATTAATGATTAATGATATTTATATTGTCTGTTTTATATTAACATCAAGATATGTATATATATCATATTATATTAAACAAATATCTAAATATTTTACATATATATATATATATATATATATATATATATATATATATATTTTAGGTTAGGTTCGAGTAGGTTTGAGATCGGGTTAGACAATATATATATATTCTATCCATTACATTCAAAAAATACTTATTCATTGGTCCAATAAATACCAATAAAATTTCAGATTTATTGTGGAATATATTAAAGAATCAATATTATTTGACTATGCATAATAACAGGTGAGTTTAAAATAAATCCACAAATTCCCTAAATTTCTCCCGATTAACATTTTTATCTCAGTTTCTGTTAAAGTTGCAGCATTTATTATTATAATAACAGTTTTTTTTTAAAATATTTTTTATTTAAAAATATATTAAAATAATATTTTTTTAGTTTTTAAAATTTATTTTTGATATAAATATATTAAGAAAGTTAAGAAAATTCTAGGACAGCGAAGCTGTCTATGCTGTCCCAGTCTAGTATTGGGACAACAACAATAACCAATCAAATCATATGTTGTCCTTTGCCTTTTCTTGATATCTCCCGTCAATGGTAATATAATGGCTACAAAACTTTCCTTTCTGTTAAAATAATAATTATTTAATTATGATTATTCCCAAAAAGTATATTTGTCACTCCACAGAAATAAGATATATAAATATTTTAAGTTATTAAGTAAACTGAAGAAACAAAAGGGAAGAAGAATCTTATTATTCATCTCCATATTGTTACAGTACTAGCATAGCTTTATATACACGGGATTGCAATGAATATTATAGTAAGAAAAGGTAAAGATATAACAGTGTTCATATCAGAGTCTATCACTATTAAATACTATCCTATCAATTGTAGGCAAAGGAATTGCAGTGCAAAGGGATTGCAGTAGGAATGAGTTCTACAACTTGTGCTGGAGTAAAACTGAAATTCTGCAATTTAAACTCTGTAATTCGATCTGCAGGAGGACTTTGCCATATGTGTTGGAGTGGAAGTCTGATGCTTTTCTTCAATATAAACACACAAAAACAAGAACACAAGGCCGCATAATACATATAATAAACAATAAACATAACATAAACTTTTCGACACCTTTTATTTTTATTATTTTTGTATATATTATTTTTCTCATACAAAAGCCTGTAGAACAGACAAGTCCAAATATCTCAACCTAAAAGCAGCCATGAAAAGCCTACAAATCTTTTTTTTATAACTGCATCAAGTGTTAACCTTCTTAATCTTTTTCTGGTTTAAAAAAAACATAGAAAATTACAAATTTAGGGTTTTAATCTTAAATCTAACATAATCTAAAAATAACTATATATGATAAATACGAAACTATATTTTTGTACTAGGTTAAAAAAACATAAATAAATAACGAAGACCACTTTGCACCCTTCAATCCTTAACTTGCAAGCCTCTCCACCAGTTCACTAAAACCATCATCAAAATCTTCCCATAGCTTCTCAATTCCATCTGCTCATCTTCTTCCTATTCAACCTAGCCTTAGTCCATGGTAAATTCTCAGTTTTACCACTTGGGTTCTTAATTTTATTTTGTTTTACAAAGAGAGTTGTAGTGCATTGTGCTATGTTACAGTGACAGGGGAGCAGATCATTTAGAAGATGGGCTGGCACAAACGAACTGGGCTCTTTTTTTTTTCTTGGTGCATCACCGCTAGTCTATGGATTTGCATGACAGGGGTGAAGAGATTTTCCACGAATTAGGTGGGAGGAGTTTTTTTTCAAGAAGTTAAAGATGATGGGCTGGGCAACATAACATGTAAAATGCTCGATCTTATCCATGATCTTGCACAATCCATTATGAATAGAGAATGCCAATTGATTAAGGACCAACAAAGTTGCCTAAATCAATCACTTCCCTCCAAAACCTTCAGACACTAAGTCTGAGATATTGCCACAATCTCATCCAATTACCAAATGGTGTCAAGCACATGAAAAGTCTCGTTTATCTTCTTCTCTCTTTTTTTTTTTTAATTAATGTGGATATCTGGACCAGTTTGCGCGCACCTCGACTAATCTCATGGACCTTAAAGTTAACAATCATGTAAGGTTTCAGTGGCCCTAAAAAGACTCGAACTCGTGATTATTGAGGAGCAAACTCAAGGCCTGACCAGTTGAGCCTGTAGAAATTTAAAGAAGTATAAACTCTTAATCATAGTTTTATTGATGACAGAGTTACAAATATATATGGACTAGAATCAGTTCCTAACATTACAGCTACTAGATTTGATTATGTCCTTGGTTATAAAGGAAATAAATAATAATTACATGATCATCTAAACTAGGTAATAGACATAACATATATAAGACAATATAATAACTACATGATCTTGTACATTGTCTCTTGATACTGCAGTATATGCTTCATTAATCTCCTGTATCTGTAGTATCTGCATAATTAATCTTCAGTATCTAGGTAATAGACATAACATATATAAGGCAATATAATAACTACAGGATCTTGTATATTGTCTCTTGATATTGTAGTTTCTGCTTCATTAATCTTCAGTATATATAATATGTATTAATCTTCAGTATCTACAAGGATCTACAACTTATACTGTAATCTTCAAGAGAGCTACCTCTCAGGGTTAAGTCTTGTTTATAGGGTTAATTCTTGTTTATCTTGACATCACGAGTTGTGATCACTTCAATTTATACCTTGTGGAATGAGGCAACTGATATGCCTATGAAAAACTATGTTCATTGTGTAAGGAGGATGGTCGTAGTACAGGGGAGCTGGGAAGGTTGAATAAGCTTGTCGGTGAAAACATTAATCATCCGGGGAGTTAACGGTCATTTGTTGACGTCGTTTAGGAATTTCACTTCGATCACGTCCCTTTATATCGAAGAGATTCCCAATGTAAAGGGGCTTCCCAATGAGTTTTTACAAAATCATACACTCCTTGATCATTTAAATATTGATAAGCTGAGAAATCTGGAGCCTTTGTCAAATAAAATATTAGATAACCTATTTGCTCTTAAAAGCTTGGAGATTAGAAATTGCGATAAACTTGAAAGCTTGCCAGAAGAAGGTCTTCAGAAGCTCCATTCTTCGGAGGTTCTAAGGATATATCAGTGTAGAAGATTATATTCTCTGCCGATTAATGGGTTGTGTGGCTTATCTTCTCTTCGTCGCTTATGGATTCAGAGTTGTGCTAAATTTGCATATCTATTTGAGAGAGTGCGATATCTGACGACACTTGAGAATTTGTCGCCTTATGACTGTCCAGGGCTGAATTCATTGCCAAAGAGTATCCAACATCTCATTTCTCTCTGATCTCTAAGCATATGGTATTGCAAAGGGATTAACTTCTTTTCCAAATCAGATTGGATATCTCAGGTCCTTTTCATGCTTGGAGATTCTGGATTGCCCTATTTTGGTGTCTTTGCCAGATGGGGTACCGAGTCTCAGCAACCTCAGCAAGTTGATAATTAACTATTGTTTAAATTTGGAGAAGTGGTGCGAGAAAAAGAGAGAGGAGAGGACTGGCCTAAGATAGCTCATATCATTTGACTTCATATTGCACTTTAAATCTGAAAGTAAGTTTATCACTCCAACTCAAAATCTTAAGTTGTTAAATGAAAGTCCTAATAGTTAATAATTTTCTAACACATCCTCTTAAGTGAAAACTCTTTGGGCTTGAAACTTACACATGTCCACATTACTTTGTGCTTAATTTTTATCAAATAACTAAAGATGATGAGATTCGAACTCATTACTGCATGGCCATCAAAGCTTTGATGTCATGTCAAAGAATCATCTCAACTAAGTAGCTTAAACTATTAGGTGAGATCTCAAGATATGATTTATTAGGCATGTTCATAGTTCGGTTCGGTTCGGTTTGAACCACAAAAACAAACCGAACCGAGTAACTTAAATTTTTGAAAATTCAAACCGAACCGAACCGAATTCCGGTTCAAACCGAACCAGTTCGGTTCGGTTAAATTCGGTTTTATAGCAAAAAAACCGGAAAATCTAATCATCCCATCAATGAAGGAGACCTCTCTTAAATCACCTTGTAAATTAACAAGCTGTAGAAAAAAAAAAAAAAAAAGCAACCCCTAAATCTTGTCGTCGATTGATTTCAAGAGGAGGTTAAGAACTTCAACATGGTAGAACCAAAAACCCATTCAAATCCCTGGCACCTAAACCCCCATAAGACTATAACTAACACCAATGAGTACTGATCTCCGATTTCTACCCCCAACCCTTTTTTATATATAAATTTAACCAAACAACTAGTATTCAAAAATCATAGCCATCATCATCAAGCAACTGCTGGGTTCTCATCAGAGAAAAAAGCATCAGATTTAGAGAGGGAGCCCTTCTCCTTGCGATCAACAAAATCATCATCACCATCGGGATTTCGAGCAGGATCAGACTTGTCCATGGCGAAAAGAGCCTTGTCGAGGAAGAGTTTAACAGCCATCTCAATAGCTTGCCACCCAAATGCAAGAGCCCCGAATACAACCACTGCCTGTAGTTGAAAACTTGAAAGGGAAAAGAAGAATGATTTTTGAGGTGGAGAGTTGGTTTGCACTGCAGTCTTTGCCACAGACGGTGACTTTTTGTGAGGGAAGGGGAGTTTGTGAAGGCAGGGGAGAGGGGGGGTTATGTTAGGTAGGGTTAGGTTAATTAACTATTTATACTCCTTGGCTGCCAGTGGGTTTTTATGATTTTTTGGTTGATCTGGTTTGGTTTGTTGGTTTTATAACTAAAACCGAAACCGAACCGGACCTGTTAAAATTTATGGTTTTAAAAATCAGTTTAATCGGTTTTTCATCTCGGTTCGGTTTTTTTGGTTGATCGGTTTTTTTGAACACCCCTATAATTTATATTATAAAGTTGATAATTAACTTGCAAGCCTCCGCACAACTTTAATTTTCGTTAATATAAAAAATAAAAACACTTCTAATAAAATTATTTTAATAGATTATCAACAAAAAAAATACTTTTAAAAAATACATTATATTACAATACTAAATATACTCCCTGCTCATCTTCTTCCTTTTCAATCTAGATCATGTTTGTTTTGTCGTTTCAAAAGTATTCTTAAAACATTTGATTTTTTTTTTACTTTAAATTTTTTTTTTAGTATTTTTAGATTATTTTTATACAATAATATTAAAAATAATTTTAAAAAAATAAAAAAAATAATTTTAATTTATAAACAAAAAAACATATAAACAAAACAACTGCTTCACTCTACGATAATAAATTTCGACAGATCATATTAGAAGATGGGCTGGCACAAACCTGGTTTTTTTCATAACCTCTAGTAATCTTAATGTACATTAAGATGAGAAAAAAAAAAACTTTAAATATATATATATATATATATATATATATATATATATATATTGGATTAATGAAACTTATTTTAAATTATCTAATAAATAATTAATGTATATTCTTAAATTTTTTTTTAGGATGCGTTTGTTTGGAGTTTAATTTTTTTGAAGTACTTTTTAAACTTCAAATTTATTTAAATTTTAAAATTTTTCAATTATTTTAATAAATGAAAAATAAAAAATAAAAAAAATTATTTTAATATATTATAAATTAAAAAGTATTTTTACAAAATGACTACAAACACAAACTTACGTAGATGCGGCTTGGTTAGATAGCCCAGCCATTGGAAGACGACGTTTACTAACCAACGGTCATTTCAAGTAGACAAATTATGTCTTCAAATCACAGTGTCGAACCTGATCAACTTAGTCAAGGATCTTAGCAGAAGAAAAGTCCATCACCAAACACTTTCACCTTTTCCATTTCTCATCTCATCTCATCCTGTTTTATCTTCTCCGTGTTTGCTTACCATTTATTTGCTCACCTCCCCTGCTTTTCGTTTTCCTTGCACCTTTTCTACTTCTTCTCTACATCCATTTCTTTTCCATTCCAAAACAAGCTATGGCTGATGCAGTTCTTTCTGCTCTCGCGACTACAATCATGGGGAACTTGAATTCCTCATTTCTTCAAGAGCTTGGACTTGCTGGGAGCCTAGAGACTGAGCTTGAAAATCTCAACCGCACGATCAGAACTATTCGAGCTGTGCTTCACGATGCTGAGGAGAAGCAGTGGAAGAGTGAGGCTATAAAATTGTGGCTCCGAGACCTCAAGGATGCAGCTTATGATGCTGATGATTTGCTAAGTGACTTTGCAAATGAAGCTCAGCGGCATCAGCAGCGAAGAGATCTCAAAAATCGAGTAAGATCTTTCTTTTCCTGCGATCATAATCCACTTGTTTTTCGACGAAGAATGGTGCATAAATTTAAGAGTGTTAGAAAAAAATTAGATGACATTGCCATGCTGAGACACAATTACCACCTAAGAGAGGAGGCTGTGGAGATAAATGCAGATATTTTAAATCAGCGTGAGACTGGGTCATTTGTGAATGAATCAGGAATTTATGGAAGGAGAAAGGAGAAAGAAGATCTGATCAACATGCTGCTCACATGTTCAGATGATTTCTCTGTTTATGCTATATGTGGGATGGGGGGGCTGGGTAAAACAACACTTGCTCAATTAGTCTACAACGACGGAAGAATTGAAGAGCATTTTGATTTGCGGGTTTGGGTGTGTGTATCTGTTGATTTCAGCATTCAAAAATTGACTAGTGCCATCATTGAGTCCATTGAACGCACTTGTCCAGATATTCAACAGTTGGATACTCTTCTACGACGCCTCCAAGAAAAGTTAGGTGGTAGGAAGTTTTTGATCATATTGGATGATGTTTGGGAAGATGACCATGACAGCTGGAGCAAATTGAAAGATGCATTGAGTTGTGGAGATAAAGGAAGTGCAGTTATTGTGACTACCCGTTTGGGAACTGCTGCTGATAAAATGGCCACAACTCCTGTTCAACATTTGGCAACATTGTCAGCAGAGGATTCCTGGCTTTTATTTGAGCAGCTTGCATTCGGGATGACAAGTGCAGAAGAGCGTGGTCGCTTGAAAGAGATTGGAGTAGCGATAGTTAACAAGTGCGGCGGGATTCCCTTGGCTATAAGAGCTCTTGGAAGCCTGATGCGCTCGAAGAAAACTGTACGTGAGTGGTTGAATGTCAAAGAGAGTGAGATTTGGGATCTGCCGAATGAAGGAAGCCGGATTTTACATGCCTTGAGGTTGAGTTACATGAATCTAAAGCCATCTGTGAAGCAGTGCTTTGCATTTTGCTCTATATTCCCCAAAGATTATGTCATGTTGAAGGAGCGGTTGGTAGCTCTATGGATGGCAAATGGCTTCATTTCTTGCAATGGGAAAATAGATTTGCATGACAGGGGTGAAGAGATTTTCCACGAATTAGTTGGGAGGTCCTTTTTTCAAGAAGTCAATGATTATGGGCTGGGCAACATAGCATGTAAACTGCACGATCTTGTCCATGATCTTGCACAGTTCATTATGAATGGAGAATGCCACTGGATTGAGGACGATACAAAGCTGCCAATTCCTAAAACAGTTCGTCATGTGGGTGGTGCTTCCGAGAGATCACTACTGTGTGCTCCAGAATACAAGGATTTCAAACATACATCTCTGCGCTCAATTATTCTTCCTGAAACAGTTCGTCATGGGAGTGATAATTTAGATCTTTGTTTCACTCAACAGAAGCATCTAAGAGCCTTGGATATAAATATTTACGATCAAAATACATTACCAGAGTCAATTAGTAATTTAAAACATCTAAGGTTTCTAGATGTCTCCTATACCTTGATCCAAAAATTGCCTGAATCAACCACCTCCCTCCAAAACCTGCAGACACTAAATCTAAGAAGTTGCTTGAAACTCGTCAAGTTACCAAAAGGTATGAAGCACATGAAAAATCTCGTCTATATTGACATCAGAGCTTGTTATTCACTTCGATTTATGCCATGTGGAATGGGAGAGTTGACTTGCCTGCGAAAACTTGGCATATTCATTGTGGGTAAGGAGGATGGTCGTGGCATAGAGGAGCTGGGAAGGCTGAATAATCTTGCTGGTGAACTGAGCATCACATATCTTGATAATGTTAAGAATTCAACAGATGCCAGAAGTGCGAATTTGAATTTGAAGACAGCCCTTCTATCACTGACTTTATCATGGAATTTGGAAGGAGATTACAATTCACATTCGGGGCAATCAATACCAAATAATGTGCATTTGGAGGTCCTTGATAGGCTTCAACCTCATTCAAATCTGAAGAAGTTGAGAATAGATGGATATGGAGGCTTAAAATTTCCAAATTGGATGATGAACTTGATGCTACCAAATCTAGTGGAGATGGAGCTAAGAGACTGTTACAACTGTGAACAACTTCCACCATTTGGGAAACTACAGCTCCTCAAGAATCTTCAATTATATAGAATGGACGGTGTGAAGTGTATTGATAGCCATGTGTATGGAGATGCGCAAAATCCATTCCCATCTTTGGAGACACTGACTATTTATTCAATGAAGAGATTAGAGCAATGGGATGCGTGTAGTTTCCCTCGCCTACGAGAATTGGAGATCTCTTATTGCCCTCTGTTGGATGAAATACCAATTATACCCTCCGTCAAAACATTAATCATCAGGGGAGGCAACGCTTCATTGACGTCGTTTAGGAATTTCACTTCTATCACCTCCCTTTCTGCTCTTAAAAGCTTGACAATTGAGAGTTGTTATGAACTTGAAAGCTTACCAGATGAAGGTCTTCGGAACCTCACTTCTTTGGAGGTTTTAGAGATACAGACGTGTAGAAGATTAAATTCTCTGCCAATGAATGGGCTATGTGGCTTATCTTCTCTTCGTCGCTTATCGATTCATATTTGTGATCAATTTGCTTCTCTATCTGAGGGAGTGCGACATCTGACGGCACTTGAGGATTTGTCTCTCTTTGGTTGTCCTGAGCTGAACTCATTGCCAGAGAGTATCCAACATCTCAGTTCTCTCCGATCTCTAAGCATACATCATTGCACGGGATTAACTTCTTTGCCAGATCAGATTAGATATCTCACGTCCCTTTCAAGCTTGAATATTTGGGGTTGCCCAAATTTGTTGTCTTTTCCAGATGGGGTGCAGAGTCTCAACAACCTCAGAAAGTTGATAATTAAAAACTGTCCAAGTTTGGAGAAGAGGTGTGCGACAAGGAGAGGAGAGGACTGGCCTAAGATAGCTCACATCCCTTCCATTCAAATCAATGACAAAGAAATCCAATGATACTTGGATTGTTCCAAGGATAACGACTTCATTTGGCACTTTGGATTCAAAAGTAAGCTTCTCAGCCCATATATTTTCTTTTTACCTTGATTTGTTTTCGTTTTCTAACCATCTAAATTGCATGAATGAATGGCTTCTTAGACCTCTGGTTACCGTTAAATTTTATTTTGCCTGATATTAATGAATACCTTGTTATATTATTCTCGCATTTGATGATATGACATAATTCTTTATTCCACACTCTTAATATTTTTGGTCTCATACTTGAAAACTCTTCACCTTTTCAGTACTAAGTCTATGAGAAATGAAGGAGGCTATGGAGTCATGAAGAAAGCAATTGAAAAGCTTGGTCTGAGGCATAAAGAACGCATGGCAGCCCATGGAGCAGGGGATGAGCAGAGACTCACCGGCCGGCTCGAAACCGCTGACATTAATACTTTCAAGTGGGTAAAGGGGAAAAGGAAACAATTTCCTTTAAAACATGTTGACAACACTGAATACTTTTTTATATTAATGCCTCGTTTATTTGCTGGAAAGTAGTTTTTTTTGAAAAGTAAATTTCGAGAAAGTATTTTCCGATGTTTGGTAATGTAATGGAAAATAAGTTGGAAAACACTTTCCAGTGTTTGGTTATATCATGGAAAATGAGCTGGAAAATAACTTATTAATGTTTTATTTTTCTCAAGTTTATTAAAATAATGAGGAACAAATTTTACAAATTAAAAAGTTGAATGAGAATGAAATTGAAAAAAAATATAATTTCATAAATTATCTCAAATAAAATAAATAATAATCTAAATAATAGATATCAAATCTAAAAAATTAAAAAAAAAAGATGAAGAAATTAAAATAATAATAATTAACATTTCATAAATTATTTCAAATAAAATAAGTAACAATCAAAAGAATGAGAACCAAATTTGATAGATAAAAAATTTCAATAAAAAAATGATAAGGAAAAAGCAAATAGCAATTATAAAAATAAGAACCAAAGTTAATATAAAAATTAAATTTTAAGAGATGAAATTGAAAAATAAATATTCAAAACAAATTATATATAGCAATCAAAAGTTTGATGATCAAATTTGATATAATCAGCAAATAATGACATTTCTAAATTTTTCACAACTTCCGGAAAATGTTTTCCGTCCAAATTTTTCAATAAAACACTTTCCTGAAAACCAAGCCAAATTTTTCTTTGACTGGAAAGTGTTTTCCGTTAACCAACTTTTCTAATGGCAAACAAACACAGGAAAGTTTGGAAAGTGATTTCCCGGAAACTATTTTCCGGAAAACAAACACAGCCAAAAAGGAAAATACTTTCCTGGAAACCAAATCAAATTTTTCTTTGACTGGAAAGTGTTTTCTATTGACCGGAAAGTGTTTTCCGTTGACCAACTTTTGTAATGGCAAACAAACACAGGAAAGTTTAGAAAGTGGTTTCTTGAAAACTATTTTCCGGAAAACAAACATGGCCAGAGGGAATTCCCCATGTTTCTTGATGCTATATTTTCTAGGGCTTTGCATATGCTTGAATTCTGTGTGCTGTGATATATATATATATAGCTTTCTTGCTTGGTTTCTCCTTCTGAATTCTCTTATCTGGCCTTTTTCATGTTTCCAATAGCTGATCTGAAGTAGATAATCTCTTCGGAGTCAAACAATTGTCATGCTATGAACTCTTAATGTTGTCTTTGGCTTTGGTGTCGAGAATCCATCACCGTGAGAGGTGAGGAAAAAGAGATGATAATCTCTGAAATTTCTGTGCTTTATAATCTCACGAAATTTGATCAATATGACAGTTAACTCTCCGGCAGAAAAACTCAGGTTGATATTATTTTGTTTTTCATCTTTTTTTAGATAATGACATATTCATAAATCACTTGACTTGTTAGTTATCTTTCATGTAAATGGGCCTGTATGTTTAAGATCATCATTATTTTTCCATTTTCCAACATTTTCGATTTCTCATTAGAAATTCCAAAAGTAAAATAAAAATAATTAATTCCATAATAATCAATGCATCGAGTTTAAAATAACAAACTGATCACCAAAAGGATTGAAAGAACAAAGGACTAAAAGTTTATTGTGGAAAAAAACAGAGTTTATAACTAAGCTTTGCATTGCTGTTTTAAAGTTTACCCACCTTTCGTTTTCTTGTGAGGAAAAAACAGAGGGAATCAATGCTTGATTGAACATGCCTTATGTTTCAACTATTTTACCATTAATTTTAAATACCAAAGTAAAAAGCCACAGACAATATTATAAGGATCTGATTAATCAATGCCTTCGATTCTTTCCTGCGATTTTCCTTGTGTTCTGTTAGATCACAGATGTAAAAACGCTTAATTATTTTTTTTATAAACAAAATTATTATAAAAAAAAAACATTTTTAGTTCGTAATAATAAAGTTTCTTTGTTGCTAAAAAATACGTTGCAAATGATTAATTTTTATTTTTTGCTAAATTTCTGTTAATCCCGCCTGCAGCAGCGGAGCGCAACCAATGGACTACGAACTGCTACTTGATGAAATTGTAAGTACTTCTTTTTACATTGATCGATAACTCATTGATCTATAAGACGTGTAGAACGTGAAATTCCCAAGTGCTTCTTTTTACATTGAGAAGTCCTTGTTTAAAGGAAAAGGTGACAATGTAAGAATCTTTTGCCCAGTGAAACTCCAAATGCTGTCCAGCTAGAATTTTAAAGAGATTAATGGGCAAGGAGCAAATTCTTACTTTCTCTGTTCAAGGTCAAGTTATGCTATGTTCTGTTCTTCGTTCAATTTCCTTCTTTATGCTTTATTCCATGGCGTGGGGAATTGTTTGGTCCTTCTGCATTTCTCTTTTCCATGACCATTCTTGTGTTTCCAGAAGTAAAGCCCTTCACCAAACACTTAACCTTATTCCATTTCTCATCTCATACCCTTTCTTCTCAATATTTACTTACCATTTCTTGCTCACATCCCCTGCTTTTAGTTATCCTTGCACCTTCTCTACCTCTTTTCAACAAGCTATGGCTGATGCAGTTCTTTCTGCTCTCGCGAGTACAATCATGGGGAACTTGGATTCCTCATTTCTTCAAGAGCTTGGACTTGCTCGGAGCCTCGAGACTGAGCGTGAAAATCCCAACCGCACAATCAGAACTATTCGAGCTGTGCTTCAAGATGCAGAGGAGAAGCAGTGGAAGAGTGAGCCTTTAAAGGTGTGGCTCGGAGACCTCAAGGATGCAGCTTGTGATTCTGATGACTTGCTACATGAGTTTGCAAATGAAGCTCAGTGGCATCAGCAGCGAAGAGTTCTCGAAAATCGAGTAAGATCCTTCTTTTCAAGCAATCATAATCAACCTGTTTTCCGACAAAAAACGGTGCGTAAATTTAAGAATGTTAGAGAAAAATTAGATGCTATTGCCATGGAGAGACAAAAGTTCCACCTAATAGAGGGGGCTGTGGAGATGGAAGCAGATAGTTGTGATTGGCGTCAGACTTGGTCATGGGTGAAACTTTATTTTTGTACTAGGTTAAAATAACATAAATAATTAACCCTTCAATCCCTAACTTGCAAGCCTCTCCATCAAAATCTTCCCATAGCTTCTCAATTCCATCCGCCCATCTTCTTCCTCTTCAACCTAGCCTGAGTCCATGGTAAATTCTCAGTTTTACCACTTGGGTTCTTAATTTTATTTTGTTTTACAAAGAGAGTTGTAATACACTGTGCTATATTACAGTGACAGGGGAGCAGATCATTTAGAAGATGGGCTGGCACAAACGAACTGGGCTCCTTTTTTTCCCTCGTGGCATCACCACTAGTAATCTGAAACATTAAGATAAGAAAAAACTTCCATGATTAATGAAACTTATTTTTTATGATCTAATAATTAATTAATGTATATTCTTAAAGTTGTTTCTTATTATGTTTTGTTTTTTTTGTTTAACATTACTCTAGCTTGCAGTGTAGATAGCGGCCGGCTTGGTTAGATAGGGCAGCCATTGGAGAAGAATTGAGTGCAGGGAAGACGACGCTTTCTAACCAACAAGTCAATTCTAATAGACAAATGTTTTCTTGAAATCACAGCCATGTTCCTTCTCTGAAACTTCAATTGCTTTATTATACTATTACAGGCATAGCTAAGTACCGTGTGGAGCCTGATCAATTTAGTCGTGGACGGCAGTTTTAATATTTTAATATAATGGAGCCACCACATTATTAAAATTAAATTAAATAAAAAAACTATAAAAATTCATATTGTTATTGTGTATTAAAATATAAATTATAGTAAATTAAAACAATAAAATAATTATTTTGCCGTTTCAAAGATTTAGGGTCCTTGCATTTTTTTTCTTGGTGTTGAGATTATTCCTACTACAAACAGCTTGTTTCTCACTCAGCATAAGTATATCAGAGATCTCCTTGCCAATACCAGTATGGACGGAGCTAAGGATGTCACTACTCCTCTCTCAACCTTGGTTTCTTTACAACTAGCAGATGGTTCATCATCTGTTGATTCAACTGAATATTGTAAAGTGATTGGAGCCTTGTAATACATGTCCTTAACTCGACCTGATATAAGCTTTGCAGTTAACAAACTCTTTCAGTTTATGCATCATCCCACACAGATCTACTGGACAGCAACAAAAAGATTGTTGCGCTACTTGAAGAACATCATTTTTCATGGCATTAATATCAAAAAAATAGCAAACCCAACATTGACATGCTTCTCAGATGCTGATTGGGCTAACAGTCTGGATGACAAAAAATCAACTTCAGCTTATCTTCTCTTCCTTGGTAACACACCCATTTCATGGAGTTCTAAAAAGCAACGTGTAATTGCACGGTCATCAACTGAAGCCGAGTATAGGGCTTTAGCAACGGCTGCAACAGAGTCTATGTGACTGCTATCTCTACTACAAGAAATGAAGTTTACATGACCACAACCACCTCTACTCCTGTGTGATAATTTGGACGGAACCCAGCTGAGTTTTAATTTTGTCCAGCATTCCAGGATGAAACATATCCAGATAAACATTCATTTTGTGCGAGATTTGGTTGCGAAAAAAATTCTTAATGTTCGGCATGTTCGCACTAATAACCAGCTCGCTGATCTGCTCACCAAGCCTCTCTCAAGACAGAGAACAGATTACCAACGTGACAAGATCGGCCTATCCGATGGTAGCTCATTCTTGCGGGTGCGTATCAAGAAAACTGATCAATTCAAACAAGTGCCAATTCAAGCTTAGCTGTCACCATGAGAATTACCATATTTTGTGCTTCCCATGATTATAGGATCAGTTTCTTAACTCTGTAAATATTACTATTAATTGTGATTGTAAATGCTCTTCCGTTACATAAATTAGAATGCCTGAAATTAGGCTCTCAGGATTGTATAAAGATAGTGAGAATGAATAGAAATTTGTGTGAGTTTGAAATACAACAATACAGCAGTGTGAATTCTCTGTAGCCTCCGCACTTTTTCACTTAAACCACCATCAAAATCTTTCATTTTCGTTAATATAAAAAATAGAAACACTTCTAATAAAATTATTTTAATAGATTTTCAATAGAAAAATATTTTAAAAAAACACATTACGTTATAATACTAAATATACTCATACATTTGCTTATCCTTTTACTTCTCAATTTAGAGCTCGTTTATTTTGGCTTTTCAAAAACATTCTTAAAAAAATTTGAATTTTTTTATTTTAAATTATATTTTTAATATTTTCAGATTATTTTGATACATTGATATTAAAAATAATTTTTAAAAAATAAAAACAATTATTTTAATTTATAAACAAAAAAACACTTAAACAAAATCACTGCTTCAATCCATGATAATAAATTTCAACAGATCATGTTAGAAGATGTGCTGGCACAAACCTGGTTTTATTTTTTTATAACCTCTAGTAATCTTAATGTACATTAAGATGAGAAAAAAAACTTTAAATATATAATGGATTAATGAAACTTATTTTATATAATCTAATAAATAATTAATGTATATTCTTAAATTTGTTTTTAGGATGCGTTTGTTTGGAGTTTAATGTTTTTAAGTACTTTTTAGACTTCATATTTATTTAAATTTTAGATGTTTTCAATGATTTTAATATATGAAAAATAATAATAAAATAATTATTTTAATATATTATAAATTAAAAGGTATTTTTACAAAATGACTAATACACAAACTTATTATGTTTAGCATTACTCTAGCTTGCAGCGTAGATAGCGTGCGGCTTGGTTAGATAGCCCAGCCATTGGAGAAAAATAGAGTGCAGGGAAGGCGACGTTTACTAACCTACAAGTCAATTCAAGTAGATTAATGTTTTATTTTTTAAATGTAGAGTTTAAAGATTTTAATATATATTTTATGTTTAAAAAAAATATATATTTTTTAATGTGAATTAAAAAAATTAGTTTAAATATTTAACTTAAAATAATAATATAGTATCTTTTCAATATTAAATAAAAAATCTTTTAAAATAAATTTTTAAATTTTATTATTTATACATATAATCTAGATTCACGTCAATTCACATCAACTGTTTTTTAATTTTTTTTATATAAAATATTTAAATTTTAAATATATTTGTTTTAATTTTTTTAGATTAATAGTTAACCTTGATTATTTAACTGGTGAATTCTTGAATTTGATTGGATAACTATAGGTAGATAGCAGCCGGCTTGGTTAGATAGTGCAGCCATTGGAGAAGAATTGAGTGCAGGGAAGACGACGCTTACTAACCAACAAGTCAATTCTAATAGACAAATGTTGTCTTGAAATCACAGCCATGTTCCTTCTCTGAAACTTCAATTGCTTTATTATACTATTACAGGCATAGCTAAGTACCGTGTGGAGCCTGATCAATATAGTCAAGGATCTTAGCAGAAGAAAAGCCATCACCAAACACTTTCACCTTTTCCATTTCTCATCTCATCCTGTTTTATCTTCTCCGTATTTGCTTACCATTTATTTGCTCACCTCCTCTGCTTTTCGTTTTCCTTGCACCTTTTCTACTTCTTCTCTACATCCATTTCTTTTCCATTACAAAACAAGCTATGGCTGATGCAGTTCTTTCTGCTCTCGCGAGTACAATCATGGGGAACTTGAATTCCTCATTTCTTCAAGAGCTTGGACTTGCTGGGAGCCTAGAGACTGAGCGTGAAAATCTCAACCGCACGATCAGAACTATTCGAGCTGTGCTTCAAGATGCTGAGGAGAAGCAGTGGACGAGTGAGGCTATAAAGGTGTGGCTCAGAGACCTCAAGGATGCATCTTATGATGCTGATGATTTGCTAAGTGACTTTGCAAATGAAGCTCAGCCGCATCAGCAGCGAAGAGATCTCAAAAATCGAGTACGATCCTTCTTTTCTATCAATTATAATCCACTTGTTTTTCGACGAAGAATGGTGCATAAATTGAAGAGTGTTAGAGAAAAATTAGATGCCATTGCCATGGAGAGACAAAAGTTCCACCTTAGAGAGGGGGCCGTGGAGATAGAAGCAAGTAGTTTTGCTTGGCGTCAGACTGGGTCACTTGTGAATGAATCAGGAATTTATGGAAGGAGAAAGGAGAAAGAAGATCTGATCAACATGCTGCTCACCAGTTCAGATGATTTCTCTGTTTATGCTATATGTGGAATGGGGGGGCTGGGTAAAACAACACTCGCTCAATTAGTCTACAACGACGAAAGAACAGAAGAGCATTTTGATTTGCGGGTTTGGGTGTGTGTATCTGTTGATTTCAGCATTCAAAAATTGACAAGTGCCATCATTGAGTCCATTGAACGCACTAGTCCAGATATTCAACAGTTGGATACTCTTCTACGACGCCTCCAAGAAAAGTTAGGTGGTAAGAAGTTTTTGCTCATATTGGATGATGTGTGGGAAGATGACCATGATAACTGGAGCAAATTGAAAGATGCATTGAGTTGTGGAGCTAAAGGAAGTGCAGTTATTGTGACTACTCGTTTGGGAACTGCTGCTGATAAAATGGCCACAACTCCTGTTCAGCGGATGGCAACATTGTCAGATGAGGATTCCTTGCTTTTATTTGAGCAGCTTGCATTCGGGATGAGAAGTGCAGAAGAGCGCGGTCGCTTGAAAGAGATTGGAGTAGCGATAGTTAACAAGTGTGGCGGGGTTCCCTTGGCGATAAGAGCACTTGGAAGCCTGATGCGCTCGAAGAAAACTGTGAGTGAGTGGTTGCCTGTCAAAGAGAGTGAGATTTGGGATCTGCCGAATGAAGGAAGCCGGATTTTACCTGCCTTGAGTTTGAGTTATATGAATCTAATGCCACCGGTGAAGCAATACTTTGCATTTTGCTCTATATTCCCCAAAGATTATGTCATGGAGAAGGACCTGTTGGTAGCTCTATGGATGGCGAATGGCTTCATTTCTAGCAATGGGAAAATAGATTTGCATGACAGGGGTGAAGAGATTTTCCACGAATTAGTTGGGAGGTCTTTTTTTCAAGAAGTCAAGGATGATGGGCTGGGCAACATAACATGTAAAATGCACGATCTTATCCATGATCTTGCACAGTACATTATGAATGGAGAATGTTATTTGATCGAGGACAATACAAGGTTGTCAATTTCTAAAACAGGTCGTCATGTGGGTGCTTACAACACATCATGGTTTGCTCCTGAAGACAAGGATTTCAAATCTCTGCACTCAATTATTCTTTCGAATCTATTTCACTCACAACCTGGAAGTTATAATTTAGGTCTTTGTTTCACTCAACAGAAGTATCTAAGAGCATTGTATATACGTATTTACAATCTCAATACATTACCACAATCAATTTGTAATTTGAAACATCTAAAGTTTCTAGATGTCTCCGGATCCGGCATCAAAAAATTGCCTGAACCAACCACCTCCCTCCAAAACCTTCAGACACTAAATCTAAGAGGTTGCAGACAACTAGTCCAATTACCAGAAGATACGAAGCACATGAAAAGTCTCGTCTATATTGACATCAGAGGTTGTTATTCACTTCGATTTATGCCTTGTGGAATGGGAGAGTTGACTTGCCTGCGAAAACTTGGCATCTTCGTTGCGGGTAAGGAGGATGGTCGTGGCATAGGGGAGCTGGGAAGGCTGAATAATCTTGCTGGTGAATTGAGCATCACAGATCTTGATAATGTTAAGAATTCAAAAGATGCCAGAAGTGCGAATTTGAATTTGAAGACAGCTCTTCTATCACTTACTTTATCATGGAATTTGGAAGGAAATTACAATTCACCTTCGGGGCAATCAATACCAAATAATGTGCATTCGGAGGTCCTTGATAGGCTTCAACCTCATTCAAATCTGAAGAAGTTGAGTATAGAAGGATATGGAGGCTCAAGATTTCCAAATTGGATGATGAGCTTGATGCTACCAAATCTAGTGGAGATGGAGCTAAGAGACTGTTACAACTGTGAACAACTTCCACCATTTGGGAAACTACAGTTCCTCAAGTATCTTCAATTATATAGAATGGCCGGAGTGAAGTGTATTGACAGCCATGTGTATGGAGATGCTCAAAATCCATTCCCATCTTTGGAGAGACTGGTTATTTATTCAATGAAGAGATTAGAGCAATGGGATGCGTGTAGTTTCCCTCGCCTACGAGAATTGGAGATCTCTTATTGCCCTCTGTTGGATGAAATACCAATTATACCCTCCGTCAAAACATTAATCATCAGGGGAGGCAACGCTTCATTGACGTCGTTTAGGAATTTCAGTTCTATCACCTCCCTTTCTGCTCTTAAAAGCTTGACAATTCAGGGTTGTAACGAACTTGAAAGCTTACCAGAGGAAGGTCTTCAGAACCTCACTTCTTTGGAGATTTTAGAGATATGGAGTTGTAAAAGATTAAATTCTCTGCCAATGAATGAGCTGTGTAGCTTATCTTCTCTTCGTCACTTATCGATTCATTTTTGCGATCAATTTGCTTCTCTATCTGAGGGAGTGCGACATCTGACAGCACTTGAGGATTTGTCTCTTTTTGGTTGTCATGAGCTAAACTCGTTGCCAGAGAGTATCCAACATATCACTTCTCTCCGATCTCTAAGCATACAGTATTGCACGGGATTAACTTCTTTGCCAGATCAGATTGGATATCTCACGTCCCTTTCGAGCTTGAATATTCGGGGTTGCCCTAATTTGGTGTCTTTTCCAGATGGGGTGCAGAGTCTCAATAACCTCAGCAAGTTGATAATTGATGAGTGTCCATATTTGGAGAAGAGGTGTGCGAAAAAGAGAGGAGAGGATTGGCCAAAGATAGCTCACATCCCTTCCATTGAAATCAATTTCAAAGAAATCCAATGATACTTGGATTGTTCAAAGGATAACGACTTCATTTGGCACTTCGGATTCAAAAGTAAGCTTCTCACCCCATATATTTTCTTTTTACCTTGCTTTGTTTTCGTTTTCTAACCATATAAATTGCATGAATGAATGGCTTCTTAGACCTTTGGTTACCGTTAAATTAATGAATACGTTGTTACGTTATTCTCGCATTTGATGATATGACATAATTCAAGTTTATAGTGTGTTATACATGCTACAATTAAATGAAATTATCAGTAGATTGTATGAATTTTGCCCGCTAGTCATACGACTTTTTCTTCAGTGTATCATGGATACTTCCTACTTCTGCAGTGAGTTCGTCCCTTTAGGGATCTTCTGGTGTGTTGCTGACAATAAGTCATCTTCTCCATCAGCTGCCTCAGAGCTCCAGTCAGGTGTTATGTTATTCTATATCTTGAGATTCTTATTCATTTTCTCCATTCAAATTTTGTCTTTATAATATTGTGTTAACTTGTTACGTTTGTTCTGGGCATGGTAGATACAATGTTGGAGAACATCTTATATCTTTCCACTAGACATGGCCATTGTAGCTTGAAGTCATTCTCTCGGTTATTGTTGTTGATTGGATTAGTCATGTGTGAAGCTTAAACTCCTGCTGATGAGCCTGTTTTGACAAAAATGAGATGTAATTCTGCAAAATTATTCAGGCATCCTGATATTGTTGCTGAGAGGGGCTATGGTATTTTTTTAATCCCAGCCCACCCTTATTTTCTCTATTCTTGTGTTTTTTCTTATAAGATAACTGCAAAGTGATTTTCCAATTGTGAATAATGAGCAACCTGATAAAAAAAAAAAGAGGCATGGCCTTGAGCAAGAATACACCTTGTTGCAGAACGATGTTTAATGGCCTTTTGGTGATTATCCTGGCCCTCAGGGACAGTACCACTGTGGTGGAGGTGTTGACAAAGCCTTTGGCCCCGACATTGTTGATGCACATTTCAAGGCATGCCTGCATGCAGGCATCAACATTAGTGGTATCAGCGGAGAAGTGATGCCAGGCCAGGTAAAATAAAAGAACTAGAATTTCCTTTCAACCATTTTGATCTTACAATTCTAGTTTAGAACCATTCTGATCCTATTCTATTTCACAACATTAAATCATTTTCACTTTCATGTAATGAGAATTTCATCGTTGATTGAATCTTAATTTGTCTGCCTTTTCACATTTTCAGCACTAAATCTATGAGAAATAAAGGAGGCTATGAAGTCATCAAGAAAGCAATTGAAAAGCCTGGTCTGAGGCATATCGGACAGATTGCAGCCAGTGTAGAAGGGAATGGGCAGAGACTTGCTGACCGACACGAAACATCTGACATTAATACTTTCAAATGGGTAAGGGGAAAAGGAAACAATTTCCTTGCTACTCAAGTTCTCGTACTATATCTGTCTTCCATTAGTTTCCTTACATCTTGTCTGATTGACAGGGTGTTGCTAATCGTGGGGCTTCCATTCGTGTTTAACAATGAACAACATGCGTTGTAATAGCTTGTAGCCAGGTCAAAACAATTTATCTAGCTGACTCTATCCTATATGTTGAAGATAAGTATTGAAGTTATTATATATATACTCGAAATTCCTCGATACTTTTCTCACGCATAGTCTGATATATGAAAATTTGCTAAAACAGTAGGCCATTAGAAACAATAGACAAAAGAAGGGACCAGACAAAGATTGGAGAGGCCGGAACCCAGTGATCATCGGAGGGAGGACATTTCAATGTCATTTTATAATTGATTTCACATGAAATAGCATTGGCAGCACCCAGTGATGTAGGCAACAAAAACATTACTATTCATGTGTTTTAGTTCGACCCTACAATGGAAGGATATCTTGTAATTTGAAGATTTGCAAGGATTTTTCTGTAAACTCTGAACTTGCTGAGAATTTATATGTCTAGGTTTCTATTTTAGTAGTTCTTCAGTATATAAGTTTCTTGTTTAGGTTTCTCTTACTCAAAATAGGAACAGAGTATGGTTACGGGGAGGTCGATATGCAAAGAATTTTCAATGACTCTGTGATGCTATCAATCTTCTGTGAGATTTCCTATAAACCCTAGGTAGCATTTGGTTTATATCTGGAAAACAGAGACAACAAGTATCGCTGGAGATTTATTTTATGTCGTCATCTCTATATCTTCTATATTTGTATGTTAACCAAACGTCAATTCCATTTTCAGAACATAAATACCTTTTTTCCTTTAACCTAAACCCTTGAATCTCTAATTTTCCAATCTCTAAACCGTTGAAAACGAATTGAAGACCAAAAATTCAAATATGTGCTCTGTCACCCAGTGGTGTTTTCCGAGAACAGCCCAGAATCAATCCACTTGAAGTTTTTCCAATTTCCGAAGCAATCATACTCACTCGTGAAAGATGAAAGAACTTGTAAACGTGGCTAACTAAATAAAAAAAATTCGTTCAATAACTACGTATGCCATTAAGATAAGCAAAAACAAACCTAACTTCAAGAAGAAACTGAGCCAACAGTACACACACATGTATATAGACAACAACGTTGGAATTCAGGGGGAAAAACAAGCACATGCATTGATTGCCTTCATCAAATTATAAAGAAAATAAGTTAGATTAAAACGAAACAAATAGAAAATTCATTACACTAGTCTGTTTATTTTTTTGTTTCAAAAATGTTTTTGAAAAAAATTAATTTTTTTTTTATTTTTTTCTTTACTTCAAATTAATATTTTTTTAGTATTTTCAAATCATTTTGATATACTGGTATAAAAAAAAATTAAAAAAATAAAAAAATTTATTATTTTGATATAATTCCGAGCGAAAAGCATTTTGAAAAGCAACCGTTACCCCATTGTCAAACACCTCCAATTGAAAGGTGGAGGGAGATGGGAAGCATGTTTGGAATTGTAGTGTTAAGTATTTTTCACTTCAAAATACATTAAAATTCTTTTTAAATTTTTTATTTTCAATATAAAAACACAAAAAAAATATTTTGTAGCTTCTTAAACAAAAAAAAAATCAAAGATTTGAAAAGGTACGGTACAATTGCTATCCCAGATGGTGCCATAATAGTATTTAGGTATAGCCAAGGTTCGAATTCTTCTTTTAAGCAAATATATCATATTTCTATTGAGGCAAATTTATTTTTTTTAGTTTTTCTTCTGTCTTCATAAATTATATCTCCTGTTATTGTATTTATTATGTCTTAATTTTCTTGATTCTCAATTGCATGGGATAGGGTTGTTCCTGCGAAATCATGATAAATATTGTATGAATAAATGGTTACACAAGGCATTAATTAATTGTTTTTTCATCAGTGTCGTCACTGCCGGCAAGAAAGTTAAAAAGGAGGGAGGGGTGTGGTGACTCAACGTATACCCTACCATCACCTCATTAACTATTAACGGTGGCTTTGTCAGGTTGACTGGGGCAAGGATATTGACACCACCATGCATGTCTTAGGAATACTCTCCATCGATCACAGTAAGTTGCCCTTTTGGAAAGCAAGGCAGTGGCAGGAAAAGGATCGTCGGCAGGAATTCTTGCACCGATCAATTGTAGAAAGCAAATGGACATGAGGGAAGGTAGTAGCTAGCTAGCTAGTTTGGTGTTTTGCCAATCATTGCATTCAAAATTAAAGGTCGCTTACACTCTTGTATGGTGATTAAACAGAAGATCACCATCCTTAAATGCAGTGCAAGATCCAATCAATCCTCTAATGAACTAAAAAAAAAAAAAACATGGTGCGTTTTCTATCCTCAATATCATGATTTACAAGGATATGATGTTAATTGGAGAACACAGTCTCACCACATCTGCAGGCCTAAGATCACTCTTTATCGCAGATCCCTCTCCGATACCGATGAATTGTTATTGACCTACTATATATTCTCTTGTTTTCTAAATTATAGTTGCTGGGTCTGATCACCAAGAAAAAATACCTGGTCATTGAGTCACTGCATTAACCAAGGGAAATATTTAGCTAACACCTTTCCACCATGTTCAAGACAATATTTTTTTTAGAGTTAAGAAAAGGAAACTATTTGACTCAAAAACTTTATTTCGCCTATGATCACTCACAACAGTGATAGAGATGAGAGACAATCCAGGCTGCGCAGCTTCTATGAATGGCTCCTTTCTGTCCACAATATTTTACTACAGCAATGCAAACATTGACCTGCAGTCTCCCAACACTGACTACGTGCCATTGAAAGGAAAGAAAATGATTAATGAATAAAGAAGCTAAGAATGGGAGTGGATTTGGAAGCTAGTTTCGAAGGGTTTTTTGAAGCTAATTTTAAGAGAATAAATAATTAATTCTTCACGAGAAAGATGAAGACTTTCTGAAAAACCGCTTGACGTTCAAGAAAAGATCATATTCGTTTCTTTATTTTTATCTCCATTATTTGTAGTAAACGACTTGCTCGTTCAGCTAAACCTACACTCAAAGAACCCACACGTGAGCAAAATTATTAAACTCGGATATAGAAATCAACTCGGCATAAGTTTCAGATCAATATTTAACAAATTAACTTACATTGACATGAGTTAATAAAAAAATTAAAAAAATTAAATTAATGTTATTTTATAAAAAAAATCAAATCTTCATAGGTTAATTCATCTATTCGACAAGTTAATTTCGAGTTGATTTTTTTTACAACCAATTCAAGTCAGGGAGCAAATTTGCTGAGCGGTAGATGAACCTATTATATCAGACCTATGAGTGTCTATTTGATATTGTTCTACATGGGGATTTTTAAAAGTCATTAAAATAGTTTTTTTATATTTTTTTTTTTTACTTCCTCTGTGGTTTTAGATTCGAGTCATATGATTGTTAATATAATGGTCATTGAAGGCTTACATGGTGGTTAACTTCAAGGTCCGTGGGATTAGTCGAGGTACGCGCAAAGCTGGTCCGAACACTCATGTTAATCAAAAAAATAAAAAATAGTATTTTTTTTTAATATCAATAAATAAAAAAACACTAAAACAACATGAATTTATTTTTTTTTCATGTCAAAATACTTTTAAAAAAACACTAAAATATAAATTAGAACACAATGCAAATCAACCAAGTTTAATATGACTGGTAAGAAGTTCCTTCCAACTAATCATGACCTTCACCAATAAGCTGGTGCCTTCCATGTTTAAAAGGCACGTTTGTTTATTTTTATTTTTATTTTTATTTTAATTTCTTGACAATAAAAGGGGCTAAACGCCCGGGCACGTTTTTGTTTAATTTGGTATAATGATAACGATAACCTATCCCCGACAGTAGACAATGATCAACACAATTATTCAGGCAAAAAGATAGCATTATTATAACTAATTAAAACATAATTACCACTCGAAATCTCAAGAGAATTTTAGTGCCACGATCATATCCTAAAATTATACTTTTTCATAGTTCTTCGAAGTTCACAAATGTTCATAATGTCTTGATGGCTTCACGTAGGTGGTAAATGCATTTATTTTCAACTTTATTTTACTATTTATAACGTTGTAATTCGAAAAGAAATATGAGGGATTGCTTTATTTTATTTTTAATGCTAGCTAATATATGGATCTTAATACTATAACTTCTTTGTAGCTTATAATTATCAGTTATGTTCCAATTGATCATATAAACCTTATTTGTTTTTACGTTTCAAAAACGATATTTTTAAAAAAAAATTAAATTTTTATTTATTTTTTTATTTACTTCAAATTAATACTTTTTGATGTTTTTAGATCATTTTAATGCGCTGATATCAAAAATAATTTTTAAAAAATAAAAAAATATATTATTTTGATATATTTCCGAGTGAAAAATATTTTGAAAAGAAACTGCAATCACATTCCCAAACACGCTCGTAATATCTGATCCACCGTCATTGTCATTTTATTACGTAACAAATATTTTTTTTTCTCTTAATTTTTATATTCTCATAATATATTTATTTTTCATAACTATTATAAATAACTCTCTAAATATTAAAAAAAAACTCAATGTTTCTTTCAAGACATGGAATTTAGATTCACACCATTTAAAATTTTAAATACAAAATCATATAAATTCCATGTATAACTATTTATATAATTTCATTTATAATTACTACTTGAAATGAAGAGTCTTTTATCCCATCTCTCCGTCAACGGGCAACTCTTGTAAATTTAAAACTCAAGAATTAAGGAAAAAGATATTTTTTATAAAAAATAAATAAATTCCATATTTTCTCTCCAAATATTTATTTTTCTCGTCAATTATTATGGCAATCACGAATAAACTCTTTTTTTAAAATAAATACATTAATAAATGTTGCTTAACTCCAACCCCTGACCCCCACACTCTTCCACACAACCAATAACAGACAAACCTACCACCACCTCTCTCTCTAAAATCCCACTCTCCGATTTTCTCTCTCTCTTACACGAGCTCTCACGCAACGTAAACTACCAGCAAACAAAATCTAAACCAACACGCTCCTCCCTTTTCTCACAATGAACTCCTCCTCCTCTTCCTCCTCCTCGCACACCCACTACTCCACCTCTTCTTCCGACACCGACACGCCACCGTCCTCCTCTGCCGCAGTCCGCCGTGCTCTACGGTTAATCCAATCCGAGGATTTGAGTTTGAAAATAGAGGCGGCGAAGGATATAAGGAGGTTAACCAAGACTTCTCAGAGGTGTAGGAGACAGTTAGCTGATGCGGTTAAGCCGCTGGTTTGTATGTTACGAGTTGGTGATGATGACTCAGTTGAATTGAGCGAGTCGGCTCTCTTGGCTTTGCTTAATCTTGCTGTTAAAGATGAGAAGTATGTCATCGTTACATTTTTCTATCTCTGTGGTTTTTTAGGTAGTTTTGTAATTAAGGTGAATTGTGGCGGGTTTTCTCAAAATTTTCAAAGAAGCAATTTTTTAGCTTCTTTTTATTTGAACTGCTTGTGTTCTGCAATTTCTTGGAATTTCAGGGGTTCTTTTAAAATTTGAGATTTTTTCATCTTTTTTCTCCCTTATCAAAAGAAGTTTCTTGTTGTGACTTGTGAGAGATTGAACTGTGCTTGTTTTGCTCTTTTCTTGGGTCTGTTTTGTTATTAATTGGAATTAGGGGGTTATATTGAAATATGGTGAATTATGGAGATTTTATTTTATTTTTTATTGAGTTTGTGGTAGTTAAATTTACATTTTACAAAGGGCTAATGTGAAATCTTGTTTTCTAGATTTAATTGGATTCTAAAGATTTTTATGAGGGCATAGAATTTAGGCTCTGTTTCAGAGTTTGGAAGTATGAGGGATTTGTTGTGAAATTTGTAGTTTGTGAGGGCGTAGGTGAAGTTGTATTTTATTTAGGGTATTTTTGTTGAATTATCAAAAAGAATTGATGGGTGTTTGTGGGGATTTTGGATGGAGATTGGTTCTTTACTTGATTGACTCTGGTTCACTTTCTTTAACTTTTAAGATAAGATTTTCTTGGATTCCTATAGTTTTCTATGTTAAAAATCTATGTTGTCAGAAATGAGAATCTATTCTTTTTCTATGCTTGTCTTTCTTCTCTTTTGAAGTTCATTGGTTGGTTTGGATTAGTTTGACTACTTTGACACCTGGGATCATAGTTTATCCAATTTGTGGAAGTAAGTTTTGTTTGCTTTATGGGAAAATTTGATTATTTAATATTCGTACATGGAAGAAGGTCATTAAACATTGGTAAATTTTGGATTTTGTTGACTGTTGAACGGTATAATATGTGTGCTAAGTGCTTAGATATTTATTTGGTGGTTTGGGTTTGGAATTTGTCGGCAGAATTTTTAAATGAATCGAGGATTTAGAAAGAATTGGATGCTTTTATAGTTGGAAAATACAAGGTTTTGATTGGAGAAGATGGTGGTTCTTTGATTCACAGGTTACCCTTTCCCTCTTTGGTCTTCTCACTTTTTCTTTACCATATGATAATTATGGGCTTCTTGGTGTTCCATAACTCCTTGGAGAGGGAAAGAAAGTTATTTTCTTTTTTTTTTTTAAAGAAATGTGTTTCCTTTCTACATGGGCTACTCTTTATTAGTAAAAACTTTTTACTAATAATGTTACCCTTTCTTAATCCTTAATTGTGATCTAACTTCCTTTGAGGGTATGGTGAATATAATGGTTTTGGTGTAATATGTGGAAAGTAGAATAAACTAGCTGGATGAATTTAATTATGCACTTAATTTCCTCTTGGGAGTTGATATGAGAAAAGGAGAGAAGTGGAGGATTAATTTCTCCAGGAGAGAGCTTGGTCATTGGGCATGCTATGTCCCAATACTCTTCTGGTGTAATCAGCTTACTTGATGAGTCTGGATTCTGCTAGGTTTTCCTTGGGCATCCTATGTCTTAGTGTTTTTTCTGGTCTATTGACATCATTTGAATTAGTCTGTTAATTGGTTGCTTTGCACTTGGATTTGTAGATATGATTGGCAATTGAACTTCAGATTATTTTGTTGTAAAACTCGTTTGTCAGGATTCAATGGTCAAATTCAATTATGCTGCTGCCATTTGAGTCTTGAACAAGGAAACTGTTACTTTGTTGCTTCCATTTAACATGTTTCCCAACTTGTCTTGTGATTGAGAAGGTCTATAATAGTTGATTTTGTGTTTATAGGGCTCCCATTCTGTCACACCTTGATTATGCTGGAAAAAAACTGAAATCATTTGGGAAAAGGCCTCATGAATAACCCTATACATGTACCATAGATTTTTACAGAATGTGACATTCGATCTATGATATAGATGCAAGTAATGCTGTAGGAGTAAGGTTGTTGACTCATATACTATTTAGAAAATTGAGGCATGCTTTAGTTAAGTTTAGGTTACAATTACAATTTTACCTTTGTCTGTTTCATGCTTCTCTCCATATGAATGTTTTCATGGTTTTGTTGTTTGTATGACTTACTTTGTAACAATGGCTTCAAGGTTGATGATATTTGCTATAAACAGCTTGTTTTTTGGTAACTTATTTTGTAGACAATCATTTCGGTGGTTAATTGTTTGCTCTCTGCTAATTTCTCATTTCTGCTTTACTTGCAGGAACAAAATCAGCATTGTGGAAGCTGGAGCTTTAGAACCCATAATTAGCTTCCTTAAGTCACAAAATTCAATCTTAAGGGAGTGTGCAACTGCATCTTTGCTTACTCTATCTGCCTCTACCATTAACAAGCAAGTTATAAGTGCTACCGGTGCCATTCCTCTCCTTGTTGACATCCTTAGAAATGGAAACACACAAGCCAAAGTCGATGCTGTAATGGCTCTTTCTAATCTTTCAACGCACTCAAATAATCTCGACATAATTCTCAAGACAAATCCAATCCCTTCCATAGTTAGTTTACTTAAAACCTGTAAAAAATCTTCAAAAACAGCTGAAAAATGCTGTGCTCTCATAGAATCTTTAGTTGGTTTTCACGAAGGTCGAACTGCATTGACATCAGAAGAAGGCGGAATCCTAGCTGTTGTTGAAGTGCTTGAAAATGGGTCTCTCCAAAGTCGAGAGCATGCAGTTGGGGCATTGCTAACCTTGTGTCAGAGTGATCGTTTTAAATATCGAGAACCAATTCTCAGAGAAGGTGTGATCCCTGGACTTCTTGAGCTTACTGTTCAAGGAACACCCAAATCTCAGTCAAAAGCGCACACATTGTTATGCTTGCTGAGGGATGCTCCGTACCCAAGATCCGAGCTTCAACCAGACACACTAGAGAACATTGTGTGTAACATCATCTCCCAGATAGATGGAGATGAACAATCTGGTAAAGCAAAGAAGATGCTGGCTGAGATGGTGCAGGTTAGCATGGAACAGAGCTTGAAACAGCTACAACAAAGGGCTTTGGTATGTACACCTACACCAAAATGACCTCCCTATCAGTGGTTGCACTTCTGAAGTATCTTCAAAATGACTGTTTTTGGCTGTCAGTTTGTGACTTCTTTCCTTGTGGCGTTTGTGAGATGATGTTTTCTTCGTAGAAAAGAGTGGAAAAAAAAGTATAGTGAAGAATGCCAGTCCAGGCCGTTGTCTAGGTACCAGGTGACTGGTGAGTGTCGATAATCTAGAAGTTGTATGTGGTTGAAAAATGTAGTTTTGTCGTTACAAATTACAAAAGAATACAAAACGGGGCTTGTATAGTAACTGGTGTACCAAATTTTATACAATTAGTAAATTTTCCTCTCTTTCATAATTGAGCTTTGTCCAGATCTTCTAATCTTTTCCTTCGTAGAATTGATTGGATACCCCTGAAATCAGACCATGTATCTGACCGGGAATTGAATTCCTTTTAAGTCCGTTCTTTTCTGTTTCTTGATTATGACGTTGATATTGGTAGTGGTCTAGGGTGACTCGTTATTCAAGATTGATGGACATGAAGTCAGCATCAACCTAGTGTTTGTTAAATTAATCTTTGCCTGTGTTTGCTCCATAGATTTCTTGGCACGTCTCCTTTGGCTGCTTGATTTTTTCAAGAATATTTGGAACCTTGTCAACATGATATCCTGACAAGATAGGTAAGATAGGGAAAGAAACCTGCTAGGAATCATGGAGGGGGGAGAAATCCTGCTGAAAGCGTTGAATAGTTGCCTGTCTAAACCTACCAAAGCCGTTTATTCCTTTTAACAATTCTTTTTTTTTTCTTCTTCTATTTTGGGTTCTTTATTATAAGTTTGAATTAGAATCTGTCGTTCATTTTGCTGTTCGCAAATTGACCGATTGTAATTATGCTGATAGCGGCCTGCTTCCTCCGAGGGCAGCTATGCTTTTGCAGTCTTACCTTGGACTTTCTGCTCTCTTCAAGCTACTTAATCTTTAAGTTCACTACAAAATGCCTTGCCACCTTGTGTCCTAGGAAACTATATTTATGCTTGAATCGACATCCAAGTCTCCAAGAGCGAGCTCAAATTTATTCAAATCTAAAACAGGCTTATAGTTATTACCAAAGCCACAACAATAGGTCATTTCCAAGCAAGCACAAGTTCTTGCTGGAGGATGCTCAAGGAATTGCCAATGAATTTCATTGATTTGTTTTCCTGTTCTGTTACGTCCGACTCTCTGTACATATACCATGGTAAATTCCAGAATCAATATACTATTGAAGCATGCACATTTTCTTTTTTCCTCTCTCGTCTCTCCCCTTTTTTTTAATCTGTCTCAGAATCCATATATTCGCCTCTGTTATTTGAGCCAGCATGCAACATCAACCTGCTGCATTTCTATGAAGAAATTAGATGCTGCAAAATGGCTCTTGAGAGCAAATACTAAACAGAATAAAAGATAAAGATACCCCTTATACAGGATGTTCATATTCCGAGCTTGAAGAGACCGAGTGAACATCAATTAGGGCTGTTTGACCATACTGATAGGAGTGAGTAAATTAACTGAGTTATTCGGGATTATCTATAATAAAACGGAATTGAACAGTTTTTGAATTTTTTGGATAATTTTCTTTAAAAAATCGTTTTGTTTCGGTTTGGAAAACCAAGACTATAAAAACAAAATAAAAAATTGCCCACCTAAAAAGCCTTCACTTGCAGTGTTCATAAGTAGAGCACTTTTTTTTCTTTTTTCCTTTCTCTTTTTTAATAAGAGAAGTGGGAGAAGATATACTTCTTTCAAAATCAGCACATTTATTTTGTTTTCTGTATTATTCTTATCTCCTTTATCTTATTCCTTCAAACATCTTTTGAAAAAAAAATTATTTTAAAAAAACTAATTTTAACATTAATTTTTCTTTAGCTTAAAGGGTTGATTAGTCTTTTTGAGGTCGATCCTCTTGTGATTTTTTTGTTTTATTTTGGCTGCAGGATGACCTTTTCTGCCTTGTATTCATCCTTTATTGATAGTAATCCCTTTTCTGGATAATTAATAGAACTCCTTTTGTTACCAAACCCTGCTCAAGTTTTATCACTACAGGAAATGAAAACCAAAAACCTTCGAAACATTGTTGCCACTCCATGTGTGATTACTGAAAAACTGGTTAATTAGACGTATTTTCAGGGAAAGAGTTGTGGCACGGACTAAGCCTAGTCCACAGCTATATAAAACATTTTTAACCCTAACACATGGAACTGGAAATGGCATGGTCTTCATCAAGATTCATATTAAGATTGAACAATTTACTGCTTCCCAGATGCAATAGCTCTTTCAAGGGAACCTAGTTCCCTCAAATTTGAAATTTACAACTATATTCTTCTGCTACAATGAAAATAATTATGCAGATAATTAAGATTTTATCCATGCACAAATTGAAAAAGTTCTCCACGTTCTGAACATCTAAATCAAGAGTAGCTGATCGCATCCAAGTGTACAAGATCTCCTTAATTATCTCTAATCTATCCTAAACAAAATCTGCTTGATGTTTATCTCCAAAAACTACTCTACTTGATTACTCATGCCCAGTAGTCAACAAACTTTTCCTTCATAGCCCCTTCTTATCGCTTTTTACATCATTTTTTTTTTACTTCTCTCGTGATAATGGCTAGAAAGTCCGATGGAATTGAAAGCCAAGAGATTACGAGCATGGAAGAAGGTCTTGCCACACCCACTGACCCCAAAGAAAATGGAAAATTTGATTGCTGTACATCACCTGCAGCCGTGACCATCACACAAAAGGTTTGCTAGCCCATAGTTATGCTTGGAACTGTCTGTTTTCTTGTTTGATGACCAAGCTGGTTTCCATGTACGGTTTATTTATTGCGTTTTGTGGATTGTTTTCCAGTTGATTGCTGAGGTTATTGGAACGTACTTTGTGATATTTGCGGGATGTGGATCCGTTGCTGTGAACAATATCTATGGGTCAGTGACCTTTCCAGGCGTATGTGTGACATGGGGTTTAATTGTAATGGTTATGATATATTCACTTGGTCACATTTCTGGAGCACATTTCAACCCCGCTGTCACCATCGCTTTCGCCATTTTTCGCCGGTTTCCTTCATGGCAGGTTAGTGTTCTTCTTCTGGGATTATAATGGTTTTGACCTACTTTTATACGGGAACGAAATTAATTATATTTGGGTTTAGGGTTTTTTTTTTCTAGCTCTTCAAGTTTTTTAGGAAATTAGAGTACTATTCTCCATAGATATCAAACATGGTCTTCTCCATAGTTATCAAACATGGCCAGGGTGAGGCGGGATTGAGTAAATTAACTATTTTTTTTGTGAAGGTGAAAATGACAGTCTTAAGTTGATGGTTTTTGACTGAATAAAAAGAATTATCATTGATTAACTTTACATGCTTATAATAGGTTAATTTTCTTTATTTATTTTAAAACCTATCTCAAGGTAGATTATGAGTTAACCCATCAAATTTAGCTAAGCTGACCAAGACTTAAATCATAGAATTGAATAAGTTAACCAATTTTATTTTATTTTTTATAAGGGTGAAAATACCACACTTAATTTAAAGATTTTTGACATAAAGTTTTTTTTAAGTAAGTCATATTAGATTAATTTTTTTAAAAAAAAAAAAAACTTAACTTGAGCTAGTTTTTTAATCGATCCATCAAGTCAGGCTGGACGGATCAGCAAATATTGTCTTTTTTAATAGCTTTTATAATTATTTTAATGAACTTGGAATTAATATACGATAAATCCCGCTATTTGTGCATATGGACTAAACAATACAAATTATCCTCTCTCCTTCTTACAATATATACATGTATGCAAGTAACCTGTGGTCTGTGGACATTGTTAGGCAAGTTTCTGAGAGCATGCTTGTACTTTTCTTGGATGTGTATATTACATGTATAGGAACGAACAAAGAGATCTCACTGCTTGATATATTTCATGGTTGTTCTTTGAAGGTTCCATTGTACATCTTAGCTCAGCTAATGGGATCGATTCTTGCTAGTGGCACACTAGCCCTAGCGCTTGATGTAACTCCAGAAGCATTTTTCGGAACTGTACCGGTCGGTTCAGATGGGCAGTCATTGGTTCTTGAGATCATCATCTCCTTCCTCTTGATGTTTGTCATCTCCGGCGTATCCACAGATGATAGGGCGGTCTGTTCTGATTCTAGCACAACTTACTTAATTCTAAGCATTGTTTTTTCTCTTATTGTTGAAGTTTCTGTCTTAGCAGGTGGGAGATCTTGCTGGGATTGCTGTTGGAATGACTATACTCTTGAATGTCTTCGTTGCTGGGTGATTTTTTTACCATATACTAGTCAATTTAAGCTCATGAATTTGGGTATAATGAGAGAGATTGGTTTCACAAAACAATCTACAGAAAGCAAAATACACGTAACGTGTTATTTTTTTGCAGGCCGGTTTCAGGAGCTTCGATGAACCCTGCGAGGAGCATTGGCCCTGCCGTTGTTAAGCATCAATTCAAAGGATTATGGGTCTACATCGTAGGACCGATAATCGGAGCCATAGCAGGAGCCTTCGCCTATAACCTGATAAGATGGACAGACAAGCCGCTCGGTGAGCTAACCAAGGTTGGTTCATTCATCAAGAGCGGATCAAAGAACTATGCTTCTTAGTTAATTTCAGAGAGGCCATTTTATTAGAGATTAAGCGTCTAATCCAGATTAGGTTTCTATTCAATCAGATAAGATATTGATTAAACAAAACTTGGTTGATTTAATTGGATTTTTTGAGTTAGTTTTTTTTATATATTAAAGTGCTGAGGAAATTAAAAAAATTATTTTTTTTGTTTTAATTTTTTTTTGTATTTTTAAATTATTTAGATATGTTGATATTAAAAATAAATTTAAAAATATTATTTTTATATATTTTTGAATAAAAAATACTTTAAAAAATAACTATTATCATAATATTAAATATACTCTTAATAATCAACATTAAAAGAATTGTTATTTTTTAAAAAAAATTAACTTGTTGACTCGCAATTTAATCCGAAATAACTATGTGTTTTTCTAAATTAATTTTCTGAGGGAGTCTAAAAACTATAACTTTGGTACTAGCCACCCCGTAAATTTGTCCTTTGTTGGGAATACTGAAATAATCACTACCGAGCCAGATCAAAATCAATCAGCAAGTTAGCAGGATTTGACCATATAATGTGGGGTCAATGGGCCCCAAGAGAGTTGAGCCTGTTTATTTTCCTGGTTACTTCTGCTTTTAAAGCAAACCATAAAAAATTCATAACGAGTAAAACTTTATTAACTATTCATGAACCCCACCATTAATTGTGTTTAAAATGCAAAGTCATTAAAAGCAGCTCAATGCTGCTTTCCTTTTCTTTTCGTGAAGAGTGAATCACTCTCCATTGTTTATTTAAGTGATTAGTGAAGAGTGAATTGTTGCTTTCTTTTTTTTCTCGTAAAAAATGAATCACTCTTCACTATTCATTTAAGTGATTAGTGGAGAGTAAATTCACTATCCACTATTTACTTAAGTGAATAGGGAGAGAGTGACTCCACTGTTCATATGAACAGTGGAGTCATTCTTCACTGTTCCAGCCGGATCGGGTCCGATCCAGAGCTAAATATATTGAACCGGATCCGACCCAGTAAAATAAATATTTTATTTTTTTATTTTCAATTGTGTTTTATTCAAAAAATTAGTGTTTAACATTATAAAGTATCACTACATAAATTAGACGGAAATCGCTTGATGACGTAGCATTTGCAGAATTTGATCGCAATCTCAATTTTGTTCCTGATTATATTTTACCTGATGTTATTTCGCGCTTAAGAAACCAAGGAAACTGTAGTCCTTGTCGGATGTATTTCATACGTGATGGAATTGTAGATAGTTTAATGGAACAATAAAAAATATTTTATATAAAGTATTATTTATTTTATAATGTAATAGCAGTAGTTAAATCTACAATATTTAAATTAAAAACTATCAATATTAATATATATTTTTTAAAATCATTTTATAACCTCAATTTGAAAAGCATTCTTAATCAAACACATTAAACTATTTTTTGTTCAACCACAGTTTTAACCAAACATATATAAATACCAAACCAACCTCAACCAAAAGTTTTTTTTTAAAAATAATTTTTTTTAAACCACAACCATAAAAACTACCACAATATCAAACACAATCATATTTTAAAAAATACTTTTATTAGCTAGGGCCGTTTATAATGTCATGCTTCATGGAACTATTCACAAACGCAAAGGGAAAAGAAAATAATGATGCTTCTACAAATATTTTTTACAGGTACCCATCCAGATCCTCCATGAATTCTTGCTGTATTCATTTTTTGTTTGTTTTTTCATTTTAAATGTGTTTTTAAAAAAATTAATTTATATAATGGAGAAGACTGCTGGATGTAATTATTTTCCCCGTGTTGAGCGGAGGAAGATGATCTGGGTTATTGTGAGCCAGTGCCCGGAGATGGTCCCGCTGTCATTCAGGTGCCTTGAGAGTTGTGGTGGAGGGGACAAGGATTGGGCTGACCGCCTCGGTGGGCAGTTTATCGGCGAAAATCCAATGTTGAGTGTGATTTCTGCTGCTGTGAATAGGCCTGGGAACGGGAAAAATGTTTTTACATTGAAAAAAAAAAAATAATAGGACGACAGGTAAGGGTAAAATTGTCTTTGCAATAAAAGTTTTTGGGACTTTCAAATACACAGGACGGTAAAATGGGTATTTTATTTTTAAATTGCAATGTAAAATGAATTACAGATATAGGTTTCTTCTAACTAATATATGACATGTTGTTTATCAATTTATTTTAAAAATAAAAAATAAAAAATAAAGGGGGTGAATGACCTGAAAAAAATACAAGCTCAAACGCACGGGTCTATCTTTAATATGCGCAGCTTTTTTAACAGGGCAGCGTACCATGAAGAATGAGCTCTCTTTTTTAAAAATATTTTTCTATTTGGCTTTTTAATTTTTTTTTTAATATTATTTTTTAATATTAAATTTTTTGTTATTTTTGTTATTTGATATTGGATTGATTATGAATTTATTTTTATATTTTTTTATTATATTATAAAATAAAATAATAATTCAACTCAATAGAATTCATAATTTAGATTAGTTGCCTAGAGTGAATATTGTATATTTCTTTTTTTTTATTTGATGTTTTTTCTTTAAACATACCTAGTAAATAACTAGTCGAATCCTTTAAAAAAATTGTTACTTTTTTTCCCTTGAGTTTTTTTGACAAAAGCATATTGTGCTTCCAAACACTGTTATTTCTAGATAAATTCCAAAATGAGATGTTTTATTATAAGCATATGCATAGTTGTTACACTCGATATAAGAATTGATATGAAAAAATGTTTGAGTTATAAGGTATGTTGGTTGTTAAGTTAAGTTTGATCCATCCATTCATAAGGAATGAATCTGGTTCAAATATTTAGATGAGTTATTAAAAGAAATAATTGTTTCCTCAACCAATATATATATGAACATAACCTACATTGTGAAGTAAGTTTTTACTTTAAAATAAAATAGTTCTTTCTTTCTCTTCTTCCAACTTTAACTCCCTAAATTAACTTGATAAGATTTACAAAGACGTTCGTACTGTGAAATATCTCTTTGGTTATAGTAATCGAAGTGGCAATGAAGCAATTGATCAAGGGATAAGAAAATGAATTCTCAAATTACCAATAAGTTTTCTTAAATCTACAATGGTATTAGAGCATGGTTTTAAGATGTGTCTTTTGTAATATTTTATACAATATATCTATTACTATACAAACATTTGTTTTCCTGATACATATAAATACGTGTTAGTTCTTTGTTTATATCAGTGACTGCACCATGTATTATTTACAAGAGGGATTCTAAAAACGTTTGTCAGATTTGCATTTCTAAAGACAAAAACATTGACTTTTGACTATATTGATTGTATCATAAATTTATTGTTCTCAATTTTTTTAAAAAAATAACTGCTTCAAAATGGCAGTCGTGTAACTGCCGTTTCGTTTTATTAAAAAATAGATGGCTATGATGGCATTTGACATTGTGTAACATAAATGCATTTTATTATTATTTTTTAAATTCATTAATTTGAGATAATTAATTAAATTTTTAGAATTAAGTAATCTAATAATTATGCATAACATCTCCTGCCAAGTTATTCAAATAATCTGAATAAAGAGTTACCTTTAAAACTCTACAGACATATTGGTCTAACGAATGATAATTGTATCAAATGGTTCTATTTGATAAGAAGAGTTTATATTATGTGTTTTTTTTTACCTTTAAAGGTCGTTAAAAAAAATAGATTTGAGCTCGAGTTGGATTTTGAATTTGGGTTGATTTTAATTTTTGGGGTGGTTTTTTAGATTTTCTTAGATCATATATAGATTTATCATGGTTTCTACGATGTTTTAGGTCAAAATGAGTTAAAAAATTAGGTTTTTGGGTAAAAAAACTTAAATCTTGATTTTCCAACCACTATAATAATCTGGACAATCAAACAATAGATCGTCTGTTTTTTAAAAAAGCAATTAAGGGCCCAATTGCACGGCACAAAATAGGCCAAGCCATGACTTTTTCAAAGATGTTTTACTTTTTTTTTCTATTTTTTTAATTCATGATTTTTTTATGATTTTTCTCTAATTTTTTTAATTTATACTTATATTAATACCTCTTCTCTCTTTCATTTTATTTAGAGAACCTCTTTTAAATGATAAATATGTTTTTAGTTATATATTTAAATTTGAAGAGTTTTTTTAATACTTCTATAATTTTTTTTATCAATTGATTTAAATTATATTTAAAAATATTATAACGATTGCGATTTAAAGTATTTTTTACTTAAAAATATATTAAAATAATGTTTTTTTTTTAAAAATTATTTTTAACATCATCACATCAAAACGATGCAAAAACATAAAAAAAATTTTAAATTTTAAAAAAATATAATTTGAATACGGTTCCCAAACATATTTAATAATTTGGGACATAACTCAAGCTACATCAGCTAAATAACCCAATTCTTTCTTAAAAAAATGATGTCATTTTAAGGTTTTTTTTTTATTATACAATAATCTAAATGGTGTGGGGAATCACTGTTCACCCACACCTAAATCACTGTGGATTACAACAGTAATCCACAGTGATTTTTCCTCCCTTTTTTTTTTTTTAACTTTTCCCTTTTTTTTTTCAACTTTCTTATTTTTTTTTTCAAAATTATTTTTGTTGATTTTACTTTTTAAATATTGACCTGGTTAAAATTTTTGCTTTGTAATTTTTTTATTTAAAATACTGTGGATTGCTGCGATGTTTTTTCACATAGTTTTTCTATTTTATTTTTTTATTTTTCAAAATTATATTTGTTGATTTTTTTTTAATATTGAGCTGATTGAGAATTTAGTTTTGTAATTTTTTTTCTTTAAAACATTGTTGATTGCTACAATGTTTCTCCGCATGGTTTTTTTAATTATTTTCTCCGAAATTATCTTTTTTTATTTTATTTGTAATATTGAGCTGATTAAAAATTACAGTTACAATACGTGAGGAAAGCACTGTAACTTTCTTCGAAAATTACTGTTGATTGCTACAGTGTTTTTTCCCACATGGTTTTTTTTTATGTTTTTGTTATGTTTTTCCTTAAAATTATCTTTGTCAATTTTATTTTTTAAATATCAAGCTGGTTAAGAATTACAATTACAAGTAAATACAAGTTTTTCCTCACAAAACACTAAGGATTGATACAGTTTTTCCTCACATGGTTTTTTTCTAGTTTCTTTTGTATTTTCTTTTTTTGTGATATTTTTTTCCAAAATTATCTTTGTCGATTTTATTTTTTTTAATATTGAGTTGGTTAGAATTTAACTTTGTAATAAAACTTAATCATGTGGGGGAAATCATTGTAGCTTTGCTCATAAAACATTGTGGATTGTTATAGTGTCTCTCCGCATGGTTTTTTTTTGTTATAATTTTTTTAAATTATCTTTTTTAATTTTATTTTTTAATATTGAGTTGTTTGTGAATTACAATTACAAGTTATTACAAATAAGGCTAAATCATGCGGGGAAGCACTGTAGCTTTCATCACAAAACACCGTGAATTGCTACAATGTTTCCAACATGATTTTTTTTCCTTTTTTTGATGTTTGTTTTGTTACTTTTTTTAAAAAATTGTCTTTGTCGATTTTTTTTTAATATTGAGCTGATTAAGAATTTAGCTTTGTAATTTTTTTTCTTTAAAACACTGTGAATTGTTGCAATGTTTTCCCATGTGATTTTTTTATGATTTTTTTCAAAATTATCTTTGTCGATTTTTTTTTGAATATTAAGTTGGTTAAGAATTATAATTACAATAAAGCTAAATCATATGAGGAAAGCGTTGTAGTTTTTCTCACAAAACACTGTGGATTGCTACAATATTTCTCTAAATGGTTTTTTATTTTATTTTATTGGGAAAAACGCTATAGTTTTCCTCACAAAACATTGTCAATTGCTATAACGTTTTTTCTCATGGGTTTTTTTCCTTCCAAAACTATCTTTGTTGGTTTTTTTTTTAATATTAAGTTGGTAGAGAATTTAGCTTTGTAATTTTTTTTCTTTTTATCAACCGAAAAGCTAAATCATGTGGCGAAAGTACTGTATCTTTCCTCACAAAACACTGTAGATTGCTACAAATCATTTTGTTCAGTCTCTAAGTTTTTGATCACCAATATAACTTTTTTTTTCGTCATGAAATATTTGATCCATCATACCTTTAATTTATATTACTTAGCTAGCGCTGGTTTATAATTATAACACTATTAAATATATTTGTTTTATAAACCCGTGATAGCGTGTAGACATGTCATCTCATTTAAAGTGAAACAAGATCGTTTTCAAAGTTTTCTTCTCTTAGAAAAAAATAAAATTCAAAGATCCGTTTCGTGACCTAAACTTTGAATTAGGTAATTATCCACTCAAGTTTAATAACTATAACAACTATGATAAAAGTAAGGCATGATTAAAAAGAAGAAGGCAGAGCCCCGAATAAAATAAAGTAGCAAGCCAACTCTTTGATATAATTTTTTTTTTAATTATTGTCACATAAAGATAAAAAAATATGTCCCTTTCTATTTTTTATTTTTTAAAAAATAAAACTTCACTTGATTTTTAAAAAGAAAAAGAATTATCAAGTACGAACACAGGTGCAAACCAGTTAAAATGGTGTTTCCCGTTCTTTCCTACCAAAAAACACCATTTTCCTATCTCCCCATCTCTCTCTAAAAAAATCACACTCATCATTTCACTCTCCAAACCCTAAAAAAAAGAACGCAATGGGAGACCCACTAGAAAGGCTAGGATCAGAAACAGAAATGGCGAGTCTTGAATCAACCATGAAAGAAGAACTCTGCATGGAAATCGACCCACCTTTCAAAGAAAGCGTAGCCACGGCGGAGGACTGGAGGAAAGCCCTTAACAAAGTGGTCCCTGCCGTTGTCGTCCTCCGTACCACTGCTTGTCGTGCTTTTGACACCGAATCTGCTGGTGCTAGTTATGCTACTGGCTTTGTTGTTGATAAACGCCGTGGGATTATCCTCACTAACCGACATGTCGTCAAGGCTGGTATGGTATTTTCTTGTTTCTTGTTTTCATTTTTTCTTAGGGCTTGACTTGATTTTGGTTTTTGAATTTTGGATTTCTTTTTCAGGGCCTGTGGTGGCAGAGGCAATGTTTCTGAACCGTGAGGAGATTCCTGTGTATCCGATATATAGAGATCCTGTAAGTGAAAATAATGATGAACATGTTGTTTTTTGTTTTGAACGTTGGATTTTTTTATGGTTAATTGTGTTTTTTTGCTGTTTTAAAGATGTTATCTTTTATTTGGATTTATGATAAAGATTGTGATTTTGATGTGACTTTGTGTGTATAGGTTCATGATTTTGGCTTCTTTAGGTATGATCCTGGGGCAATTCAGTTTTTGAATTATGAAGAGATTCCTCTTGCTCCCGAGGCTGCTTGTGTTGGGTTGGAAATAAGGGTTGTTGGTAATGATAGTGGCGAGAAGGTAATTGGTTGTATGTTTGTTATTTATTTTTACTTGTTTGGTGTTTTGTTGCATTTGCAATGGAAGAATGGACTAGGATTCTTACTTTTTTTTGTTTAATTAGTATATTTTGGTTGACTCAATTCGAATTTAGGGAATTTTGATGTGACTTTTATTCTGAATTCTTGGTTTTCTTGGATTGGAAGTTAGAATTTGAATTTGAATTTTGAGATATAAAAGTATATGCTTAGATTTATTGATAAAAACAAGAAAATACATAGAGGAGAACTGAGAAATCATTGAAATTATAGAGAGGGAAGGAAAAAATGTTTTTTTGCAGTCGACCTCTTACATATATTAGTGTTGACGACTTGTTTCTCTTCTTACATCATGTCTGATTTCTGTTGTGGAGGCCATATTATCTTTGGTTTCACTGAATTCTGATGGTTTTTTGTTGGATTTCCTTCTGTGGTCAATGTTCGCTTACTGATTTGAAGATGACATTGTAGGTTTCCATTTTGGCGGGGACTCTTGCTCGCTTGGATAGAGATGCACCTCACTATAAAAAGTATGTTAATATTCCTAATTTGTCTTTCAGATGCCATACTTGTACAGCAAAATGCTATTTGATATAGTTAATAAAATGATGTTTTCTTCGTGTTATATTCATCAATGATCACCACAACCTCCCTCAGACACCAAAATGCTACTTCTTTCTCTTCGTGTATTGGAATTTTGTTTCCAAAATAATCTTTGAGGTCGGGCACCAAAACAGTTGTATTATGATACATATTTGGGCATAGTGGGTGTCTCTTGTTCTCCTTGATTTTTAACTCTTGAAGTGGTTACTGGTGGGTTGGCCACATGATGTTTCTGCTTCATCATAGGGGGTGTATGAGAGTGTGGTAGCGGTTGCTTTTCAAATGCTTTTCGCTTCAAAATGCATCAAAATAATGTTAATTTTTAACTTGAAAAAACCTTTTAAGGGTCAGTTTAGTTTGAAAAAGGGATAGACAAGGAACTGGTGTTTAAGCATTATATATTATGATACATGCATTTTATGTCAAGTTAAATGGGTCTTCTACCCTTTTCAATATAAAGTGTTGTGCAATTCAGAGCAGAGAGAAAAAATAAGAGGCCCTCAAATTGTAGTTAATTGAGGTCATCTGATAATGGTGAAAGAATGTTTCTGCACCTTAACGAGTCAAAGTTTGTTGATTTCTTGTCCGAACGTTGCTAACAATTACTGATATTTGGTGCAGGGATGGGTACAATGACTTCAATACATTCTACATGCAAGTAAGTGTTTTAATTTTGGATGCTACTAAATTATGAGATAAGATCTTCAAATAATTTGTGCTTGTTGAAGTGATTTTTGAGTTCATTAAATTTCCCTTCTATGACTACTTGAAGCTGTTGACTCCCAAATAGTCTAGATGTTGTCATGCTGTCTGTCTAATTTTACCTCGGCTATGCTTTGGATTTTTTTTACAACTGTGATGGAATATCTGTTGGGAAACCATGGGACTGTGTGCTAGAATATTTTTAAGATCTTGTCTGATTGGTCAGACAAGAATCAACAAGATTGGATGGGAAGGAGAACTGTATATGCATGAACTATAGCAGATTATTGAACTAGAAAAAAGTTTAACAATTCTGTTCAATATCATTTAATTTTGGAAATGGTTGAGTTTTGTGATGATGATCTTTCATAGTTTCATATGAGCAATACAATGGCTTACAGTTTGGCTATGCATTTTTTTTTAATAGTGTTGACAAATTATCTTGAGTAGTTTGTTTTACTGAAATTTTTATAATTTCCATGGGTCAAGAATATTAGAAATATCCATGTGGCTTCATCTTCTTTATATGATTGTTTAACTGTTATGCTTTTTTTAGAGCGTCAATTACTTTTGGCATGTAATTTGCTTTATAAGAGGTCATGACATCATAAGGTTTTGAATGGCATGTGATAATCTTGGCTAAGTTTGTTGTGTGATTTGTGATGAAGAACCATGCCCCCATTTTCTATTAACCAGAGCATGCATTAAACTTTATAAGTTAATGATATATTAATCTCATTTCTTGCATCTTGACTATCATTACTGTTTTCCCATTTATGATTTGCTTTACTTTTAGGCTGCATCTGGAACTAAGGGTGGTTCAAGTGGTTCTCCAGTAATCGATTGGCAAGGCAGAGCAGTTGCTTTGAATGCTGGGAGCAAGTCTTCAAGTGCTTCAGCTTTTTTCTTACCATTAGAACGAGTGGGTGCTTTTCTTCATTATGCTCTGGCTTATTTCTTGACTTTTATGCCATACTCTTAACATCACCTAAATTTGAAGTCTAGTTATGTGTTTTGGGTTGACAACTTATCTAAAATAAGTGACAGGTTTAGGTAAAATAAATAAGAGCTTGAGCTTTATTAGGTTGCGAAATCTTTTAACTGAATTACTTAAAGAAAATGTATAAAGCAAGTTATAATGTTTGCATATCTTGTTGAAAATTGAATTGGATTTTAATTTATGACATAGTTGTACATGTGTTCTCTGTCTTCCTCTCCATTCCTTAACCTTTTTGTAAATGTGGAGCATAAGCAGATGTCTATGAAGGCATGTAACATTTGAAACGAATCCAGATTGTGTCTATTTCTATAGTTGCTTTTGCTTGTTTCTTTGAAAGCTTAATCTTAGTTGAACACCCAATATGCTAAATCTTTCAGGTTGTTAGGGCACTGGAATTTCTCCAAAAAGGAAGAAACTCGTATTCCAATAAGTGGGAGGCAGTTTCTATACCTCGTGGTACGCTTCAGGTTTGTTGTTGATTGTTATCCTCATGGAGTTTGACTCACATTTAGATTGACTTGGATATTCTTGATTGTGATAGAAAGAAGATTGGACATTTGTTCCTTAGAGGTTGATGTGGAACAATAAGAGTGATATTGAAAAAACAGGCAAAAAAAATTATCAACCAAATTCTGTACCTTTTTTCATCAAGATTTTTAACTATTTAGGGGGGTTGAGGATTTTTTCCCCTCTTTTAAAATGGCTTGTCAAATAATCTGAAAGGTTCATATCCAACCTTTCCCTTTGCTCACCTGTTTCCAGTCAGCGCTTCTTCCTTTAAGTGGAATGACTTTTCTCTGATATGAACTATGAATCTTTTCTTGGGTTGGACATTGTTCCACATGCACCTCTGATTTTTGCTAACATTTTCATTGTGAGCGCTTGAGCAATATTTGCATCCTTACGCACACTATGTTTTTTGGGCTTGCCTTGTTACCATTTAGCCACATTAGCACAGAAACCTGGATTTTGAAATAAAAGCAGATCACTTTATAAATGCCAGGATAGGAATTAAGAGCACGAAACAACAATAACTACAAAAGGCTTAAGATTCCTTCTGGATAGTGATTGTTCTGGGCTTTTGTCTTCATGTAAAATGGCTGTGGAAGGATAGAAATATCTGCTATTGGAAATGCTTCTGATGATATATGAAATGATGAGATCTAACTAACAAAATGCTTAGGCAGGTATAGTTTACAGAATGTTTAAAGCTTGTTATAAAACTTGTATATGGTCCATTTGAGCTCATGTCAGTGTGTAGTGTATAAAGATACTGGAATAGATGCACAGCTCTCCTAGTAGTTATTTCCCATTATGCTCTTACAGTCTGAAGTATTTTTCTGTACCCCTGATTTTGCGACTGAACCTTGTTGTGCACAATGAGATGAACATCTCATTATGAGAAAATGATGGTTCCACTTATGTGTCTTTTTCTTACAATGCTGGATGAATTGCTGTTGAATGATTTAGCATCAGATATTTTTGATATAGATGACGTTTGTTCATAAAGGATTTGATGAGACACGCCGGCTGGGTCTTCAAAGTGAAACCGAGCAGGTACTAGTTCTTCTTGTTGCTTGCACTTTTCTGTTCTAATGGGTACCTCTTTGAAAGAATAGTGGTTCCTAGTGGCTTACAACACTTTTGACTCCTTTAGATTGTGCGGCATGCATCACCACTTGAAGAAACTGGAATGCTTGTCGTCGACTCCGTGGTGAGCACAGATTCTTTATATTCTCAACTGTTGAAGCGAAGGATTTAGAATGAAGCATATATAATGATCTCTAACATGTTTCAGGTGCCTGGTGGCCCAGCTTATACACATTTGGAGCCAGGGGATATCCTTTTTCGTGTGAATGGAGAAGTGAGTTATGAGTTTAGTCATATTATTTTGGTGCTTTAATTTCTATACGGCACTGGTTGTATTCTAATTGCTGGACATTATTTGGTATTCTAATGTTATATCTCCTGAACCGCAATCAATGTCCTCCCTCTCTCTCATGTACTCTTATACTATATTTCCATGTGCTGTAGGTGGTTACACAATTTCTGAAACTGGAGACTTTGCTCGATGACAGCGTTGACCAGAAAATTGTGTTGCAGATTGAGAGGGGTGGCACATCATTGACTGTGAACTTAATGGTGAGACTACTTTTACCCTGTAGCTATAGCTTCTCTATGCTTACAAGTTTTACGGCGCCTTTTCTTTTGTTAGAGGAACAAAAGTTTTAAGGGGGTCTCAATGGACTGTAACTCATTGGATTCCAAAGAAAAAAATCCACTTGGTTTCAGAGTGGAATGCTGGAATTTTTTAGACAGATCAGCTATCTAGTGTCCTTAAACTTGGAGAAGTGGCTATTGCTGGTATATCAGTTTTGATACGCTCTTATAAGGCTAATAGCCACTAGCAGCAAGAAGCGCACATGAGAGCTACTAGATAGCATGAGAGGTGCTTGAATGCCGGATCAAATTATGGAACTACTGGCATAAAGTAATGTTTCATTACATGGAGTGGCTTGTTACATGGTAAATTGTATAGGACACATAATGTTGCTTGTTTCACTCATGAAATATATAGAATCTCCATGTTTTCCTCTCCTTTATTACATGCACCTGTTATTGGTGCCAGAGCACGTAAAATCAATGCAAACATCCCCAAAAATTAAAGCAGAATTTTATATTGACATTAAAAAAATTGAAATTCGAGATTGGGGCAAAGGATTGGAATTCTAAATGATGATTAATGTCAATTTTCTCTTGGAGTCCATTGTTGGCATTTGAGTGTCAACATGCATCTTTGTAAGTTGGTTTTGATTTTATAGATGTTTGTCGTCCTGTTTCTGAGAAAAGTTGGAGGAAAAAATCTTGTTTTTATGTGCTTGTTTGAGAATGAATATTTTTGTAGTAGTAGGCCTTTGCTTGAATTCTTGGTATTGCCCTTTTCTCTTAAGCTTATTTGTATTTTCATCATTGCAATAAGTTAATTTAGTTTCCCTTTTTGCTTCAGGTTCAGGATTTACATTCAATAACCCCTGACTACTTCCTAGAAGTCAGTGGTGCAGTGATTCATCCCCTATCTTACCAACAGGTAGGCTGGACTTTAAACCTTCTTAAAATAGCTGAAAATTTGTAACCGTATATTACCTCAGGTTCTCTGGATACTCTTTACCTGGGGTAGTGCCGGGCTAAGCATGATTGGCTTCCTGGCATATACTCTAGACCTGTGATGTTCTTTGAGAGCTCTCATCTATGTTGTGCAGAGTATTTCCATCAAAACTTTGTTGCTGCTTTTTTAAAATCATACCGTCCTAACCATGTCGGATTTTCTGAGTGCATGCCTTTATTCTAACTATTTTGTTGCCTTCAACTTGGTTGATTTGACATTCTTCCATCATACTTAACTGGATTGAGTGATCAGATTTGTTTCCTTTTATGGAAATGTCCTCGTTTGGATCACTGTGCTCATTCTAGCTCATCATGTCATCATCTTAGTACCTTAAATTTTTTTATGAAACAGGCAAGAAATTTCCGTTTCCATTGTGGCTTGGTGTACGTTTCAGAACCTGGGTAAGTCAATTCTTTTTTTGGTTCATAGAATTTATGTTGTTGATTGGTTTGCTTGACATTTTAATATGTTTCTACTGCATTTATTTGATATTTAAGGAGAGAAGAAAGATTTTTATGATGATTTGATACGCTGAGAGAAGCATTTTCTAGCCTGATGAATGATTTACCGGAGAGAAAAAGTCTATTATGATTTATAGTGACTTTATGGGGCTTGTGTTTCGTAGCCTAGAATCTTGAATGATTTACTCTACGCGTCATTCTCTTTATTTTTGATACTGAGATTTGAATTTTTAAAGGTTTTATTTTCTTTAATTCTTTTCCCTTCAATTAGTTGGGCTTCAACTTTTGGTTCCTTTTACTCAACGATGTTATTGTGTTACTCATTGCAGATACATGCTATTTAGAGCTGGAGTTCCTCGCCATGCTATCATTAAGAAGTTTGCGGGTGAGGAGATATCTCAACTCGATGAGCTAATCTCAGTTCTGTCGAAGCTATCTAGAGGTGCTCGAGTGCCCTTAGAATATATAAGTTACACAGATCGTCATCGAAGGAAGGTATATGATGGTTAACCATTGCTGTCCTTTTCAAAGTGAACATATGCACATGACCTTAATAGTTTGGAAAATAATGAAATGTAAACTGATTTCCTTTTTTCTTGGATGAATCAACATTATCTGATCATATAATGTTAGAGCTGAATCTATGGTGGTCAGTAAATTTAAGAGTCAATGCTCTGGATTTTGTGGAATTTTGATCAAGGACTGTTATTATTTTAAACTCTCTCTGTTCCAAACAATCGTCTAGTTTTAGACTTCTAATATCTTGAAGAATATCAACTTGACTATTTCATATGTTTTGGAAATATTATTGATTTCCACCATTATCCTTTCTTTACTTCGAAATCAATTGCAAAGTTATCCTTTCATACTTGCATTCCATGTGAGTAAATTGGAAAGTAAAAGAATTCCTTTAAATTGTATGAAATGGTAAAAAATAAATAGAAAGGTGGAAACATGATTTGGGATGCAAGGACTATGAAATCAGTTTTGGCTGTTCAGTCATTGCATCATTGCAAATATAATTTGTATTAGGTATTTTTTTTCTTTTCTTGATTACTATGATGCTTGCAGTCTGTCCTTGTCACAGTCGACCGCCATGAATGGTATGCCCCTCCACAGATATATACTCGTGATGACAGCTCTGGTTTATGGACAGCAAAGCCTGCTATACAGCCTGATTCCCTGCAGCTATCATCTGCTGTTAAATATATGGGACAAAGCGTAACGAGCCAAACTGTTCTCCCAAGTGGTGAGGGAACTCATGTGGAACATGTAAATCTAGGTAACAACCTAGAGTTGGCTGATGGTGTTACTTGTATGGAATCAAGTGATGACCATTCTTCTGAAGAACCACATTCTCGGGAAGAATCTGATGTTGGAACAAAGAAACGGAGGGTATCAGATTTGTCTGCCAACGGAATTGCTGTTACTGATTGTTCCTTGTCTGAAACTGGAGAAGTTAAGTCAGTCGATTCAAGTACCATGGAAAGTGAAGTATCAAGAGACTATCAAGGTGCAATGACAGTGACAACTAATGCTTCATTTGCAGAAAGTGTGATAGAGCCCACGCTTGTGATGTTTGAGGTAAAAAACCTGAGGTTCTAATTGTCTTTAATGAACTGGTCATTTTGTCAGTTACCTTAATATACTGATGTTACCTTCAATATTTCCTCAGAAGACTTTTTGTAAGCCACCTCTATTCGTAAGCTACAGTGCTGAACTGTTGATTAAGTAGGTCTGATCTTTGCCTTGAGCTGTCATTATTCTCTCTCTCTCTCTTTAGCATCAGTAGCATGATAACTGCATATGTCGTCTCTGCTCTGTCTTCTATGTGTTGGAGGATCATCCATGCTTTTGAGCATACTTCAGTAGAAACAACATGTGTAACAGTTCTTCCCGCATAAGTGATAGGTATCAGTGATCACTCTTGAAATGTCTAGTGTGAAACCTAGATTATTTGTTTCCTCTCTGATAGAAACCTAAAAGGATCATGCCAATGGCCAATGCTACAATTAAGCTTCTATTTTCTGGATTTGCCTCTTGAAGTTCACAAGCCATCTTCATTTTGTGTTTTCCCTTGTTTATACACGTTTAATTTAATTGCCTCTATATCGTTGCTTCTTTTTTGTTCAGAACCAGCAGTCTTTCATTGGCAATGCTGTCAAATTGTCAACTTAGCCATTCACTTGCTTTCTGTTTTACTTTTGTTACGAGAGTCAATCTTAACAAACTGATGTTTGTACTTTTAGGTTCATGTTCCACAATCAATAATGCTTGATGGTGTTCATTCACAACATTTTTTTGGAACTGGTGTGATTGTTTATCATTCTCAAGACTTGGGATTAGTTGCAGTGGATAGGAACACTGTTGCAATATCTGCATCAGATGTGATGCTATCCTTCGCTGCTTTTCCAATTGAAATCCCTGGGGAGGTAAATTTTAAAGAAGTTAAATGTATGGAAAGCCATATATGGTTTATTTTATTAGGATTAATTTGTACATTACATTCCAGGTGGTTTTTCTCCATCCTGTTCACAATTATGCTCTTGTTGCTTATGACCCCTCGGCTCTAGGAGCTGTTGGTGCCTCAATGGTTCGTGCTGCTGAATTGCTTCCTGGTAGGTTGACTTCCTGCATTTTTTCTTCAATACTATCCTTCACTGTATTGTGAATGCATTATTTTTTTTTTCAAATTCAGGGAGAATTTCTGTAGACTTGATATAATTTTCACTGCCAAAATTTTTATCAGACATCTTTTGTTATCATGAGCTTCTTTGAAAATGATATGGCCTGAACAATGTTTTCTTTTCCCTATTCCTTCCCTTTTTAGCAATGGATGCTGTTTTTCTCACTGTTTTCAGAAAAGGGGATTTTCTTCATTTAGTTAGTTTTGAGGTGGTGGGATTTTTTTTTTCCTAGGTATTCCATTTTTTGTTTATATGAAAACTTGATCATTTTTAATGACCAGTGTGCATGAATGAATTTTGAGACAGAGCCAGCATTACGCCGCGGGGATTCTGTCTACCTTGTGGGGTTAAATAGGAGTCTGCATGCGACATCTAGGAAATCCATTGTGACCAATCCTTATGCTGCTTTGAATATTAGCTCAGCTGATTGTCCACGATATAGAGCAACGAACATGGAAGTCATTGAACTCGATACTGGTAAGGGTGTAGATGAAGTTTGTTCTAAAAGTAGCATCAGTTTGCAGTGGATGTCTCAATTTTATACTCTGTTCCAGATTTTGGGAGTTCATTTTCGGGTGTGCTAACTGATGAGCAAGGAAGGGTTCAAGCCATATGGGGAAGCTTTTCAACTCAGGTATGATCCTTGAACTAGTAACTTAATTTCAAAAATTCAATTCCTTATTGCAGTGTTTTTCTGATGTTTTTTCTTCTCTTGTCTTGCATTCTTGATTGCAGTTGAAATTTGGTTGTAGTACGTCAGAAGATCATCAGTTTGTTAGAGGCATCCCTGTTTATGCTGTAAGCCAAGTTCTTGATAAAATCATAAATGGTGCAAAGGGACCACCTCTTCTGATAAATGGTGTCAGTAGGCCAATGCCACTTGTCAGGATTTTAGAGGTTGAGCTTTATCCAACTTTGCTTTCAAAAGCACGAAGTTTTGCTCTGAGCGATCACTGGGTCCAAGTATGTTATCATCTAGACACTTTTTTTTTTGTCTTTGCTGTTTCTCTGCATTTCCTTTCCTCTCTGTGAAATGTGCATGCCTTCCTTTTTGTCCCCTTTGAAATGCTTTGAAATCTTTTGATATTCTTATCATGCATTGAGCCTCCTTTAACATGAATTCGTGGAGGAAATAGCTGAAATCATTAAAATGATTATGTTACCCTGGGATATTATCAATTTAGAGTAATGATGCCTTATTTTCATTAGACTATGTGATGTACAGAACCCAAGCAGTGTGGCATTTGGTGGCCTTATAACTGGTTGTCTGATTAAGTTTACCTCCTTTTATAGTTTGCTCTACATTTTGCTAGGTTTTGTGAAAGATCATGCATATCAGCTTGTTTTGTTTTCTTCATTTCTTGTTGGTGCCTGTTGATATTTCTGTTTTCTTTCCTTTGAATAAGTTACCGCTTGGTTATTTAATGAGATTTTTGAGCTAGATGAGTGTTTTGGAAGGTTACTTGAACATACATATTTATTGGATATATGATGTAGGTCATGGGCTATGTTGTCATTGTTGTTATTCAATATTGCTGATCATATTTTACAGGCTCTTGTCAAGAAAGATCCAGTTAGAAGACAAGTTTTACGTGTCAAAGGTTGTTTGGCTGGATCAAAAGCTGAAAATCTATTAGAACAAGGAGACATGATTTTGGCGGTGGACAAAGAGCCAGTTACTTGCTTTTGTGACATAGAAAATGCTTGCCAAGCATTGGACAAGTGTACTGACAATGATGGAAAGCTCAAACTGACTATCTTTCGACAGGCAAGCAAATGGATATCCATCCACATGTGGTTCAGTGTTTTCTCCATATTGTTATATATCCTGATCAATTGTAAATGCTTTTCTTGCCTTTGTTGGTATTAATGTGATATTTTCTCCTTTATGGTTTGTCAGGGACGTGAAATTGATCTTATTGTGGGAACAGATGTCAGGGATGGGAATGGCACAACACGTGTAATAAATTGGTGTGGGTGTATAGTTCAGGATTCTCATCCAGCAGTGCGTGCCCTTGGGTTTCTTCCAGAAGAAGGTCATGGTGTGTATGTGGCAAGGTAAGGATTCTCTTTCAGCTGCAATTTTTTTTTTGTTTTCTTCGTTGTTTGGGTGATATTGAGAAAAAATTGGCAGTAACATTGACATGATAGGAGGCATCGTGTTATTGCCAGTTTAATATATCTTTTAATTTAAATTGAGATGGTCCTGACTGGGCGTGGCTGCATGTGGGTTCCAGACTGGTAATATGGCTTGACAGACTCAGCTAATTTGAGTCGTGTTTTAAAGGCACAAATGTTTACTTGGCAAAAAAATAAGATGTCAGATGCTGGAGTAGGCCTGTGTGGATGCTTGCATAAAAGGGAATCACCATGAAAAGATGGAAATGTGGAGTTTAGAACTGTAAATTTTCTGCAAAAAAGAGAGTTATAGATGCTGTACCTCAATTTTACTTTGGTTTTCTCTAATTCATCCTTTCTCAAGAACAGCATTCTTTAGAACATTAAATGTTCTTAACCACTTAAACCACCCCTTACCTGAATAGGCATCACCCACCCCCCACCCACCCCCCCCCCCCCCCCGACTGATACTTTATCTCATCATCAGAAGGGGGGCTTTTCCAATCATTGAACCGAAGAAACAGGTTTGCAAAAGAGACACAATATAAGCCGACAGGCTACACAAGTACATTAATTGCCAGGAGGAGGCATGTTGAACTAGGCTGTTTTGTTGTCTTGGACCAATGGCTGTGAGCCTTTGTAGTAGTCGGAACTGGCTAATTCTTTGGTTTTATTAGGTGGTGTCATGGAAGCCCGGTACACAGATATGGTCTGTATGCTCTTCAATGGATTGTTGAAATCAATGGAAAACCGACGCCTGATTTAGACGCCTTCCTTAATGTTACCAAGGTATATCTGCTTAACATAAATTTTATTGCTTTCCAGCGCGTTTTAAATCATACAGAATCACGCAAATGCTATTACTATTTAACAGGAGTTAGGGCATGGAGAGTTTGTCCGTGTAAAGACTGTCCACCTGAATGGGAAGCCGCGAGTGTTGACATTAAAGCAAGATCTACACTACTGGCCTACATGGGAGCTCCGATTTGATCCCACTAATGCAGTGTGGCGCCGAGAAACAATTAAGGGACTAGATTACAGTGTGTTATCTGAATGAGGCATTCCTAGTTTCTATTTGTCTATTTAACCTAGGAGGAAACAACCGAACTACAGAATGAAGAGTCTCCAGCCCTGGAGGACTTTGGTCGAACAAGGAATTGTTGTCACGAAATACTTCTCTACACAGTTTATTTAGAATTGGAGGTGCAGTATATATATTTTAAACATTAGAATCCAATCATCATTATATGTTAGAGAAACTTTTAATGTACTGTATTATTGGATAATAAATAAACACATTTATTGTTTGGCTCCCTTTCAACACGGTTTACAGTGTACATGCTGCTTGGAAAGGTGTTTTCTTTTTTGTTCTATAAAAACTTTGTTCACCAAATCTTAAACTTCAGGAAACTATGGTTTTCTTAGATTCTCTTGTTAATAATTTCTTTTTTTTTTTCATTATTAAATTGGCTGAAAGAAGGGATAAAATTCCACCTCTGAACATTTTTTATTTTCCTGAAGATGTGAAATCACAAATTAATCGCTGTCTTTGAAGAACTGTCTTCAGGCATGCGTTTCTTTTTGTTTCTTTACGCGTATTTGTTCTTGGTTTTTTATGGTCTTTGAAGAACTGTCTTTAGGCATGCGTTTCTTTTTGTTTCTTTACGTGTATTTGACTATTTGTTTTGTTTTTATTTTATCAAAAATATTAAATTAATGTTTTTTAAATGTTTTTTTTTAATATTTTTGATGTATTGAATATAACAAAAAGTATTTTTAATTAAAAATAATTTTTTTAAAAATACTCACCACAATACTGTATTATGTTAGTCTAAGTTAGTTAATATTTGGTATTGTAGTCCAATTATATTTTTGAGATTTTGTTTTTGTTTTTAAATTATTTTTTTAGTATTTTTAGATCGTTTTAATGTATTAATATTAAAAATAAATTTTTTAAAATAAAAAAAATATTATTTTAATGCATTTTCAAGTGAATTTATTTTTTCTTTTTTAGTATTTGGTATATGCTGTTTGGAAAGGTGTTTCTTTTTTGTTCACCAAATCTTAAAACTTCAGCAAACTATGGTTTTCGTAGATTCTCTTGTTAATAATTTCTTCTTTTTTTCATTGTTAAATTGGCTTAAAGAAGGGATCAAATTCCACCTCTGGACATTTTTTATTTTCCTGAAGATGAGAAATCGCAAATTAATTGCTGTCTTTGAAGAACTGTCTTTAGGCATGCGTTTCTTTTTGTTTCTTTAAGCGTATTTGTTTTTGTTTTTTTTTTTATAAAAAATATTAAATTAATATTTTTTAAATATTTTTTTAATAATTTTGATGTGTTGGAGGTAATAAAAAGTATTTTTAATTAAAAATATTTTTTTAAAAAATACTCACCACAATACTGTAACTTGTAACTTTTAAGGTTGTTGTTTAAAAAAATTTATAAATTATAATTTTTTTAAAATTCAATGCTAAACAGTTAAACTTAAATTGAATTTTATATAAGAAGCTAATTATATGTGTGTATATATATATATATATATATATATATATATATATATATATATAGGAATAGGATCTAGAAAAGGGCTAGTTTGGAAGTGAAAACTTAAAGTGAATTTTATTTAAGAAGCTCTTTAAAAAATGTATAAGGGTTCCATGTAGAAAAAAAGAGAGAAGGAGGAGGAGCACTCAACCCTTCAAAAAAGAACATTAAAAGAAAATCATATGCTTACGAAGTTTGCTTCTGACAAGATTCCAAACGAGGGAAATAAAAAGAACAGTCAAGAGACAACGACAAACAAATTAGGCCAAATGTCTTGCATGCTGTGATTGATGCCTTCCATTAGTTAATTGTGTTAGAAGCAAGCAGTCAGATGCTTTTGGTGTGCATCGACCTTCTCAGAAATGTTCACATGTTCATGACCTCGAGCTCGAGCTCCGATCATATAACAATAAAGATATCGAAATAAATGAGATTGAAGGACTCAATTGAGAAATGTATGATATTTTAGGGACCCAAATGCTTATTTTAGGCACCTAATTAATGATAAGGATAAATGGATAGGTATGCGACTAACTTCGAGGACTTTCTTGATGTATTATGTTAGTCTAAGTTAGTTAATATTTGGTATTGCAGTCCAACTATATTTTTGAGATTTTGTTTTTGTTTTTAAATTATTTTTTTAGTATTTTTGGATCGTTTTAATGTACTAATATTAAAAATAAATTTTTTAAAATAAAAAAAATATTATTTTAATGCATTTTCAAGTAAATTTATTTTTGAAAAACAACCTCTATCACATTACTAAACAGGCTCTAAGAATCAAAACCAAACCCAGAATTGGTAGATAGCACAAGCATTATTAAAAAATAATATAAATCATATCTTAAAACCTCACTTAAAACTTAAATGCACAAACATTCTAATATAAGCAATTATTTTTCTAACCAAATTCATTTCTAGTTGTTGAGACATAGCTACTTGAATGTCTTCTCACACCACATTAGTATCGGAGTTGTTAAGAAATTCCAATCTTTCTCTCCCATATTATATAAATAATAGATTAGCTCTATAGGAGTGATTTTCTACTATCGCTACAAAATTATTCACATCTTCTTTTTTCTATCTTTCTTGGAAAAATGGAGTAAAACTCTATTATTGAACACACCTTGGTGTTTCTTTTTCATTTTTCTTTTGCTTTTGGTACACTAGGCAAACATGAAATTAAGAAAAGACATTACTAAAGGCAAATTCAATGCCTAAAAGAGGAACAAAAATTAGTAACAAGGAGAACAACATGGTAACCACCATACAAGAAAACAAAGAAGGAATTGTCAAGATGATGACTACTTGTTTTTTGTAACTTTCCATAACAAATTCAAAGAATCTTTTGGTGACCACTAGACCTTGGCTTAAGTGGGGAAGCCATGTAATGGCCATTCTCTATTATTTTGACCTACTAGTTGAGAGAAGGAAAAAGATGGTGTCCAGAGAATCTTCTTGACAAAACTAATTACACATCACTATCATTAGCTTGATAATGACTCTAAAGCCTTAATTAAAGCTTAAAATCTTGAATTAGAACCAAGAATAAGCCTCCTAGTAAACAAATAAAACATTAATGATACATAGATCATCACTAATCTTACAAACTGTATGATAAAAACAGAAACTTCAAGAAATTATCTTGAGATACTCTTAACACATTGATAGAATTGGAAGATAGAACAGGGGTTTTTCTTATATACATCAGTTGACAATGTTTAATCAAGAAACTCTACATGATCACCACAATATATGGAGAAAATACTAGGACTCATCATGATGAGTTCTTAATCTTTCACATTTCATCAATGCTTATTATTCCTGCTACAACTTGGATGTAAGTACGATCGATCAAAGTGTAGAATTAGAACCAAGAGGTAAACAATGATACCATAATTATGCATGGAATCATTGCCATTGGAATCCCCTTAGGACTCGTTGCTAGTGAATAGTCCGGTGGTGGTGGAGGATACATGTAATACCATGGAAAGTAAGGCAATATGGGGTTTGGAGGAGGAGGTGCATAATTCCAAAATGGGGGGATATTTGGCACATACCCTCCAGGTGACGGATAGAAGGGCAGTGGTGGCGGTAATTGCGGCAGATAAGGTGGCGGAGGCGGAGGTGGAGGCGGGCAAATTGTAGTAGGTATAGGTGGTGGTCGACAAGGGTAGGGGCACACACCGGGAGTACTATAAGGTGGTGGGGGTGAATAGTATTCTGTATTTTGGCTAGTTTGTGCCACAAATTGGGCTGGTGGAATTGCTAGTGTTATGAGACAAACAAGGATAGAGGTTACATGGATGAAACTTCTGGCCATTGAGAGAACGAGCGTGGCAAAGAAAGATGAGCGAGGAACAGAGTAAAGAGTAGAATGGGCATTGGACGTGTGGTTGGCTACTTATAAGGCTGTAAGGGCTTTTAAATATTATTGCAAATTAATATATGCATGAATAATGGTCATCATTGAGAGCATTAAGATTTGGGGACGTTGTTTAATTAATGCCAAAAGAAATGGCTACATAATTCACCTAATTTTGTAGGGAATATCGCCCCTCAATATTAAAATTTCAGAAATTCTTTTAGTCCAAACCTATAAAGAGATGAGGTAGGGATTTAGGGATGGAAAAATCGCTTGTCGTTGTACATGTCAAGGCTTGGACGATTTTAAACGTAGTATGGAGGTGAGCAAGAGGGTCGGGATGGATGGCAGGCAGGTGCCTTACCCTGCGTGCTAGGCTAGTGTGGTTCAAGTTGAACTATCATGGGGTATGCCCACTTTACTCTAGTTGTGGTGCATAATTGAATGAACTTATAAATTTTTATCATGTTTGTTTTTATATTTTAAAAGTATCTTTAAAACTTATTAAATAAAGCTTAAATTTATTAAATAAAACTGAACTTCAACTAGCAATCGATTTCTCTTTTCATGAATTAATTTAATCTTACAAGGAAGATTATGTAAGGATTATTTGGCCGGAGAGGGGCGGCGCAAAAAGCTTGTAAAGAACGGAAACTTACTGTTCATCAGATTAGATAGATATATATAATCCTGGACTGCTACATCAATTCTTTAATGTTAACACCAAAAGACCACAGCAGTATCATGTGGCTGTAAAGCATTATGCCAAAAGGGCATGCTACAAAGGGCCTTCGGTTCATTATTGGGCCTGAGAGCCTGATTAGTATTGTATTACATGTTATTTTTAAGTATTTTTTATTTAATTTTTTTTTAAAATAATATATTTTTTTAAAAAAATTATTTTTAATATTAGCACATCAAAACGATTTGAAAACATGTAGAAATAATTTAAAATAAAATTAAAAATTAAAAAAATACATTTAAAATACAAAAATAAACAGCTTGATATGGTGCATTATTGATAATGACTGTAATGAAAAATATATTTAGGCCCAGAAGAATATCATTTTCAAATTAAATATCAATTTTTTAGGACTGTTTGGGATTGCGTTTCAGAAGGTGTTTTTAAAAATTTGAAAATTGTTTAAAATGAAATTTTTTTATGATTCTAGTTATTTTTTATATGTTAATGTTAAAAATAATTTATAAATTTTAAAAAATATTATATTAATATATTTTTAAATAAAAATACATTTTAAAAAGTAATTATTATCATACTAGACTTGTGGATCATGGTAACGTTATATTTAGGAAATAGAAAAATTGTGAGGTTTTGGAGGCCAAGATAAAGTGTAAATCTCATTTCAACGATGCGCTGATATGGAAGAAGGCAAGGAAAAAACAGAGAAAAAGTATTCAAAAGGCAAACCTGTTCAATTTTAGAAATCACAACATTGATCTTTATGAAAAATATTACCATTGCAATACTAATTGCACGGAGGAACGTGCATTCCACGCGCCGCACATGCCCAGTCTAATATTTGCCAAGGAACCGCTTCAAAATGAAATGTTGTTTGTAATTGAAGGATAGAGATTAGAGAGTTCACATGAACTGTTGTTGGAGTTGTACGGAGGAAAATGCAGTTAAAAGACAAGAAGGAGGGAAAGTCAACCGTTAAAACATGTTACAGTTTCAGTGTTAAATCCAAGTATGGTAGTTTCAGTATATGTGAATCATGGACCGTAGAACTTGGGGTGTTACATGCAAGTGTTACAAACATCGTATAAGTTGATTCTTGCAAAGCTATTCCCTTTGTTTATTTGTGCTGCAACATAAGTACTGTGATAAAACCATTACAGAGTTTCCCTGCCATTGGTTTTTCAAGTGATCTTATTTATTGTGCTTCAAATCATATCCCCCAGAAGAACTCAGGAACTGAATTAATTCTTGACATGAAATTATTGTTGTAGGAGAATGACATTTTCATCTTTTACCTGACAAGGTGGGGTTTTCTCTGATATCCCGACCTGCAAGTAGCTTCATTTATGAGTCTTTTGTGGTAGAAAGAACTGACTCACGTACAGCTAGTAAGTGCAATAATGTAGTTGAAATATAAACGCACCAATAGTTTGATTGCTCTCCATCAAAGTCTGCCAATGAAAACTTTGATTATTTTGAGAAAATCATCTGTAATTGACTAGCTGATAATTAATCATGAGATTTCTTGAAGCAAGCAATTCAAGAGATTGATTCATTTATTATGTAGTAATATATTAGATTTATTTTCCTTTCTGTATGTATCGCCTTGATCATTTATAATCTCTTCAATTTGAACAAATCAATCAACATCAATTTAATATATATATATATAGCTCTTGATTTGTGGCTTTTTTATGATAGTAGAGTAGACCACCATGGCTGAAACATGTTAATTTCTTGTCATTTCTTCAATTTCTGCTACTCAGATTTCAGAAAATATACTTAACTTAAAAGCAATGGACAAGGATTGCTCTGTACATTTTTTTTCTTTCAGGAACCTGATGTGCAGGTGATATCCCTCCTACTAAGAATGCGTATCGTTGAAAGAGTAAAAGCTGGGGCCAGCAATAGAGAGTGAGTGGTTCATAATAGATGTCGTACCTACCTCATAGAGTAACAGATGCAAATTCTAGCTAGTGTTGGTGGCATCAATTAGTGATGGCAGCTAATCAAGGCCTATAAGGGATAGCTTATGGATAAGAAAATTCCATGGAGGAAACCCATAAATGGCTTCTTTTCTTGGTAAAGAGCTTGAAAATATTCTTTATTAGCTAGGCCCATCTCTAGTAGTGACCATATGCTGTTACATATCTGTAATTTTGTAAATTACATTTTTCATCAATTAATCGGTCCATATTGTTTATGTTCATATAGTATCATATAGTACTAGTAGAGATTTGTCGGGCTCTGAAACTGGAAATCTGCAGGAAAGTGTCAAATGGAAATTCACCCCCCATCCCCATGCTATCTGCTCTGGATGAATTAAGTCCATTAGACATGCACTAGTTATCTACTCTAAAGTGTAACTGGTCAAGATCTCGAGTGAAAATATAGGAAACAAAGCATGGTAGTGTGATTTTCTTGAAAGAGTCTCCTGCTGATAAACAATGCATGCAGCATTTAAATGTGTAATTATGTTATAAAGTTTATACTCTTAGCCTGCTGGAGAAATAAGTTTCTTTATTGATCAAGAAGCTCCGGAATGATCACGGTTGTTCAGTTTTGTTTTTCCTGATATATGGAATTGGACGGCATTGTTCTTCAAGAGTTCGACCAATGCAAAAGGCAAGAGCCCACGCATACATACAGCCATCTACCAAAATCTTTACACCATGGCAGGTTGAAACAAATAAAGAGAACAACTCAACTACTAAGAAACTGGGCTAATTGTTAATTTTGGATCAATAAACTATTAAGCCTCAATCTCACACTAGTTAGGGTCGTGTATATTCATATCTAAGGCTTCAGACGTCTCTAGAACAATTGAAATGAAGGTAAATAGAAATGGAAAAAAGTTCAATATTACAAAAAAAAAAAAGGGAAAGAAAGGTTACCCTACTCTAAAAAACAAACCTAAAATGAATGCAAATGAAACAAGATCACCTGAAGCCATAGCCATTGATGGTGGATTAATGTCTTTCAACTAGTTCATGGGTCATCGTCAGCTTATAATCCTATTGATTTATTGGAATAATAATGATATAATTACAATTATTATCTTGCAATAATAAAAAGTACAACATGTTTGATAAGACCAACATAAAAACATATGACCATCATTAAGATCATTGAAATTATGTAGTAAATGACTTGAAATGGAACCGATTATTTAATTGACTAATTAGAATAAAACTAAGAAGAAACTAAGTTGATTTGACACCAAATTCTAAGTTACCAAATCACCAGAAGCTCTGTGACTCCAAGACCAATCAAAAGCAGCAACCATGTGACAGCATTCTGTCTAGCACCATCGTAAAGCCCCCATCGATAATAAGGATCAGTTTCATACACACTCCCAGGCACAGTACTGGTCACATAATAGAACCTTGGAGGTGGTGGTGCAAGAGGTGTACAATATGGAGTTGGTGGTGGTGGTGGTGGTGGTGGTGGTGGTGGGGGCGGAGGAGGAGGAGGAGGAGGAGGCAGCTGGCCACATGGGTTGACACAAGGGCATGATCCACACTTTATTCCTGCATCGGGTTCTTGTGGCACTAACGTTTGGTCTAGCTTTTTTGCAACGCTAGCTCTACTTATCGGAATAATTGTGCATAACAAGAAGGAAAGAAGCAAGAAGAGAAGTTGATGAGGACCCATTTGATGCATGGGCG